>OY728131.1:67574982-68824357 GCA_963277665.1 Viscum album
GGAAATTTACATTATGATTTCATAAAATCAAATCAAATCTCTTTCTTACCAATTCATAGACCAATTTTCCATTTACAACCAAAAATGTTTTCTAATAAAAATCATGCCCCTTTGACAAGATAAACCCACTAAGTGTCTATGAAAAAAATTTATACCATTTTCACAAGTTTGAAATCAATTCATAACCAATTCCATCAATTTAAAAAAATTTATATCCTAGTTTTAATACTATAATTTATTTTCAACATATTCCATCAAGATTTCAATTTCATTCAAATAATTTAAATGAACCAATTTCCACAAATTCTCCCCAATTCAATTGAATTGGGTTGGGGGGTGTCCTGTTTTTTAAGCCAAAAAGATTCCAAATCATCCAATTCACTATAATTGGGTTTTAACAAATCAATTTAAAGAATATTTTTAGGAATTTAATTTGAATCAAAATTTTAAATAAATCATGAAATTCAAGTATAACTAATTCAGAAAAATTAGAAAGAATCACCAACCTTTTCCCCAAAACTCATCACTTCCAACAGATCCTATCTATGAGAACATATGTATAAAATACTTCAATAATGATCATATAAAAAAGATCCAATGTCCAAAAAATAGATCAATAAATTTTAGGAAGATCTATTAAAATACCAAAGGTGGAGAAAGATATAAAGCCTTAGAATGAGGGAGAAAGACTACCCAAGAATTACCCCACCAACAAAATGACTATCAAACTAAAATGAGACTATACAGATGGGTTGGAGAGAATCAATATCAACTTGTGAAGGATTTGGGTCAAGATTAGTAGAATAGGAGGGGGAAAAGGAATAGATCAATCATAACACCTATTTTGAAAACCAAAGTCGGGTTATTAAACAGTGTGTAATCCTAATGCACGTCGTATAGTAGTTAATTTTCAAAACCGTAGGAAAATACGTCCCCATGAATTACATACTGAAACCCTGAATTGAAAATCAATATTTAATTGACACAAAATGTGTAAATGATCATCGCGTCTTGTACCATTTACAGTGTTAATCCTTCCACCACTTTCATCAAGTAACTCATACACATCATAAAACCAATTTACATGGCATGTAACCCTCATACATACCACGGAAGAGCTAGTTAAAGCTATCAGTATAAAAAATCTCTGCCTTCACCATTACATGTATACTCCCAATTCATTCCCAACCCAACCCAATTAGGGAAGAGAAAAACCCAAAAAAAGGTAATATACTTACCTAACATATCGGTAATGAGATGTTACAACCTCCCAATGATAAGAATGTTCTTTCCCCAAAATGACCATGTAAAATCTTCCACAACAAAGAATATGAGTCAACTAATATTTCATTAGTTCCTCACATTCCCACATCTCATGATTATAAAATCCATGTGACCATACCACAAGAACCAATGTTTTCACCATCCCACAAAGCACCGTGGTCTTAGAATCAACTTTCCATACAGGATGCTTAGTGAAAGGCAAATAGGGATCAATATCAAGAGAACTCCAACTCAAAATCTAAGAGAGATTTTGGAGATACTTTCTAAAATTTGACACACAAAATAAATTATGTATTGAATTTATCTATGGTGGAATATCTAAATGGTATAAAACATTACCCACATTTTCAACAAGATTGAAAGGTCCCACAATGTGAGGAGAATGTTTCCCATGCTTCCCAATCCCTTGATGACCCAACCATGGTGAAAAATTGAAGAAAATCAGGTCACCAACAAATAATAACAGTGTTCTATGGTAACGATAAAAATAGAATTATATCATATCTAGGCCGTCAATATTATCTAATGATTTAACTAAAATTTTTATGTCATTTATTGAACCAAACATGGTCCAAAAATGGAACCTTTACCAATCTTTGACTAATGAAAAAAAGATTTACAAGGAAAACTTTACAATGCCTCCAAAGGATCTATCCAAATTATGGAATGTTAATTATTATTAAATGAAAACCCAACCAACTCCAAATGATTATATGATGTCTTACATAACTCAAGAACAAAAATAGAGAGAATATCCTCAAGAATCATTATAACTCTTTTTTAGCCATCTGACTGTGAATGGTAGGTTGTGCCCATTTTTACTTGAGATCATAGTGCATCATGAATGCCTCTTTAAAAGTGCTATGTGATCATAGTATCAATATCATAAAGTATAGAAGATAAAACTCCATAAAAACGGATAATCTCTTTCATGTAGAGATTTTCTAGCTCGTCAACTTCAGTTGTATCATGAATAGGTAATAAGTGTGACAACATGGTCAGCCTGTAAATAAAAAACCTTATCAAAATCATTATTTTCTATGTATGAGGAATACAAACCAAAAATTACATAGAGATTTCATACCACTTTGATGTAGGGTCTGGAAGTTTCTATAGTAAACCTGAAGGTTTCTGATGCTTATACTTCACCTACTTGAATGTATAATAATTAAAAACAAACATACAAATTCCTTATTTCATACATATATACTAGAACATCCACTACACGTCGTAGAACATATTAATGGTTCTTTGGTGTCGATACCACTTGTAACAATGACAATACCTCAACATAGATTTTGTTGTCTCTGATGTTACAACAAAAATATTTTGATAACATAGGACACCCTCATTGGTTAATGACCACTAGGAAACATTTTACCATCCATAAAAATAGTATCTAACTATATATAATTCATCATCATGATGTCGATCCTTAAAAATCATCTCGATAAGGGTGGAATTAAACTAAAAAATCGATAAATAAACTTAATCCCCTCTCTCTTCAACATCATGATATAATTGTGCAATGAGATCTATCAAATTATAATCTTTTGATGATTAATTCACTACCTAGGAAATGTGTTTCAAGATAAACACATCTACAATGAAATTTCTTTTACCTACGATGTAGGTAATTTTTACGTTTAAATATTTCATGTACTCCAAAAAATACTTCTAGAGGATGTTCATATATTTTTGAGATAAGATGAAACTAAGGATTTTTTTTGTCTGAATACAAAGTGAAACATTCTTAAAATTGTAGTTCTACTAACTCTTAAGGGTTTTCATAAAAAATACAAGTCCAAGGTACTAAATAGGATAGTTATTCTCGTGTTTCCTATGAATACATGAACCATAGGAAATTACGTAATCGCCTTGCATAAAAACGAATCACAGGCCTAAAACCGATGCATCACAAAAGGCCATATAGCCCTTGCTGAACTTTGGAAGAGTCAACTCCAGTACAGTAGTCTAAAGTCATTTAATCTCAGAAAAATAAAACTGACATTTATCATTATATGAAAAATACACTCACTCCCAAGGTAGATCGTTCATTATAGAATCCAACAGTGAGAAGTCCTTGAAAATTGTTGATAATATCTTGATAAGCCCATGAATATCTGAATCTTGATGACATTTCATGGTTCCCCTGAGTTATAATAGCCTTCACGTTCTCAGGGTCAACTGGTATTAGTTTTACCAATCACACATGTCTAAATAATTGCACTTCCAAAATCCAAAAATCACACTTAGAACACTTGGAATAATGTTGGTGATTTCCATACAGACTCCAAACTATTCATTGATGATATACATGATCCTCCTCTAATAAATAGTAAACAACGATTTCATCCATAAATACTACCACAAAGGTATCTGGATATTCATAGAAAATCAGGTTTATTAAATCCATTAAAATTATTGGACAATTTATTTGAAAAATTTGTATGGAAAGGTACTCATAATGGTCGAACCTACTCTAAAACATGATTTTCTAAATGTCAGATTCCATTAGCCTCACCTAAAGGTAACTAGATCTATGATTGATATTTGAGAACCACATAACCCTTTTCAAATGAACAAACAAATCATCAATTCATGGATATGGTTATTTTTTCGTTACTATAACTCTGTTGACCTTTTGGTAATCAACATATAGATAAAGAGAACCATCATCTTTATTATCAATGATTATCGGTGCTTCCCAAGGCGACACACATGGGTGTATAAATCATTTCTCAAGAAGATTGTCAAATTATAACTTCATCTCTATCATTTATACCGGATCCATGTAGTAAGAGAAAATATGAAATGGCTGAGTATGAGGAACTAAGTCAATATAAACATTACATTCCTTAGTATTAACAACCTAATTAAATTAGAATGAATAATTTCTAGAAACTAACTGATAACTCGACGGATATCACCACTCAACAATTTTTTCTCAAGATCAAAAAAAGATACTGAAATTTCTCTCCCCATCTATGGATAAGAATCTCTAGATCAACCCAACCTTGGGTCCCATTCACATTGAAAGACAAGAGAGATAACACTTGGTGTATTAAGGTAGACTAAGTGAAGATAAAAAATCACATTGATCTTCATTGGAAATGATCTAATCCATTATGAAAATGCCCTCAATTGGATTCATGTCAAGGAATATAAAATTCCAAGAAATATTGAACTTTTAAAGAGATAGGACACAAGTAGGACTATGGATACCCTGCTCTCTCTACATACAAAGGGGTTTAGTAATATACATATCATTGGATAATAGATTCATAGGTAGATTCAATATATTAACAATATGATTTGAAATAAATTAATGAGATGCATATGTATCAAATAGTGTAGTCACTAAGGATGGAGTTATAGTTATGGTACCTTTTATAGTCGCTGGACTTATATCTACTTCCCCTACATACTCTTACACTATGTCAATTGGATTTGTTTCAGATGCTTTTGGATGGAACCATTTTATACCCGAAGAATATAATTTCAACAATGAATTATGAGGAGTTGATGAACCTATTCTACTACACAAAATAAAAAATATATGGAAGAATCATTATAATTTTTCTGAATGTCTGCATGAACAAAAATTAATGGGAACATCAGTGAAAAACCTCATTGAATATCCCATATTTGCACACGAATAAAAAATCAACATACTTCATCCTAGCACTATATGAGGTTTGGAATGACCCTACCATCAAAAACTAATCAGATAATCATCATTCTTCCTCTTTCCCTTGACAGAAGATATAGTGTGACCGGGAGGACAAGGAAATCACATCAACCCCGACATTCATGCCAGTCGTATCTCGACCATCCTATCTGTATCAATCACATCAACAAAAGTTGTTAAAATTAGTAGGAATACCGGATAATGCATATCTTATCAAAATCCAAACTCATACCATGATCCTTTATCCCCTCATTAGATAAAAGCTCATGTAAAAACTGCACCAGCTTAGAAAATCATTTTGAATAATCAGTTATGGTTCGGTTAGCTGAAACAATATTTAAAAACACCACATAAATTGTCTACACCATTGACTCTGGATAAAACAATTTGATTAAAAGAAGATAAATTCATATCCACTCTATTCCCTCATGTTTCTTTTCCATCACTATCATGCCCCACTATCTCATACTCTGTTTTTCTAGTATGAAGGTTGAATACTTCACCTTGATTTCGTATATTGTCTCCAAGAATTCAAACAGGCATTTTATCAAACCCAAACATTCCTCATCATGATGGGGATAAATGGAGCCTTGAAAAAAAATATTGTTTTCTTGTAATGGAACTCCTGAGAATGATTCCAAAAACATCCCCATGAGGATCCACCGATTATCCTAAATGGGAACTGGTGGTGGATCCTATCACAGATTATGGACTATGCGCACAATCATCACAACTATATTTCGGTCCATCAAAGGATTCACCCACCACAGTTCTGAAATGTCTTCCTATTGTATCCTATTTTAATGTCTTATTAGAGGCATAATTTTACACAACATTAGTAGTCAACAAATAAGGCATTTGATTAATATTCAAACTAGGAAACTATGGAATATTTTTCCCAATAGATGGAATAATTATTTTTGGATTCTACTCTATGTAAATCCAATTTGGGAAAGTACTAGAAATTATAAACAATACACCATTCCCTAACCACCCATGGTGACATAAGGATCATTATAGTAATATAAATACAAGAAGTCAATCACAAATACCTCTTAAGTCCTGACATGATTTCACAAATGATTACTGGCATTATTGAAAAAATGTCAACAAGAACCATACTTTGACACCACTTTTTCATAAACCATCCTCGGTAACATGGTATCATGATAAATGATCAAGACCTAACGTTTCTCAAAGGGAATTGCTGATCCCCACAGGTTGGCGGCTAGAACATGGAATCATATAACATGCATGTGGGATCAAATATTCTACAAAACATAGTGAAAGAATGACAATAATTCAATGTGGATAGAAAATAATATGCCCTGGGAGTAATTTTTGATAAGTAAAAAAAGTCATTAAATCCCAAATTACTACAACCCAAATACCAAAACAGGGAAAATAACCCATGTCCATAATGAAAAAAATCATCGCATCCATGGTTTAATAGTTGGATCCTTCTCCAAGAGATCATTTCCCCTTGCTCAAACCTGGAAGGAGATAATCTACAAACACACAAAGGAAAAATTAGGTTGTGAGATAAAAATCACAGTGGGGTCTCACCAAGGAATCCATATCATATTCCCACAACTGATTAACAGATGGAATGCTTAAAATTTTAGAATAAATTGGATTGAAATTTTCTAGAACATTTAAGAAAATCATGTTATACATTTCAAATGATAGAAAATACATTAAGAAACAAATTTACATGTGATGTAATATTTATAAAATAATGGATTGAGTAAAAAAATTATTTTAAATTGATTATGTAATTAGAGAAGGAATGAAAATATGTTTTACAACATTGGCATCCATTTATATCTCTAATATAAATAACTATTGAGCAACATGGTCATCTTCCAATTAGGTCTAAATGTTGCAGACTATAGGACTACGCACTCTCTTTGTGATCATGGAAATATGGGAATACACATATACCTATGACACTAGCCACATGGGACTCATCACTATCCAATCAAAGATGTGACCTATTGCAGTTATGTTTTAGAACATTGTATACACGTAGAGTGTGTCCAGATAACTCAAAAACTACCAAAGGATGGAATGTTCTCTTACCAAATTAATGATGGGAAATTTATTTTAAAACCTCATAAAATATTATTTAATCCCATTCCTCCTATTTACAATTAAATTGTTTAATTTAAAAACCAAACTTGTTTTTTATAAACAAACATGCCACTTTAACAAGATAAATACACTAGGTTTATATCAATACATTTTAATCCATTTTCACATGTTTTAGATCAATTGAAAACCAATTCCATCAATTATAAAAATTCATTTACACAAATAAATATTTTAATTTAATTGAAATATATTCCAAGAAATTTATAATTTAATTTAAACCAATTAAATAAAAAAAAATTTACAAAAGATCCACAATTTAATAGAATTTAGGGTTTTCCAAATACATGTGCCTAAACTATTAAAAATATCCCAATTCACTATAAGGGGTTTTGTAAAATAAATTTTAATCGACTTTGACAAATTGAATTTAAATCAATTATTGAAATAAATCAATCGATTTATGGTTAACCAATATAGATAAAGGGAATAGAATTGCATACCTTTTTTCCACAACTCAATACTCACAATATAACCCATAAATTAGTATGATGGTGTAGAAGACATCAAAACTCACCCTAGAAATGAGATAAAAAATCACAGAGCGTAGATCCATAAATTTATTGAATATCTATTAAATCATAATGGTGTTGAAATGGATAAATATGAAGAATGAGGGAGAAAACCTATACATGAATCACACCACCCATGAAATGAAAATCAATCACCGAACAAGAGGATATGAATGATATAGAGAGATTTAAGATCACCTCGGGAAGGATTTGGGTCGAGATTAGTGGAATTAGAGTGGATCATAAAGTAATATGTCAATCAAGCTGCCTTTTTAAAAACCATATCTAAGGTATTATCTGTTCTGTAATCACAATAAATATCATTAAATAGTTAATTTATATAACCAATAAAAAATTCATCATCTATAATTAAAAACGGTCTCTCCAAAATAGAAAATGATATTTAATTCAATAAAAACATAAAAAGTCACATCACGTCATGTACCCTTCATCAAATGAATCCTTTCAGCACATTCATATAGCTACTCTTACATGTCGTATATCCTCATTAAGTAGTGTGTAACCCCCTTGCATCACAAAAAATAGCCAATTTTGGAAAAGATTACATCAAATCTATAACTTTATTCTTATAGGTATCCTCCCAATTCATTCTCATCCCAAAAAAAGTCATTGAAATGGAAAAACCATGATAATGTTATACATGTACCTATCATGTTGGTTTTGAGAAGTTAAAATTTCTATATCCACAAATATTTCTAAAGGAATTTCTGTATTCAAGAAAAAAATCATAAAATCCACTAATTCGATGATTAATATTTCCTACTTAGACTCATTATTTTGAATCAATGAACACTATTTATATGTTTCCATTGTGTTATGATAAACTACCCTAGATACCCTCTCCATTTCACTGTATCTTAATGGTAAAATATATTCTCTAAAGAACTTATTCATTTCTCAACCACAAAGGGATTTGATGTATCATTAAATGACAATGGTTGATGATACCTAAAGAGGACAAACATTGTTACTCCAAAAAGTTAATTTGAATGATTTTACAAAATATCTCGATTATTATCCATAACTTGATTCTCATTCAACAATATATGCATATTTTTTTATTATATATTGATTCTTCATCTCCTTCTTCATTATAATTCCTTGGAAATAATACCTACATGGATTAAATTTATTAATATAGTTTCCCTTGCATACTCTAGGAACCATTTCTATACATTCTAATGTAATATTTGTGTTCCTAAAATTATGATTCATAATCGATATTTTCAAACTATTTATGAACATAATTTATGTTTTAAATGTTATAAAATTGAAATCTAATAATGATAAACATGGTTTCGATGGGAACGTTCTCAATATTCGTCATAGGGTAAAATTTCATAATATTTCCTTTCTTAAATTTAGTTTACAAAGATTATATTAAAGTTTTTCTAATACCAACTATAGAGACTATGACTCTTATATCCCCAATCCACTGGTTACATCAATACATTTTAATTATAAATATGTAATCGCATACCAATGGAATGAATAATTTAGTATTTTAGAAGAAATAGATGCAAAAATGATTTGAATATTACATAATAAATAAAACAATTAATATATGAAAACAATTATTTAATGATGTATATTATTTATAATACACTTATTCTTATCCTAGTGAAATTTATACAAATAATGGGGTGGTATTAGAGTATTCTTAAGGGTATGCATACTATAGATGAAAATAATGCATGAATAATGGGGAAAAATAAATTATTTTAAAAATAATTATGTATAAATAATCACATCAAGTAGATACTTATCCAAGGATATCATATTATATCCAAAATTCAAATTTTCTTCATTAAATAATTTCAAAATGAGGTAATAAAATTTTTTTAGCATCGACAAAATATGAACAAGGAATTGGACTAGAAAACTAAAAATAAATTGGTTAGAACTCAAACAAACAAATATAATTTGTATCATGGGACATGTAGATTAATTAAGGGGTTATAATATTCCCTAATATGAAAATAATATATAAAATTAATTTACTATATTAATATAAAAAACAACTTAATCATCATTCCTTAAAAAATCAGTAACTATATATATTGAATTAACCAGTCCTATGAAATGTCAACATATTCTCTATTAAAACTAATCCTAAACAATCCAATGAAATATGGGGAATGCTATCGTTATATTTCATCATCAACATAGTATTAAATATAAAAAAATTACATATATTAATGTAAACTAAAGAGGTAATGGGAATAATTCTTTAGGGAAATACCTTTTTTATTTTGAAAATCATTTTATAATGAAAAAATAAAAAACCAATTATGGAAACCATTTTATAAAATTAGAAATATACAATACAATTTTGAAACCATTTATCATTTATTAAGGTGGTAAAATCCATTCATGTCATTGAATTTCAATCTTTTTAATGTTTTGGTAAAATTCATAATGAACATTATTTATAAAATGATTTGATGATTACTTTATATACATTTTATAAAAATTAAATCATAGGTATGTGATGCCAGTAATAAATAATTATATAATATAAAGGCATCTTTTTCAATTTTTTTATAAATTATGGATATTGAAGAAATGAATTCCCCAGTAGAGAGGAAAATATAAATAATCTCTAATTGGGTTGATATTATGATATAAACCATTACCTAGGGTCATACATCCATCGTATATGTTCAAAACATCAATATAACATCTATAAATCTATTATAAATATATTCTAAAACCATTTTCATATATATTATAACTATATATGGTTAATTATAACATTTTATCACCCATTTAAAACAAATTATTTATTTAAATAACAATTTTGGGTGATAATAGCTTCATTTTTCATGTATATTTTGGTTCTGTAGTTTTGGTCCTTAAACAATGGTCATTTTTCAATAATATATATAATGAAAATTAGTGTGTAATTTTGATTAATATATATTATGTACTTATTTTGTCTCTTCTTTAAGTTATTGGTATAAATATTAATTACATAATTCATAGCAATGGTAGACTGTACGTACACATGAACATAATTTTCATTTTTTGACCGATGGAATTATAGAAACATACATAAACAATATTATTTAAAGGGAAAATGTAATCGTATATTGAAGTTATATATTAGTAACATCCATCCTTATTTCAACTCATGTAAAACATAAAAGGAAAACAAATGACATTACTTCGTGGTAGTGGTTGTCCATAGGTACGCATGGGTGATGCTATTGTATTCTAGTAGATTAGAAGGAAAGAAGGTACATTTGATATTTTTATTAATGGGGTATAATTATTTAATATTTTTATTATATAACAATTAAACCATTAATAATAACCATCCATGAAATATGGTGATTGAAGGTGTCCTTTATCAGTACATGTAGATTATGAGATGTGTGTACGCACTAGTAAAAAAATAATATCCATTTCAATTGGAATGATGGTGCTTAATTATGATTTCATATTAATTAAAACATATCAGTATATTGAAAATACTAAAGTTATAATTTTTTGATAAATAACTTATATTTAGATGTGGTTAAGAAGAAGTGAAAAAATAAAATGTTCGGTTGGGTGATCACCCCACTTTTGAAAGAACTAATTTCAATCTTCTATAAAGGATAAAGGGTTGGTATTTTTAATTGAAAAACATATATAACGTTTCCAAGGATCATTATATGGATATTTTGTTGGTTTTTGTTGATCTATAATGATGAATGTTTTGTAAAAAAGTGAGGGAGGAGCATCCAAATAAAACAATCATTTAACTTAAGATTCTATATTGTATAAATCAATCAAAAAATATATTTTTTATTTTTTTTATTGGTTTTTAAATATTATCATTTAGTTTAACTCCTCGGTTAACCTATATTAACCTTAATCGCAGTAAAGTATTTTAACACATAAAGGGTTATAATTTTAGATATTGGTTAACAATTGACTCATATGTTTTAAAGAGGTACAATTATAGAAAATAGATAAAAACCTTATAATGATTCAAGATTTTAATTATTTTAATATAATTTAACAAAATAATATTTTGATAAGCTATTTTTTATTTCAAAATTGACACTCTTGAACTAATTTGACATAAACAATATCATGAAAATGTTTTATTAAAAATATATTTTATCTAAAATTAATTATTATTTATTATTAATATTATTAATTCATGTAACACTATAACTTTAAAATATTATATTACTTTTTATATTCTTAATATCTTTAATTTTATTTTTCTATTAATTGAATTAATATTGTATTATAGTTACAAAATCCGTTATGTGAATAATAAATTCACTAATTTTTATACATAGATTATCATCATGAATAAAATTTTATAATGATCCAAATTTACCTTTATATTAAGTTATAAATTTATTTTGTTTTTTTTGTGGATATATAATTGATATTTAATCCTAATTTGGTGAAACTATTTATATTTCATCGATTTGAATAAAATAATTTACATTTTCTTTGAATAGTGTGAACTAAATAAATACATTTGATACTATGGTGATAATTTTCGAATAAATATTACCAATTAGAATCATAGATGAAAAATTATGACTTTATCACTTCGTTTTAACTTATATTAACTTGATTTTTCTTTTAATGAACTGGTAAATTTTAACATAGTTACTATTTATATTGATAAAAAATTAATGTGAACTATTTAACAAATTTAAATCTACTAATTTAGAATCATGAGGTTATTTTTTTATTCATAAATATATATATTTAGAAAAATATATATTAACATCAAATATTTGATGAAAAAATAGTTTTTCAAAATAAATTCATTTATGTCTAAAAATATTTTTAGTATATACTCAACCATGATATTGATTCTAATTAACTTAATCATATTATTCAAAAGAGAAAAAAAGTTAGTCGTAAATATTTTAATCTGGATTTTGATTATTTAAATTCATTATGAAAATAATTTTCCAAAAAATGGGGGTTTATCTATCCGTTGTGAAAAATACTTGTTTTAGAAAAAACTGGAAAATTTTAAGTGTTATAATTTTTTACTTCCTTCATATATGTTATTTATTCTATAATATTAAACTAATAAAAGCTATCAAAATTCATTATAATATTTTCTCCAAATAATGAATGAAAATAATTTTTTAAGAAAACATATTTCAGAAGGAAAATAACCTTTTCTGAATGTCTATTACTTATTTATAAATAAGAAATCAAAAAATTTCTAAGGATTATGTACTTTATATAATTCTAATAATTCTTTAAAACTATTCTTATAAAAAATTTCAACATCTTAGTTTTTGATGATATATTTAAATAATACTTTATCATTGTTCCTTTATGCTTAGTGTTTCATGTCGTGTATGCTATAGAACCATGTTTTCTTCTTTTAAAATATCATTATGTTATATGATATTATTCTATACATATCTTTCATAATACTTTTATTTTATAAAATGGGATATGAAAACACAAAAAAATGGGTGATCCCAAACACATGGTAAGGGTAAATATAACCATACTAATTAATGATACACTATTATAAATCCTACCAATACCAACACATCTATATAAATGGTTTATAAAAATAATTTTTATATATCCCCTTTCCCAACATTTGTTCAAAACTGTTGGGAAAGGGTAAATTAACACCACTTTTCCCAATGGTTTTTCCAAAACAATTGTGTAAGAGTACATTGATGCCATTTTTTCCAATAGGTTTCACAAACCATTGGGAAATGATCCAAATATTCCAAAGGTTGTCACTTTGAGGCCAATTTTCACATCAGGTTTCAAAAAACATAAGGAAAGAGTACACATTTCTCTATGGTTTGGGAAAAACATTGGGAAAGGGTAAATTGAAGACACACTTCGAAATGGTTTTGCCAAACCATTAAGAACTGGAATAAATTTCCTAATGGTTTTTCGAAAACCATTGTGAAAATGTAGTGTGAGGCCACTTTTCCCAACAATGTTCCCAAACCGTTGGGAACAGGTGTCCAAATTTCTCAACAGTTTTTGAAAACAATTGGAAAAGGTTTCTTTGATACCACTTTTCCCAACAATTTAGGAAAACCATTACGAAACGGTGGATACCTATCCCAACAGTTCTCAAAACTTTTGGGATAGGTCCCTTTATTTTTTTTGAGTACATTTATCGAATATAGTCAAATAAATCAATATATAAATTATGTATATATATATATATATATATCTAAATATATTTACAATGGAAACTATATGATAGTGGTAAAGTCATTGATATATAACATGGAGGTTGTGGGTTCAAACCTCCACTTGAACTTTTTTATATAGATACATATCCCAAGGGTTTGTTAAAACAGTTAGGAAATACCTATTCCAAGGGTCTGGGAAAACCATTGGGATAAGTCTTTCTTAATGGTTTTATCCAAACCATTTTGATATTTCTTTCCACATGCCAAATCACTTAATGACTTCCCAAACAGTTGGTATAAACTATACCAACTTTTTAAGGATCTATACCAACGCTTCCAAACCATTTGTATAAGAAATTTTTACATTTGGGATCAAAAGTGAGAATAAGTGGTGTATATGGGTATAATAAACATATATAATAATTTTATTTATAAAAAATAATAGATTAAAAATCATTGAATTTGGAATGGAATAATATAATAACACTTCTTGAAAATTCTCCACATAGTATAAATGATACATACATTTTAAATTTTGGCACATTCTTAAGCATCAGGAATCATAACCATTGCGAGTCAGGAACATACAGTAATGATTTTGATATAAATTAATTGGGCTTGTGTATTATATATTAATTATTCACACACTTTCACCCATACTTGTGATCATGTGAGTTTTTGTTGTGTATATTTGTTTCATTTGATATCATATTTTAACCAATGAATTTTAGGGGAATATAATACCCCACCTATTATTATCCACACAAATGACATCCATTAATATCAATTATCATTATATTATAAAGAAAAATGGAATTGAAATGTGTTTCATACCCCTTAAAATTGAAATCATATAGTGGGAACATTCAAATTTCCATTTATAAATATAATAATCCTATGAAATATATGAGTTTATATGTTGTAATTAAGTAATTATAAATGTTAATACCATTAAAATATGATAAAACATAGTATTTATACAATATAGATAACAATATATATTATTTTCAATAATTTCACAAATTAATCAATTGTTATATATACGATAACTAATTTCAACCAAGGGAATAAGAAATTGGTTCTTCACAAAGGAATTAAATTGGTTGAAAAATTAAGATAATACATTATTGTTGATTATGGATGGATAAAATGATAAATAATTTATTTGATAGAAATTTCATTGAATAATACATCTAGTTAGATTATTTGGATGATATAATTTTGTAAATATTCTTGACTGGTGATAAGATATGTGAAAGGATAATGCCTAGGATTTAAATGAATTATATGAGTTTCAAAAAAACATACAATTAAGAAATATCAGTGAGCTTTGGAAATTATCTCAATAGAAAAAAATTATTCAACTAGGAGAAAATAATTTATTTTTGAAACCATGATAACATAGATAGATAGGTTTATTTTAAAAGATAAAGGGGAAAATGGTTATATTTTCCAATAGAAATACTAAAATATCTTCTATTATAGAAAATTATCCATATAAAAAAATTAAAATTATTTTATTTTTAAAAAATTGGAAATTTAATTCAAGATATTTGAAAATTAAAATAATAATTTTTCTTAAAAAACAGTGATATCAATAAATATAGTCGAAGATAAAATACCTGTCAAAACAAATTTGTTTTTTGTTTAATTAATAATACATTTGTCGAAAACCGTATCTATTAAAACTATTTTAAAAAAAATCAATTTATTATAAATTTGAATAAATTATCCAAATTTATAACTAAAGGTGAATAAAATGATTATTCATTGGAATGAAAGACCATGAATATACCCTTGACGAGATATTACATTTCATAGATTCTGATTTAAAATTGAAGTTGGGAAACAGAACCTTACGTCTTCATTATAATATGAATAAGAACTCTTCAATGAAGAATATTGTGAAATTTAACATAAAATACCATAAAATGTTATTACATAAAATAATATAAAAAAATTATTATATAAATTGTATAAATTTATTTTGGTTAATTGTAATATATATAACATTAGAAATATTAATTGATACCAATAAACCATTTCTATTGATAATGTTTTTTAGGTGAGAATAATTCAAAAGTGTGGTTATATAGATTTAATATACATAAATATAGAATAAATAAGAAATTAAATAAAAAATTATTCATTTTGTTGAATAAATTATACTTTTAAAATTAGAGTTTAATAAGAATGTTTGTGACTAAATAAATGAAAGTAGATTTAGAAATTTCACATTACTTGTTTCCCAAAATATTTTAATACACTATAAACTTATATAAAACAAGAATAAATAACATAATATTCTACTAAAAAAATATAGTCAGTTTCACTTCTTTTTATAGAATTCATTTATGAACATATATTAGGAATATATAATTTTTTCATTTCTTATTTTCTCCAAGGAGATTACAGACAGTAATTGTTTCACAAATGATTTTTGATATTGATTTTGAAATCAATTTTTTAAAACCATGTTCATAATTTATGGATAATTTATGGAATTTTAATAAATAACTCGTATTAATTTATAAAACTATTATATAATTCTATACCAATTTTAGTTATATTTTGTGATAGTAGAATACATGATGGATAATTTTAGTAATATTATTGATTGAATGTGATTTTTTAAATAATATATAATATAAATAATATAAACATTCAATAACCATAAAACAATTTTTTTTTATTAAATTTTTAATATTATTTATATTATCATATTAATCTGTGAAAATATTTTATTCCATTGACCATGTTGGTGGTTGGATCATCCCAAACATTAACATATTGTAATTCAATGTATGATTTTTTATGGAAGTTTATAATAAAATTATATTATAAAAATAATGATATAATTTATAAAATTATATTTTTTGAATAATTATTCATTTGGTTATGATAAATAATGAAAATAAAAATGGAAAATTAAAAACATTACTCTATGGTGGTGGTATTCTTCACATGGTGAAGATAACATTTAAAAAAAATTAATGATTGTGAATAAAATATGATTTTAAATTTTATCTAAAAAATAATCTTAAATAATATATTTTAAATTTATTCTAAAATTAAATCCTTATAAATAGTGAGGATATGGTTTGTTGAAAAAAGGAATAGGTTACTTCTTGGAGGGGTAGTCTTTACAAACACATAATAAATGTTCTTTTTTGTGTTGAATGGAAGAAGTAAAAAATATATTTTAAATTAATGCGATATTAGATTATTATAATAATTATAAATATTTAGTTATATAACTAGGTTGCGAGTAAGTTTGGAAGAGATACACTATGAAAAAAATGGAAAAAAATTATATAACTCAAATTGGGACATTGAAATTTCATTATATATACTCATTAGAAATTTATGTCTTATGAAATCTTATAGAGGTCATGGAAATTATTTAATGGAATTATTTTCCCACATAGGAGTACTGGGTAGCATTTCATGGAAATTTTTACGGGGGTATTTAACATTGAGTGGATACATGTGATTCTACAATATTAATATTGAAAATGTTACTTTAGAGAACATCCACTATTTTTCTATGATATCACTACACAATTCCATGGAAAAGGTCCACTTTTAAAATAATTGTGTTTGAACTGATATTGGGTCAAGAAATAAAATAAAAATATTTTCTAAAAACGATTAAAAATTTTTTAAGTCATCTACAAATTTTTACATTTTATCATTTTTTATCAGGGAAATTAGATTTTAAATATTTTATTTATGTTTTAATAAAAATATAGGAAAATTGAAAATTCCTAATTGGATTTTATGATGGTTAATTTAATATCAAAACAATCTAATTTGAATTATCTAAAAAATTACTTTTAAATTAAATAATTTTATATATTGAAAAACTATTTATTACAGAATCTAGTGGTTTAAAACAATATGTGTTCTTAATCATTTATAAAATTGATTACTAATTTAATGTGTGTTTATATAAATATATATGTTTTTATAACTCATATATAGTCATTATTTAATATATATATATATATATATAATTTAATGTATAATAATAACACAATATTAATAAGAATTCATTGAAAATAATTTTTTTATTATTATCGTGGTAATTAAAATTTCTGATAGTAATTATAATTTTATTCCTCAAATTTATATTTACAAAATAAATTAATATAAAATTGTTGTTAAAAATCATAATTTAATATTTTTGACTTATTTAATAAAATTTATGGATACAATTTATTATTAAAAGAATTTAAAGATAATATTTGGAACACAAATTAGATAGGATTCCAATACATTATAGGTTGCTTTTATAAATTAAATATTTTATTTTTTTAAAATAATATATCTTACATTAAGCAAATAAATTTATATATATAAAATTTTTCAAATCCTTTAACATGTAAAAATGATGATATCATCAAAAATGATATATTTTTCAATATTCACCTAAAAATCAAATATTTTAGAAAAATTTCCAAAATTCTCCCAAAGATATATTAAAAAATGTAAATTAAAAAATTGAATACATTTAAAAAAATAATATTATGAAATATATAAATTTATATTTGAAATTAAAATACAACATATATGAAAAACCGAATCTGTTGAAAAATACCTTATATAATATCACGTTTTCCTAATACTATTTTATAATCCTTACTAATTGATTACACTATTTTTATCTAATTGATATTCATTTTTGGTATTATTTCATTATAAAAAATATCACATGTCATTTCAGTTTATTATTTTTAATACACCAAACTATTAATAAAATTTAAATTAAGGAAAATAAGTAGTTAAATTCTAGGTCATTATATTCTTCCATATTAAATAAATTGTATCCATGAAATATTAATTTTTAATGAAAATTAAAAAATTTAAGGGTTTCCATATTATATACCTGACTCTCTATTTAATATATAATGAGGTATCTTCTTCATTATCATTGGAATCGTTAAAATGAAAATATTCTTCATAAAAATAAGAATATAACTATTGTTATGTTTTCTATTCAACACGATAAATCATTCATTAAAATTAAATATTAATATAAAAAAGCCAATATAATCATTTCGATAAGTATTTATTTATATGAGTATTTCTAAATATTATGAAATATATTTTTAATCCAACAATTTATAAGAAATTTTACCATGGACAACATAAATTAGTTCATAATGTCAAATCTAAAATCTCTGAATACTTTGATAACATATTCTCATAAAACATGGTAATAACTACAAACCCTTAATAAAAACATGTATAAAATATCAGGTTGCCAAATATAGAACATAAATCCAATCATATATTACTGTTTTTAATGATAACATAAACCAAAAAATCAGTAACCAATTTCATGGTCATCAATTCAATCTTGTAATTATATATTTATTATTATCTCAATGTCGAGAACATATTAAGGGTTATATTTAGTTCAACTATGTGTTTTCAAATATATTATATATTCCACTAAATAGTTTTTATAGTACCATTCAACACATGATTTCAATTCCATTATAAAATATTTCTACATTACAATAATTAAATTTTTCTATAATTTCATCAATATTATACTTTTGAAAAATATTTCATGGATCCAACTATATTTTTAAAAGTGTTATATATGGCTAATATTATTATTTCTTAATAACATATTCCTTTCATATGTAATTTGTATTATCTTTATCTTAAATAATGTAACCTTTATTTCTATAACATTCATAACTTTCACCCTAGGACATCTATTTTTATAATTCCCATTCCTTCCATAAATAAAACCTTAAAACATTTATGATTATTTAGGGAGACTATTATTCTCATATATTTCAACCGCTAAGAATTTATTTTTTTTAAAAGAATTTATCTGGGTCTCCTTATAGACCCAAATCATTTTCATTGTCTTCTATGACATTCACTTGTGTGATTTTTCTTACATTCATGACATATAAGAAACAAAATATTATTTCCTCCATGGTCTCTGCCACCTGATCACATTTTCAAATCTATCCCAGTAAACTTTGGGGGATATATTATTTGGTTGTGGTAGTGATTTTAATCATAAATCTTTATAATTTGTTAGGTATAATGAAAAAAATTATTCACTCCATTCATTATACCATATAGTTTGTTGATGACATTTGTACTATAATATTCATCATTAACCAGGTTCCTTCTATTTATAACCAACAATGTAATTGTAATAATAAAAAATACTAATTATAATGAGTTCATACTATTCAAAGTGTGCCTAAATAATAACATGTTCTTCTCAATCTACAAGCCATTAGTTTGAACCCAGTTTATCGATGTTCGTTACTAAATTTATGGAATTATATCCCATACATTGAATTATCCTCAAAGTCAGTCATAGATTTATACTCTATAATCTATGTTTTCATAAATATTCCACCCAAGGTTTCATTCAAAACTCCTTTGATACAAAATGTAAATACCCCATCCATAATAACCTATTGCTGCTGGTTCCAAAATTATATTGGAATAATATACATGGATTCACATCCTAATGGGATGAAAAAATTAGTAGTTTTAATAAAATAGATTAACACACGATCTTTATGTTATAGTTACTATTATAAAATAAAAAATAATAATACTTTAAGAACTCAATTTTTATCCTAACATAATCCAACATATCTATTATAATAAATTTCTTGGAATCCTATGAAAAAAACAAAGAAATAGGTTATCTTAGATGCTCCTAAAGGTATGTATATAGGGAAATCTGTCATAAATAATAAATAAAAATTATGAAAATGTAAATAAAATATAGAATAATCATTTATTCCATAATTTTATCATAATATGTTTTTAATAAAAATGATAATATAATGCCATATAAATAATCCTATGAGCTAGAAACATTAACCATGAATATTCAAATAATCGAATATACATATAAAAAATAATACCTAGTATCATGATTATAGAATCTCTAATATTGGATATCTAAACACTACTATTGAGCCTTTGTTCCATAAACTAAAACCATAAAGGACTCGTGTTATGAATATAATACATTTGTATGGCCTTGGTCAAAACCTAATCTAGTTTATCTCATAAGACTTACTGATGCATCAAGGGTATATAAAAATCCATTTTTGTCACTAAGTATATCAAATTCATTATTTATGTTAAATTTTTGTAATATAATAAAAATATACAATGGTATTTGATCTAGCATAAAATCCGTAAAAATCATTCCCCTATCCGTAAAAATATTCACAAACCATCAAGAGTGATATAGAAAATTGTATCTAAATATTACATTATCGATCAAACTAGTCATAAAAAATAAACAAAATATGGTAGAATATATCATTATATATTAACCTCATTGAATAATAATACACAACAAATTTTGTTTTCATTGATGAAAATAAATTATTTAGATATTAGATTGAATCTTGTGTAAAATGTCATATTTTATATTGAAGTCAAATATTTATAAAAAATAATGCTATTTTAAAAGAACGATTTTTATTTGAAAATAAATATATAAACATGTAAATATATCATCAATACTTTTAGGAATCATGATATAGGAATATCCACTAATGATATATAATTGAAAAAAACATTACTTTTGGGTTTTCTTTGAAAATTCACAAAGTAACTAATTTTTAAAATGAAAAAATATATTCCATTCAACCTAGTTTCTATGAATAAAAAATGTGAAAAATTTATTTTAAACTATCTCATGAGACTAGAAAAATAATTTTTTCAAAATTTTAATTCAATACATTGACATTGAAGAGAAATATTCTCTGTCAGAGTGATATTGGTAAATAAACACTTACCACTTTTTAATATTTGAAATCATATTTCCCATGAAATTATGAAATTAACAACAATATTAAATATCATGATAATAAGTATATTATTGACATATAATATCAACAGGGTATCATATAAACCTCATAAGTGAATATATGTGCATACTATCAAAATATGCCTTAATGAATTAAAATTGAGATAAAGTCCATTACTAATATCATATAATTAAAGTGAGTGTTAAAAAAATTAATCAACATTTTTATTGAATGTAAATGTACATAAAACATGTTGAAACATAATAATAAGATAATAAAAAGTAATTTCACAAATAGTCTTATCATTACATAATCAAGGGACATAAATTTGAATCCAATGAACTGATATGCAGTTAAGAAATCCTTTACATCATACTTCCCTTTAATTTTTCATATTTATACCTCTAATATAATGGATTAAAGAATGTTATTTATTTATTAAAGAAATATTTCTTATTAATAATACCTTATATGACCCCTTTATTTCATCTGTAAACCCATATGTAAATAATATTTCACTGTTTTCATTATTTTCATTGTGGTCATTTCATGGTTTCATGGTCAATTCAATTGTGTATAATTATGGAGGATCATATAAAATGGAATTACAAATCCAAAGGTTAAATGAAATGGTATTCATGAAGTTATATAATTTTAAATGTTCCCATACATCACTATTTTATGAAATTAGGATGATTAGTTTGAGAAAATAGTAAAAATAAAAGTTTTGAATATTTTGGTGGTTTTTTCAACTATCATGAACTAGTTTTAGTTTATTTAATTTTCTGTATATATAATAGTAAAATGACATTAAAAAATTTATAACAATCCTATTAAAATATGATTAATTCATAATAATATTTTAATGTTCATCCATGAAGGTGGTAATATAAAACAAACAAAATCATTAACAACAGACACAATTAACCATCATAATTTATACAATGGTTGTGTTTAATTGAATAAGAGGAGATGAAAATGGTGGATAAAAATATGACATTAAAAATTTAAAATTCTAGAATATATATGATATTAGAGTTATATTTTTATGGATGAATTTAGAGACGATAAGGTTGAAGAATAATGGAAATTAAGAGAGGTTGTTGGACAACTTACATCTTAAATATCTCTTCATTGAGGGACCCCTTTTGAAACTTGTAATTTTTATTTTACTGAGACTAGAATCACTTTGACACGTGATAGTGGTGATGAGAGTGTTTTTAGTTTATTTAATAGGTTTGATATTATCATATGAAAATTGGTTTGGATTATTGGTATTTATACATGAAGAGAGGTTCATTTTAAGTGTTTAATTAATGATTATATTATATTTAAATCCAACCATGTTTGGGTGGAATTAATTCCCAAAAATTTGTTTTATATTTTTTTTATTTCTGGATAAGGTAATGAAATAAATACCAATTTGTTTTTTGTTTTTAGTTATTTGATTCTTTTACCTTTACATATTAACCTAGTACATTATTTTATCTACATTTCAATAAAAATTATTTACCACAATAAATTCATTATGATTGTAATGGGTCGAACATTTCCAGTCCATTAACTTATAGTAAAACTAGTGTTTTAGGTGTCCTAGGATGTAAGGGTGACTATTTTTAACACATTTAAAAATTACCAGTTTTTTACATCTTCCAACGGTGCCTCTTAACAATGCTGAATCATGCCAAAATTGTATCCTCATAGCGATGGCTTGGTGGTGTTGTATCAGCCAGGTGGTGACTTGCTGGAGATATATCACCTTAGCGGTGTCTCACCCTAGTGGTGGATCATAAGTTTTGTCTAAACTGGGAAATGCCTCACTAGTGATGTCTCACCTTCGTAGTGCCTCGCTGGCGGTGTATCATCCTAGCAGTCACTCACTTGAAGTGGCTCACTCGCGGTCTCTTATAAGATGATGCCTCATTTGGATTTGTCTTGCCGAAATTTGCTATTATAGTGGTTCCTCGTCTGATGTTTTCTCACTATATGGGACTCATCTAGTGTTTCCATGTCTGAATGTGTCTTGTTTGGAGTTCCTAATGGTAAGTGTTTTCGGTTGTTCTGGTTATTCTATTTTTTTGTCATTATTTGATGTAAAATGGGTATAAGGTCAAAATTCGAAGTCTTCGTGTCCAATTAAAAGTCCATAAATTATATATTTAATTACCTAATGGTACTATGAAATTTAAAGGCTCAAAAATCAAGGACATTTATAGATCCACTATTAATAGAAAATTAAAAATATATCTATTCTAGTAACTCTATTTTTAACTTCATAAAGCCAAGATATATTTCAACTTGATCAATCCTTCTTTCATTCTCTTTATATGGGACATGTAAAATCCTTCTTTCCATAATATTTCAGTAACCTGTTACTACAGTTGGTTTTTAATTTCCTAGAGAGCTGCCTGCTTTATGCACTCCCCAATTTTTTGTGGAAACATGAAGATTCAACCATTCTTCATCCTTGCAGGTTTTCCGTCATCTTTTTTATTGTGAATCATGGTGTATAGGTATATAGATGTGTTCCCTTATGAATATAATCAATTCTTGATTAATAAATACAATATAATTGGTTTCAAAATCAATATATCAGGGCTTAGAAAATCTGACTAATGATCTTACTTTTTTTATTATTTATATTTTGATTTGAATGGGTTAACCACCCGCTATAAATCATGTCATTGTGGGTCCTTATTTGTGCCCTATATAGTTTTTGGAATTTATGTTGTTTGGTTTTTATTAAACACTTATATGTAAATTTTGGTTTACTATGTTTATTTAGTTAGAATATTGGTTACCCATGATCATATAGTTTCTATGATAACTCGTAAATTAACAAGGGGTATTAAATAGAAGATTCCATATTATATATGATAAATGGTATTTACCATGTTATATTGGGTGATGTGATGTGTGGGATTGTTGTGGTTTCTATGTGTTAGGAAAGTGGATGACATAAGGTCATACGGTGGGGGTATGATGGGTGTGGTAGGATTATGAGGGAGGGATGTGAAAATGGTTGTGATGTAATGTGTTTTTTGATAGATTTTTGATTTGGGGGATGGTATTGTTAATATGAGGAACTTGGTGGATATGTTCGAACGAGTATAGTAGTGTTTTTTATGGAAATTACTGAGAGTCCTTTCATCGATAACATGCAAAACAATTCCCCCGTATCTAGATGTCTTGGCAAGATGTGTCATTAATGTGAAGAGAATTAATTTTCTAGCTCTCTTGACATCCTGAAACAATATTATTGTGTTACTCATTATGTGTCTTTTCTAATTGATTCCTCAGTAGTAGTGGAATAAAAAATAATTTCCTAATAATTTTATATGGTAATATGGTGGGTTTGGATAATATGATGAAAGTGGTTCGTGAAATATTAAATGATGGTTGTCTAAACAAAATAATGCTAAATGATAAAATTAATGTGTTCAAAATAGAGGAAATAATAAGACACTGTAATTTATGAGAGCTCTTCAACTACTGATATTAATATAGTAGTTTTTATGAAATAAATCAAGATGTGGAAGAAAAATAGATTTTGTTGTGAGGTGGATTGTCTTCATGTATCCCCATAGGATAATAGGGAGTGTTTTATACTATAAAAATAATGGTATATTCTTCTGAAATCTGTACGTACCCCACCCACGTTGAGCACTATGCAATGAACACCTACATCGTCACGTAAGGGGTGTTTTTCCCAACATAAATTCAAGAGTGCATATGGTTGGGTACCTATTGTTTTTCACCCACTCTTCTAGGAGAGGTAGGTATGTAATATACTATGATGGACAAAGGTCAATTAGTGATTTAGATGGTGGTTGTGATGGAATAGGGTTTTTAGGAAAGATGTGTTAGCCCCAGTGTTTGTCGGTGATGTGGTTTATGCTATCTCGAGTGTCTTTAGGATGAGATGTGGATTGATTTCTTATGTGGCTTCAGGATGAGAAATAATGAAATCTGTTGTGAGGCATATGTTTGTCTGGGTGGGATGTGTTGTGTGGCCTAGGTGTGTGTGGGTGGGAAGTTCTATGAGGATGATTTGTGTGGGGTTGGGAAGGGATGTGGTATACGAAAGAGATGTGAGTACTAGGATGTAAGACATGGGGTGAGAGCCACATACCAATTAGAAAGTGTTGTGGGGTACCCTATCATTGATGTTCACTACTTTATATTTTAACATTTGACCTAATTTTCATGGTGAGAATGCTTTGGTGAGGATGGGTTGTTTAGTATACCCTGATAGGTGTTGTATGGTTCTACAATTTTCTCACAGCGGCATTAGTATGGTTCATTCACATTTATAAGAGAGAATTTTATTTCCTACTATGTATATTGGTATGCTCACCCTAAAAATATAATATTGTATTTAGGTTTCTATGATGATTTCAAGGACCATGCTCTACGTTACAATCTTGGACCATTAGACAGCTGGTGTGTCGCTGCTTGAGGTTTTCTTTTGGGTATTTACTTTGGAAACATTCATGTATTCTTATCAATTACACTTATTTCATTGATATGGTATATTCTTTGGGGTTACATAGATATTTATGTATTGGAGATGTTGTGGATGATTCATCTTATCTCCCAATCATGTTTTTTTATAAAGGGTAATGCCTCCCTTTATGAGAACATTATACCCTCGGTGCTGGTCACCATCCCAGGGACTACCTGAGGTGGGAATCAGGGGTCATTATCCCCATTTCATCATTTCAATCCTAGTATGGGTATATTTGGACGAAGGGGGTCATAACAGAGTGGTATTATAGCTGATGGTTGAGAGATTGGATGGATTATTGGGTTAGGAAGTGTGAGGATTTCCTAGAGGGTCATGGAAACAATTTTAGTTGACCATGGTTCATGACATTGCCTGAGAGACCTAAATGAACAAGGGATTTTAGGTCCCCCTGTGATCCAGGGCACATATTCTTAACCTATTAAAATACCATGTGAGATGGACCTTCTTGTAGGGTAGAGATCGATGAATGGATTATCCATTATAATGTCTTTTATTATTATTTTAATTTGGATATTTTGTGATGGTTAAAATGGATAAAATATGTAAAATGATTTAAAATAAAATGATAATGAAAATTCAAAGCAGACGGGATTAGGAAACCATTGTTTTGAATATAGCTATAGCTCTTGGTTGTCATTTTCATGTGGCATATGATGTTGAGTTTTAATAGTATGATCTGGTTGATTTTCATATGGTTTATCCAATTGAGGAGGATGATAAGTGGTAGAAGACGTTGTGTGATTTTTAGATGCAGTCATTTTGGAAATTGGAGGGAATTGTTTCAGATGTTGAGATGGAGATATGGCTAGAAAAGATTGATATTGAATTCAGTATGATCATATCCCCAATAGGGTAATAGTTTCCTTTAATAGTTATTTATATTTAATGTGCTACGTGTCAGTGGTGGGTGATGGATATAGGAGTTTAAAAGGTTGTAGATGTCTTGTGGGTTGGCTTCTAGAAAGAGTTCCATACAGAGTCCCATTTACAAACTATGAATGTTGAGAAAATACTGGACCTATTATCCATATATTAGGGGAGTATATTCATGTGGGAGATGAGCATCCAGTTCAATGACCTTCTATTTTTCCCTCAAATGTTTCCATATGAGTATTTTTATGAGAGAATTCATGAGTTTGAACATCATCCTTCTATCCAATATGTCATTTCTCATTTTAAATTTCCAATGTATTTTGTGGTTTAGAAAAATAAAGAGGTGATGGAGAGGATTCAGTTGTGTATTTTGGTTGTGGGTTTTGTGGCCATCGGTAGAGATAATACCCTGTATTTTTTCAAGATAAATTTATTGGAGGTGGATAGGTTTAGTTCCTACCTAAACATTAGATTCTAGTTATATGGATTCAGTTTAAAGGGTTGTATGGATTCACTCCACTAAGGCGAGATGATGCAGGTAGAGGACTCCCTCAAGATGTTATTCATGATCAAGGACCGGGACGTGTGTGGGGGCATGGTGGTGGTCAACAGCATAGAAGAAGATGAGATGTGCATGGTCAGTTGCACGTAGTAGAGAAAGCAGTTCCAATGTGTCGAGAGATCATCATACGTATGATCTATTTGTTTAGTACTATTGTTTGTGCCTTGATTGAGTTAGTCAATTCATCCTCATATTTTAAACATTATCTTTCCCATGATCTTGAACTATACATACAGAGACTTCAAGTTCCCTTGTAATAACTATGCCAGTTAGAGTCCAAACAAGCTTGTTTCAAGTGTGTTGGGGGTACAGACTGATGACAGGTCTGCATCATCCCCATTGGGATATTTTCTTACAACAGATGTAGGAATACAATGTCATCCTCAGCATTAACTGGTTATATTTTGTATGATCTATTTTCAAATTCTTCTAAAGGATGTTTTTATGGATTTAGACGGTTGGTGTGTGGTTTCTGTCATTGATAAGTGTTTCTGTGTGGGAAACATACATGTGGAGACTGTTCTTTCATTGTTGGGTGAGTTGTTAGTAGAATCCTTGAATGATGGGATAGATAAGGTCCCCCAAGTCATTAGGGAGTTCAAATATGTTTTCCCAAATACTTTTTTGATGCAGACCCTTGACTTGATGTTGAGTTTGGGAAAAAAAGTAGTTTGATACTTATCTAATTTTGATGCCTCGTTATCTGATGACACTTTCTGAGTTATAACAGTTGAGGATTAAGATATATGATCTGATGCATGATGGATTTATCTGTATTAGTGTGTCTATTTGGGGTGCTCCGGTGTTGTTCTTATGGAAGGAAGATGGTGTTCTGAAGTTGTTTATAGAATACCGATGGTTAAATCAGGTGATGGTCAAAAACCATTACCCTCATGTGAGCATAGATGACCATTTTTTCCAGTTAAGAGAAGAGAGTTGGGTTTCTAAGATCAACATATAGAATGGAGCCACCATTTGAGGGTGAAAGAAATTAATATCCCGAATCCTACCTTCGGATGCATGTGTGGGTACTTTATCTCCTAAGCATGATGTTTGGTGTTATGAATGTATGAGAAACTATCATGGAGATTATGAAATCAATGTTCCATGAGTTCTTGTATTTGTTCATTGACATATTCATCAATGATATCTTAATCTACTCGGAGGAGCATGAGCAGAAAATGAATCATATAATAAGTCTATTTCATGTTCTTCGATGAAACCAGATCTATGGAATGTTGTCCAACTATTTGTTCTAGACCTGAGGAGTTAAAAGCCTTGCAAATAGACATAAGGTAGGATGGTTGTAAAGTCACTTTATTACAGAAGATTGTTGAATATTCTCTAATTTAGCAAGTGGAGGATTTTCAGTGGGGGGGACTTAGAGGAAGAGGTGATGTGTGATCGTGTTTTCCCTAGGGATTCTCAATGGGTGGTAGGAGGATGGTTGAAACTAGATGTTGTTTCATGGGAGTCTGTTTATTCTAGTAGTGATTCATGATGGTGTCCTTCCTGAGTAACCTAGTCCAACATTATAGGTACACGTAGGAGATTCCAAGATGTACCATGCCTTAGGGATGATGTTTTTGTGGTCTGATATAAAAAATTTAGTGGTAGAGTTTTTGGGAATGTTTATAGTTTTCATGTAGCTAATGGTCGAGTACTTTGTTCCTAGTGTTCTGTTATAGCCTTTGAATGTTCCTATGTGGAAATGGGATGACATCCCAGTGTATTTATTTACATGATTACTTAGAGGTCAGTGAGTGTGTGCTTCTACTTAGGTGATCGTGGATTGGTTGATGAAATCGTCACACATCTTAACATTCAAGGATTCAAGTGCAGTGGATGTGTTGGCTATGAATTGTGGGATAAATTAGTACAGTTGCAAGGGGTTTCAGGGTCCATTGTCACTGATTAGGATTCATGATTTATCATAGGAGTCTTAATGGGATTTTAGCAATATTCTTTCACCCATATACACCTCAACATTGCATTGCACTCCAAGAGAGATGGGAAGATAAAACAAACTATCTATACATTGTACGATATGCTATGAGCGTGCATCCTGGACTTTGGTGGTTCTTGGGTATGAAACATTACCTTGGTGGAGTTTTTTATAACAATTTATATTACTCTTCCAATGGAATATCTTCATTTTAGGATTTGAACACAAGGATGTATCATTCTTCACTATTTTGGATAGAGGTTGAGGATATAGTTGTTATTGGTCCGAAAGTGCTTTAAATAACAACAAAAAAGCTTCATCATATTCATGAATGGATGAAATCAGCACATAGCTGAATGAAGTCATATGCCAATCACAAAATGAGACCCTAGTATTTAATTTTTGGGAACCCCATGTTATTGAAGGATTCTCCTCAATGTGGGTAGTAGATGATTGGCAGGGGAGTAAGCTTTCCCCTAGGTTTGTTAGGCTGTTTGAAGTGTTGGGGAATGTTTGTGAGGTTGCATACCAGTTAGTGTTTACTACATTGTTAGAGATGACCCATGATGTTTTTCACATCTTTATGATTCATCAGTAACTCAATGATGACTCCCATGTCATTGACTAGGGAGAGTTTGATATCAAGGATGGTGTAATGTTTTTAGATCGACCAATAGTTAACCTAGATTTATGACAGTAAGAACATGGTGTATCATATATTAGAATTTTACAATTGAACATTTGAATTCGTTATTACATTGTAATTATGAGCATATTTCTTCCCACACAATATAGTTATTAAAACGTTAATCTATGTTTCATAATATTTCAATGTTATTTTAATGATAAGAACTTCTAATTCAAAAAATTACATTATATTATAAAAATAACTTATTTTTTATTATAGATTTCATTGTATTAATTATCATAAAAATATTAAATATTTTGGAAGTGTAAAAATATACCAAAAACAAATAACTATATTTTTTTTACTATGTACTCAAAATAAATAACATTAGTGATTTTCCAAAATTTCAGCATAACCAAATTTTAATGATCTAATTTCAAAATATTAATCCTCTTAATCAATATAATATTCTAAATATTACATATTTACTATTATAAAAAATCTTTATTTATTTGAAAGATACATATTTGTGTGACATTGAAATAAATCTGAGTACAAGGGTATTTATGAAATTATATTATAATTTATTTTCAAATAAAAAATGTTTTATAACACTCTTTAATAAAATATTTTTTTCCGAATTTTATTTATATTCTAAAAGTATTTTATATAATAAATATATATATTGAAAAAAATATAATTATTTATTAATAATGAAATATTTTTATCATATTTATAACATTTATGTAATTGTATTAATATATAACTGAGTTATATTTTTATTTCATTACTTCCCTAAATAATTATTAACTATTCCATTGGTTTTGTTAATATTATAATAGTTTGGTTACTAATCATACTAGTTGGATTACAATTCATAAGGGTCATATTAGTTTTCCGATAGTAAGATTACTATTTCAACAATCATATTACTTCCAATTAGAATATCATAGTTCCCTTATTAATCATTCATTTTAATTCAACATATGTTACTATATATTTAATATTTAAAATTTCTATTGGATTATTACTTTTATGTATCATTTTTAGGTTATTATTCATCTAGAAATACTATTCTAGGTGATAATTTTAATAAAATTTTCTTATTCTTGTAATTTTACTTTTTTCGATTAACATTCACATTTTTTAAAATTTTATTCTTATGGATCAATTTATTCTATATATGTATTGTTATAAATTAGTGAAATAATGAATTATTGGTTTTTAATATAGGTTTTATGGGTTTTATAATATAGTATGTTAGAAAATATTGAACACTAGTATATATTATAAATGAAATCTCATTTATAGTATTCTAGGAAATTATTGACATGTGAATATTTATGTTCTCTGTATTTTCTATTATGTATAAAAATCATCATTTTGTAGATAAATAATTTACTCTATTCAGATAAAAATTTGATGACTTGGGGGATGAATATTTTATGTAGGTTTATACTAACACCTATATTATCAATATTTGATTATGATTCAAGGATTCTACTAGAAGAAATGTTATCCAATAAATAAAATTATATATGGAGTTATTCTAGATTTGGTTTTCTATTTAATTTCATTATAAATTTCTTTAACCTATATTATGGTTGTAATTTTCGTTTTTCTACTTCATTTATTTATGGACTGTAATAGTTTCTTCGAAGCATGAAGAAGTTTTACTGTCTATTTAATCATGATAAATAAATTTCAAATATTATTTTCATGTAGTGATCAAGTGTTGTAGGCTTTTTTCTAAGAGTAGTGCCCCCATAATAAAATATTACTCTCTTGATAGTGTTTATTAACCCCTCTATCATTAGATGTTGTAATGTGGTGTCTTTATTAATCTTATTACCAAAGTAATAACAATGTTAGTATTATTGGGTTACAATACTAAATAAACTATTATCCTAGTATATTGGAATTAATATATCTCTCTCTATGTTAAAATTTTGAAAATTAAAACCTTAATATATTCATTTGAATTTATCATATTTCTTATTAATGAATGAATTTTTGAGTAATAATACATTAAAGACATTTTAATTTTGAAAACAATTACATTTTATACCATTTTAAAAACATCCAATAAAAATATAAAATTTTTAGTAATCTCGGAGATCCTTCATTATACATCTATGAAATATCAGCATTAAAAATTTAAATTTTTGTGAAAAATATAACCCAATCTATTTATAAATTTTTTTTAAAGGGAAACATCAATATTAAAATATATTCATAAAATATATTCATGGGGTCTATATGAATATCATGTGATAAATCTAATTCAAATAATTTGAAAAATAATTTTCAGATAAACCATATGTGTGATGTAAACTTATTTGATATGTTTTCAAAGATATCATTCATAAATATTTGTTTTCATATTAATAATGATATGAAATTGAGTTATCACTTTTTTTGGTCTTATAAAATATTATGATTATTTATAACTAAGATACTTTTTATTAGACACATATACATGATTTATTACATTAAATAATCACTTGATACAACATAGAAGATTGATTTCTCAATTGTATTTGGGGATTAGGAACATTACAGAATGACTTAAAATATAAAACACAACATCTTTATTGAAAACATCATTTACATGACCATTGCATTCCTTTATACTTATCATTACAAGGGATAACCTGAGGAAATGCATAAGAAAAAGGTTATCTATAAAGACCAATAATGTAGTAAACAAGGAATAACATGAATATTACAATACATGTAATGAAATAGGAATATCAATTTAGGGAAACAGAAACATGAACATAAAGGCATGATATAGCAAGATTATCATAACATGGAAATGGGGAAACAATCCTTAACATGGTACTAGCATTAGCTGAGTCTCATTTCACATCAAGAATTAGTAAAATCTCAATGCATGTGAATTAAGATGAGTAAACCATCATTTTACTTGAAGTATCATGATACACATCTTTACCCAATGCATTGTAAAGCTATTAGGGAACACCCTTCATACAATGTTTCATTTCATGCCTGAGTGTGCCACATGGATCATACAATAAGTTCCATGAAACATCATCTTTCATTCTATGATAATGGAATGTGGAATTAATACAAAAAACTCTATAATCAATAAGTAAATGTGGATAATTAATAATACCCTTGATAGAGAAATGGTAATGGTATTTTCTACACAGTGACTTAGTCTTGAGAAAAGTCGCGGTGCAATTTCGGCATCATAATGGTGTGACACCAGAATTCATAAAAAATGTTGGTGAGAGATAAAGGGTTTTGTCATAATATTTACATGAAATGGATAGTAAGGGGTTCATATCGATAGATATCACAACATAAGTAATGGAATTTAGATTCACAATAAAAATGAATTACTTTACTATAAATGAGGAGGTAGAAATTCCTTATAAATTTTCTACATGGTAACTGGAAAAAATGGAAGGAATTAATGAGAGATAAAGATCTTTATCAGTATACAAACATAAGGAGATAGTGTGGGGGGAGGTGTAACACTTATAACCCATCATTTATAATAAAAAATAAATATGAATAGCATTGTTAAGAAACATGGATAAAATATGAAAGGAAGGAATCCATTATTTTGAAGTGTGATCCCAAAGGCTTCGGAGAGGGATGAGAGAGGCATCTTGGGAACATGGGGCACCATGAGAGGATTATAGACAGAGGACTTTAGAGGTAGGAATAACTCTAACGCCTTTTATTGGAGAGGATGTGGGAGATTGGGTAGGATTATATTGGAAGGGTGAGAAATTCATTGTTATTTAGGTTTAGGGAACCCCATATTAAACTAATCAAAACCACAAACAGACCCATGTTTTTCCCATGATGTTTTTTCAAATTGGGGGAATAAATGATATTCTATCAGGCCAATGATTTATCTACTTAAAACAATATGGTTTCTTATGTGGAGGTGAGTCACACTCTCAAGGTAATCAATTTGAAATCCTAAATTGATTTATTAGTCCTGGATGGTCTGCTAAGGCTTTGTAAAATAAATCAAAAAATCCTATAATCACATTATTTTAATGGTAAAACATATATTTGATGAAAATAATTCTTAACGTATTTTATAAAATCGTTATCAGGTCATTAAGATGTCACAAAACACATTATACATTTAAATGGTATTTAATTTTTACCCAAATATTTGACTATCTCAAAAAAGTATGAATAATTCACCATTAGATAATCATGATGTCATTATTTAAAAAATAATATTAATTATATATAAATAGTTTTATAAATATTTGAATTTTACCTTTTAAAATAAAAACTGACATTTATCACAAGTACATGGGTTTTGATAAAAATAACATTCAATTATCAATAAAATACACAGTTGTATTCATAATAATTATATGTTCATATATATTTTAGAAATTTTAATTTAGTAATAATATTTTATTATAATAATATTTAATTCAAAATCCATTAATTCATCAAAATATATTTCTTAATTGAATATTAACTAAAAAATATTATTTGGGCTTTACAATGTAACAATAAAAAAATGAATGTATATTCTCTATAAAAAATAATGGACATAGTGCTAGGGTATTGAAACATAACACCTTATAACACCCTCGTAAGATAGATGGTTAAGGTGTGTGATTGGGATATACACTTGGGGTGTCTTAGATAACATTGCTCGGGTGGTTATCTCTATCAAATTCCACTTCTCTTGTAGGCAGTTCAACTTGATCATAACATGTTGAAGCTCACCTTGGGTATGGTCAATAACGAAGTCCAATGACACCACCTCCTTTACGATATTTAACAAATGGGATTCTTATAGAGAAATTCTACTAGATGAGCCCATCAATTCCATTGTCTGAATAAATGGGATTTGTTAAAGACCTCTATTTATACTAATCACGTGATCACTATTCTACAAAAATACTAGAAACTGTAACAATTCTTAATGGTATTTTAAAATCCAAAAAGATAAAACCAAAGATGTTCACATTTTATATAACCATTTTACATAATAAAAAAATTAATTGGATCAAGAAGAAAATTCATTAATAAATGTTTGGGTCATTACAATCTCCCCTCTTAAGAAATTTCCTCCTTGTAATTTCCATTTCCCAAAATAAAACAGATGTGGGTAACTTTGCTTCATCACGTACGATGATTACAACATTTCTTCTTCAGAATTGTGGTTTCTATACAACACATTCATGAGAGGAATTATTTTATTTCATAGAACACTCTCTCTATGATCTATGATCTTCACCGGCTTATCTTCATAGGATAGGTCATTCTTTAATAGTGCCGCATCTGGATTAAGTACATGTGATGGGTCAGTTATGTAGTTCATCAAGAGTGATACATTAAATATGTCATGTACTTGAGATAGGTTTTGTTGGAGTGATGGTCATTAGGCCACTGATCCAATGCGATCAAGGATCTGAAAAGTGCCAATTTAATATGGACTAATCATTCCCTTCTTACCAAATCTCATAACTCTCTTCTGTGGTGATATACAGAGGAATACCATATCTCCAACATCAATCATTATGTCTCATTGTTGATTATCAGCATATCACTTTTGTCGACTCTGAACTTCTTTAATTTGTTTTTATATAGTCTTAACATTCATCAAAATTTCTTCGACAATTTGTTGACCTAAGATTTTTTTTCTCCCCAACATCATCCCAACATGTCGGTGTTATGCACCTCTTCCCATATATGGCTTCATAAGGATCCACTTAGATGCTTGAGTTGAAACTGACATCATAAGAGAACTCAACCAGAGGGAGATGTTGATCCCATACTTCATTGAAGTCAATTGATAATGCTCCCAACATGTCTTCTAGAGTCTGGATAGTTCACTCAGACTGGCCATCAGTTTGAGGATGATAAGTCGTACTGATGTTCAGCTCAGTATTCAAAGTGTGCTGGAGACTCTTCCAAAACATAGAGGTGAATCACGGTTCTTGATCAGATTCGATCTATAGTGGTACTACATCATGACTTACCAAATATATGATATATATGTGTGTCAATTGAAAAAATAATAAATCATCCTGAATTGCAATGAAGTGTGAAGTCTTTGTAAGATGATCGACAACAACCCAGATATCACTGTTTACTTTGGATGTCTGTGGAATTCCGGTGAAAAATTTAATGGTGATGTTCTCACATTTCCATACTGGTATGTGTAATGGTTACATCACCCCCTTGGACATCGGTCACATACATTTCACTTTCTGAAATACCAGGCACTTTGATGTATATTCAGCAATATCCTTCTCTTTGTTGTCCCACAAATAGTGCTCCCAGAGATCATGATACATCTTTGTGTTTTCTGGGTGGATGAACAAATTTCAATTATGTACATCATTTAAAAGTTCATTCTTCATCTCTAGACTTAATATAACACATAATATTTTCCCAAATCTCACAATTCCCTCTTCATTAACATGGATCTCCGAGGATTTACCTTTTTCGATAGTTTCCACATTATTTTGGATTCCCACTTTATCCTTTTGAGCATCCACGAACAATTCCAAAAGAGATGGATGATAAATAATTTGTGAAATTATTGATGATGTTCCCTTATTTATGATTCCCATGTCCATATTCATCAAATCAAGGAATATTGCATCCTTTTCAATTATTATCAATTATAGAATTATTGGGCCCTTTATACATAGAGCATCCGCCACCTTGATCACTTTCCCAGGGTGGTAATTGATTGAGCAGTCTTCCTCTCTCATCAGCACTAACCATATTTGTTGGTGAATGTTCCACACTTTCTGTGTGAATATATACTTGAGTCTTTTCTGATTTGTGTATATTTCTTACTTCTCCCCAAAGAGGTAATGTCACCAAATTTTTAAGGCGATGATCACAACAGCCAAATCCATATCATGTTTTGGATAATTCAGTTAAGGAACATTCAATTTCATTCAATCATAGGAAATTAATTTGTCATTATTCATCAACACACATCCCATTCCCTTTATAGAAGCATCACTGAATACCAAAAAATGATCTCCACTTGTGGGTACTATAACCATGGGTGCATTTTATAAGCCTCCTTTTAATCTCCTTTAAGCTCGCTTCACATTCATCACATAAATAATACATTACTCCCTTCCAAGTTATCTTGGTACGAGGGTTAGAAAATCAGGATAAAATTATCATAAATCAGTGATAATATCCATCTAACCCAAGGAAGATGCGGATATCCATTATCGATGTTGGCATTGTTCATCCCTCAATTGTAGCTATCTTAGAGTGATACATAGACAACACATTACGTATGATGATATGACTCATGATTGAGACTATAAGGACCCTGATTTTCCATGTAAATGTTTTTTAGTTAAATGGAATTATTACGGGTCTATGAAAATTAAAGGCACATGACTCCGAGGCCTGGTGTGCCTAGAATGAAATTATGAACCTTTTTTCGACTATGTTCCGAAAACTCATGAGTGGGGGTTTCTAACTTTTGAACAGTTGATCAGATTAAAAATTTGAGGACACTGTTGAATATGCATCGCGCTGATTTGTTTAAGGGAGGCTCCACTTCTACTGTGATAGGCCCGAAGAAATATTTTTATTTTAGAACTTTTAATATAATAAATAGAAAACATTATTATTTTATTTTAATTTGACTCCTCCAACAGGCAAGCGGTGAGGTGGGATCAGCGACGTGTTAAGCCAATAAATGGCATGACCCTCCAATCAATGTAACAACAACGTTGGGACAAATTTTGAAGATTCCTATTAATGAGTCCCATTAACTCTCTGCATCTTTACTTACACACCCTATATCCTATAAATATTGAGCTTGGGGGAGGTGTATCAGACTAGTTTCACAAAGCGAAAAAATTATGTTGGAACACCACAACCTCATACCCATAGAAGATGAAGCCGAACTAGTGGGATGTGAGAGATGATTCCAAACCAAACGGGGACATGCAAGTGGCGTCTTTGGGAGTTTGTCGCGGGAATGAAGATCATAATCCATGGACAAGTGTAGAAGATTCTTCGTCATTTCAAGGTAGGGTTTACTCTTGATTGTTCTTCATTAAATTTTACATTGAATCAATCTTCTTGTGACGTGTGTCATCATACTAATAAGGAGGGTACAATCTAAAAAGACATGACATGATCCCTCTGCTACTTCGTGGATTGATGTGTTCTTTTTGGATGGATCATCGGGATGAGCAGAACCTGACCACATCATGATATATGCAAAAGCGACGTCCCGGGACACACATCATCTACTTCGGATTGAAGAACAGACCACTGGAGCACACTTTGACCCACAGAAGTCCGTCGGGGACTAGTGCCTATGACCGACACCGATAAGGTAAAGGTGACTGCTAGCACACTGGCCGGCCCCGATTGCGGCGAGAGAGAAAATGTGCTGCTAATGGAGGCTGCATCCCATCTCCTTCGGTGTTGCACGGTGGATGTCGGCATGCCGGCCGGCCACGTGGAAGCAGCGCAGTACGCGTCCATGTCGCCGGTAGACGAGGAGGTTGTGGTTGTTGAGCCACGGCGGTGCACCAGTGTTGCGGCCATGGAAGGAGCAGCGGTGTCGTTGCGCCACTAGAAGGGGATTCGGCTGAAATCACGGCTTGCCGCATCATGCCGAGCAGGACCCGCTCATGAGGGTCTCATGTTCCATAAGGTTGCGCCATGTGGTGCCGCGAGGTTGAAGATTACCAAATGGTCCAACTAGACTGTTTAGGAATCACGAGGGGCACCTGCCCTGGGTGGTGACTTGGGTGGGCCCCGCCATAGCAGACCTCACCCAGCTGCGGGCTGAGCCAAGTTGGTCATGCCTAGCGCTGGCTAAACCATGCCTTGCGGGCTGGGCCACCCCCTTTGCAGGCCGGGTCGGGCCATGGTCTAGTTGGCCGAGCCAATCATATTCTAGCCAATCCGAGCCAGGTCGGTCCGACCAGGTCAGACCGGACTGGGGCCCTTCTGGACCCAGTTATGCCTTTTGGCCATATCATGAGAATCAGGCATCTGATTTACAAAACGTCTATGGTGCTAGAATCCTGGAATCGAGATGGTTCTTTTGGTATACACCACTGTAGTTTTGGATAATGTTGGAGTATGGCCATGTTGGATCAAAATCGAATCCCACCAGTCCCTCAGAATAGAAATGCTAATAACATGTAGACTAGGTGTCCGATTGACATGCCATCAGTCATTTTAGGTCCCTTATGAAATTATGGACCTTCATGATACTTGTTCATGGGTCTTTGTGGTATTTGATGTATCAATCGACGGATTGAGGTGTGGATCATCCCGAAATCAAGCTTTCTTAGTGTGGTAACCCTGTGGCAGGATGTACATGGAGAATCATAAGATCCTCTGCAGATCAACATCTTCTGATCCTATGTGAGTCATCATCTGATCATATGTGGGTCATCTTTAAATCATGTGTGGGCCATCTTCAGATCCTATGTGGGTCATATTTTGATCTTGTGTGGGCTCACATCTTCGGATCCTCTGTGGGTCATCTTTGATCCTTTGTGGGTCAACAGCAGAGCTTTTGGATGATGTAAGATGATGTAGCCATACATATTACTATCTATAATTTTGTACCTATGTTATACATGGTATGATCTGAGTCTTTTCCTTCTTGGTACACTTCTATGTGGGGATACCTTAGTCATATTCTTCTATGTGACAATACCATTGTGGTACTTACCTTCGTGGTGTTACCTTCGTGATATACTTTCCTTCATGGAACTATTGTGATTTGTGCTAAAGAGTTGGGCCTTGTGTTTCCTCATGAGTGAGATCGGTATACTTGATATCATAGGTATGTGTGTGGGGGAGATGACTAAGTAGGGTTGATTGTTGTTTTTGTGCTTTGTGATCATGGAATTTCTTTTTGGTTTATCTTTCATGGATTATGAGAGAACATCAGGGGTCTTGAGGTCGCTACTGAGTATTGTTATACTCACCAATGCTCGGGTTATACCCGCACATTTCTGTGTCTTGTGAAGGCGATGAACAACATTGATCAAGTCTGAGTGTGTTAGGACTAGAGGCTTCTTGGAGGTGGACCATTAGAAATGACGTATCGCAGAGATGACCACTTGAGAGCTATAACTACCCTTGAGGTAGGATATTTGGTGAGCATTCAGAGGAGATGTTTTCAGTTTTACTTGTACTTTCCAATTGGGGTTGTATTCCGGCCCCATTTACTCACTGTACTCACTCGATTTACTATATAGTTTACTTTGTTCTTTTATCTTGTTGTGTTCTTGTTTTGTGTGAGTTGCAGGTTAAAAATAAATGCCTTCTCGGTTTTAGGGATATGCCTTTTTGATGCTAGTCTCCAGCCCCTGGCCATTGGAAGGCGGGCTTGGGGTAGTCATGGTTTGGGCCCCATGGGATGGGTCATGGAAAATTGGTATCAAAGGAGTTTTTTCTACCGAATAACTTACACCCAGATCATTTAATCAACAATAGTGTTAATTGTTATGAGTGTGGTAATCAGTTTGGGGAATCCAGTGTTGGTGCGACAACTGATGTATCCATACACCAGGACCCTGAATTCTTATTTATGACTCAATGTATGAAAACAATGATTGCATGTGTCTTTTTGAAATGTTTTCAATGTGATCTCTTAGAGTCATCTCATCAGGTATAATTAATTGGTAGTGACACACCTATTTCTTTTCAGGATGCCTCAATGCAGACAGCCAGCCAGGGTTTCAGGTAGAGTATGCGATGGCGGCCCACCGAGCGATGAGGCTTTGGTGCAGAGCCCTCTTACGGCAGAGGTACCAGTGGCATCACTACCCGTTGGTCCACCATTACCACCTGCTCCAGTAATAGCATGTACATGCTGATTGAGCATGTTTCATGAGATTCAGCGCAAGAGGCCACCAAGGTTCATAGGAGAGACAGATCCACAGGCGAGTGAGTATTGGCTGGAGGCCGTGGTTAGTGTTCTTCGACTATTAGGGACACTAGATAATCTCATGGATATCCTTAACACCAGTCCTATTTAGGATGAAGCGGGCATATGGTGAAGCATTAAGCACTAGGTACATGATGAGGTGACTCTCCACTGGGCGGAAATTGAGAACCTATTCAGGGTAGATTTTATCCTAGTGAATTTTTGCACGGTGTGTATACAAGAGATTCTCCACTTGTAGTAGGGTAGCATGACTGTGGATCAGTATTTAGCAAGGTTCACCAAACTCTCAAACTACTCCACTGACATTGTGTGGGACCCTTTATTAATTGCCCGAACAGTGATCAGGGGACCATATGGGAGATTAAAGATCTTATGATTTCACTCAGCATCCTGATGTAGGTGGGGGTGTTATAGAGAGCGCTCATAATGGAGAGATTCCTTACTGAGAATACACCGGTAGTGAGACCGACCACTGGACGTCATGTATCAAAGACTTATGTATTTGGAAGTAGACAAATGACGTAGAGGTCTAAGAGAACCAGACCTACAGGTGAACGACCACATGATACATGGTCGGTTGTGCAGGGCTCTCGAGACAGAGTAGGGTAGGCGAGGAGCAGGTAGTGTTACTAGTGCAGAGGGTAGGGTCCCATGGCTTGCGAATGCCTGACCCGCCGTACAGATGACTAGCAGACGGCCGAAGGACCGCCTGGGCATAGGTGAAGATTTAATCAAGGAGGTCTGTTGGCAGTAGGAAGATGTGGAATAGGAGCTGGTCATGCATCATTCGGTGGGAAACAATTTGAGGTCCTCTCGCCGCCACCTCAAGGTGGTCCTCCGAGACAATAAGGAGTAGGTGGAAATGGATGAGCTCATCTCCATGCAACAAAATTCCACGACCATGGCGCTCTAGATATGATTCGAGGTACAATATTTTTCTACTCCACTTTAGATACAGTACTTATATAAACCAGTTCCATTCACTATTTTATTTCCACAACCCTCGTTCGGAGATCAGAGATTCTGGTGGAGTAGTTTGCTCGATCCTTATGGATAGTATCTCTTATTCGAGACGATTCGACGATTACACACTGGTGACAGTAGTGTGATATTGCTCTTGGAGGATAGAGCTTTGGCTGGGATCTTTTTTTTGTGGCGTCGATGTTTCACAACGTCATATTGGGTATGGATTTTTTTCTACAGTCTATGCTCAGATCGACTGTATTAGGCACAAAGTGTGGTGTGTACACACAGATTGGACTAGGATTTCCTTCACCAGTGAGAATGGAACCTTTTTAGCATAAGATGTACCTACCCAGAAGAGGGTGCAACTGATCACTCATCAGTTGGCCAGCCTTACTCTCAGAGCAGTTGATATTGAGAGTCTGAGCTATCCTGTATTGGTGGACCATTACGCTTATGTTTTCCATATTAATGTTTCGTGTCTACCTTCTCGAAAAGAGGTGGACTTTTATATCGACGTGTACCTTAGGAAGGCACTAATATATACACCAGAATATCAGATGGCTCCTATGGATATTCGAGAGATGCGAGTATAGCTGGGAGGGACATGCAGAAAAAGGGGTCCATTAGGCACAATGTTTCTCCTTGGGAAGCCCTGATTTTGTTTTCCATTATGGCGGATGGGAGTTTGAGACTCGGTGAGGACTATTGTTGTCTGAAATAGGTGACCATGAAGGACAAGTACCCACTTCTGAGGACTGATGATCTCGTTGATCGGCTGAAGGGATCATGATGGTTTTTGATGATAGACCACATATTAGGCTATCTCCAACTTAGTGTATGAGATGAGGATGTGCATAAGACAACCTTTAGATGTCGGTATGACCATTATGAGTTCATGGTTATTCCATTCGGTGTGACCAACACCCAAACAGTGTTCATGGGACTCATTAACCGAATCTTCCATCCATACCATGATTTCTTTGTGGCAGTCTTCATCGACAAAATCCTTGTATAATCAGTTATAGAGAGGGAGAATTATTTTCATCTATAGATAGTTCTGGACACACTACGAGATCAAAAACTTTATTATAAGCTCTTGATGTACCAGTTCTGGATCCAAGAGGTTCAATTCTTTCTAGAACTATATCACTTGTTACCTGACCTTAAAATGGGTTGTATAAATGTAAACAGGTCATGTACATTCCCAGACTACATTCATTTTCTATTTTAACCCACAAAATTTCTCCATACATTGGATTATACCAAACCTTACCTCACATTAATCAATGCTCACTTTCGGTGTATATGAATATTTTGTGACACTGTTAATTCCCATATTTCACAAACCTTATATAGGTGTTCCCAATATAATTGTTGGGGATTGCTCTTATGGATGTAGCAACACACACCCCCTCAATTACCACTTTTCTTCGAGGAACATTAAATTTTGAAATAGGTTTATCCAAATCAAACCTCATCCAGTTGAATATGTCAATATTCGTCATATTATTATTCATGGATCATGCATCATTCTAAATAGATTTTGTACCTGGAAAAACATCTACTAACTTTTCCACTGTTAGGCTAATGAAAAAATCAGAAACATTCATCTCTCATATTATTGAATTGGGTAATCCATTAATCTACCTACTTCCTTATCGACACAATGAAGGGAGATGGCCCATTTTCATATAATAAATATGTAAATACAACTATGATTCAAACATCAGAACTTGTTTTTATAGAAAAGCTTCCACAAATATGATCAAAATCTCCTCATGTGAAATTAATTGAACCACTATAGCAAATTAAAATGGATTCCATAATAATTTTTTACCACTATTGACCAAGTGAGAATAAAAAATATATGATATAGGAAAGTGAATCATAATATGTTTTATATTGAGAAAATAGAACTTCATGCACTAATATAAACCTTGTTTTCTGATGATAATTTTATCAAAAGAATTCATCAATGAAATGTAAGAATTTAATCGAGCCACGAAATTGAAATTGATTATTCTTATGGAATCTATGAACACGTATTTTGAAATCGAGAGTTCAGTCGAACCATTGTGGAGATCTGGAACCATCAGATAGATAATAATCTCTAAAAAAGATGGAATAAAATATGTTATTGAGAATGAAGTAATTACTACATCAAATCAGGACTTTAACGGTTCTATTAAAAGGGATTTATCAATACTATAGAGGTTTTAAAAATGTATGATGTGTTAAAGGGTTATCATTAATAGTGCACTTAAAAAGAGATGTTAAAGGCCCCCTTAACAACACTACCAAAAGAACTAATAAAGGAGGCCATTATCTATTATTTTTAGTGATGATAAATGTCAACTTTATAAGATCATTTTTATAACTATTAAAGGCCAAAATTATCAGTTATTTCTTTAGAGCTGTTATCGGCTGATTTAACTGCACCAAAAAAGCACTGAGAAAGGCCTTACAGACAATAGGTATAATTTTTTTTCACATCCACCACCGTTATCATTTCTACCCCTCACCAATTTTATCAGTGCATCCCCTACCCCTTAATCGTGACTCTAGATAATCCCACCCCATCATGCTCTCCAAAATATAGTGAGTTTCGAACCTGGGACCACAAACTTATACACAATCTCCTTTTCCACTCCACTATAATATTTTGTTTTACATTTTAAGATATATCTATATATTAATATATATTTCATTATATTTTTAATCCATATATTTATATAATAATATATATTAATTTTTTTTTTATTTTTTTTTAATAAACAATTTTTAAACTATTGTTTTATTATTCATATTAACTCTAAAAACTCTTTGTTCAAATAAAAATGATAAGAAACATTGCAAACCCTCCACACATAAAACCATTAAGAAACCATAAAATATGATTTGAGAGTCCATTTAATCTCCAAAAACCAGTAACGTAGAAGATAATGAAATGAAATTTTATTAGATATGCAGTTCAGACTGAACTAACACCTGAATCGGATGTTACATGCATTGTTTTTTTAAGAAATCGGGGTTGGTTTCAATAAACCTAATTTTGGACGCCTTTTGGGTATTTATATAATTCAAAACTATATAGAGACCTTCCAATATAATCTGAGAGCTTATCAGGCATAGTGACCATAACAAGCTTTGATTTGATATGTGTTAGAGGCTAATTGGACAACCAGATCAATAGATAGGTCCTTTTAAATTTTGAGTTTGATTTCTATATTTTTGGAAATTAAATATATTTTATTACATTGATTATAAAAATATATAAATATCATGTTGTTTTAACACATATTATTAGAATCTATTTGACTAGTTGTGGATATGATACTCTCTCCCAGATCGAATGTTAGGATCTTTTCATTGTTTTTATGTGTTTTAGGGGTTTGAAGTATTCTTCACATTCGACGGACATTCAAAATTACTTATGTTCTGAAATGGGTGTCTATTTTCCTCTACAACATACCAAATCGAATCTTGAAACAATTTCAATGCCTTGTTTACTCATGGGAACCCTTGATTTCCTCAATTGAGGCAAAAAATGACCAAAATACCTCCAAACGACCATAACATCTACTCTAGTGTTCGTTAATGAAATATTTTTTTGAAAAATAAACTTTATCCGAGCTCGGAAAAAAATCTAATAAGTGGAGGTTCTTTATCAGTGCTTCTAAAAAATAACTGATAATGACCACCCTTTTATAAGTTATTTTTTTGAATAACGGATAAAGACACCCTATTATTAATCTTTTCAAGAATCACATATCAATGCCCATTTTATCACAACTTTTTTACTAGCACTAATAAATGGGGTATTATTATCAGTGCTTTTTTATAAGAACTGATAACAGGTCCACTCTAAATATTCTTTTTTAGCACTTTTAAAGTCTCTATTTAATAGTACGAAAAATCGCTATTAAATCCCAAACATTGGATAACCCCATTTTGTAGTAGTCAATGGAAAGTGACTGATCCCTTGAAGACTATATGTGAAGAGATCCCTCCCCAATATTTTGAAGGTGTTTTTAGGTCACAGACCTAAAAAACTAATACATCATCGAGAGGAAGAATGGAGAGATCAAGACAACATCGTGGCTTACTCTCATTATATTACTCGATGACTTACTGCATTACTTGGTCTTTCTAAGATAAAAAGTACATTATCGCTAACAGTCTTCACTAAAAATATAATCCTTTAACTACCCCTGTCAACATTATAAACCCATCCACCAAATCATACCACTTTCTATGTTAAATAATAATCCCAGTGACATCATCATTTTTCCATCATGAATTCATCATCTCTCAAACCTCGATAGTTTTATTCAGTTTAATATCATAATCCTCCATAAAATTCCACTTGTATACATTGATATTAACAATAATAATGAAATTAAACGATTAATTTCCACATGTAGATCTAACTACGAATACACACCCCGAAACTCAATAATAAACTATAAGGCTTTAAAATTACCTCATTGAATCATTATAGAAATTTCTCTAACCTGTTAAATTCACATTTCTTCGATGTAGAAACAACAATATTGAGGGAATTTATGTTAATTTCTACTAACATCTCCAACTCAAGACTACAGAAAATGATAACCCACAAATCAATACATTGAATTTTGAACTATATTTATATCATCCTCATATTCCTCATTTGTGATCATAACTCAACACAAATCCCATTGGGAAAACACTTTATTCAATATCACAATAAATTAGTTTCCACCACTGAGTTAAAAGATCATCCAATGGTGGATCTCAAATTCATTAAGCATCACTTGTGGTGATGGTTGGATTCATGTTCATCATTTTCATCAACTGTCCCTCCACTTTGAAGAACATCAACAACAAAAATCTATTGTATGATCTCTTCTTATTTTCCTATTTTGAAACTATAATGGGAATGGGGGTTTTTATGAATTTACTAAATTCAACACCAAAATTTGATTCATTGTCATTATTCATCAATGAATGCTACATAATTCGTTCATCCTCTACAATATATCTTCATATGCTTGTTGAAACACTGCCTTTATTATTAATTTTCATTCAAATGTGATTTTATCCCTGAAAAAACGGAATGGGTTATATTTACATCCTTGAATCGACATGATGACACTCATTATCCCCTATTATGAAGTATTTTGAATAAATACCACATGATGTTTTACTGAGATAAAATATGAATTTGGGAAAGATAATTCTAGAAGATAATCCATTTATAATCATAAACATGAATTTTTTTCACATTCGTTAATAAATTTTTTATATTATTTGGGGGAAACTAGATATCCTCCTCCTGTTCAGTTTCAAGCTTCAATATTATAATTCGTTCGATGTGGTAGATTTTAAGTGAAACTAGAGGAAATTTTTCTATGTGAGGGTATAATGTAAATTGATCTTATGGTAAATTCATATTAATATTCTCTTACATGAATATATTATATATAGACTCTATAAGATTATAATATTCATATTTCTATCTAAATTTTTCTTCTTATAAACAAAAAATATTATTATGGGAAATGAGGCATTTTTCTTATGGTGAAACTATAAATAAGATATTTTATGGACACAATATTAATCTTCATAATGCTACATTATATTATATTATTGGAATTTTAAATCTTATCTTTCAGTGGAAAATGTGAGAAATTAATAATTCATGGAAGAATTAAAAATTATTAATTTTCTATGACTAATTCAAATGAATTTTATATTTAAATGAATCATTAAAAGGCAATAAAAAAATTTCCTCAAAATTAATAAAATAAAATTACAATTAACACCTTAAATTTGAATGAATGTTAATCCATCCAAAATATATTTAGAATCATTCATCGAACATCAAAAAATCAAAATTCTAGCACTATATACATGAAAAGATCATTGAATATTTTATTTCAAACAATATAAAAAAATAAACTATAAAATTTCTTCTTGATATATATTAATTTTAATAAACACATCTTAGAATATTTTAAGATCCATATATTCCAAAATTTTACCTATTACATAATTATTTTAATTTTCTATCACTAGATGATAATTTATGAACTATTAACTTATCCCATTGTTTTTCAAAAATCTTTTCTAAAAATTTCATTAGATTTGTGTGACTAAACATATTAAAATCAAACCAGATAAAATTACACAACACCTAAAATATTTATAATCCTAAAAAAATAAATTAGTTTATTTTAGTGTAAAAAAATAAATTCCATGAGAGAAATACTGAATTGTCATAAATAATTAATTTTTTTACGATTTCTCCAAGATTTATTTTTTTGAAAATTTGAATATCCTACAAATTTTTTTAATTAAATGTTGGTTTCTAATTTTACAAAAAATATTAAAATATAAACATTTTAATGCAATTAAAAAAATTATAATTTTTATCATAATGGATCTTCTAAACATCTACTTAACTACATGTCAACAGAAACAAATAATGAACATAGAATAAATTGATTAAAAAATATTCATTTCTGGGAAATGTAATTAAAACCAGTGAATAATTATCCACTAAATAGTTCCATACAATAATAATTAATGGTTTAAATTGGAAAATGATTTTCATTTCAATGAAAATTTAGATGAATATCATATTAAATTAATTCAATCATGTTTTTTCATATTTAACGATAATTCTAAAACATACGTACACTTTTTTGTGACAACAATTAATTATAAAAGTTAAAATTAAATTTTAGAATAATTTTATTTGAATGATTAGTAGATTTTAACTACCTCACAGTGGAATTTAACTGTAAATATTATTAAATGTTAACAACCACTAAATATAAAAAGTTAATATGAAAAAATTAAACAATTTATAATATTTTTTATGTGTTCATTAATGAAAAAAATTTCACACAGTTTTTTCAACTACCCCATATTTAAATGAAAACATTATACCTAATGTTGAACATCATGGATGATGAAAAAATTTATTAATATTTTCTCTACAATGTTTTGTCTTTCTATATGGAGATGTCTTGGTTAAATGTTTATAGTGAGTTCAATAATTTTATGTTCGATAAACTAAAACGACCATAAATTATTAAATCATGAAAAAAATTCTCTATATTATCACATAACATTTTGAAACAATGAAAATTATATTATGAAAATTGGATTATTACACATTAAATTTTTTTAAAAAAACAAGCCTGAATGAAAGCCATTTAGAAAAAAATTATTAACACAGTTTCCAAAACTCTAAAAATTAATTTCATTAACAAATTTCCTCAGTAAAAAGAAGATAAAAATATGGAATTTGTCATTTAAATTCAAGATAATTTTATTAGTATATTTATTTATAGATGAACAAAATTAAAATTAGAAATTAAAACAAAGTAATCACTTGAATAATATGATTTTAAATTTCTTATGCTTTCAAAAACACCATCCATTTTTATTTGAAGTGAAATACATTTTCTTATCCTAAATTAATCACCTAATTAATAAATTATGAATAATATTATGTTCTAATAAAGTGAACATGATAATTTTTTAAAATAAGAGGAGTTGTTTGAGATTATGAGGATCATGTTTCTACATTATATAGCTCTATTATTTATTACATGAAGTCGATCGATGTGTTACTTAGTGAGTTTCATAGTTGGTACCTCAATAAATACACATCATTAATAATATAATTTTAAGTAGAAAATAATGAAGAAGTTTTATTCAATTTTCAAAAATAAAAAATGTTAATAAAATAAAAAAATTGTTGGTTTAACTCCAATGAAGCTCTAAATTTATTTCCATAAATCATACATAAAAAATATTATATCTACATTGTAAGGATCACAACCATTGCAATTATCTTCCACATAAATTAGTGCTTAACACTCATACAATTGATTAATGAATGGTATATTTCATTCTAAAAATAACTCTAAATCCTTATTAACATGACATATAAGGATGGTAAGGGGCCCATACCTTTTCATCTAAAGATTAATTTTGATAAATTTTAATATATAATTAAAAAAGAAATACCCTCCAACCAACTTTAATGTGCTTATTCTAAATAAAACATTCATAATATTCAAATTTTCATTCATTATGAATCCTAACATTATCATAATACTGTCTGGTAATACCTTTATGATCACATAAACATTATGGCCACCTCTCACTATTAGATATAAATACCAATGTTTAGGGCTCTCACAACCTAAAATGACTTGTTCTACATATCAATTTTTTAAATAATAGTTTTTTAACAAAGATAACCCTATTTAGGGAAATCAATATCTGGTTTTATATACTTTCTTATAGGCCCTCAATGAATCATCCAACTTAAAATACACATCCTTCATTGAAAAAATAATAGTTCTTTCTATAGTTTTTTCTCAATTCTCTATTTTACATTTAATAATTCCATCTAAAATACAAGTGATTAGTGGTACTATTATTAGGTTTACAAACATGTTTACATATCAAGTAATTGAATTTAAAATTCATAAAATATTATCGATTATCTTTAAATAATAAATTGCTAAATAAAAATTTGAATAATATATTCTATTTGATGAAATTCAACGCTTAATATAATTTTTTTTGAAGTTCCACTACCTCTAATAAATTATAAACATAATCTACAATAAAAAAATTTACCCACTCACTTTGGATGATGAAATTGGTACCATAAATTCTTAACACACAACTAAATGATTATTACCTCTAAAATACATTTCTAAGGTAATTTTATATTCTTTATAACATTTCATATCCTCCGAAATCTATCATTGTATACATAAACTCTTCTATTGTAACACCCCATGATTTTTATTGAATATTGTGTTGGATGTCATATATGACACACCTCATTTAGCATAAACGAACCTCAAAATATTATTATTCAAATATTATCGATATACCCTACCTTTTGAATAGTTTGGAATGAATAAGTTTAACCAAATTTATGAAATATGTCTAAAAAGATCACCCTCAATTAAATTGTATTTATAAATTCTTACTAAATATGCACTCAATTTTTTTTTGTAGAGTCGTTTTATATAAGAAAAAAATTATTCACAAATTGGTTCAATTTATTTTTATGCATGAATATTATAATGAATATATAATATTTAAACGAATACTATTTTATAAAATTGATATAATATTTTAAAATATGATATCAAAATTATTTTCAAATAAAATAATTGGATTTTTTCTAAAATGATTTATTTTTCTTTTAATAGTGAAAAAATATTAATTATAATGGAAAATAACTTTTCCAATGAATTATATAAAATTATCAAAATTTGAATTATATTTTAAATATATATTTTATTATTATAACAATCAATCATTTTTTATTATAGTTTACATTATACATAATAATTTTATAAAAAAGTTTTATTCTTATATATATATATATATATTATTCTAGAAAATCATTTCCTTCAGGTTTTTTTTTATTTTGAGTGTAATTTTTTGAAAATTTTAAAATTTAATTTAATATAAAATAATTTTAATAATATATTATTTAAAATTTATGATATTTATATATTATATATATTTATTCAAATAAGATATATTTTTTCTGTGAATACTAAATAAAAAAATAATAGAAATTTTTCTTTTGATTTACAAAGACAATAATAAGATATAATTACTTATGTAATTTATTTATTTACACGTAAATTATAAAATAAAAAATTATCCTAAAAAATAATTAAAAATATATATTTTTATTTTTATTCCTTATTAAATATTAATATTATTATCAATGTCATTGCAGTTCATTCACATCATTGTAAATGTCATATTTTCTATCATAAAGACAATATTTGAGAAGTAATATGTATATTATAGTGCTTAATAATTAATATGATGTATAATTTATAATATTTGTGTACATTTATGAATTTTGATTTTTTATAAGAATAAACTTATCCAAATAACCATGTAGTACATGATCGAGGTGATAAAAAGTAAAAATGGAATATTATATAATATTACATGTATTATATGATAGAAAAAAAAATATTGAATGAACCTAAATGAGTATTTTTATCTTACCTAATTAATTTATTAGATTATAATTTATTTTTAATTTTTAGTGAGGGTATAACTACCTTCAATATACACACAATGTAGACACCATACATGTTCATATAGTAGAAAATAAATATAAATGATATTGAAAAACATTAAACATAATATTTTTTACAAACAATATGGTGTAACGTAAATTTAATGGTAAAAAATAATATATAATAAATAATTAAAGTGTTTATATTTGAATTATATACCTCTCTTTATTTTATTTGAGTTAAAATATGTAAATTTTTTAAAAAAATTACTTTAAATATACTTTTTCATAAATTATAAATTTTTAAATAAATTAAAATTAAAAAAATCTGGAAATAGGATAAGGGTGATTTATTTGGTCAATAATTTTATCCCAAGGATATTTATAACAAAATATTTACATTATTTCAAATATTATTACCATTTAATATAGAGATGGTCATTACTACATTTATGGTTAAAATTAGTTAACGAACGGGTTAAATAAAGCGATATGTTTTAAAAGGCGACAAAATATTGTCGAAATTTTATTGTATGAAATTATTACAAAGTAAATCAATATTAGGGTCATTGGTCAATTAGATCATGTGTTTGGACCATGAGGTCTGGCCATATATTACCATTTAACGATTTTCTGATGCCTATATTTAAATATGATTTTTATTACTTTCAATAAAATGGGGTATTACCATTACTATTCAAAAAACAATAAAATAAATTTTTTGTAAGTGTGAATATTAATCAACAATCATTCATGTTCCATGAGAATGAATTTTAGGTCTAATAAATAGGTATGTGGTATAAATATAATAATATAGGATCACTTATTAAGTCATCTTTCTCTCCTAGGATAACCACTGGGAAAAATTCCCAAAATGGAAATTCTTATAGGGTAATTTACAACATTTTCATAGGAGTGATAATAATTTAGTTAACTGTATTATTGGTTAAGAGTTGATTAACATAGTAGACTCTTAAGAGATACTAAACTCTCTCATCATAGCCCAAGGAATTTTTGTGATATAATGAAACTACCTATAATAATTAGGTATATCATGTTAACCCATCACATAATCATAATTCTTAAATATTATTTTTTTAATATAGTAAAACATTATTCATTTCTTTATATCTTAACCCATAGAAAGAAAAAACTGTCCATATTAATTTAATAATCATATTTCTAATCAATCCAGAGAAAGAATAATGTTGGTAACATTTGATCATATTCCATTTATATCACAAGGAAAATAAAATGATGCTTTTATTTATGAAATTTATATTAATTGATATATAAATCATTTCTTGCGGATATTAATTTTTTCTTTTAGAGATCAAATATTTAATATATTAAAATTGTAAAAATATTAACATTATTTATTGAAAACGATTATATTAAATTTTAATTTAATATTCAATTAAAAAGGATATCATGATTGTGAGGATGTGTCTTTCATTCATTATTTGATAAAATATTGTTTCCTTTAACAATTATGGTAAAAATTCCAAACACTCATGTCTAGAGATTGACCAGAAGGTTCCCATTAAAAAATTTAAATAAAATAAAATATGGTTAAACATTATATTATGGAGCATTTTTTGACTATTAAAAAACTACTTGAAAACCTGTTGAACAAAATTTGGATGTGGAGGAAAATATTCCCATATGAGGTGTGAAAAAAAGTTAGCTTTCTGTTATAAATAATTTTAATCTATTTATAAATTTTGATTGTATATTTAAATTAAAACTTGTAATATATCTGACTAACTATAGGTTAAAAAAATACATATTATTTGGGAGTGATCCATCAAATAATTTCTGGATCATAAATTTAACATATACAATCAAGGTAAATAAGTTATTTTATTATAAAATCTTTACGACTTTGGTAAAATTTGATTCGTGGACCCAATGAAAGAAGTAAAATCAAATAGTACATTATATAACATTAAAATAATTATATTATTAATAATACATATAAAATTAGGATTAGTAACACTTCGTATAATAATATCGGTATATAACATATCACATGACCCAAGGAAGAAAAATTGAGATGATAAACCCAAACCACATTGGTATATTCTGATTCAAAACCCTATGGATTATGTAATTATAATTTTGACATAAGATACCATAAATTATGAATGATACATGATTCTAAATTTAAATTTATTATTATATACTCATCATAAACAGAAATCGTTTCCTAACATCCAACATCTCTCCACAAAACATAATTGAGAAGAATAACCCTTACCCTATGTCAATATTGATCCATAGGCAATGTATCCAAATGAATTATTAATTTATATTATTCATAATTCTATAATATAAATATATAAATTCATATAATATCATATATTATTTGCTTATAATATTTCAACACCCATTTATTAAGAAACCCTAATTTAAAAAATCATTTCATGGTTTAAACTATTTGGTTTTTCGTGAATTTATTTATTTACAATTTATATTAATTTGACTATTATCATAGTTAAATAAACTAATTTATTAAAATCACATAATATGTATAAAAATTAATCATTATATCCACTTTAATAACTTTTCATAAAATCTAGTGCTGAAAAATGAGTTGCATCACTTAATGGGGATGGTAATTTGTATATACACATGAATGGTGTCCCCACCATTAGATAGATAAAAATAAATAGTTTTAAATGATATATAACCCTTATATAATAATTAATATATTATAAATACTATATATATTCATTAAATCTACCCAATTATCAACCATGTTAGAATAAATTAAAAATCATTTTCATCACTTCATAGAGGTGGTAGTCCACACATATCCATGAAAAACCTCATCATTTTACAGATGATTATAATGATGGATAGTGGATAACTAAATATATATAAATAATTATATATACTTCAGAAATATAATATATTAACATTTGATCTTTCAGAATAACCTACCATGAATGTTGGTTGTTGAAATTGAATTGTATCTCTGTGTGGAGGTAGTAGTCCACCTGTACGGACAAGCGAAAAATTAATTTCCCATATGATTAAAATAAATTATGAAATTAATATTAAAATATAATAAAAACATCTATTTATATTTATGAAAACAATTTAATCATATTTTTAAATATATTAACAGTTTCTTGATTGTCTAAGAGTAAATAAAAATGAATGATCTCGGTTAATATTTTCAAAACATAATTCTGAGATCAGCATTATATTACAAATTTTTCCATGAAATATTATCAGTAATAGAATGATAAAGTCACTTGGATGAATATAAATACTATATTTTTCTCTAGATGGTATTGGATGAACTTTATTCATCAATGATTGTGATTAAGTGATCATTAGAGGTGCCCTTTATTATCTGAGGAGAGGGAAACCATGTAATTTATTAAATGTTTTCAATAATATCATGTCATTCTCATGTGAATGTGATCATATATTTCCATGTATTTCCCAACAGGTTATTATAATTTTTTAATATTTCAAACCAATAATAATTTTTTTGTGTGATTTTTCCATTCATCTATTATTTTAACCCCAGATAAATCCATGTTAACCATAAACATTTTATGAAAATTTCACTATTTTTACAATTAACTAGGAAAAAACATATGAACCTATTAAATTTTAATAATTATAATTGTTAAAATATGTAACAAATTTTATTAAATAAAATTTCAAAAAGTGGTAAAATTTAATTTAAATAATCACGAAAAAGAAAATAAAATACAATATTAGGTAAATGGATTTTATGTATATAACTGAATTTTTTTCAATTACGTACCTTATAAAAATCATAACATGAATGCTAAATAATATTTTTGAATATATAATATATTAATTTTATCAAAAAAAATAATAAATAGATATTAATTTATAAATAATAATTTACTTTTTTTGAAAATATGGCCATGATAAAGTTAATGATAGAAAGACGATAAAACAAAGAGTTTTGAAAATGTTAATTAGTTATTCAGAAATAAAAATAAAAAGGAAAAAAATTTCATTTTCGATGTAATATTCTTTAAGGTATACAAACTACATTAATATCAATATGGATAACATGATAGAATATAATTTTTTATTTATTTATATTTATTAAATAAAATTTCATTATTTGGATATGATTTGATTATTTTTTTATTTTTATCTCATATCATACTCCACAAATAGACGGTTAACGATGAATTTCTTATTCTTGAATCACTAAAAGTAACATTTGTTATATCATAGTATTTACAAAATATTTAAAATATATTCCTTATATCTTAATGTATTTTCTAAAAAAACTTATCATAACTTATCTAATATAGATAAATATTCATATGATGAATAAATACATTTAACCCAAATAAAAAATAATTACACACAATTTTCATCATTAACAAATCCATAATTAGAAACTCTTTATAATAATAAAAAAATGAAACATCAAAATCCAATAAATATTATATTTTTTAGAATATTTTTTTTCATTTATTAATATTAACAGTTATATACAAAAAAAGCATAAAGTATATCATAACTTAACACCCAAAACATGTGAATACCATGATAATATATTCTCTGAAAACAAGGTATTATATTCCTAAAATATTTTTAATCACAAAAAAATCAATGGAGACATAAAATATTCAAATAACCAACTCTATCTTTATTCCATATATATAATCTTTGACTATTAAATATATTACTAAAATAAAAAATATATATATAAACATCATCATAAACGAAACAATCATCAGAACACCTAACAATTTCAACGTCACCAATATGATATAATTTAACATATCATTGTTAATAATTTAGTAATCCAAACTAAAAATTATTAACCCAACACCAGGTTCATTTTAATGGTTATATTCTTATTTGTTATTGGTTCCTAAATAAATATCAACTTACCACTAAATTGACATTAATGGTTATTAGTATCATTGAAAAAATACATTATAATCCAAAACGGAAAACTACATTAAATATTAATTATATCATTATGTATTCTTATAACTGTTATATCATTGATAAAACACTTTTACTACATTACTCCAAAAGCCCAATATGTAAATACACCAATTGTTATATTTCCTTTATAATCCATTAACAAGGATTTGTTTCATATCCTTCCATGCGTCATTTCTCAAAAATGAATTATTAATTATGTATTCTGAATCATCAAACTAAATTTAATCATTCTTCTTAATTTGAACAGAAGACATATTTTTAAAATAACTTATATCTTTCAAATTTATTATTAATGTCTTATTCACCAATATTAAAACATTTACTTATATAACATTGTTTGTCCTCTTCTTGATAATTCCCCATAAAAAAATTTTGTTTTATATTAACCATAAATTACATATTAATTACATTAAACTATTGATGATGCCATGTGAAATACATTATTACAATACATTAATTTAAAAAAAATTAATTTTTCATGAAAATTTACTTTATCTATATCCTTATTTTCGGTACCTAATGCATCTTACCGTTACCTATATAAATTTTTATAAGTTATCCTTCCCAATTTATCAACCTGTTTTAAACAAAATTTTCGTTACTCCATGGTCCTCATGATCATTAATTTATCTCTTATTTGAAGCATACATTAACTCAAAATTATTTATGGTGTTTTTCATATTTTTATATAGATGGTAAGGTTTAGTGACAAGATTCAAAATTAAATCCCTCATATCATTGGTTTAATGATATGGAATATCAATGTGTCATCCATAATATTCATCACTAATAGAATTATTCATTTTTCAGGCCTTTGACTAAAACCAATGAGTATATGTGTGAGCAAAAATAATCATAGTGATTGATCATGAAATTAATGAAAAATAATTCATTGGATTTCAAAATCATGAATATATATTTTTCATATACGAAACATTAGGTTTAACATTGGTAATATATGGTAATTATCTATTAAAATCCATTATATTGTTTATTAAATAATATGTGGATTAACCTAGTAATGTCCCCTAAGATTTTATAGCCATGAGTTCACTCTTAGGCTTACTACTCATAAGCCAGTGACAACCAATTTGATACAGTATCCAAAACATTGAAATTTTAAACAACTAGGTGAATCATTACCACCACCATATCCAAATTCTATTAACTAAACATGGATATATATTTTTATGAAATAAAACACTCATTTCATTAATGTATCATTCTATTTTCCCAACACTTAGGCTAACCATATGAGTTCATACTAAATAATTCTCATCTTAATTTTAGAAAATAACTATACCCGGATCTAATAATAACTATAGAGAACAAAAAGTTACATAAATAAAGATTAAATTTTAATATTATAAAATTTTATAAATATCATTGCTATCTATTCCATAAATTGAAATAATATGATTCATTGAAAAATTTTATACATAAAAAATTAGAATATAACTGATCTATATTATTTTTTATTTTGTTTCTTATAACTACAACCATTCATAGACATATTACACAGAAAATTTTTTTTCATAAAAAATGGGGTGGATAAATAAGAAAGGGTTTACTCAATTTCCTATTAAGGGTAAGCATATTAGATAAAAATTAATTATCACAATTGAGAATATGATAAGAATTAGTGTGTGAGACAACAATTATAACATAATTTATTACTACCAAATTGGTCAATGATAATTAATCAAAAATCATTACATATGGAATATTTTAAAATAATTTAAATAAGTAATATGTCTATGGAATCTAATATAATAATAAATGATTCATGATAACATTTCATAAGAAAAATATATAATTTTGTAGCATAATTAATTGAATTTAAAATCCAAAATGTAATAGGAGTCACTCCCAAGACTATAATTATGGATAAAGTCTCATAAATTAAATTCAAACACATTTATATTTTAAATTCTCTTATTAATAACCTCAATCCAGTTTACTCCATCATCTCAGAAGAATTTATTAACTAGGTCATCCTATAAGTGTTTATGAACTCCATCATCACTACCCAATGTATTGGATAATATTATGGACCCACTGACCATCACGATCTATATAATTCTTTACCAATACATAATAATAATCACTTTATATATTTTTGACAAGATAAAAAATTATCACTTCATTATAGAATACTAAATATAAAAATGTTGTTTATAAATATTTCATTTTAATAATAAAATAACATAGAAAAAATAATATATATAGTAACTATATATTATATAAATAATAAATCATAATAAATATCAACTAATTTAAATATAAATGAAAATAAATTTATAATATTACTAGAACATATCTTGATGAAAATACAATTTTCATTTCGAATCAGATATTTAAAATATCATAATTTCCAAAATATTAAGGAAACAATCATTTTAAAATAACCATGGAAACTGATAAAGAATATTTCTATGAACTTATATGGAATGATGATGGGAAAATTATTTCATTTATTATATGGTAAAAGAAATATTCATTTAAAATTTTATTTAATAAGTAAAATTTACCATGTTTGGAAAACAACAAGAACATTCTAATTCAAAAAATTTAAAAAAAATAACTCATTGTTAAAAATTAATTTCATAAACCATTATATAACAGTAAAAACACTCATGAAAACATATTATATAAAATATGGGAATGGAAGAAAAAAGAGTCACCTGAGTGAAAAAAAATATATATTTAATTAAAAACATTAGTATAGTCTGGTGAGTACATAAGGTGGGGAAAATGAAAGGAATAAATATTAATTTACAGAAATAATCAATGGATATGAAGTTAAATATTATTTTTGAGTGATAAATAATATAATTTAATCATTGTAAATTTTTTCATAAATAATCCTGGTAAAAAATAGAATATACCTTAAAACCATTACAACTTTGGTAACTTTTTATTCATGACCCCCATGAATGAAATTACATGAAAAAAATATTTAAATACCTTGAAAAAAAATTAAGAATAACATTTTTCAAAGGGGATATGTACAAAATTATATGAAAAAAATTTGGGTATAAATTATCATCTATCGTAAAGCATACAATTTTTTACGACAGACCCTTGGCATATTTGAAACATTCGAATTAAAACACACCTGGATGATGTAATTTTATTTATGACACGAATCCTGTGAATTAGTAATTATAAATTATCTAAAATGAAAAATTGTCAGTGTATACAAATAATAAGTATAAAAAAGTCTGTAACATAAAACATTCCTTAATGGAACAAAATTTTCATTTACCACCCCTACCTTATGTCCAACTTGATTACTAACCACTCTAACATTAGTTAAATAAATTTGGATTTAAAATAATTCTATACTAGATAATATATTTACTCATAACCACAAATATTTTCCATTTATAAATTTAAAACACATATCTATCAATCACTATTTAATAAAATAATCATTTTGTGGTTCTGACTGTCTGTTTTCTCTAGTATCTTTCGGTTTGAACTTTATAGTCATCTAAAATTGACCATTTTTAAATCATTTCAGAAATTTTAATCATGAATATAATTATCATATTATATCATTATATACAATTTTATAACCATTCATATAATGTGGTTGTGAAACATTAATTACACCTCTTCATGGGGATGGTAATATCTATGTACACATTAGTGATGATTCCAATTATTAATGTATAGAGAAAGAGAAAGGTAAATGGCAAATAAATTTAAAAGACTAATTATTATATCATAAATATCAGATATATTCATTAAATATATTCTTATTACTATGATAATATTAAATTAATATAAATACCATGATCAGTAGATATTGTAGTCTTCAAGTACACACGTAGGAAATTGTCGTGTTCCACAAGATCAAATAGTAATAAGTTAGATAATATCATATAATTATTGAAGAATAATTATTTCATAAATATAATGTACAGAAATTCCATTTATCTTATTAAACAATAATGATATATGTTTTTGTAAAATGACTCGTATCACTACCTGGTGGTGGTAATCCTCATAAATGCATGAGCGATACATTCATTTCCAGTTTGATAGAAAATATATTGACAATAGGTATTCCATTCACATATAAACAACCAAGAATAACTATTATAATATATTGATCATATCATTATTTATGAATTAACTTTATAGAGCGTAGAGGATGACATAAAATTGAATGTGATCATATTGATTTATATCTCTTTGTTGAGAGACCTTCTTTGGTGCACACCTTAAGCCTAATAATATTATCCTTAAAGGAATAAATGATGTTGCTGGATTAATTGATGAATAAATGATTTTTCCCTAGGATTCTCCAATCTATAATTATCAAATTTTTTTATTTATTGATGAGAAGAGGTTCCCTTTTTTATTAGTTGGGATGGGAACAGTTGGAATTCATAAAATATTTCATTAATTTAATACCACATTAAAATGATTGTTGATCCAAATAAATATGGATTCAATATTATGCTAATATATAATTTGAATATAATAAATTAATTAAAAATAGATACATTTTTGGTAAAATTCAATCCATTATCTTTTGGTTTAACTCCCCCACCCCTATGCAAACCTATTTTAATCTTAACCATGGTTGAAAAAATTCATTTTTTAATAGTTTTCTATAAAAATAAATTATGTTTAACTTGTTAAATTATATTAATTACTATTATTAAATATATGGATTTAGTTTTATTAAATTAAATAGAAGGTCATAATTTTAAATTCTTTTTCCAAACACAACATAACCCCATTTTAGAAACATTTTATTTTAAGTATAAAATAGCATTTACATTTTTTCGATGAATTTTTAAAAACATGAAACAAATATTAAATTATTTTATTGAATATATAATAAATAAATTCTAATAAAAATTATAATCAATATATATTAACTTAATTTATTGGGATAAAAACACTTTGTGCACATAAATACAGTTTTTAAAAAAATTATTTTTTATAAAAATTATTAACATATAAAAAATTCAAGTGTAATTATTATTAATATTTAATAAACTAGATTATTTTTATTTAATTGTTAGTTAGGTTACTTAATATAAAATTAAACACATAATAGAACATATAAATGAAAATAAATTATAGTTTTACAAAAATATAAATTTTCACTATTGATGGAAAAATAAACAATTTTATATATCCAAAATACCACCCTATGAAAACATATAGATATTATTTTTTAAAAATTATAAATTAACTCTATTAAATATATAAAATAGATTTAAATTAATTAAATTTATTTCTTTTAATATACTCTAAATAATATTTTCATGAAAACATATACTTTATTCAGAAAATATATTTACATAAATTATAGAAATTATTTATTATAAATAAATAAATAAATTTTAATTATTTTAAAACATTATATATATTTTTATGGATATAATTTTTATTATTCATAAAATATATTCTAATGGATATGTTATAATATTCACATTTAACATATATTTATTTTAATATTTATCATTTTTCGATTAAAGCTAAGTGTTGTGTGCTAAGAAGGGTATTGAGAAAATTATTCTTTTAGAAAAAAAGTTTATGGTGCCACATTGGTCTTTTTAAGATACCATCCCTTGGAACTTTATAGATATATCTAAATAGTTTTCGTTATAGAGTATATAATAATCCAAATCGATCATTTTTACTTTACATATTATCTTTTATCCATCACATATGTCTTATCACTTTAAATATAACAAAACCAACTTCTCTTGTATATAATTACCTCATTAATTTTACCCAATAATTTTATTTACCTCCATTTCTACCGTTGATGGTATGAAGGATTCATTCATGGGTGTGAGTGGACTATCACCTCCACAATTCAATCTACTTTAGTTTTCATCAATTCCATTCATGGTTGGGTATAATGATGGATTTAATTAATATATAAAATATTAATGACATATATATCTATATATAAATATATTATGCCTTCCATTTTATTACTATTTTAAATTTTCAAAAATGAAAAGGTCCATCATGCATAAATGGGGACTATCATCTCCACAATGTGTTGTTATTATTTTATCATGTTTACCATTCATGGATGGTTCTAAAAGTTTTTTTAATATTTGAAAATAATTATTATTTCATGATTATTATTATAGTTAATATTGTAAAAATACCCCTTTGACCACTACTATCAAACCAAAGACACTTTTATTGTGTGAACTAAATACACTCTGAATAATGGATATGGAGTTAACCAATTATGTAATTAAATATATCCTTTTATTAAATTTATTAATTATTTTAATGATAAGTGAATAATCTAAGAAATGGTTATTAAAAAATTAAAAAAATAATAACACTTCTATAAATAAGAATGCAATGGATAGACATCGAATGTCTATATATGAGGTAAAGGATTTCTTAACTCAATATCCATTAATTATGGTATACCACTACATCGTTAAATAGGATATACAAATATTATGTGTGATGAAACATGTGACTTTATATTGTTATATTTCAACTAATATTTTGTGGTTATACAATTGATAGACATGATTATATCATTTATTAAAAACTAACTTCAATGATATGATCTTTGTAATGATTATTCGGCTGAATAATATTTATTTATTAAATATTTTATATTATTCACATATTTCCATTTATAAGTATTATATGCTTCATATTAACATATTATATCATTAATGTATCTATGATCCAGATATTTATTATTAAATTTAATTCATCTATTTCAATAGTTATTTATTCATATGTTTTAAAAGTTTTATGTGTTTTACAGATTAAATTTCAGTTTTTTTGCATTATTCATGTTATTAACCACGATAAATGTTTTATTTTATGCAAAATATCCCATGATTGTGTTTTAACAAATTATTTTATGAAAATAATATTTTTCAATCAATTTTTTGTCTCTCTATACAACATATTTTGGATTCAATCATTACCGAAGTTTCATTCTTTTCACATATCAACTTTCATTCTTTCATACAAAATTTTATTGATGCAACAATACTCATGTATAAGGTGTATAAACTAAAACAGTAAATTTAATATAAGGAATTTTTTTTATACATATGGATTTTATTTTCCATTTTATATTATTTCTACCAAAGGTTTTTCATTTTATATTAAAAAAATTTTTATTTATTTAATAAATATGGTTTTATTTATTAATAAATTTTAACAGAACAAATACAATTTGTTCATTATCATATTCACAGAATTTTTTTATATGTATAAATGGAATACTAATTTTTATATTACATGGTCATAAATTTTATTTTTAAAGTTTTAAAAAATGATATTTCTTGTTTTATTCCCCATGAGTTAATTTGGACTCTCTTTATTAAAAATTTCATTGAATTATACATTTTAATGTTTAAAATATAAATTCTTTTTCCTTTTATATTTATTTTTTTGACATGATGAATCATTTATATAGATCCATGATTATTTTCTAAAGAAACAATTTTCTCTGAATGGTTTGAATGTTATGTTTTTAATAGTAAATATCAGATTTTTATCTTCAAATATTTTCAAATAAATATTATAATAAATCAGATAAAAGTTTCATATATTTCAAAATAATTTATTGATTCATTTACTTCACTTGGAATATGAGTTTATGATAACATCAATATTCCTTTCCAGGTTGGTTTACAATGAATAGTTTGTAGATAATTTTATGAAACCCATTTATTTTCCACATTTATATCATGTTATAAATGGATCCCTATTGTTGTTATGATATTGATGAGGAAAATAAAATAATACATGTGGTACAATAATGTTTGGTTAAAAGAAATTATCAATTATGATTCCTGAGCCTGATTTCAGTCATGATGATTGGTAAGCCTGATATAACTTATACTATGGTTGAGCCTGATATTTCCCTCATATGAATTTAAAAATATTCTATGTCCTCAATGTAAAAAAGTTGAGGTTTAATCATGGTGGTTTATCTTATAGATATAATTGGGATCCATTTTGTCCAATATGAGTGATCATGGGTGATTATGATAATATTCCAATATACCAACAAGATTTATTTAATCATGTGATGTGTTTTTATTGTGACTTTAACCATAACTGATTTCACATTGCTCATTATTATTTATCTTAATGACTCTATCTTATGATTATTCCTTACTTCTAGTCAAACGTTTAATTTTATTATTTTTTTGGGGTATAGATAATTTTAACATGTGATCTTACATTTTTTATTTCTTTCATCATAAATATAGTCTTATAATATTCTCATTGATGAAGGTAAATTTTTAAATATTATCAATCCACTTAATGAGAATATGAATCCATACTTATCATATATTCCATTTCTTAGAGTAATGAAATATTATGTTTAATGTATTATTAAAATAAATGATTCATGTGTGATGTGTTTTATGGGACATTTTAATGGTGTAATATGAAAGAATAAAAATAGTGAAATGTTGGGTAAATTCTCACTTTTTATATGGGATTTTTTATGTATGAAATTATCTCAATTATCTAAAATTATGAAACAAATATGTAATTGGGTATGTATGTGATCCAAAATTTTGATTTCATGGCATAGGTATTTCATTTATAATTTAGTTAATATATATTGATATTAAATGAAAAAATATAAATAATTTTTTTAGCACTAGAACTATGAGTGCAGGTTTGGGGATATTATAGTGGGTATTATCGAATTTTTTTGAAAACTATGGGGATTTGGATTAAATCTTGGGTTTATAATTTTGACGTAGTTTATATTTTAAAATAAATAGACATATCATTTTAGGTGATTATGTAAATAGATTTTAATGTGAAAATATATAATTTGTGAAAAGTAATATTTGGTTTTAGTACAACTAACAATTAGGTGGATATTGTGATTTGACATGAATCGTTATTTAGGGATATGTTATTGAATTATAGAAATTTCATATGAATTTTATAAGATAATCTTTAAGGATTAAATGATATATATGGGTATATTTTGGATATATGGTAAATTATTAGTGAAATGTTATAATTTGACCTTTATTGAATAGTGATAAATTTTTAATATTAATGTATTATTTCGTCATATGATGTTTTATTCATTATAGGTATTATCATACCTTTTTCTAAAAAAATATAGTTTTAATAAATTCATGAAGAGATGATTTTCATCATATTATATAACTCATGGAGAATCAGATGTTTTTTGTAGTGGTTTTAGTGTTAAATATTTATATTCAGTATTCAGAGTGAAACATAAGATAAAAGTGGACACTAATTAAAACAAGAAATCATCTGATGAATATTTATATATTAATTTAATGAAAGTTAGTTTCTTATTCTTCATTATGTTATTAGTCTAGATGGTAATTATATTACTCAAATATAGGAAAATTATTATAAAACCAAAAAATTATCTTATTTTATTCATTTTCTATTATTTTATAGGATTTTATAAAACTTATTTTAATGGTTATAAGGTCAGTAAATTTTTTAGGATCATTCAATTTCCAATATTCAATGTTCTCAATCACTCCCAATCATTATCTGAACATTAGTTTTTTTCTCAATGTAATTATTTTCATTTAATAATTCCATTTTATTATTGGTTAACATAGTAATGTGTTATTACTTACGAAATTTATATTTATCGTTTTCTTATTTCCAAATGATGTTTTATGAACCCATTTTCTGATTTGGATTTCCAATAAATTTATTAAAAAAAATTCAAACCCGAAATTATTGAGAATAGGTTAATCTTATGAAGAAATATTTTAGTAAGGTTTGGGGAGAATGTAAAAACCTAATATATTATAGTAACAGTATGTAAAATTGTTTTTATGTTACACAAAAGAAAACCTAAATGAATCCTTAAATATTAATAATTTAGTAATTAATAATTATATATTTAGTAATGTAATATTCTGCTTCGAAAATTATTTTTTGTTCAAAAAATGGTTTATATTACATTTTGGAAGATAATATTATAGATATATTATTATAATAATAGAAAAATTATTTTTTAAAAAGGATAATATTATTTAAACATGGAAAAATAAGTTACCTAAAGGTGATGTTTTTCATATTTCTAAAAATAATTTTTTTCGTTGAATAATGAAAAAATACTGATTTTATAAAAAATTTGGGGTTTCCATTAAATTATTTTAAATGCACCATTTTTAATTGAATTTTAAATTTCATTTTTCAATTTCGAATACAAAATATAAAATTAATTTCATTATATTTGAATTTATGGTTAATTTTCATATAGATTTCTTTTGTACTTAAATATAATTTTAACTAGAAAAATATTTTAAATCATGTATTTTGGGATTAATTTAAAAATTATGTATAACCCTTATATGAATAAATTTTATGAAATGGAATTAATTTTTTATTTATTAATTCAAATTTATCCAATAAAAAAATTTATCTTTTTTCCAAATGTTATATTTTTGGTTAAGAGTAAAAAACAGGTTATTATGAAATATAGAAAATTTAAATATATCTTAATGAAATGAATATTAAAAAAATTATAATTTTTTATCTTATATAATGTATTATTATATACTAAATATTTTATATAAAATAATCTAAAATATATAAATACGAATTTTATGATACACTTGTGGGTAAATATATATATATATTGAAAATAATTTTTTTAAATAATTTTTTTTTATTTTTATGGTTATAATTTTTTTTAAATTTATTTAGTTTTATAATTACATTAAATTTTTTGACAATTCGGAAAAAATATTGAGAATGTAGTCAAAAAATAGAAATCAGTTATTTTGAAAACCTTAAAAATACTCTTTTTTGGATGAATTATGGTGTCACATAAATTTTAGGATTAATAATATTTTATATGTTATGAAGTGAGTGTTTCATTTGAATTTCATACATACGATGATGTATTTAAATTAGAAAGATGTCATTATTTCATGAAATGATGTCAATGGAATTTTATGTTAAAAAATATATTATTAAATAATTTAAAATTCATAAAAATAAGGAAGAGGACAAATATGAGGAAATATGGTTTTAAATTTCATCCCATGTGAATTTATGAGACCATATTTAACCTAAAAAGAAATTTATAAAAATATTTTATTGATTTGGTTTTACCACGATTTTGATTAAAATTAGTTAACAAAGGGGTTAAACCCAATGATACAATTTAAAAGGAAACATAAACAAGTCCAAAATTTATTAGTTAAATGTATCTCAATTATAATTTATCATGAGTTTATAAATATTTTGTCTTCATTTGAAAATCACATGATAAATAATTTCTTATATTTTAATTATTTATGTAATTCCAGGTCTTTCCTTTCCACTAATATAATGGAACACAAACTATCATTTATTATTAAAATAACATTACGAAAAACATCTCACTAATATAAATCCATATATTATTCTCAAATAAATTATCTACATGCTAGATATGATGTAATTCGTTTAATTCCATCCTGATTTTAGTAATGTTTTGGGAGAATGTAAAACCATAAGATATTAAAATGACACTTTATAAGATTGTTTTTATGATACACAACAGAAAACCAAAATGAATTTTGAAATATTATTATTTAAATATAGATGATATAACTTAAATGTTTAATTGTTCAATATGAATATGTGTTTAATAATTATGCAAGACATACACATACATGTATATAATGGTCTCACACAATATAATATTATTTATTAATTCTTATTAAATAATAATTAAATTTTTAGTGACGTCATTTTCTACATCAAAATTCATATTTTCTTCCAAAATAGTTTATATTACATTTTATGAGATAATATTATAAATATTTTTTTATAATATTAGAAATAGTATTTTATAAAAAGGATAATATTATTTAAACTAGGAAAAAAATTTACCTAATGGAGATGTTTTAGGATGATTCTAAAAATATTTTATTTTTCATTGAATAATGAAATAATACCAATTTTATAGAAAATGGGGTTTTCCATTAAATTATTTTAAAAGTCGCATTTTTTTGAATAGAATTTTAAATTTCATTATTCACTTTTGAATATAAAAAATATAATTAATTTCATTATATTCAAAATTATGTTTAATTTTTTATAGAGTTCTTTTTTACATAAAAATGAATCAAACTGGAAAATGGGTATCCATTAAATTAATCAAATAATTTTTTATGGTTAATTTTAATTATGAAAATTCTATATTTCTTGAATACTAACTTACTTGATTTTTTTTATAAAATCATTATATTTAAATCATTTTTTTTCAATGAATACTGAAAAAATACAGATTTTATAAAAAATGGGGGTTTCCATTAAATTATTTTAAATGTCCCTTTTTTTGAATTGTATTTTAAATTTCATTGTTTAATTTTGAATATAAAAATTTAAATTAATTTCATTATATTGGAAATTATGGTTAATTTTGTTATAGAGTTATGTTGTTCATAAAAATGAATTAAACTAGAAAAATATTTTATGGTGATAATTTTTGTTTAATTTTTCGTCGTCTTATTACCTTAAAATTTTTCAGAATAATGATATAGTGTGACTGAATATAGTAGAAAAATAAAATTCAATTATTTTTAAAACATAAAAATTATTATTTTTTGGATGAATTACGATGTTAGATGAATTCTAGAATTAATAATACTGTATATGTGATAAAGTGAGTGTTTTTATATGAATTTATTAAATACAATGATGTATTTAAAGTTAAAAAAATTCAAAATTGTAGGGACCAGACACGAGATCCCAGAGTCAGTGCCATATTTGATTTTATTGGCATATAAAAAAGGAATATGAATACCAAAGGACCAAGTAGTTTAGTATTACTAGAAACAAGATACATACATAAGTCCAAAATTTCAACATGAAAAGAATTACAACATAGAAACTCTTTAGTCAACATCCAAAATCTCGTAGGTTGTTTCTTCATGTCATTCATAATAAAAATATTCATGTCTTGTGAAAATGGAACATAAGAAAGGGGTGAGATCAAACACTCAGTAATAGTAAACAATATAGAGAATGATTAAATGGACATTTGACATTATGAAAAATTGAAAACGTATTCCTTAAAAAATAAACATAAACATTATATGGTAGGAATACGAGTTGAGTAAATAATGCCATAGTAAATCATAATCATGGGTATTATACTATTTGAATATCCAAATGATGTTTCAATTACTATCTTCATAATGAGGAAAGTTCATATGTCAGACATTATAACCTTACCGTCCAGGCCTCATGCTAGGACTATAAATATTAATTTTATCAAGGCATGTGCGAAGACCATAATTTGTTTCAATAAACCTACAAATGCATCGAGGGGGTATACAGGGCCCCACCGATCACATAATAATGTCCAATTCAATCCTTATATGAGTAGGGATAAAAATAAACAACATATACATTCATATTGAAACTATTATATGAAATGTAACTAACTTTCCCCAATCCTTAAACATAAACACTAACCAATCGAGGTAATATGGTGAATGGTTTCAATAAATCACATACACAATAAAACATGTCATAAAACATCTAATTAAATATGGTACATGATATCATAAATTATTAATCCCAATAATACATAATAATCAATAAGGGTGTTTAAACAGAAGAAAATACTCTTATAAAATCATTGGGTAATTCTTGAGATAAATTCTCTTTTATTTGGAAAGGAAGAGTTCCTTCAGAAAATTATTTTTATAAAAAAAAAATCAAGTAATATAGTATTTTCACATTAAAATTAGTTATTTTATAAAGATAATGGTTTCCAAAAATAGATTATAGAGTTCCCTTGAAAATGGGTATGAATATGAGAAATATTCTTGAATCGGGATTGTATTTTGGAAACAATTTTGAATGTTTCTTTTGAAACATATAACAATCCATAAATTAGGAGAAGATTATGGCTGTTTTACATATATAGAACACTCAAAAATAATTAATTTTTAATTCATATTAATTTTATTGAGGTAATTATACAAGGAATGTAAACCGAATGAAAATCGATGTTTGGGTGGAAAACCCGTACCTTAAGTGTGAATGTGTTCCCCTATTGAATATAATGTCCTAGAATATGAAATTAGACTCATTAATAACATAATTTTGAACTTATTATACATTTATTGAGTTTATCATAATTCTATTTAATTCATTTATGTCTTTATTGATATGTTATAATATTGAATTTCTTCGTTCTGGCGTGTTTGTTTTCTTGATTATCATAATCGGTTCTCCCATTTTTAAGTAATGGAGTTCATGTGGAATGGATATAAATCTCATTAATTAAAATTAAATATTATTTATGAAAATCCATATGTGTTAATTTTAATTTCTATAATTCAGTTACATAGAAAAAGGATTAATCTTTAGATGAATTATTAATGATATTCACAGAGATTATTTAAGTGGTATTTTGATTATTAGAAAATAGTTTTTTTATGATTTAATAGTATGTACATATACTGGCCCCTAAATATAAATTTGGTTATAATACATATATTATATATTTATTCATCCATAAAAATGGTTTCATGTCCTGTAATGACGGAGAAATTGAAGAACGCAATTTCATCATCCACAAAGGTTATAAATTGGAACCACATGGATGTTGATTTAGTTTATAAAATAAATGGGGGGAGAGGATATTGATGATGGTTCATCCATTAAAATGATATAATTCTAGTATATAGATGAAACTGGAGTAATCATGGTCACTTGTTACGATGAGGTGAGTAAAAGAAAATAAAAGAGATGAACTTGAAAATAAAAGAAATGTTGAGAGATCCCATATGAAACTTCGGCAGCCCTATGACATCAAATAAAATATCATTAAATGAAATGATGAGAGAAAAAGGGTATATAATCATATCTAAATAAAAAGGAAAGTAATATGAATACAAAAAATCAAACTCCAACAAATGAGAATGGAAATTTAAAAGGATAACATAAAATAAGTGTTGACAAAAAGAGGAGGGTGAATAATTCCCTTTATCGTGAAGAGTAACTCCTATAACATGAAATTTGGGACCTTGTGGGATTAAAGACAACCTAGGAGGACCCCTAGAGATGTAAAATCACCTGATCATCAAGGATTATGGATTTTTAATGAATAAAAACGAATGGATGAGTGGGTATTTATAGAAGAATAGAGGGAGTTTTTTAATAATTTCAAAGGGACACCTCATTAGTGGTTTTTTCCAAAGCATGGGCTTCCTTATGGTATTTTCCAATTGTTTCAGCCACCTAGGTAACCGCATGTCATATGTTACTATAATCATTTAGACCATAATTTTATTTTAATTATTATGTCCTTATGAAGTCATTAAACTACTGAAAGCACAAAACTGTATTTTTTACTATTCAAGAAAAATTCAAATATTTTAAAAAAATCCCTAAAATTCACCCCTACCATTATTATATGTGTACAGTTTGAAAATGAACTCCATTTTTCATAAATAATTTTCAAAATATTATTCATTTAATTTTTCAATAAAATAATATTTAATTCATGAAATTACAATTTTAAGGTATAATTATTTTTATATCACATTGTAAAATTAATTAAGATATAAATCTCATATTACTTTATGAAAATAAATTAATATCATTATTTACTATTCATAAGTCTCATATTACAATTCATATTACAGTTCATAATGGGTTGTTACTATTCACCAAAAATCATGTGTTTTGTATGAGACTCCAAATGACTGACTGGTCACAACTTTAGATGACCGTTTTTTCGAAATTAAAAACATAGTAGAGGCAAAGTTGTGTTTAATGGATAGATTATAAAATGCATTCAATATTAATTTTCAAAACCATGAGGTGATACATTCTCTTCTCCTTACAAAAAAAACCTTCCATTAAATTCCCAAAACGTTACCTAAAATGATTTGGGTATGTCTTCAACATAAGATCTTCTGTCTGCCATGTTGCTTCCTCCATATTATGGATCCTCTAAACCACCTTTACCCAACAAGTTGTCCAAATTCTCAAAACATGTTCTCTGATATCAAGAATGTTGATAGGCTCCTCACAATAAGATGTATCGGTCTGAAGATCGACGTCTTCATTAGTGAGTACATTTTTTGGGTTAGGTAGTTATTCTATTAACATTGACACGTGGAACACATTGTGAACATTGGATAGAGTTGGCAGGATTTCCAAATGGTAAGCTTCAGATCCAATTTGGTCCAAAATTTCAAAAGGTCCGATGTAACAAGGACTTAATTTTCTTTTCCTACCAAATCATATAATACCCTTCCATTGAGATAGATTTAAGAAAAAATTGATATCCTTCTTGAAATTCCAATTTCTTTCTACGGTTACCAATATAGCTCTTTTGACTACATTGAGCTGTTTTTATATTGGTTTGGATAATCCTTACCTTTTCCATTGTTTCCTCAACAAGTTCTAGGAATACAAGATTTCTTTCACCAATATCATCACATCATGTTGGTGTATGACATCTATTTCTATACCACGCCTCATATGGTGCAATATCAATACTTGAATGGAAGCTGTTGTTATAAGAAAATTCTATGAGAGGTAAATAATGATCCCACATGCCTTGAAATCCATGATAAAAAGACCTCAACATGTCTTCCAAATTTTGAATAGTCCGCTCTAATTTTCCATCAGTTTGTGGGTGGTAGGCAGTGCTCGAATGAAGATCAGTATCTAGGGCATTCAGAAGACTCTTTCAAAATTGTGATGTAAAATGGGGATCACCATCAGAAACAATTTATGGGTGTAAACCATGACGTATTACAACATCATTAATATATATTCTTTCTAGACGTTCATGTGGTAATTATTCTCTTATAACATGTAAATGTACTGATTTTGTAAGACAATCAAAAATGACCCATATTGCATCAGTATTTCTTACAGTCTTTGGTAGCCCCAAGACAATGTCCTTAGTAATTTCATCTCATTTATACAAAAGTATAGGAAGGGTTTCGAAGACTCCTCTAAGATGTTTTCTTCCAGCCTTCACATGTTGACAAACCAAATATATTGATACGTAATCAGAAATCTCCCTATTCATTTTTTTCCACTGAAATTGTTCCATTAGATATCTAAATATATTTGTACCACTACAGTGTATATGGAAATTAGATCTATGTTCATCATCCAGTAGATCCCTCTTTAGTTCAGGAATTGCGGGAACACAAATCAACTTTCTGAATTTCAAAATTCGACATTAATATGTGAAGTCAATCAATATCTCATCATTTATAACAAATATTTTCTTTTTAAAAACCTCATCATCATCCTAAGAACATTTTACCCTTTCCAGTAATGAAGTTTTGGAAACCATTTGAAAAAGTAGTGATGTGTTACCTTCCTTGATAATTCTCATATCCTTCATTACTTGATCCATAAACATAAGATCCCTTTCAACTCTCATATTGTTCAGCATTCTGTGGTCCTTTCAACTCAAAGCATATGCTACCTTATTTTCCTTCCCAAAGTGTTAGTGTATTATGAAATCATAGTCTTTGAGTATCTCAATCCATCTTCTTTGTCTCATGTTGTGTTCTTTCAAAGAGAATATAAATTTCAAACTCTTATGATTTGTATATATCTAACATTTTTCTCTATAGAGGCAATGTTTGCAAATCATTAGAGAAAATATTTCCACAGCTAACTCAAGATCATGATTTGGATAGTCATTTTAATGACATTTTAGCTTCCTAAGAACATAGTCAGTCACTCGATCATTCTATATAAGGACACAACCAATTTTATTATTTGATGTGTCAGTATAGATAACAAACCCATAATTCAATGATGGTTGGGTTAGGAACAGAGAATTCACTAAACTCCTCTTCAATTCATCAAAACATTCTACACTTTCCATAGTACATATGAAGTTAACCCCTTTTCGTGTATGATTGGTCATTGTATTGGATAAACGGGAATATTACTGAATGAAACTCCTATAATGACATGCTAAACCAATAAAACTACATACGATATTAATGTTCATTGGAGTAGGACATTCTTTCATAGCCATTGTCTTTATAGGATCTACAGATATTCTATCCATAGAGTCAATGTGTCCTAGAAAGGAAATTGATTAGAGCAAAAAATCACAGTTGTTAAACTTCCCATATAATTCATTTCCTATCAGAGTTTTCAGAATAGTGTGCAGGTGATTTTCATGATCTTCATAGCTTTTAGATTATACCGGATATCCTCAATAAACACCACCACAAAATCATCAAGATTTTCTTTGATAACTATATGCATCTGATCCATGAAAATTTATGGTTCATTTGTTAGTCCAAAAGGCATTACTGTACACTCGTAATGCTTGTACCTGGTTTTGAATGTTGTTTTTGGAATGTCTTCCTTCCTCAAAAGTTACTGATGAAATCCAGATCGAAGAACAATCTTCGAAAAAATATTGGGCCCCATGAAGTTGATTGAATAAATCATCAATTTGTGGGAGATGGTAATTATTCTTTATTGTAACAACAATTATTTCATCTAATAAATGCACAACCTCATAGACCCATCTTTCTTCTTAACGAAAAATAACAAGGGATCCCAATAGAGAAACACTTGGGTGAATAAATACTTTATCACTAAATTCCTATATTTGTTTCTTTAGGTCCACTAACTCCATTGTGGCTACTCTATAAGGGGTATTTGATATGGGCCTTGAACTTGGAATTAATTTAATGGAAACATCTGTGTCCCACTATGGAGGATGTCCAGGTAAATCCTCTGGAAAGACATCAATATATTCTTCCACAATAGGTACATCTTCTATTTGATCCTTATTTTCCTCACCCATAGTTATTTCATTCCATTACTCCCCAATAATTTAATTTATTAGAGCTATTGTGGGGTGGATTTAGATGAGAATTATATGGTGATTTTTTTGCCCAAATGATTAGGGATTCCACACAATTCTCAAAAATTATAACTTCTTTCTTCTTACAATAGATAATCGCATCATAATTTGACATCCAATTCATACCGATAGTTATACCAAATTTAGTCATTTTTATGATGGTATGGCTAGAAACTAAGTCAGGTTTATGTGTCCCGAGGGGGACTAATTGGCCTGCCTTTGTAGCAATGATACACCCCCTAGGGGGTTTGACTGATAACTCCCTTATTAAATCAAATTGGATATTCCTAATTTTCATGGAAAATAGGGAAGATATAAATGAATGTGATGATCCAAAATCAAATTATGGATTGGATATGTTTGATGAACCGATCAATGTATCATCCACCACTTCATTAGAGACTTCAATATCAGTGGTTGTGATCGTATAAGCTTGTCCTTATTCCCTTTCACTTTTTTGCTTCATGTTTCCTTAACGCTTTGGATAATCATTAGCAAAGTATCACATCTCCTGTAAATTGTAGCATTGACCATTGGAAGCTTCTTTCTTCCCCTTAAAATCTTCATTTAGGTGGTTGTTTCACCACATTTGTATCATACTATCATTTCTTTCAGAAAAGTGATAGGGTGTTTCATCAAAAAATTGTCAGAGGGTGGAAATTTAACTCTTCCCTTTTTTCCTATTTCCTTATTTCCATTTCCAGATTCTTTCGAAGCACACTTCTTCTCTTTTTTCCCTTTAAAGTAATAAGACATAGAAAATTCCTCTTCTGCCTTGATATAACATGAAACTATATCTTTATATGATGAGAAACTCTGGGAGACTAAAGCCTGCTGGAGGAATAGTTTTAGGACATTAAAGAATCAATAGATTTTCATCCTTAGATTTCATATATAGTCCACAAAATATCTTGCTAACCATTTTATGTAAGCTTCAAACTTTTTCACATTTTCATCTTCCCTTTTCTTCAAATTCAAAAACATCCTTTCTATATCTGCTCGTTGTTCATGAGGAAAGTATTTCTCTAGGAAAATTTCCTTAAGGTCCCTCCATTACTTCTCTTTTATCCCCTACTCCTCCTTTGTGTTTTGGATTAATGACCAGTACATATCTATATCTCTTGATAGATGATAAACTTCCATGATGACCTTCTCTGTTTTGTTACGTCCCAAATTGAGAAATATATAATCTAGGGAACTTATCCATTATTCAGAAACAAATGGGTTTGTAGTCCCATTGAATGATAGAGGTTTTTGTCATATAAAGTGATCTATCATAGCTTCTCTATGTGGTGGAACCAAATGCTCCATACAGGTATGGTTATTGTTCATAACCTGAGTAAGTTGTTCTATTTTATTTATTAGTTTCTCAGCACCCATCACAGCACCAGAGCCTACATCATTATCTAGCATTAGAGAGAAATCCCTATAGGGGACACACACATTCATGTTGTTCCATTTCTTCCACTAGGTGGTATTTCAAGATAATTTCATACACTATATGAGGTTATGAATCACAATGTATAACTTAACACAACAAAATACTTAGAAAAAATTGAAATCATATGCATGGAAAATCCTATAATCACAAAAATGGTTTCTTTGAGGAAAAAATTACATTTAAATCCTTCATAATGGCTTGTAAAAAAATGTGAAATATCCTAAGAATATCCCATGGGAGTGTCATAACCAAGATTAAAAGAAGGCCTGTTGTCACATACCAGGATACCTAGGGTCATGTATGAAACTCTTTGTCAGAGCCTTCACTACTAGGTACATCTATACCAGATCCACCTCTACCTACTCTTAAGCAGACAGGGATGCATTGCTCGAAAGACCCACATAATCTATTCCTTACCAAAATACTAGGGCGTACCTGTATGTTTATCCAAATAGAATAACTTAGGGAATCTTCCCTAATATATGTTTTCTAAATTTAGTTTCCATGTTTTACACTAAACATTTTATGATACCAACTGTAAGGACCCGAACCAAGTTGCCCAGTGTTGGTGCCTTATTTTATTATATTGGCATATAAACAAGGAATATTCATCCCAAAGTACCAAGTAGTTAATTTTTATTGGAAACATGATACATACATAAGTCCGAAATTACAACATGAAATGAATTACAACATAGAAACTCCTTACACAACATCCATAACTCCTATGTTGTTTCTGCATGTCATTCATAATAAACATCTTCATTCTGGTGAAAATGGAAAATAAAAAATGGGTGAGATAAAACACTTAGAAATATTATGAAATATAGTCGAAGATAACATAAACATTAGAGATGGTGAATAATTTAAAAGACGTTCCTTTAAAAAATAAACTTGAACATCATATGGAAGGAATGTGATCTGAGTAAATAATGCAATAAAAATTCGTATTCATGGGTATTCTACTAGTCGGATAACCACCTGAACATTCTATTACTAACTTTATAATGAGGTATGTTCATATTCTGGACATCATAACCATGTCGTCCAGGCCTCGTGCAAGGACAATAAATAGTCATTTTGTCATGGCCTTATGCCAAGAGCGTAGTTTATCTAATGAGACCTACCGATGTATCAAGCAGCTATAGATGACAAAGCCTAACACATAATGATTCCAATGAATTCCTTATATGAGAAAGGATAAAAATTAACAACATATATGTTCTTGTTGAAACTATCATATGAAATGTAACTAAATTTCCTCAATCATTAAACACAAACACTAACCATTTGAAGTATTTTGGTGAATGGTTTCAAGACATCACATAAACAATAAAAATAGTCATAAAGCATCCAATTAAATATGTTATATGACATCATAAATTATTTTTCCCAATAATACATAAGAATAAACATGGGTCCTGAAACTGACGAAAATACTAGTATAAAGTCGTTGAGTAATTCTTCAGATAAATACTCTTTTATTTTGAAAAGAGGAGTTCTTTTGGAAAAGAATTTGCATAAAACCAGAATTCATGTAAGTTTGTTTTAATAAATAATATTAGTGATTTTATAATGATAATGGTTTCAAAAAATAGATTATATATTTCCCTTGAAAAATGGTTGAAATTTGAGAAATTCCCTTGAATCAGGCTTTTATTTTGGTAACATTTTGGAAGGTTTCTTTCAAAACATGTAACTATCAATAATAAAGTTAAGGATTATTCATGGTGTACATATATAGAACACTAAAAATGAATTTATGATTAATATATTATAATTTAGTTGAGGTAATCATACATGTAATGTAACCCAAATGGAAATCAAAATCCAAGTCGAAAAGCCCTTACCTTTAGTCCGAATGTTCTCCCCTCTGGAAATTAACGTCCTGGAATAAGAAATTAGACCCATTAATAACTTAATTCAGAATCTATTAGAAACTTATTTAGTTTATCATAATTATTTTTAGTTCATTTATGTCATAACTGATAAGTTATAATATCGAATTGTGTCATTCTGGGGTGTTCATTTTCTTGATTTTCATAATCGGTTCTCTCATTTTTATGTAACGAAGTTCATGTATAATTGATGTAAATCTACATAATAGAAATTACATATTATTTAAAAACATCCATATGAGTTAATGGTCGTTTATATCAATTTTTTACATGGAAGAATAAAGAATCAATAGATTAATTATTAATGATATTCAATTAGATTATTTGAGTGGTATTTGGATTATTAGGAACTAGTTTGGTCTGATGATTTAATAGTATGCACATATACTAGTTCCTGAATATTAATTTGGCTATAATACATATATTATTGACTATTTCAACCATCTAAATGGTTTTAGGACCATTCATGAAGGAGAAATTAAATAACCAAACATTGTCGTCCACAAAGGATATAAATTGGAACATAATGGACGTTGATTTCGTTTATAAAATAAAAGGGGTAGAGAGAGAGGATATTGAGGATGTTTTGTCCATTAAAACGATCTAATTACTGTATATAGATGACACTGGTGTTATCAAGGTCATTTGGGCAGAGGAGGTAAGGAGAGGGAAATAAGAGTTATGAGCATGAAAAGAAAATAAAAGTTGAGAGATACCTTATGAAAATTAAGCAGCCTAACACTGTCACTTAAAATTCATAAAACATAAACATGAGATAAAAATGGTATATAATCATATGTAAATGATAAGGAAAGTAATAGGAATACAGAAAATCAAACTCCAACATATGATAATGGAAATTCAAATAGATAACATAAAAGAAGTGTCGACTAAAAGTGGAGGGTGAAAGATTCCCTTACCTTGAAAAGTAACTCCTAAAACATGAATGTTGAGACATTGGGGGCTTTAAGACTTTTTGGGAGGACCCCTAGAGAGTTAAAATCACCAAATCATAGAGGATGATGGATTTGGAATGAATAAAAGAGAATGGTTGAGTTTTTATTTATAGAAGAAGAGAGGGAGTTTATAAATAATTTCAAAGGTACACCTCATTACTGGTTTTCTCCAAACCATGGGCTTTCCCATCGTATTTGCATGTGGTATTAGCCACATGGGACACCTCATGTCATATGATAATGTACACAAGTCTATGACCCTTTTAATTTAATTATTATGTCATCATGATGTCATTAAACTACTAAAAGCTCAAAACTATATTTTTTAATATTAATGAAAAATTCATGTATTTTAGAAAAATCCCAAAAATGAACCCCTACAATTATTTTATGTGTACAAATCAAAAATTAAATCCATTTTTCCAATATAATATTTTAAATATTATTAATTTAATTTTTAAATAAAATCATTGTTAATTCGAAAAAAACAATTTTAAGGTATAATTAATGTTATATCACATTGAAAAATAAATTAAGATCTCATTATCTTTATACGTTGTGGAATTAAAATAATATCATTTTTTACTATTAATAAAGGTCATATTACTATTCACGTTACTATTCAAAAGGGTATGTTACTATTTATCAAACTTCATGTTTGTTCTATCAGACTCCAAATGACTAACTGGTCATAACTTTAGATGACTGTTTTTCGAAATTCAAAACACAGTAGAGGCAATGTTTTGTTTAATGGATAGAATTTAAAATGCATTAAATATTTATTTTCAAAACATTTGGGTGTTACAATTAGTTCTTAAAATGATGTCAATGTAATTTTATGTTAAACAATATATTATTAAATAATTTAAAATTCATAAAAAACATAATATTGGACAAATATGATGCAATATGGTATTACACTTCATCCCATGTGAATTTATGGGACCATATATAACCTAAAATGAAAAATATAAACATTTTTTATTGATTTTTTACTACTTTAATTATTAAAATTGGTTAAAAATGGGGTTAAACTCAAGGATACGGTTTAAAAGGACACATAAACAAGTAAAAAATATATTAGTTAAATGTATTTCATTTATAACGTATATTGAGTTTATAAATATTTTTTCATGGATTCAGAAACACGTGAAAAATAATTTTTTATATTTAAAATATTTATGTACTTCCATTTTCTTCTTTTAAGTCACTATAAAGTAACACAAAATATATTTTTTTTCTTAAAATAAAATTAAGAATCAAGTTTCTCAGAAATAAATCAATTAAATATTCTCATATTAATTATCTACATGCTAGATGTAATGGTATTTATAGAATTCCATCCCTATTTTAGTAATGTTGTAGGAGAATGTAAAAATCTAAGATATTAAAATAACACAATTTTAGATTGTTTTTATGATACACAACAAAAAACCTAAATGAATCATTAAATATTATTATTTAAATATGGAATATGTAACCTAAATGTTTAATTGTCTGGTATGAATATGTGTTAAGGAATTAAAAAATATATACACACAAATATATATAATTTTCTCAGACAATAAAAATTATTCATTAATTATTAATAAATAATAATTAAATTTTTAGTGAAGTTCTATTCTACTTCAAAAAACATATTTTATTCAAAAATGGTTTATATTACATTTTGTGAGAAAATATTATAAATATTATATTATAATATTATAAAAATTATTTTGTAAATAGGATAATATTATTTAAACAATTATGATCAAGTTACCTAAATGGGATGTTTTTTGGATTTTTCTAAAAATATTAATTTTTTTCATTGAGGATTAAAAAAATACCGATTTTTTAGGAAATGGGTTTTTCCATTATATTAATTTTAAAGTCTGGTTTTGTTTTTAATTGAATTTTAAATTTACTTATTCACTTTTTAATATAAAAAATATAATTAATTTCAATATATTCTAATTTATGGTTAATTTTCTTATAGAGTTCTTTGGTACATAAAAATGAATCAAACAAGAATAATATTTTAAATCATGTATTTTGGAATTATTTTAAATGATTTATATGAAACTTATATGAATTAAATTTTATGAAATGGAATTAATTTTTTATTTATTTATTCAAATTTATCCTATAATAATTTTTTTTCTTTTTTTTAAAGAGCTATATTTTTTGGGAATAGTAAAAAATCAGTTATTTTGAAATATAGAATATTTAATTATATCATAATGAAATAAATTTGAAATAATTTTTAAATTTTATTTACTATAAAATGTAGGATAATATACTAAAAATTCTATATAAAATAATTTAAATTATATAAATAATAATTTTATGATATAGAAGTGGGAAATATATTTATATATATTGAAAATACTTTTTTAAAATAATTTATTTATTCTTATGGGGGTAAATTTTTTAATTTTTTGGGTTTTCTAATTACATTAAATTTTATCACAATGCTGACATAGTGTTTGTTAGTGTAGTAGAAAAATAAAAAAATTATTTTGAAAACATAAAAAATACTATTTTTGGATGAATTATGGTGTTACTTTAATTTTAGGATTAATAATAATTTTTATGTGATTAAGTGAGTGTTTTTATTTTAATTTCATACATATATTGATATATTTCAAGTAAAAATATTCCATTAGTTCATAAAATGATGTCAATGGAATTTTATGATAAAAAATATCTTATTAAATAATTAAAAATTCATACAAAACATTAAAGTGGTAAAATTGGATGAAATAGGGTATTATATTTCATCCCATGTGAATTTATGAGACCATATTTAACCTACAATGAAATCTATTATCATTTAGTATTGATTTTGTTTACCAAAGTTATGATTAAAAATTTTATATCAAAGTGGTTAAACCCGATTGTATGGATTAAAAGGCCATATAAACAAGTCCAAAATTTATTAGTTAAATGTATTTTAATTATAACATATATTGGGTTTATAAATATTTTAACTTGGTTTGACAAACACATGATAACTAATTGTTTATATTAAAAGTATTTAAGTAATTCCATGTCTTTCCATTCAGTCACTATAAAGGAACACAAACTATCTTTTTTTATTTAAATAACATTGAGAATAATATCTCAATGAAATTAATCCATAAAATATTCTCAAATTCATTATCTACATGATAGATGTGATGGAATTTGTATAATTCTATCCCTATGGTTCATAAGGAGATATAAATATTGGTTCTTCAAGGAAGATGTAATCATCCCAACCAAGCAGTGTCATTGTATTTCTTCTTCTAACACATTCAAATATTTTATAAAAATTATAATATAAAAATTTTACAACATACCATAAACATAGATGTTATTATGTCAATTTGCTTACTTTATTTTATCTTTATCGATCCCATAGTTAATGAAAACATCATCAATGTGTAAGATTGGATTACCACCACCATGATGCGATGTATATCATTTATTGTAGTCACATTTAATGGTTAAAATTTCTGAAGGTTTAATTAATATATATTATATTCATTAAATAATATTCATTGTTGAATTATAATATATCATTTATCTTCCTACCATTCCATCCATTGAAAAGTGATAATGTAATTCATTAATATGGGTTTACTATGACCTTTATGATGTTCTTATATTAATTTTTCATGAATGTATTTCATAAATGGTATTAATTTGTTATTTAATATGTTATAATTATTGGTATATTATTATTATTATTAGTTATATTAACCATTTGACTATGGTAATCTTATTAATATTGTTTTTCAACTATTAATGAGACGTCTTAAAAAAATTTATGAGGACTTAACCAAATAAGTAATTAAGTAAGTCAGTGTTATAAATGAAGTAATCTATTTAATTATAGGTTAATAAATAGTAATTTTTATCTTAAACAAATAAATAAATAATATACCAATTAATTATAGTAATTTAATGGTTGTGTATGGAATATCTATAGTTGAGGTAAGTGATTTCCTAACTCAATTTATATTCAACAGGCTATGCTTATTATTCATTGACTATTTCATGCCTTGATTATCTATGAAATTAATGATGGTAATAGTATATTAAAAATAAAAAAAATTCATCAATATTACATTTTTACATATAATTACTTCAATGATTAAATTGTAACTACACTATGAAATTTTTAAATATTATTCATCTAAGTATTATTTCATTGATACATTTCTTATATTATAAACTTTATACATTTTATATGTTTTATATACTACATATTGATATATTTTATCAGGAATGACTCATTAATATTGATATTTATTGTTCCTTATATGTTTTCTCATTAATTAGATATTGATTCAAATTATATGTTGCTTATAATGGATTTCAATGTTTCCATTTCAATTATGTGAGGAATAATTATTGTTAGGCACTATGATTCGTTTTATATAGTGAAATTATAAACCAATTAATGTTTTAAACATATAATTTCAAATAAACTTCGGTTTTTATATTATCTGGTTATGTTCCTTCCTCAAATGTTCTTTAGATAATTTCATTACTCATGTTTCAAGGTTTTCTCATCTCAAAATTCATTATGTGATACATATTTTGTCTGATTCACCTATATTCATTTATAAGGTCTATATAATGACTATTTAAAATAAAATATCATAAACATTTTAATAATTGTTTTATATAATGTTCATTTTTATTTTATATCATTTTAATTGTTATTAAATTTATTTAAATGGTATTTAATTAATAAACGTTTATACAAACATCCTACTAATATTTAATCAAACTATTCCTCTATGTTCATTATCCTTTGTCATGAAATTCCTTTTCTCAAAATAAATGATTTCTAAAAGAAAATTTTCATGATCATTTAGCTTCTTTTAAAAGGATAAAAAAATTTACATAATATTTCCATCATGGGTTACATTCGACACTCTTCGCAACTATTTGAAATGAATATTTATTTTTAATGATTATGACATGAATGGATTTTCCCACTATCATAACCATTATTTTAACTAAATATACATTTCTAAGATTCAATGGTTATTTTCAATGAACATAATTTCTTCCATTTTTTTATATTTAGAATTTAATCATTCCAAATGAAATGATTATTTTCCCATGTTTAAAATGAAATGCATTAAATGATAATTTAAATATATTTTTTTCTATTTCAATATCCTTTAGTGATTACTCTCATTAAAAAGGAATATGATCAAATGATACCACCCATAATTTTTATATGGGTGGATTGTGATTATTTTTTTAATGATATATTCATGAAACCAATTTATTTTTCATGGGTAAATGATGTTAAAATTGATTGAAATCCATTAATAAAATATTGATTATTACAATTCTTCAATACATGTGTTATTTTCATATATAAAACATGGAAATTTTTTATAATTTTGGATTACCTAGATATAGGCCATTATTATCGGTGATCATGATATAGATTATACAATTGGTGATATAAATATAGATTTACATTAAATAGGGTAATGTTAAATTTTATTAATGGAATTAAGTAGATAATTTACAAGGGAGGATTCTCATAAATATTTAATTAAGATTTAGTTTTATTTGAAATGTATAAAAATGGTTGATGGAGAAAATGTTCCAAGATACCAACATGGTTTGTCTACAATTTTTATGAGTTTCTGACGGTTCATTTAATAAACTGTTACATCACATAGATCATTGTTATTGAATATTATTATTATATTGTTTGATCAATATTAATTCCATAACATATTTTTAATGATCTAAGTTATAATTGGTGTAAATTATCTTGTGTTGTGCACATGAAAAATTATTTATTTTCATCATAATCTTGTTTTATTTTTATGATCACTGATTAAATTCACATGATAATTCTTGTTAATTGAATTTTAGATCACCATTAATATTTCTCCATTTATCATGGTTATGAGTATTGATGAAAATATAACTATATCTAAAATGTTTTTTCATTTGAGAAATTTTCTGGTATATATTGAAGAATTAATATTAAATGAGAATAGTAGGGAATAAATGAAAAAGTGACCACTTAATGAAATTGGAGTTTTCATGTAAGAAATTTTCCAATTTATATAATTAATTAATCATGTAATATCATTTAGTATTTAAGTGGTAAAATAATTCATTTTTATGTTTTCTGTTTTTGATGGGTAAATTGATTCACGATTATTTGTGAAAAAGACAATAATATAAATATTATGTTTTTATAACTAGTACAAGGATTGTATGTTCACGAATAGTATAAATTTCATCCAAAAAATATGTTTTCCAATACAAGACTACCAAAAATAATTTCTATGTATTCCCTTATCCACCATTATTTTTACTCGTAGACAGATAGTGACTAATATCAATAAAATAAATTAACTCCTCTTTAGGTTCACAAATCCTAAGGAAATAACTAGAACATCACTTGAAAAGAAAAGGATCCTCATAAAGTTAGTAAATGAGGCTATAAAAGAACATTTTCATTGGTTTTGTGATTGATATTTTGGAATGAAACTGGACCCAAGAAAATTGGAAAAATATAAAAACCAACCAAATTTCCACAGAGATTAAAAACAATATTTTCACTTTTTTTAATGAGGTTTTATTATATTTCTGTATTTCATTTTTTTTAATAGGAATCCTAGAAAAGTGGTTAGAAAACAAATTTTCCCAGAAATTTATATCTATTATCTCTAGATAAAATGCCTATAACTAAATGGTCCACCACATAATTTAAATCATATATTTATTTTTTGATTTTATATATTTAAAACAATAATTATATGTGAAAATTATAACATTAGACCGAATAGAATTGTACCTAATAAAATCCATTGTAAACATGGAAACTAATAATTCAAAATCTATTGTGTAATAATTCATGTGTGTAGCACACATAACCTAAAATGTTATCTTCCAATCAAGGGAAGAGATAATTGGTGGAGATATGTTGTTCACTTTGACCAAATACAAGGATTCTAAACAGTTTTTATTATAAAAAGAGGGTGTTTTTGTAACTACCAAAGATCATGGGGTTCTTATGATTGTTGAGAAATCCTTGGTAAACTAATGGAAGAGACGAAAAATATATTTTATACATTAAATTACATTAATATTTTATAGAAGCGGTGGATTTTGAAAAACATTGATAATAATATTTTATAACACTATTCCTCTCTTAAAAACCATATGGCCTAAATTCATACACTTAGTTATGTAAATAAGAATTTATCTTACTGAAAAACAATATTAATTTCATAAAAACACTCTAAAATATTTTTAACATTTATAAAACATTTTTTAATATTATTCCTGCCAATTTAAAAGTTATTCATGAACACATTAATGATTATCTCAATCATATGAGAAATCTAATCAACCATACTCATGAGAAAATTATTGTGGGATCCACAAGTTGAAAGGGTATATAAATATTAGAAAATATCAGAAATTGGAATGTGAAATTATTTTTATGGATCATTTGGAGATTTATAAATCTGATTGTAAATAGAATATACATGCATGAAATAGAAAAATTAATTTCAAGACACACAAATGGGTTATTAATCTAGATAAATATTAAAATGTGATCTTTTATACTCTGTGAATTTAACATCTGATAATCAATTCAAACCATCAATTTAGTTTCTCATTGAAAATAGATTTGTTAATTATTATCATTAGATATAATAGTGAATCCACTATTCTAAGGAATAACTCTAACCGGGATCAGCCAAGATCCAAATAAAATTAGATAAATAATTTCTTCATCTAACTTCTTGATGACTTCTTCAATAAAAAACTGTTCATTTTTGGATTTTATCATATTTTCCCTCAACTATTTATTTATGACCAAGATATTTGAGAATTATATGTGTACATTAATGTGGACTAATTGTATTATTATCACCCACGTGAAACTAAGGATATATTTTTTCTTCCATAATACATTCATGAATTATTCCTATTGAATTATACCAAAACATGATGGGATGATAAAAAATATATTTTTTTATTCAAAAAAAATAATTTGAAATGGAAGGGGTCTGATATCCATTATGAGAACTTGTTCACTGAAGGATGACACTTGTTCCTCATAATTCCAAAGTTCTTGTAACACCCCAAGCTTGCACGGTACACTTCTCTTTGAATAATATAGTAGTGTGTGTTTGTACGCAACTTCGAGTTCTAACACACACCACAACCAATCAAACTAGCTGTTATGAATAGTAATACCCACTTTTTGAACTTTTATAAATTTTATCTTTCAAAATGGACTTCATTTTTTGATTCGGAATATCAAAATTAGCTTAGGGAGAATTTTTGGTATTTTTCTGAAAACATTCCATTTTTGATGAATAGTGAAATAAACACCGAGTTATAGTTTAAAAACGAATTTTTATATAAAAAATTATTTATTTTATTTAAATTTAATTAAGGTCAAAATAGATAAATAATACCTATATAAGTTCAATGTAATTCATTGGAGTTAGTTTAGAATAATTTTAGATATATAAAAGGTTTATTGAACTTTTCACCGTCTTTTACCCACCTCCAAGGAGAATTTTCCAATTCACATAAAACATAATTTCACCGCTTCTATGAGTGGAATTTCGAGAATCCGAGAGACATGGTTAATATCAAAGAGTAAAATTTGGTTCAATAAGATAAAAATAATTTTTGGTAAATAGTAACTTTTTACTTTTATTTACCACGGTTAAAAGTAAATACGGTAATTAAGGGTAAAAATGTTATTAATATTACCCTAAAACGTGTCCTAATTCCATTTGACAAGTTTATCTCGACCAAAAACAACCTTAGGAATAAAATATTATAATTTAGGTCCACTTGGATTAGATTAGGACATTTAATATTATTTAATTCAAAAAAGAGTTAAAAGTGTTAAAATCATGGTTTATTTACATAAACATTTTTAATATAAGGGTATAAAAAAGATAAATTCTATTAAAAATATTCATTATAAAGATAAAAATATTTCCTACATAATGGTATTTTATTTATAATTTTTAGACATTCAATAAGTTAATTTATTTATGACACAGTGGTGATGCAGTAATTACCTAATTAATGAAATATTATAATAATTGATATTATAAATATCAAAATAAATGTAATTTGAGACTTTTTATGAATTCCATTAATTTTATAGGCTAATATGACATCTTATTATTGGTTATATAAATTGTTTTCGAAGTAATAATGCTGTTATAAAATTATCAAAAAAAATACCCAATAGTGTCAAAATTGACATAAAAGAGTTCATAAAACAAATATTATATTATTAATTGATATTCTATTCCTAAAAATCTAAGTATCGGACAAAGGACTTATATCATGATATGTGTATCATTAATGGACCACTTGGGCATCTCTTTGTTGTATATAGTAGGTTTATCAACTATATAATATAAAAATACAAAGTAACATGGTAAATGCCAAACTAATTAACTAAGAGTTAAAACTAAAAGATAAAGTTAATTTAGTGACCCAAACCTATATAAAACCTTTTAGTTCAGTGGTTTTCAACCCATCCCCACCTTAAAATTTAATTAATCCACTTTTTATCCATTAGAAACAGAATATGTATTTATTATAATATAATTTTTCTTGTTTTTCTAAAGGTTCCCCTCACCCCTCTTATAAAAGGGCATTCCCCCTTCTCACTAATTCACGCCATAAAACCATTTGGCTCGGCCAACCTCTGCCCAAATATCCTTCCAACTTCCATCACTTAAACCTAGAGGCCTTAGTTTGATTAGAAATCCAACCTACGTATCCATTTCGATCAAATCAAAAGGAAGAACCTGAAAAAGTGGTAACATTTTCACCACCCTCTTTCAAGTTCCTTTCTTCTTAAACTTCTTCTTTCTTTGTTATTTACATTCTAAAATAATAACTCCAGTATATTCTATATACATTAATTTTATTATAAATATGGAACAACCAAATTCATTATTCTATCCATCCCTTGAATGACACGTCATCATACGTACTTACGTACGGCCTACCGTCTCCATGTCGTGGTGTAATTGTTATTCAATATATTATTATTTAGATGGGTAAAATAATGATGTATAATTCATGTAAATAATAAATATAACATGATAATGATTCTTTATATATTATATAACATCCAATTATATATTATTTTTATGTTAAAAGAATGATATCATCGCTCGTGTGTACGTACGGACTACCGTCTCCACGAAACGTGATGAGGTTCATTCCCCATCGTTTCCATTCAAGTATAATTCTCATTTGATGATTAAAAATAATTTTTAATGACTTGATATCTCAATGGATATGAATAATATAAAATCAATCCATAACAAACATGGCTTATGTAATAAAACATATAAAAGAAAACGAGTAAGTTAACACCCGAAACGACGATAATTCAAAGATAGTATTCACAAAGAAGTATTAAAAGATCATATATGACATCATATTAATGTATATGATTGTTTTATAACATAATAACTATTATTTCACCATTTTAAAGGAGTTTAACCTACCCTCGTCGAATTAAAAGTACCAGCTAAGGGTTTATTTCACAATCTCTTCATTATCCAGGGTTGTTTATACGTAATTATCTACTAGGACCTCTTTATCATCCACATCCAAGTTCCTTAAAAATGTATTTCAAATAATTATTAATATTTTAAATACTATGGGATAAATTAATTTATACACTTTTTGAATTTTTTTTAAGAAGTTTATAAAGGAATCTTTCAGTCATTTTCCAAACAAGGCCCTTTTTAACATTTTCGATAGAATTAAGGTAAGAATGTTTTTTTAACATATACGGTGGGTGAGACTATTTTATGCCATTATAAAATCGTCAAATCATAACTTACAAGCTTATAAAAATATTTTCAATTTAAATGTTTAATTTTATAATTATGTGACTATTAAATGATTTCAAAAAAGATATATTTCTCTCAAATAGTTTTGATTTCATCTATGTCAACATCCTTTGATGGATTTTAAGCTTATTAGAAGTTTATTTTTTATGATACAAAACTTCCATATTGTATTGACGTTTTTGTGATATGTTTGACTATGTATGTGTTATTTTTATACCATTCATGGTTTATGGATAGAGTATTGACATTTCGTACGCTAGTTTTAATACGTATGATTATGTTATGTTTAAACCTATTCATATGGGGAATGCATTGGACTTAATATGTGACGGGTGGAGCCCACTATAGCTCCTAGATGAATCGGTAGGTCCCATGAGACAAACTAGTTTCTTGGCACAAGGCCTTAACAAAATCTTGTTTTTAGTCCTGGCACGAGGCCTTGACTATGTGGTTATGATAGTCTGGAATTATGCATTCCATCATTATAAAAGTGGTTATTGATATTGCATGTGATTATTCGACTAGTAGAATATCCATGTGAATAAGTAAATGGAATTATTTCATTTTATCTTTTCCATATTATTCTGAAGTTCACTTTTAAAACGATTTTGTTTTAGTTATACATTGCCTTAAATGTTTGTTCTTATTTATGAAAGTTTCCGCTATATTTTTATCATTACTGAGCATCTGAGCTCACCCCTTTCAATGTTTTATTTTTCCCAGGATGTGAAGAAGTATTTTATGAATGACCTATAGGGAATGTATAAGGGGATATGAAGTCAAGAGGTTGTTGTAATATTTTTCACATTATGATGTAATATAAGACTTATGAATATATCTACTATTTCTAAGGCTATTATACTAATCGGTCTTTCGAGACTTGATCTCTTGTGATCATGCCAATGTTATATAATAATTCACTGACTCTGGGTAACTAGGGTCAGAGCTTTACAGTTCTCAAAATACCATTTTACAAACTGATTAACGAATGCATCTCCCTCATGAATAGTATCATCCCAAAAATATTCTTAATATCAAGAATTAAATTTTGAGTTAAAGTAAAATTTACAATAAATTCTAACGTATCATTTGGTAGTAAAAATACTGTTCTTTATAGTTTTTATATATTAAATTTTATACTATTATGGTTATTATAATGTTTTTTAGAAATTATTTATCAAGCCAAAAACTACCTTTTTAATGGATGATATTTTTTTATTGTTTTCTAGATATAAGAAATCTGATGAAATTTACCTATTGAAATAAAATGTACCCTGTACCTTAGAGATAAAAATACAATGCTCAGTAGATGGAGGTGAACAAATATTATGATAAGAATTGTAAAATTGTCACATAGTAAAATGTGGTACAATTTCAACCATACAAAATTTGTAGAAATGATGTATACATACTTTTTGGATGACCATTTTTAAATCCTACTTGCTGATGGACTATATAAATTACACTAAAAATAATAATCATTTTACTATCATGAAAATTAAACCCATAAAATTGTTCTTAATTAAAATTAAAACCAAAAATAGATTTTGTGTTGAAATTTTCAGGTGAGCAAGTAGTTGATATATTTTTATTGTATCCACATATGAGATATAAAGAATATAAACACTTGGAATTTGATAATAAAAAATTAATATTCATCAAGGAGGGTAATCTCCTTAATGAATGACCATATAATATTTTTCTAGTGATTTTTTATCATCATAATAGTTTATTTTTCTCTATTGTTACTTATAAAGTGTCTTTTTCATAAGAAATCGTAGTGTGATTTAATTTTCATGATCCATTATGAAGTTTTGAATTTTTAATAGCTATTTCCCTGAGCTGATATAACTGATTGCCTCTATGATTTAGGAATACATTTGTTTTCAATATAATTATTGAGGGTTCCAAAGTATATAGATGGAAATAATTTTTTTGATCTTAGTATCAATGTATTTGTTTTTTTATGAAATAAAAAACATTATAATTTGGTTAAAAGAATGAGTACCTAAATTTATTATTATTGACATTATTACCACTTAATGTTAATATATAGATCTTGTATACAAATTTTCTATATGTTTTTCTTAGTCACATTATAATTTTTTCATTATACGTTTTTACATGTTTATTAATTTTGTTGTTCATGATACAAGGGTAGTTTGTATTGTTTGTTACAATATTTTCTAATGCTGAAATTATGATGTATATTGGTATTATTCCATATCTAGTTATTTTCTAATAGATTATTGTGAATACTATAATAATTATTTTATATTATATAATTCACCACCCTCTTTTAGATGAACACATTCTCTTTCAATCCATCATTTGGAATCAATGGATGTTTAACTCATATGTCAAAAATTTTACCCTAACATGTTTTTTGTAGAGAAGTGTAATTTTTTAAAATATGGTTTGTTTATCAATTAGATCGGTAATGAATCCATATTCATGTTGAGAACTAATTTATTATTGAGATGATTTTGAGTACTAGAGTGATCATATATAACCCATTTTCCCTAATTTTATGGTTGAAGATTTTTTTATGATGATTTGAAATAATCAAATTCCTAAATAAGATGTTTTTACATTAACAACAAAATAATTGTTGGATTATAAAATTAATTAAAATGATAAAAATAATTTTTTATGTTATAGAACTATCAATATATTTCGTTATATTTCTTCTTGTGAGACTATGAACAAAAAATGGTCGAAACATAATTTAATTAACAATGGAAAAACTAATGCTATTGAAAATTGAAGAGATTTTATTTTAATAGATTATAAAGATTTTTTTTCACATATATAATAAGTAGCTAAATAACATAAATTATTTATAAAAATTATAGTTGTATTCAAACTCTATCATATAAAGACTTAATAGATGAGTAGTTAGTTGAAAATATTACTGATATTATTCCAAATTAACTTGAATCTAGGGCTACATCACTTGATGATATAGAATATCATACAAATTTGATCATAGATTAGCTTATTTGAACTCTCATGTAGTATGAGTATTTATTTTAAATTTATGTAGATAATTTTTGAATAATGGTGGGATTTCATTTTAATTCAACATCTATTACATCTAAAAAATTATATAAGCTAAAAATGCTTCTAAATCATCGAATATGATGAATTTTATGGTTGATAGTGAATTTAGTTATCTGAATTGTGTGAATATTAACATTCCAATCATACCAAAATAAATAAAAATATTTTGAAAAAAAATATTTTATTTTAAATACAAGAGGTATTATGAATGGATAATTGATAAGAAATGAACTTTAGATAAGATTTTTTATTAATTTTTAATAAGTTGATCATACAAAACTATGTTTTCCGTGACAAAAAAATAAGAATCATAATTAAAAATTGATCTGTCGGAACAGAAAAAGAATATTCATAATGGTTCATAAACATGGATTCAAAGTACTGGAGATAGTTCTTTTGATATTTCTTCAAAAATCATAGTGATCATAAAACAAATTGGTTTACATTTAGAAATTTCAATGATAAATCAATACTATATGCCAAAGGGTTATTTTGAATCCGTAACCAATTTAACTATGAATTATAATTATATTTATTCCAATTATTATTGTTCTACTTTATATGATGAAGAAAAAGATGACATAAATTATGATAAATATTTGTTACTGTGCTTTAAAGAAATTCAATATAATTTATATTTATAGAAATCAAATATTATGAAAATATAATTATTGTGATAATCAAAAACTTTCCAAATAGAATTTTATAATATCAATACATTCAAGGGATATTTAAGATATTTTTATATTGTTATTAAAAATAATTAATTCTATAGAAAAATATTTAATTAATATTTTTTGTTGAAATAATTTTTGAAATATTTATTTTGAAAAAATACCATAACATTTTACATTCAGTAATAATAATATTTGTAATATTTTCAGATAACTGAAACATTTTATAAATACTTTAGGGATTATTTTATAACATCAAAAGCTCATCTTCAAAATAATTACGTTGTTCCTAAAAGTTATCACTTCAATAAAAATATCTGATTGATTAAGTTTAGAATATACAATATTCCTTAAATGAAGCACAATAATTTGGTTTCCACAATTATTTCATTTAAAACATATATAGAGATATATAAAAAATAATGTTTAAATGATGTAGAAACCTAAGGTTTTATTTTTATAAAATTATACCGGAAATGTTTTTTTGTACCAAAATCATTACATTTCAATTTTAGGGAAATGATAAAGGTAACAACATGAATATTATTTAGTAAATGGATAGTGCATGGTATCATTATATGAAGAGAAATAAGTAATTATTTTAGAGGATTATAATGGTGAATGGTGGAATATTTACTTCTGGTGATAATAATACATATATATAATATAATATATGTGATATTATTCTCCATGGAAAATAATTAATTTAACATGATTTTTTTGTTATTGGACATAATCACAAACCTGATTTTATATTTCAATAATGTCATAATGGTTTACATTTCAAATACAAGAATTATAAATGTACTATGAAATGTTAAGAAGGTGATTTTTTTTATTATTCAATTGGAATCGTAATGTTTACACACTAAACATAAAATTCCTTAGAATCCATGATCTACCTAGTGGTAGTGAAATGGAATATCCATCTTGGCTATTGAATAAAAGGTTAGGTAATTGTGATGTTTTACCATTTTCAAAATATTATATGAAATTAATAGTAGTAAATGTGTAGGATCATATAATAAATTCAATAATTTATTGTATTATTTGTCAATTCATTAAGATACAAAAGTCATGTTTTTAATATTTTAGTGATGTTTTACCTTAAGATTCATTACGTATATTTTATATGATTTTATTTTTTCTAAAAAGGCCTGATGCATTGGGGAAAATATAATTAACATGTTATTGTTGTTGACTACAATAGATATACATGTGTATATTTTCTAGAATTGAAGACCTATTTATTTTTCAAAAAAATTATATCCTAGGTACAAAATGAAAAAAAATCTACCCTTTTTTACAATTCACAGTAATCGTGGTGGTTAATTTGAAAAAAAATTGAAACTTTTTGTAGAAACAATGTATTATACAAATCTTATATGCACAAGGAGTTCTGAATAAAAATGGTGTAGTTGAACAAAGAAAAAAATATCATTAATATATTACAAGAACTATTTTGAGTGAATAATCTCTTGGTAAACTTTTTTTGGAATGAATCCCTTAGTTTTTCCAAGAATAATGTAAATTTTTATTTAAATAAATTATATCATAATAAAACTCTTTAGTACTTGTGTGTGGGAAGAAATATAAATAATTATTACATTAATTTATTTTAATTAAAGTACTTTTACTGAAAACAAATATATAATTTACATAAATTTCTTCTAAAATATAATGAATTAATATTTCCTGGGTGTTTTGTAACTGGTATGGCCATTAATTTTTTTAATAAAAATACATGTAACATTTTGGAAATGGTTTCTATTAATTTTTATAAAGATTAACCATTTTTTCATTCCACATAGAATTGAATCTTCATATTTTTGTTTTAAAAGTCAATTTCAACCTATTTAAGAAAAATTATTTTGTTAAAAGAAAAATAAAGAAAATATTTATGAAGTTATACCTCATGATGAAAGTAAACATGTTGTTGAAAAATGAATTTTATCAATATAAAAAATCATAAAATATTAATGAATCACACTCTATATAATATCAATGGAGATTTTGGTCATCCAATAAAAATTAAACGTTATTTAAGAAATTAATGTAAACACTGTTAATTTTTAGCAAAATTCATACCTAATGATCCTAATGAGTATTTAGGTAATGAATTGTTCTAAAATTTAATAATAAATTTTGACCTTTTTCTAATGAATATGAAGTGCTATTTACATAACTGGTATGTACATGAAAATGTTTAAACGGGATAATCAACTAGTTATGTAAAAAATAAGTCCAAATAATGTTTTTAGACATACTAAGGTTATATTTATACTCATACAAACCACAATAGCATAGTATAATAGACATAATAGATTTATTTTTTGCATAAAATTATACAGATCCACGGATCCAACACATTTTATTAAAATAAATTACACATATAATAATTTTAAATATTTGTTGCAGTGAAATTATATTTTGATCCCCTAAAAATCATATGATAATTTTTTCTTATATACTTTGACATCTATGTTTGAAAAGAGTTCGATGGGTGACCAAATATTTTTTTCTTATATTTAAAATTTCAAAAAAACTATAAAAAATGTTTATCTTTAAAAAATGTATATAAATGAAAAAAAATAAAAAATCAAGATATAAAAATACTAAATGTATTAGTACAATTATCTAAACCAGAAAAACAAAAGAACTAGATAAATTTGGGAAATAAATTATAAAAAATAATTCTAGATAAATGATTGGTATCAATTGAATCTATTTGACTATACATAATAGTTTTTTGTATGATTATGTGTTCAATTTCAATAAAATCCCAAAGAGTCATATATTAATTCTATAAAATTAATTTCTTGTCACAATAAGTTAACTATAGAACAGTAATTATTTTATTAATTTTGAAATTATTGTGAATTAAAAATTTTAATGTAATGATGTTTGTGGATATAAAATGGATATAAATTTTACACCACATTCCTTACATATCATTAGAGGTGATTTATTTTCATGGTTTTGTATGATGTAACCCTAAATATCAGTATATTCTGTTAAAGATGAATATGTATCTGAAAGATATTTTTATGCCCATGTGTTGTGGATTAAACGCAGACTCACATACATTTTCCATGTTTTTTATAAATTTAAAATTTTTGAACAACACATGTGTCATTAATATAATTAAAAAATCATCACAATAATCATGAGAAAGGAAAATATATATCACACCATTTCCTTTAGTCTCCCAAAAAATGACATATTATATAATAATTTATCAGAATGATTGAAAAATAAGATAATATTTTTACGAAACCAATACATTCTAATATAATTTAATATAATATGTATAATAATTGAATGATAAGCCTAAAATAATCATTTTACACCTATATTTTCAATACCATGCTTCGGTTCAAGTCCTCCTTCAGTTCTTAGCTTTCTCTCAGTTTTTGGGTGTTCCAGATTTTAATTTTTGTTATCTCCCATGTTTTGATCAATGACCTTAGTCTTTTGGGAGATGTATGGTTATTTTCCTCCTATATTGTCAAAGGGATGGTGAGAGGTTGTTGTATTTTTTAGTTAGATTTGTGGAACTATTATTGACACCTTTTGTGGGGTATGTTGTTGATGTGGGTTTTACAATTTAGTTGGATGAGTTTTGGGGTGAAAATGATGGTTTATATTGAGACTTTTTCTTCCTTATTGTTGGACTATCTTTCCCCCAAGGTGTCCCCCATTGACCCCCCAAGAAATTTGGGGAGAATGGATGGTTTTTGAGTGTATAGATCAGGCCGCACGGTTAGGCCTCAAGGTTTACTAAACAGCGTAGGCAATCCCTGTGGAGGTGTCCAGGTCATTAAAATGTTTTTTCTAATTCCCATTTTTTCTTCTTGGAAATAAATCTAATCCACTTCCCTTTTCCGCCATTCAACTCCAGCAACCATGGGTTTCCTCCAATCTCTTCAAACCTCCAATTGAACTCATTTTTGATGGATTATTTGTTGGAGAAACCTCAGGATCTTTAAATTATGTGAATTAATTCTCGGTTTCTTCTATATTCCTTTGGTTTTTTCTTCGTTCAGGAAATTCCTCATGTCCATAAGTTAAGTATTTAACCTAGTAATTGATTTAGAGTTTTTTTTGTCGAAGCATGTGGTCTAGGATCGGAATAAACTTTATAGAGTGTCGACGGAGGTGTGGTTGATGTTTCACACCAAGTTTTATCATTTTTGACACAAAAGGTAGGTGATTCCATATGTCATCATTTAATGATGAGTTATATTTCTTGGATTGTTAATTTATCATGTTTATAATCTATTGTGTGTGGTGATAAAACCATTTTTTATTGTAATAGTGAATCATTTATCATTATAGTTAAATTTATGTCTAATGTGTGTATTTTTCAAATGTGGCTCATGTGTTATCTCTTGTGGTAGTTTTATTAAATGTTGAAGGGATTTATTAGTTTCTTAAAGGGGATGCCAATTCTGGTTTTGGAATGTTTTAGTGTCATGTGGGCCTCAAAATGGGTATTTGAATGTGTGTTATGTGTAAAACCTTTTCTACTTCTTGAAAGTGTTTATGAATATGTGTGTTTCATATGTGCATATTTTATAGAATTATTTGAGGTGATTTTATAGCACTTGGGAGTGGTTTAATTACTATTGAAATGGCTCAAAATTATGATTTGGTAGGTCCTAGGTGTGATTTTGTCCTTTAAATAGAGTTTTGAAATGGGTTTTTGTGCATAACATATTTATACCCATTGGGGTTTTTTGTGCAAATTTTAAATGTTTTATTTGGTAAACAAGTTGAAAAATGGTTTATATGTACTGTTTGGGTGAGTGTGTTCACCTGTTTTTGTTTATTGAATTCTAAAGTGGTGATTTAAAATGTCATGCATTTTTAGAATGTTTTCAAATTTGCTGAAATGTTTTAATTAATTGTGTTATGGTTGTCAAACCTGGTTGTGGTCTATTTTGGTGTGAGTTTGATGATAAAATTTATTTTAAATGTGATAAGGGTATTGTGTGATATGTGTGTGGGATTTAATGTGAGTTGTAATATCTTGGAATGGTTTTATAACATTGTTTAATGGATTTTTGTATATGTTAATTACATGTGAAAAGTGTTGTGGCTTATTTGTTTGTGAGTATGATTTCAATATGTATTTGAATGAAAAATTGGATTATGTTCCATGCATTATATACATGTGGGATGTTTGGTGAATGTGTGATTTGGAAGTGGTATTTTCATATGCAAATTATATCTCTTTAATTTTTGAACTTGTTCGAGCACAAGAAGGAAACCTGGGTATCTAGGTTGGTGGATGGGTACAAGTATGCTTGTGATCCTGTGGGGTTTGTTCTTAGTTTCACAGATATTGTTTGACACCTACAAAATAAACTAAACTATGATAATGGTGATTATTTGGGACCACTAGTTTATGGGTATGTTCCCTACTAGTGGCTTGTGGATGAGAACAGATATTTGTGATGGTTTCTTTCTCCGAGATATGAGGTACCTTGGACCCACAAGGATCTAGTGCCTAGGGGTTATTTCCCATTGCTTCAACCCACTGTATATTTTTTCATTCCATTATCATACAGTATGATTGGCCAGAAAAAGTAAATAGAATGTTGGTTTCATTTTCAAGCTTCCTTTCATTAAAATAACCAACCTTAAAACTGTTTAGTTTTAATGTTGCATATTTTAGAAATTTTAACAAAAATTTTATTATTTATAAAACATTAAATGATTTTTCAATTAAAATGTTTATCACATGTAATATATTAGTGGTGGTATCCTACTGGGATTTGGATCACACCCTACTTACACATTTGGTTGTATAAAGACTCGGTTATTTTTTTCACAGGTTTGGGTACAGCATTGTGCCAGTGGTTCCGGTTTTTAGTGGTCTACTATGATGCAGTGTTTTGCATATGGATTGATGGTGGTTCTTGTTTTTATGTGGAGGTTCTTGTGATGTGTTTTTTTGGTTTTTTACCTATTTATAGCCTTTTTTATTTGTTTTAAACTATAGTATTCCGTTCTATTTTTTTGTAAAAGATGTGTTGGTTTGAAAAATACAAATTTGATTTATTTTATTTGTTAATTGTTGAATGTTTATAAACTCTGGTAAATCATTACCAAAATTTATTTTATAAAACCCATGCACTTTTTCTATAACATGGGGATTGGGAGCTCTTTCGGGCCAGGTCGAGTGCCAGTTTTTATGGAGACCAGATTTTGTTTGTGAAACAATGGTATCAGATGCATGTTTAGGTTAACTCTTTTTGTCATGTTATTTAGGGAGTAATCGAGATTGAATAGTGTTACGATTATTGGGACTTGAAATTCCGGTCATGAGTACTGTTCCTAGCCATCACATCCCATTATGGGATTCAAACCACCATGGGAAGTATAGATTTGACTGAGTCCATTGGTTTTCATGGTTTGTTGATGATTAGGCGAAATGAAAAGATAGATGGGTTAATAGTCTCAGTGATCTCACAGGTCTTGCCAATCCATGAGGAGCATGATATATTTCTCTACAACCATCTCTGTGATGGTGAAGGGATTGGAACGTGGAACCAATCATATTTCCAAGTAACCAACTAAAACAAGATTCTTCTAGCATTGTCTTGTTTTCCTTAGTTTGAAAATTTTGGAAGTTTGGTTTTAAAGAAAAAATGGCATGGATTTAAGAATAATAATTATTTATGAAAGGGTTTTCTAATAATGTGGTAATGGGTTGTTTTTTGAAATGGTGGAACAGAATTTTTCAAATTATTTAGAAAAGTAAAATTGTGTGTTTACATCTCTATAAAATCAAGAACTATGTTAATGCTGGTTTTATAAATGTATATCAAACGGAGTTATCTAAACTATTTAATGGTGTTTTAATGGGATTTTATGTTTCATGATATTTGTTAATAACTTGAAATCCAGTTCTTATTTGAAAGGTTATATCTTTCTAAAATTTTTTGTAAAATGCAAATCGGGATTTTGATCTCGTGGTTAGTGGTCTTGAGAAAATGGACGTATTGGTTGACCCTTATGGATTATAATATTGTAAAAACTATTAAACATTAGTATCTCTATGAGAGATCACATGAATAGGGTAATATGGGATGATGCATGGTTGATGGCAAGGCTTGATGAGTGATGGGATGGAAATGATAAGGGTGCATAGTGTGTCATTGAAACATGAATGTGTGAGGCCCATGGGGTACCATTGGTGGAGATGCTAACCGCTGAACCATTTATTTTAAAAGAAATGTTTTCTAAGGAAAAAAAGATGTCTTGATCACTAGTTTTGGGATGGTGTGTCTGATGTGTTTTTTGAAATGTTTTTTTTGGATGTTTTGAGTCCAAGAAAACCTCTTGTTGAACGGTGTATTGGGTTTGTGTTTGGTAGGTAAGCTGGGTTGAAGGGATTGTTAATGGTATCCTTGGGATAAATATTTTGGGATAACTAATAGTGGTTCCCTTCATGTGTTTGATTCTGTTTTGTGGCATTTTTTGACCAATGGACCATCTTGGTAGGGTCCTTGGGTACTATTGTTGTATAAGGTATGAACCATTAAGGGATACTGCACAACTAATGTGAAACTTGGATTGTTTTGTTGTTGGAAGACCATGAAGTTGATCAATATAAGGAATATTTTTCTTTAGATTTTGGAAATTAAGTCTACATGATTTACTTTCATGGTTTTTCAAATCCACTTTCATGGAGATAGTTCTCATGGAATGATTAAAGAGACCATAGTTTCTTGAGTTACCTGATACGTCGAAGGTGGAAGTGGTCAAGTGTTGTTAGTGTGGATGAGTATTTGGAAGTTATTTAAGAGGGACTATATGTCATTCGAATTGTATTTGAAGAAGGAATTCACGTTAAAACACAAATTTTGTGATCTAGTCATGAGAGGCTACTGTGGCCACTTTCTGAATTGCATGTTGTTTGGGGACATCACATAAGGTCCATTTCTATTTATTGTTTATACTAGTCTCAATGGTCAAGTTCGGTGACACCTTGAGAAGTCATGTGCTCGTTAGACTATATAGGTGAAGGTTGTGCAATATTTCGAGACTCTGTTATATTGGGAGTATGCCTCCCTTCGAAAAACTTCATAGTCCTCTATTTTAGAGGAAGGTTTTTATATGTGTCCATTGCTTCTATTATTTCTCAGCTGATGAAACAATGTATTATGTGTGTGCATCCTCTAAAACCTTGTATCAGTGAAATGTTGGGTTAGGGTAAAGTGATTTTTGAATTGTGTTTTGTTTTGGTAAACCCATCGGGGTTTGCGGTGTAGTCATTTGTAACAATGGAAGAAGATTTTATGTTTGGGGGCTTCCAAATCCTAAATGTGAGGACGAAGATGCTTCAATCATTTGATCTCCTGCCATAGGTCTCGGAGAGAATCTAACACGTATTTAGGGGAAATACCATTGTTGATCAATGAGTTTTTACCAAATGTATTGAAATTTGGATAGACAAGTTGAGAACATAGTTTTTGCATGTTTAGTAGCAACCATTCCATAGGAAACCATGCAAGTAGAAGGATCCACACCATTAGCGTAGATTTTCCCAAACTGTTTATATTAACAGTGCAACCGTCCTATCTATTTAAATTTGATTTATTACAATGATGGACTAGGATTTTCAATCACGATGGTTGGTTATTATGGTCGGTAGACCCAGTATGATTCAAATGATTGTTCATTCAAAAATATTGAATGGAATTATACCCCTTCTATCGAGTAGTCCATTTGAGACTCCCCCTATTAGTGTTCTGATCCTCTATCCAGAAAATCATTGTCTTCTCTTATGGTGGGGAGCTAGATTGTGTCTCCCCGTACTAGTAACTTAGATTGGAACCAGGTCTTGTTTTGGTGGTAGGTAGTATTTTTCAAAGCTATCTAACTACCTACAACTTCTTTGGGTAAACATTGGGACTAAATAATGAACAACGGTTTGGTTAAAGAAAGGTATGTGTGACCTTGTTCGTTATTGATCATCATTTTGGAAAATTTCTTGAGTCTTGTTTGGATAATTCTTGGGGAGTTTTCTTTTGGGATAAATTCTGAATGATTCAGGAATGTGGTGTATGTTTTGGTTTGTGAGTGTTTTCATTCCTTAATTGATCACTATAGTTGTTTTTGCATATAGAGGTGAAACATGGGAAGGGAGTGCATCATATTTTATAAGTTTGGATTGGTTTTTTCTTTGGCCTTGATTTGATATTCCTAGGGAGGAAATCAATATAGGGGGGAGAGAGTTTCCACACCTAAATTTTTGATTCCATTCATTGGTTCAAGTTATACTTTAGTTCTTTGATTTCTCTTAGTTTATGGATGCTCTGGGTTTGAATATGTGGTATCTTATGTGTTCTTGATCTATGAACTTATTCATGGGTGTATTGGATGGAGCATGGCCTCCTCTGTTTTCCATGTTATGTTGTGAGGTTTTTCTGTTTTGGAGATGCATTTTTGGAACTACTAGTGACACCTCTTTTTGGGTAAGTTCTTGAGGTGGTTTGTACACTTGAGTTGGATGATTTTTGGGGTTAAAAGGAAGGTTTATTTTGGGACTCTTTCTTCCATATAATTGTAATATCTTCTCCCTAGGTTTCCCCCTTGGACCCCCTAAAATTTGAGGTTAATGGATGGTTTTTGGGTTTTCAAAATAGGCCACACGGTTTACTAAACTGTGTAGGCCAACCATGTTGGGGTGTACAGGTCATCAAAATATTTTTTTAATTCTGATTTTTCCCTCCAAGAAATAAATCTAATCCATTCCATTATTCCCCCATTCGGCCTCAGTATCCACAGGAGGACTCCAAAAACTTCAAACCTCCCATGGAACTCATTTATGATGGATGATTTTGTGTCCAACCACAAGATCATTCAAGTAAGTGAATTCCTTCTTGGTTTCTTTCATCTTCCATTACTTTTATTCTACTTTCATAAAGTTCCTCATTTCCAAAAGATAGGGTTCAATCCTAGGTATTTATTTGGTTTTTTGGGTCGAATCTTATGGTCTAGGGTCGGATTTATCTTCCTTGAGGTGCGGTGCTGGTGTGGTTGATGTTTTACACTCTGTTTTAAGGTTTTGACACAAAATGTAGTAGATTCCATGGGTAATCATTTTCAAAAAATTATCTTGCTAAAATTATTAATTTATCATGTTTCTAATCTATTGTGTGTGGGGAAAACCCACTTTTGGTTGCGATAGTGAATCATTTAGCATTAAAGTTACATTTTACTTTAATGTTGGTATTTTTCAAATGTCACTCATGTGTTTTCTCTTATGGAAGTTTTATAAAATGTTAAAGGGATTTTTTAGTTGTTTAAAGGGGATTCCAATTCTGGTTTGGAAATTTTTCAATGTCATGTGGACCTCATAAGAGGCTGTAAATCAGTGTAAGGTGTAAAACCTTATTTTCCTCCTTGAAAGTGTTTATGAAAATGTGTGTTTTTCATGTGCAACTTTTGTGGCATTATTTGATGTGATTTTAAGGTACATAAGAGTGGTTTAATTAATGTTGATAGGGTTATAATTATTATTTTTTAGGGCCTTGGTGTGAATTTGGCATTGAAATAGTGTTTTAAAATGGGTATTTGTGCACACTATAGTTATTCCCCTTAGGGTTGTTATGTGAAAATTTCAAATGTTTTATTTAGAGAAATAAAGTTGTAAAAGGTTGTATATGTACTGTTTGTGTGAGTGTGTTCACAAAATATGGTTTATTGAAATGTTAAGTGGTGATTTTAAATTTCATACATTTTTAGAATGGTTTAAAAATTGCTGAAATGCATCAGTAAATTGTGTTGTTGGAGTGAAACATGGTTGTGGGCTATTTCGGTGTGAGTTTAATGATAAAATATATTTTTGTGGTGATAAGGGTATTGTGTGATATGTTTGTGGGATGTTATGTGAGTTTTAATATCTTGGAATGCTTTTATAAAATTGTTAAAAGGATTTTTGGAAATGTTAATGAAATGTGAAAAGTGTTGTGGACTATTTTGGTGTGATTATGATTTCAAAATGAATTTGAATGAAAAAGTGGATTATGTGACTTGCATGATATACATGTGGGATGTTTGGTGAATGTGATATGTGGATGTGGTATTTTAATATGAAAATTATATCTCTTGACTTGTTGAACTTGTTTGAGCACAAGAGGGAAGAAAGGGTATCTAGGTGGGTGGACGTGTACTAGTGTGCTAGTGATCTTGTGGGGTTTTTCCTTAGTTTCATAGAGAAAGTTGGACACTTAAAAAACTTAATAAACTATGATGATGATGATGGGGGACCACTAGTTTATTTTTATGTTCCCTACTACTGTCTTTTGTACAGGAACATATATTTTTGATGGTTACTTTTCCGAGATACCAGGTCCCTAGGACCCAAATAGAGCTAGTGCCTATGGGTTATTTCCCATTTCTTATGGCCACTAGATAATGTTTGCTTAATTTCGACATATAGTATGGTTGGATAAAAAAATATGTATCATGTTGGTTTAATTTAAAATCATCCATTATTTAAAATATCCCACCCCAAAACTGTTCAGTTTTAATGGTGCATCATTTAGAAATTGTTACAAGCATTTTTTATTTAAAAAACATTAAATAAATTTTGTCTTAAAATATTTATCACAAAGAATATATGAGTGGTAATATTTTACATGAATTTGGATCACACCCTGCTTACACATTACGGTGTTTGTATACTCGGTTATTTTTGTCACGGGTTTGGGTACAACATTGTTCAAGTGGTTTTGGTTTTCAGTGGTCCATCGTGATGCAGTGTTTTGGAAATTTCATGAGGGCAGTGCCTCTAGCCATGTAGAGGTTCTCAGGTGTGTTTTTTTGTTTACCATAGTTATATTCTATGAGAGTTGTTTTAAACTATGAAATTAAGTACAAAATTATTCTAAAATATGGTTTGGTTTAAGATTTCCATATTCAGCTTATTGCATTTGTTTTTTGTTGTATGGTTATAAATATTGGTAAATAGTTTCCAAAATTCATTTTATGATACCTGGGAACTTATGCCAGCCCGTGGGAATCGTGAATTACCTTAATAACTTATCATGGGCCAAGCTATGTGCCGTTTGTGACGGTTATTGGATTCGGTTCATGATAGATCAACTATATACTAGTTGTTTAATTGCCTTTTTATTATAAATATGTCTATAATATCAAATGGATTTCTATGATTTTGGAAAATAATTTTTCATTCATAAACATTAGTAAAAACATTTATGAAAAAAAATTATATTATTTTCATATTTTGTTTAAAATAAAATCCAAAAATACTTCAGTAAAAAAAATTTGATAACTTTTTTTCTTAAAAACCTGTCAGTCAATCATTTCCCATAAAAAATTTCAGAAAAAACGTTTTCTCCGAAAATATTCAACTAATAATATATCATTAAATATATATATAAACATTTTCCTTTTATTTTTTTCAAAATAATTTTTTCTTCACTAATTTCATTGATAATAACTTATTTTGCAACTATTTTTTCCCCTTAAAGACCCAGAGTTCTTATTAGAAGATAAATATTCATATGAATGATTGTAAATATTTTTACACACTATGTGGTATATTTCAAAATAATCTATTTTAAATCAGTAAAAAAAAATTATTTTTAGTATGAAGTGTTTCTAAACATTGTAAAAGTAATCCCCTAAAAATTATGTTATAAACTATAAATGTTTCATTGGAAGAAATGTTCATCCAATAAACCATATAACAATGGTTTCAAAAAATTAATTTTTTAATGTCTTTTCAACTTTAAAGAAATATTATCATCTATTAAAAATTATGAGGATTTTAAACTATGTCATTGGATATAATGAAGATGAAACATCACTTCATATCTATCTTTATAAAGAATAAGTGGGTCGCCACATCTTCTCTATTTATAGTATTTTTATTATTCCTCTAATCTCCATGTTTTTCATCTATCTATTTCATTATGGTTCATCTATTTTATTATTTTTTCATCTATAATAGAAGGTATCCTCAATTTATTTAGGAATCATATTATGTATCAGAAAAATATTGATTGAGAAAACATGGTATTAAATTTATAACTCCATTCAAGTTTCATATTTATATTTTCATGGTTGGTAATCCTATTTTGTTTCTAAATATGATCATGATTTGCAATATCATGGGTTATATTAAAATATTTTTAAATCATATAAATTTATTGAATATGATAGAAGAAAATAATTAATCATTATTTTTAATGGCTTATAAATTGAACCCCAACAATGTATCAAAACATGTTAAAATTATATTATATGTTGACTCCAAACATGTAACCCAATATATAGCTATATGGATGACTGTTTGGAAATGTATTAGGATGAAATTTATCCTTTTTCTTTGTAAGATAATGTATATAATAATTTTTCATCTATCTCCCAATGCATAGATTAAATAATTATGGTTTTATAGAATTCTTATTCCACCAAAATGATATAGATACACAGTCAAACTTCATTTTAACGCCCCGACCCCAGTTACCCAGAGTTGGGGCATTATAACATATCATTGGCATGATCACAAATGATAATGTCTTGAAAGACCAATTAGTATAGTAGCCTTGGAATCACTAGATACATTCATAAATTTTACATTACATAATAAAATGAAAACTACAACAACATAGTCTCCATAGTCCACACTCATATCCCCTCATACTATCCCTGCATGTCATTCATAAAATACTTCTTCACATACTAGGAAAAATAAAACATAGAAATTGGTGAGCTCAGATGACCAGTAAGGATAACAATATAGCAGAATCCTTCATAAATAAGCATTAACATTTAAGGCAATGTATAACTATAAAAATCCTTTTAAACATGAAATTCAGCATAATATAGAAGAAATAAAATGAAATATTTTCATTTACTTATTTACATGGATATTCTACTAGTCGAATAATCACATGCATTATCAATAACCACTTTCATAATGATGGAATTCATAATTCCAGACTATCATAACCACATATTCAAGGCCTTGTTTCAAGACTACAAATAAGATTTTTTCAAGGCCATATGTCAAGACCCTATCTTGTCTCATGAGACCTACTGATGCATCAGGGAGCTATAGAGGGATCCACCCGTCACATATTAAGTCCAATGCATTCTTCATATGAAAAGGTTTAAACATAACATAAACATTCATATTAAAACTAGCATACGAAATGTAAATAATTTATCCATAAACCATGAATGGTATAAAAATAACACATCCACAGTCAAACATATCACAAAACGTTCAATACTCTATGGAAGTCACATAATTATAAAATAAAAAATTTAATTTTATAATATTATTATAATCTTATAAGGTATGCTTTGATGATTTTATAATGGCAAAAAATAGCCTCACCCACCATATATGTTAAAAAACACATTCTTACCTTAATTTTGTTGAAAAGGATAAAAAGGACCTTGTTTGGAAAATGACAGAAATATTCCTTTATAAACATATTATAAAAATTCAAAAATGGAATAAATTAATTTAACCCATATTCTGTAAAATATTAAGAATTATTTGAAATTCATTTTTATGAAACATGGATGTGGATGATAAAGAGTTCCCTGAAGACAATTATGTATAAAAAACCTCGTATAATGAAGATATTGTGAAATAAACCCTTACCTTGTACTTTTCATTGGTTGATAGTAGGTTAACCTCATATATAATGGTGAAATAAATTTTATTAAATTATACAAGAATCATATAAATTAATATGATATCATATATGATCTTTTAACATTAATTTGTTAATAATATCTTAATATTATTATCATTTCGGGTCTTAAGAGATTTGTTTTCCTTTATATTCTATGTTATGTGAGCCATATTTATTATGGATGTGATTTATTTTATTCATATCCAGAATGATATCATGTCTCTAAAAATTATTTCTAATCATCAATTGTAATTTAGTCTTGAATGGATATGATGCGGAATGAATCTTATCGCGTTCGTGGAGACGGTAATTCGTACCTATGTACGAGCGACAATATCATTCTTTTGATATTAAAATAATATATAATTGGATGGTATATCATAAATAAATAATCATAGTCATGTTATATTTATTATTTACATGAATTACACATCATTATCATACCCATCCAAATAATAATGTTTTGAATAACAATTACGCCATGACATGTAGACGGTAAGTCGTACGTACGCACGTATGGTGACATGTCATTAAAAGGATGGATAGAATACTGAATATGGTGGTACCATATTTATAATAAAGTAACAATATATATAAGATACTGGAGTTATTATTTTAGAAAGGAAATATCAATGAAACAAGATGTTAAAGAAGAAGGAATTTGAAAGACGGTGGTGAAAACAATACCTCTTCTTTGGGTTCTTCCTTTTTATTTGATCAAAAGGGCTCCTTAAAATGGCTTTCTGATCAAACTAAGGCCTATAGGATGAATTTATAGAAGTTTAGAGAATATTTGGGCAGGGTTTTGCCGAGCCAAAAGGCTTTAAAGGTGTGAATTAGAGATAAGGTGAAGTTCCCTTTTATAAGAGGGGTGAGAGGCACCTTTGGAAAAGCTAAAAATATTATTTTATAATAAATTCATATTCAGTTTATAATGGCTAAAAAGTGGATTATTTAAATGTTAATGTGGGGATGGGTCTAAATCCTTTCATCCAATAGATTTTAGACAGTTTGGGGTCATTATTAACCTTATCATTTATATTTAACTCTTAGTTAAATAGTTAGACATTTACCATGTCTCTTTGTATTTTTATATTATATAGTTAATAAACATACTATATACCTCCAAGAGACCCCAAGTGGACCATTAATGATACAAATATCATTATATTAGTCCTCTGGCCAAACATTAGATTTTTAGGAATAGAATTTCAATTAGTAATATAATATTTGTTTTAAAAACTCTTTTATGTCAATTTAGTCACAATTGGGTATTTTGTTTTTGATAATTTCATAAAAGAATTATTACATCAAAAAAAATTATATATCCAATCCTAATATATCATATTAACCTAGAAAATTATTTTAATTCATAAAAAGTCTTAAATATCATTTATTTTATATTTATAATATCAATTATTTTTATATTTCATTAATTAGGTAATTACTACATCACCATGTGTCAAAAATAAATTAAATTATTTAATGTCTAAAAATTATAAATAAGTTACCATTATGTTGGAAATATTTTTATCTTTATAATGAATATTTATAATTGAATTTATCTTATGTATAACCCAATATTAAAAATTATTTAGTTATTAAACATTGATTTTAACTCTTTTAAATCTTATTTTAATTAAATAATAATAAATGTCCTAATCTAATCCAAGTGGACCTAAATTATAATATTTTTTTCCTAAGGTTTTTTTGGTCAAGATAAACTTTTCCAATAGAATTAGGACATGTGTTATGGCAATATTAATATCATTTTTACCCTTCATTATCCTATTTACTTTTAACCGTGGTAAATAAAAGTAAAAAAGTTACTATTCATCAAAAATAATTTTTATCTTATTAAACCACATTTTACTCCTTGATATTAACTGTTTCTCTCGGATTTTCGAAATTCTACTCACAGAAGGGGTAAAATTATGTTTTATGTGAATTTCCAAATTCTCCAAGGAGGTGGGTAAAAGACGGTGAAAAGTTCAATAAAATTTTTATATATCTGAAATTATTCTAAACTAAGTCCAATGAATTACATTGAATTTATATAGGTATTAAGTATCTATTTTAACCTTAATTAAATTTAAATAAAATAAATAAATATTTAAATAAAAAATCAGTTTTAAACAATAACTCATTGTTTTTTCACTATTCAAAAAATTCAATGTTTTCATAAAAATACCAAAAATTCACCCTAAGCTAATTTTGATATTACAAATCCAAAAATGAAGTCCATTTTTAATGATAAAATTTATAAAATTTTAAAAAGTGGGTATTATTATTCATAACGGCTAGTTTGATTAGTTGTGGAGTGTGTTAGAACTCGATGTTGCATACAACACATGCTACTGTATTATTCAAAGAGAAGCATACCATGGAAGCATGGGTTGTTTCATTCTCCCCTAATTCAAATAATTTCGTCCTCTAAATTTCTAGAATACAACAGTATGAAAAGATTCTGGTGATTCTTCATCATAAGTTCTTCAGGTTCCCACGTCGCCTCTTCCATTTTATGGTTTCTCCACAGAACTTTTACCAGACGAGTCGTCCAGTTTCTCTGCACTTTTTCTCTTGTATCAAAAATCCTGACAGGCTCTTCGCAATAAGACAGATCAGGTTCTAGTTCTAATTCCTAGTAAGTTAGTACATGAGTTGGGTTAGGCATATATTTTCTCAATAGCGATACGTGGAACACATCGTGAACTTCGGAGATACTTGGCGGAACTGCCAAATGGTAAGCTACAACACCAATTCGTACTAGAACATCGAATGGTCCGATGTACCTGGGACTCAATTTTCCTATCTTACCGAAACATATAACTCCTTTCCATGAATGTATCTTCATGAAAACATGATCCCCTACATAAAATTCGAAATCCTTCCTTCGGTTATTGGCATATCTCCTCTGCCAACTTTGAGCTACTTTGATGTGGTTTTGGATTACCTTTACATTTTCCATTGTTTCCTCCACCAGTTCTGGGCCTACAAGTTTTCTTTCACCAACGTCATCCCAAAAGGTTGGTGTGTGATATCTCTTTCTGTATAATGCTTCATATTATGCCATCTGAATACTTGAATGGAAGCTATTGTTATAGGAAAATTCTACCAGAGGTAAATATTGATCCCACATACCCTGAAAGTCATGTGAGCTAGATCTCAACATGTCTTATAGGGTTTGAATAGTTCATTTTGATTGTCCATCTCTTTGAGGGTAGTAGGCAGTGCTCAAATGAAGTAAAGTATCCAAGTCCTTCTTGATGACTCTTCCAGAATCATAATGTAAAATGGGTATCACGATCAAAACCAATTGATAGGGGTAATCAATGAAGTCTCACAACTTCATTAATATATATCCCTGCTAGACGTTCAAGTGGTAAATCTTTCCTTATAGCATGAAAATGTGCTGACTTGGTAAGACGATCAACAATGACCCATATTGCATTGTTCCCTATAAGAGTCTTTGGTAATCCCATCACAAATTCCATCGTCATATTATCCCACTTGCACTCCAGTATGGGAAGAGGTTGCATGACTCCTCCAGGCTGTTTCCTTCCAGCTTTCACTTGTTGACAAACCATTTATCTTGACAAAAAATCAACAATCTCCCTCTTCATGTTGTACCACAAGAAAATGTTCCTTCAAATCACTATACATTTTGGTGCTCCTAGGGTGTATAGAGAAATTGGAACTATGAGAATCGTCCAAAAATTCCCTTTTTAGATCAGGTATATTGGGAACACAAATTCTTTTCCCAAATTTCAAAATTCCATCTTCATACACAAAGTCACTCAATCTCCCATCATTCATAGCTTTAATATTATTTTGAAACATTTCATCATCGGTCTGAGAAATCTATATCATTTCTAGTAAATATGGTTTGGAAACCATTTGAAAAAGAATTAATGTTTCACCTTCCATGGTGACTCCCATATCAATTATTACAGTATCCATGTATATAGGATCCATTTCAACTCTCATCTTGTTCAATACTCCATGATCCTATCTACTCAAAGCATCTGCCACCTTATTTTCCTTCCCCGGTTGGTAGTGTATCATGAAATCATAATCCTTGAGTAGTTAAATCCATCTCATTTGCCTCATGTTGAGTTCTTTTTGGGAGAAAATATACTTCAAACTCTTGTGATCATTATAAATCTCACATTTTTCACCATAGAAATAATGTCTCCATATCTTCAAAGAAAAGATTATAGCATCTAACTCAAGATCATGAGTAGGATAGTTTTGATCATGAATTTTCAGATGTCGTGATGCATAAGAAACAACTCTATCATTCTACAAAAGAACACAACAAAATCCTTTTATCGATGCAACACTATAAATAACGAACCCATCATTCTCCGATGGTAGAGTTAATATAAGATAATTGAGTAATATTCTCTTCAGTTCTTCAAATCATTCTTCACACTCTTTCGTACAATCAAATTTAACCCCATTACGTGTGAGCTTCATTAATGGGTTATCCAATCAGGCACAATTCTGGACGAAATCCCGATAATAACCTGAAAAGCCAATAAAACTGCGTACCTCAGTTATATTCGTCTGTGCTGGCAATTCTTTGATTGCCTTGGTCTTAGAAGGATCAACAAGGATTCCATCCTTAGAGAAAATACGGTGAAGAAAATAGATCTCTTAAAGCCAGAATTCACACTTGTTAAACTTCCCATATAATTCATGTCTTCTATGAGTATTCAGGATAATGCACATGTGATTTTCATGGTCTTCATATCTTTTTGAATATACCAAGATATCATCAATAAATACCACTACAAAATCATTGTGATATTTTTTGAAAACTATGTTCATTAGATCCATGAAAACAGAGGGTGCATTAGTTAGCCCAAAAGGCATTACTGTAAACTCATAATGCATGTACCTGGTTCAAAATTCTGTCTTCATAATGTCTTCATTCTTCACACACAACTGATGGTATCTAGATCAAAGGTCAATCTTTGAAATGTATTTAGAACCATGAAGTTGGTAAAATAAATCATCAATGCGAGGTAGGGGATACTTGTTCTTTATTGTTATAGCATTGACCTCCCTGTAGTCAATACATAACCTCATAGATCCATCTTTATTCTTAACAAAAAGGAAAGGGTCTCCCTATGGATAAACCCTAGGGAAAATAAATCTCTTATTACTCAATTCCTCTAGTTTTTTCTTTAGTTCAACTAATTCCACAGTAGACATTATATAAGGGGTCTTCGATATGGTCCTTGAACTAGGAATTATATCAATGGAAAACTCAATTTCTCGTTCTAGGGGATGTACATGTAATTCTTCTAGAAACACATCTACATATTCTTTCACAATTTGTACATACTCTATTTTAACATTCCTTTCCTTACCCATAGTCATTTCATTCTCTTCCTCCCCAATAATTGAATTTAGTTGAGCTACAAGGGGTGGATCTAGATAAGAATTAAGTGGTGACGATTCTTCTCTAAAGATAAGGTGTTCCTTATCATCATCATCAAAATCTTAACCTCCTTCTTCTTACAATAAATATTAACATCATGGTCCAAAATCCAATCTATACCGAGGATTATATCAAATTCAATCTTGGTTATGACTATTAAATCAGCAGATAAAGAACATTTATAAGCCCTAATGGGAACAGATCCACAGAACTTTGTAGCAATGATACTTCCCTTAGGATTTTTAACTGAAAACTCACTTGTTAGATCAAATTGGAAATATCTAATTTTATTAGCAGACTGAGAAGATATGAAAAAATGTGATGATCTAGAATCAAATAATGCATTTTCTAAACTTGAGGAAACCATTAAATTAACTACCACCACGTCTTTCGGAGCTTCAACCACAGCATTAGGGATATCATAAACTTGGCCATGATCCCTTGGCCTTTTTAGAGATAAGTTCCCATGACTCTTAGGACATTAATTTGAATAATGTCTCATCTCCCTACAATTGTAGCATTGAACATCAGTATCTTCTTTTTTCCCTTGATATCACGATCTTTGGTGACCTTTTTCAAAACACTTGTAATAGACTACCATTCTTTTCAAGAAAGTACCAGGGTGTTTCTTCCAACATTTACTGTGGGATGGATATTTAAATTTTTCCTTCTTCCCCTTATTTCCATTTCTAGATTGATCATCAGATATCTCCTTCTCTTCCTTTGCTTTAAAGTCGTAAGACTTAGAGAATTCTTTTTCTTTCTTGATAGCACATGAGACAATATATTCGTACGACGACAAGGATTGAGACCCTAATTCTCGATGAAGAAATGGTTTTAACCAATCAAAGAAACGATCAACATTACTTCTTGGGTTACATATATAATCTCTAGCATACCTTACTAACCTTGTAAAGTTATCCTCATTCTTTGCGACATTATAGTCATCCTTTTGTATCAGACTCAGAAATTGCCTTTCTATATCTGATCGATGGTCACGAGAAAAGTATTTTTCTAAAAAGAGCTCTTTGAACTCCCTCTATTCCATATTTGAAACTTCATCATCTTCCTTTGTGTTTTGAATCAATGACCACCATTGATCAGCATCTCTAGTGAGGCGGTAAACTGCCATGATAACTTTTTCCATTTCACTACTCCCCATGGCATGGAATATTTTCTCTAAGGAATTTATCCATTGCTCAGCTACTAAGGGATTTTTACTCCCATTGAATGTTGTTGGTTGTTTCCTCATGAAGCGGTCTAACATTGATCCTCCACGCTGCGGATCAGGGTGCTCCATATGGGTAAGGTTATTATTCATAACCTGGGTGAGTTGTCTCTGTATGGTGATTAGCTGATCAGGACCAGTTGCATCACCAGCTCCACTATAATTATCTTGAGTATGAGGAAAATCCCTAAATGGAGTGCGTGCAATGATAAGGTTTCCATTTCTTCCACTAGGTGACATTTCTAACCAATGGAATACACTAGATTAGTTTATGAATCGTAATACATTTATACAAATTTGTAAAACACTAAACCTAAATTGAACAGTTTATGGATATAATCCATAACCATAAAAATGTTTTCATTGAAGATGTATATACTCATAAAACCTTTATAATGGTTTGTAATGAAAATGAGAATTATCCTAAGCATATCCCCCGGGAGTGTCGTAACCAAGAGTGCAGCAAGGCCCGTTGTCGTGGACCAGTTCGTGTTCGAGTCTAGCTCAAAGCGGTGATTTCAGGTTTTACCCCTAGGTACATATGTGCTAGAGCCGCCTCTCCCTGCTCGTTTATAGACAGAGATATATTGGTCATAAAACTCAAAAAATCTCTACAATACCAAAATTATATGAAGTTCTTCTATACTAATCCTCAAAGTCCATCTTAGGTATATGTGCTCTAATCAGAGTTTATCTAAATCTTGATTCCAAGGTTTGTACTAAACTTCCTCTGATACCAACTGTAACGCCCCGACCCCAGTTACCCAGAGTCAGTGCATTATTACGTATCATTGGTATGATTACAGAAGATCATGTCTCGAAATACCGATTAGTTTAGTAGCCCTGGAATCACTAGATACATTCATAAAGTTTACAATATATCATAAAATGAAAAGTACAATGTCATATTCTCCACAATCCACACTCATATCCCCTCATACTATCCCTGCAGGTCATTTATAAAATACATCATCACATCTTGGGAAAATTAAAACATAGAAAGGGGTGAGATCAGATGCCCAGTAAGGATAACAAAATATATGAAACCTTCATAAATAATCATAAAAATTTATTTCAATGTATAACTAAAACAAAAGCCTTTTATACTTGAAATTCAGCATAATATGGGAGAAATAAAATGAATAATTCAATTTACTTATTCACATGGATATTCTACTAGTCGAATAATCACATGCAATATCAATAACCTCTTTCATAATGATGGAATGCATAATCCAGAATATCATAACCACATAGTCAAGGCCTTGTGCCAAGACTACAAATAATATTTTGTCAAGGCCTTGTGCCAGGACAATAGTTTGTCTCATGAGACCTACCGATGCGTCGAGAAGCTATAGTGGGCTCCACCCATCACTTATTAAGTCCAATTCATTCCTTATATGAAGAGGTTTTAAAATAACATAAACATTCGTATTAAAACTAGCATGTGTAATGTCAATAATTTATCCATAAACCATGAATGGTATAAAAATAACACATCCATAGTCAAAAATATCACAAAACCTTCAATACTATATAGATGTTTTGTATCATAATAATTCAACTTCAAATAAGCTTAATATCCATCAAAAGATGTTGACATAGATAAAATCAAAACTGTTTGAGAGAAATATCACTTTTTTTAAATCATTTAAAAGTCACATAATTATAAAATAAAAAAATTACTATGAAAATATTCTTATAAGCTTGTAAGTGAAGCTTCTATGATTTTATAACAGTGGAAAATAGCCTCACCAATTTCATAAGTTAAAAAAGACATTCTTACCTTAATTCTGTCGGAAAGGTTAAAAAGGACCTTGTTTGGAAAATGACAGAATGATTCCTTTATAAACTTCTTATAAAAAGTAAACAATGGTATAAATGAATTTATCACATATTCTGTAAAATAGTAAGAATGATTTGAAATAAATTTTTAAGAAACATGGATGTGGATGATAAAGAGGTCCTAGTGGATAATTACGTATAAACAACCTTGGATAATGAAGAGATTGTTATATAAACCCTTACCTTGTAATTTTCCTTGGTTGGGGGTAGTTTAAACTCGTGTATAATGGTGAAATAATTGTTATTAAATTATACAAGAATAATATACATTAATATGATATCATATATGATCTTTTAACATTGATTTGTTAATAATATCTTAGTATTATTATCGTTTCGGGTGTTAATGGATTCGTTTTCCTTTATATTCTTTGTTATGTGAGCCATATTTATTATGGATGGGATTTATATTATTCATATCCAGAATGATATTATGTCTTTAAAAATTATTTTTAATCATAAAATGAAATGTAGTCTTGAATGCATATGATGGGGAATGAATCTTATCGCATTCGGGGAGACGGTAATCTAGAGGTGCGCACGAGCAACAATATCATTATTTTGATATTAAAATGTTATATAATTGGATGGTATATCATATATAAAGAATAATTATCATGTTATATATATTTTATACATGAATTACACATCATTATCACACCCATCCAAATAATAATGTTTTGAATAACAATTACACCACGACGTGGAGACGGTAAGCCGTATGTACACACGTATGGTGACATGTCATTAAAAAGATGGATAGAATCCTGAATATGGTTGTGCCATATTTAAAATAACACCACAGTATATAGAAGATACTGGATTTATTATTTTAGAATTGAAATAACAAATAAATAAGAAGTTGAAGAATAAAGAACTTGAAAAAGGTTGGTGAAAACAATACCTCTTCTTCGGGTTCTTCCTTTTGATTTGATCAAAATGGATCTTTAGGTTGGCTTTCTGATCAAAATATGGCCTATAGGTTGAAATGAGGGAAGTTTAGAGAATATTTGGCTAGGTTTTGGCCGAGCCAAATGGCTTTGAAGGGGTGAATTAGAGAGAAGGGGGTAGTGCCCTTTTATAAGAGGGGTGAGGGGCACCTATGGAAAAGCTAGAAATATTATTTTATAATAAATTAATATTCATTTTATAATGTCCCCAAAGTGGTTTATTTAAAGGTTAAGATGGGTATGTGTCGAAATCATTTCCATAAGTATATTTTAGATAGTTTTGGGTCACTATATTAACCTTATCAATTATATTTAACTCTTAGTTAAATAGTTTGACTTTTACCATGTCTCTTTGCCTTTTTATATTATATAGTTAATAAAATTACGATATACCTCCAAAAGACCCCCAAGTGGTTCAGTAATGATATACCTATCATTATATACGTCCTTTTTCCGAACCGTAGATTTTTAGGAATAGAATATCAATTAATAATATAATATCTGTATTAAAAACTCTTATGTCAATTTTCTCACTATTTGGTATTTTGTTTTTGATAATTTTATAAGAGCATTATTATCTCAAAAAAATTTATATAACCAGTACTAATTTGTCATATTAACCTATAAAATTTTTGCAATTCATAAAATGTCTCAAATTACATTTATTTGATATTTATAATATCAATTATTTTAATATTTCATTAATTAGGTAATTACTGCATAACCATTGTGTTATAAATAAATTAAATTATTTCATGTCTAAAAATTATAAATAAAATACCATTATGTAGGAAATTTTTTAATATTTCTAATTAATATTTATAATTGGATTTATCATATTTATAACCCAATATTAAAAAAAATTATTTATTAAACTTTGATTGTAACTCTTTTAACTCTTCTTTGAATTAAATAATAGTAAATGTCTTAATCTAATCCAAGTGGGCCTAAATGATAATATTTTATTCATAAGGATGTTTTTGGCCGAGATAAACTTTTCCAATAGAATTATTATATGTGTTAGGGTAATATTAATATCATTTTTACCCTTAATTTCCCTATTTACTTTTTACTGTGGTAAATAAAATTAAAAAGTCACTATTCACCAAAAAATTATTTTTAACTTATTGAAAAAAATTTTACTCCTTGATATTAACCATGTATCTCAAATTTTCAAAATTCGACTCACATAAGAGGTAAAATTAATTTTTATGTGAATTTCCAAATTCTCCTAGGTGGTGGGTAAAAGACGGTGAAAAGTTCAATAAAATTTTAATATATCTAAAATTATTCTAAACTAACTCCAATGAATTACATTGAACATATATAGGTATTATATATATATTTTGACCTTAATTAAATTTGAATAAAATAAATAATTATTTAAATAAAAATTTGGTTTTAAACTATAACTCAGTATTTTTCACTATTCAAAAAATTGCATGTTTTCAGAAAAATACCAAAAAGTCACCCTATGCTAATTTCGATATTCCGAATCCAAAAATGAAGTCCATTTTGAAAGATAAAATTTATAAAATTTCAAAAAGTTGGTATTACTATTTATAACGGCTGGTTTGATTTGTTGTGGTGTGTGTTAGAACTCAAAGATGCGTACAACACACGCTACTGTATTATTCAAAGAGAAGCGTACCGTGGAAACATAGGGTGTTTCAGTCCTGATACTTATGTTTTTAATTTCCATTTAAGAATGATAAAATTAAACCTTGTGATGTTTTTTTCAATTTCATCAATGAAAAGAATGTTGGATATGTACTATTAATGAATATTCTTTACCCAAAAATTAATAATAAAATTGGTAAATATTACGTAAGTTTATAAGATAGGGAAGAAAAAACATATACTAATACATAAAACATATTAAATTTATATTTTGACAATCAAAATTGTGATTCCTGTTTATATTTCAAATTTGATCTAATTTAATGATAAAATAGAAAAATTTATATCCATTTATGAATCTAAAAAACTTATTGTTGATATTTTGGAAAAGGATAAAGTAGTTAAATATATCCACATAAGAGAAAATAAAGCTTCTACAATGTATGAATTATCATTTTAGGAATTTCATAAAAATAAGGCTTAAAATACCAATGATTTCCCATGTTTTCATTTTGATGTGGATGAAAATTGTATCTAAAAGAGCAAGATTATCAAAACAATCTGAGAATATTAAAATATAAGATAAAATATGGGAATAAAAGGAAATTTATAACCACAGAGTTCATTAAAAAAATATAAATATTGATTATAGAGTATGTGATGTGATGTGAAAAAAAGTAACTTTGTTTAATTTATATGGATAACATTTATGCATTCAACATGAACTAAAATTAGTTAATGTTCTATTCAACCATTTTATAATCCAAAAATCCATAGTAATTAATTTATTGTTGAAAAAAAATCAATTAGAAAATATTTAAACTATGTTTTATAAATTTTTTAAATAATCAATAAAGATAAATCTAAGGGTGTATGATAAAATTTATAACGATTTGTAGAAATATTTTCTTTCTAAGGATATATAAGCTAAGACTTCTAATTAATTATCTAACAAATATCAAAAATATGCTTATCAAATTGTATAGGAAAGTGAAAATTTCCACAATTAAAATATAATAATTCATAAAAAACATAATCTAGAATATATGGAATTGGTTAAAACTGTAAGTAATATATGATTCTAAATCATAATATTCTAAAAGAATAGAATATCATGAAATATTAAGAATAGTTTCTCTATCCATTTTGGGTGTTTCATCTAAATCCACCAATTCATACCCAATTAAAAGTATCAGGAAGAAGGAGTCTGAAAATAAATTACATTAACAAACTAATAAATTAGGTTGATAAGATAATGTAATCCTATATTGATAAACAAGAATGTTTCAAGTATATCCAAGATAATATTGATTTGTAAGAAATTTAAACATCCATAAAACGACATGAAATTATTGTTTTTCAAAAATAGGAATATATAAAAGATTTAAAAATGAAATGTACGGTAGAATAAAGGATATAGAAAAAAAATCATATGGATTACACATACTGATGTAAATACACGACTTTATAATAGGGAAGTATAATGATTCAAAATAACCAAAAGAATGTATTTTGAAATTCTAAATAATTTCAATGGTAATGTTTTAGTGAGAACACATGAAATTAGTGATAATAAGTCTCTTCAAATGAGTGGATATGATTAATTCTCGAAACATGGGAATGGGATATAATGTTTGGATGATAAAGTTAAAAAGTTAAATGAAACAATTGTTCTCTTAGAGAATAATTCTATTGAGAAAAAAAATTCTACTCTAAAAGAAGAGGATGTGAGAAGCATGTCTGTTTATGTAGAATATGAAAAGTACAATGAGTATGTAAATAAAATAATAGTTAAAATAGAATTTTTTATGAAATATTGATACTTTTTGATCACATTAATATTTTATTAAAACTAATTTTCACACATTCGGATTAATATCTTGATTGATATACATCATCCCTTATATTTAAAGGATGAATATTTTCAAAATTAATTGGTTCAATTTTGTTATATTTATAGATTAATTTTTTCATTATATTTTTCTTATAATTTTTTATTAAATTGTTTTCATGACTATTTTTCTACCAAAACAATTCTGGTTAAATTTCTACAACTAATAATTTTTTGCTAAAATAAAAAAGGGATATAAAAAGAGTAACATATTAAGAAAAATGATATAAAATTTTATGAAGATTTAATAGAAAGGTTTATATGGATTTTTTTGGCAATGTGGGATAGTTAAATAAACATTTAACATTTCATTAAAATATGTAATTTGTGACACCCCAAGAAAAGTAAGACATAAAAGTCTAAATGTTACTACCCATGTCAACAAGGTTCCCCTTTCTTTTTGGGAGCCTACCTGATTAGAACACCACAGGCTATTTCTGGGAAGTTTCCCAGGGTGTGTGTGAGTGAGGAAAAAACACACTGAAAGAACATGTGTTGGATTGTGGGGACAGTCATTAGTCTGATAACTGACACTAGTGAAAAATTGCCTATGGTTTTCTAGGAAGGAAACCAAGGTATTACAGGAGACCCATGGGGTCAGATGACAGGCTTCATGGCACGTGGAGGCGGGTCGTGACAAATTGGTATTAGAGGAGTCGGTTCTACCACAGAACTTAGGACTCTGATATTTCATTGCTGTGAAGTAATAGTGTTAAGGATACTAAGTCTGTTCTTCAGTTCAGGGAGACCAGTGTTGGTGTGGCGGCCGACGTATCCATACACCAAGACCCTGACAATAGATTTCTGACTCAGTGCATGAAAACAATAATTGCGTGTGTGTTTTCAAAATTTTCTTTAAGTAAGCTCAAACCAGGTCAACTCACCAGGTATAAATAGTTTGACTGTGTCGTATCTGTTTAGGATGCCTCCACGGAGACAGTAAGTCGATGTTCCAAGAGAGTTCCCAATGATGGCCCACCGAGCAATGAGGCTTTGGTGCAACGCCCTCTTACTTTGTTAGCACCTTCAGGTGGTGTACCAGCAGCACCACCACCCATTGTGTAGAAGATTCCACCGGCTGTACTAGAGGATGGTGCATGCCGACAAAGCGTGTTGCAGGATTTCTAGTAGAAGAGGTCTCCAAGGATACAAGGCGAGACATATTCCCAAGCTGCAGAGGACTGGCTGGAGGCGATTGATAGAGTTTTCCACCTAGTTGAGACACCAATAGAGTGGATAGTGGACTTAGCTACTAGTGTTTCCCAGTGAGTGACCATGAGGTTTGTTCGCATAGTGTTGAGGTTTCGGTACGGGAACCGATGCCAAAGATAGTACCATCGGTAGTGTGCCATCAATATCACTACTTGTTGGTCAGCAGACACTTCCGGCGGTACCGGTAGAGGACACTTGTAGGCTTAGTTCCATACATGTGTTTCAGCACCAGATATCCCTCATGTTTTGAGGCGAGCCCAACCCACTGGCGGCTGAGCACTAGCTTGAAGTGGGGGATGAAAGTTTTCTAGAGCTTATAAAACTTTGGCAGGACGATTTGTCGGCAGCTGACTATTCATTGAGGTGTACGAATCGTTCTGGGTACTCAATGAATATGATACGATCAATGCTTTGGGGCTCAGACTACCAAGCGAGGTGTGTTTAAAAGACATCTGAGCCAGCACTTTTCCTCTATGTATTCGTACTTATGCTAGGGTGCTAGAGAGAACCTTTGTGGTTTAATGTTCTTTGGTTGAACAGTTATAGCTAGTGAATGTTATCAGTGGGAATGTAGGGAACTAGTTCCAGTCTCAGAGACTTGGGCGTGTAAAATGTTTCAAGAAGAGGAAGTGTTAAGGAAAGATGAATCTATAGAGCAGCAGATGTGGAAGTTGATCTAGGGGAGCAGAATTAGGTGGTGTACATTTCGACATGTTAAAAACACCCACCTTTGTAGTCCCCATCAGGATTAGGGAGCAAGAGGGCAGAGGAAGAGAGTAGCTTCATGCGGTCAAGTAGTGTGACCCAAGGGCTCTAGGAATGATTCGACGTATGGCCTGTGTCTACAACTAGCTACTCTATCAATAGACATAGGTAACAATAATTCATTCCTTCCACGAATCTTATCCCAGACATAGAGTTTCTGGTTAAATCATTGACTTGACCCTCACATCTAGAGATACATTTGGGAGGAGACTCGATAATCACACTTATATCGATGGTGAGATATGACCCTTGAGGCGACAGTTTCGGTTGAAAACTCTTGGTAAAAGGGTCAAGGCCTTATGTTGTTAGTTTGGGTATGGACTGGGCAACCACAGTTCATACACAGATTGAAAGTATTAGGAAAAAAGGTTGTGGTTTATCTACAACATTGGGATGAGGTTTTCCTTAGTCGGTGAAAAAGGAAAACCATGCAACACAGGTTATACTCGTGCATAGGAGGGTGCAGCCGAGCACTCTTGAGTCGGCCAACCTTACCCTCGTGGCAGTAGAAGTTTTGAGTTTTGAGTTCCCCCAGGACAATGACATCCAGATAGTCCGTACTCTTGGGAAGCGGAATGTTGTAGCAGATACACTCAGTTAGATATCTGGTATACAGTTGTTAGGCGAGGTGAATGAGCAGATGGTTGCTTTAGAGATACCCTTTATGGATAGAGATGGAGCAACCTACCTTTAGTATCTTACAGTCACCCCCCAACTTCTTCAGCGAGTCAGGGAGGCGTAGTATGGGGATGCTGACTGTGAGATTTGACGTGCTTAGATATCCAGAGGGCAAGCACCTGATATATTTTCTGAAGGTGGGAAGCACGTCATACTCTTCAGAGGATGTACTATGGTGTCAGTTTCACTTCAAGAGTATGTGTTGATGCAGTTTCACTCATCCCCTCCAGTAGTACATCCAGGAGTGGTGACGATGTACCAGGACCTTCGATGATAGAACTGGTGGCTAGGTATGAAGAGGGAAGTAGCGTAGTTTGTCTCTCAATGCCTCACTTGTCAGCAAGTGAAGGCAGAACATCAGGTACCAGCAGGCTTGGTTTAGTCTTTAAAGGTCCCAAGTGGAAGAGGGATGGGATATCATTGGACTTTGTGAGGGGTCTTCCACATACGTCCAGGGGACATGACACTATTTGGGTGAACGTCAACCGACTCACCAAGTCGGCCCACATCCTCTACGAAGAAGGTGAAAATAATCCAAGAGCAGATGAAGACTGCATAGAGCATACATAATTCATATGCTATCAGGATATGGAGACCTTTGGTGTTTGAGGATGGTGACCACTTCTTTCTACAGGTCTCACCTCGATGGGGTCTATCGAGATTTGGCCGAGGCGGAAAGTTATCTCTGCGATTCATTGGACCTTTCTAGTTACTCAGCAGAGTACGAAAGGTGGCTTACCGATTAGCTCTTCCACCTCAGTTGCACCGGGTACACGACGTCTTCCACGTATCTCATCTGAGGATATACGTGCACAACCCTTCCCACATCATCGACCATGGATAGCTGGACATTGATGATAGGGAAACATTCACGGGGGATCCAGTAGAGATTGAGGTTTGACAGGAGCAGGTCCTATGTGGATGATTGATACCTCTCGTGCACATTTGTTGGAAGCCCAAGAACCTCCAAGAGATCACATGAGAGTGGGAGGCTCGGATATGTGCTCATTACCCCCTTTTGTTCCTTTAGTGTGAGTTGTAGCTTACAGGGACGTAAACTCCTGAGGTGGGGAGAATGTAAAGACCCAGAAATTCCGCGGAAATTTTTTTCTGAAATTCATGGGAATATTACGAGTTCTCAGTTTTATACGACACTTGATTCTGAGGCCTGATGTTCCTAGAATCAATTTCTGAAGTTTTTTAATCCTAAATTAATGTGAATAGGAAGTTTTCTGGAAAAAGAGGAATAAATCTTAAATGGTTACTCAGATCAGAAATACGAGGGCACCGATGTGCTCAGGATGGCTGGATTACCCTAGGAGCAACTTATGTTTAGTCGGCACGGGCCTCCTGTGAGAAATCCCAAAAATGGCATAACTGTAAATAAAATAATAAAATATTTTATTTTATTTTTCAAATGCTTATAACTCAAAAATGGTAGCTTAGATTAAAAATCTAAGACCACCGCAGAACTCATGATGGGAATACTTTATTTAAGAAAATAATAAATTTGGCTGATGCGGACCACCAGAAAAAGTTAGTTTTTGGCTGCAAATAAAATAATTAAGTGAAAATTATTTTATTTTAATATTCATAACTTTTAAAAAGTAACTCGGATTTAAAATCTAAGAATACAGATGGGTTCGTTACGGTGTGTTTCGCCTAGACAAAGCCTAACCTCGACTAGCACGGGTTGAGGGTGACTGACAATAATTTTCCTAACTTTTTTTCAGGTACGTTCTGTAAACGCGCGAGTCGCGTTTTATATCTTTTGAACTGGTGCTTGGAATTGATATTAGAGGGAACTGTTGAATTCGTAGCGTTATTGATTTTTTACTGAGACCTTCACCGCAGTTTCATTATAACAAGAATGGAAGATAGTTTTTTGGGGTTTTTAATTAAAATTAAATAAAAATGAGGTGTGTGCTTATTTTTTTTAAGGTGGTTAAAACCTCCAAGTGGAGGTTAGAGGTGGGGCCCACCCACACATAACCTCCCTTGGGAGGATAATTATGGTGGGGGCCACCCAAGCATCTAACCCCTTTAACACCCAATCTATGTGGTGAAACCTTTAAACTTCCATGGTTTAATTGTTTCCAACTCTCTTCTTTTAATTGAAGACTCTTGAACTTCCCTATTTGTGGTGTCAACCCACCCAATTAATTGATTAAGCTCATTCAATTAATTAATTTTAACCATTGAAATTTATTATTCCAACATTATAATAAGGTGTGATATCTTATTATTGTCTGGTTGGAATAATCTTCTAGTGATACATTTGGGAGGGTAGTTGAAGAGAGATGAAGATCGCCTCTTCCACCAACTAAGAATAATGAACACCCTCATCCTTCTTTAACTAGAACAAAGGAAGGAGAACCGTCCTTGAAGAACATTGACGATTCCATACTCAGATTCTTAATTTCCGACGTCTACCCTTTTCCCATGACTTCATCAACTATCATCGGCAAGTAAGGTAAGGGGGTTTTGAGTTGTTTTGTACTCGTTCTTCATCGTACAAATTTCTGGAATAAGAAACAAATGATATCACTGTAACGAGGAGGGTTTGGACTATACGAACATGGCCCGACCCTCCCCTTTTGTTAGTTCTTCATTGATGTTGACGGCATGGAAAAGTGGCATTGGAGAACAAAGGCCACACTGCCCATGACCTCAATGAACCGCACCGTTGGCCAAGCAGCGCCCAACCCGCACCCCTCGCACTGCTCCGCAGACCTGTTGTCGGCCCACCGCGCCCCACCGGCGTGCTTCCTACACCCTGCTATGGCACTGCCAGCTCCCCCATCATGTTGCCCAACCCTGTGGCGGACTGATCGGTGCCCTGGTGCGTTACCCGGCACTCCCCGCGGTGCCCTAACATCCTGTCCGGCGCCCCCCGGCGCCCTGCCGCACTGCACGGAACACCCCATGGTGCCCTGCCCGGCGCCCTGCTGCGCTACACGGCATGCCCCCGCACGCTGTCTGGCACCATGCCCAGCGCCCCCCACGCTACCCGGCACCCCGGCATCCTACCAGGAACCCCCGTGGCCTACCGCGCCCTTCCTGGTGCACCCGCGGCCTGCCCGGTATCCAGCTGGCATGCCCGTGCCCCGTGCGGCCTACCCTTTGGCCACCCTTCCACCGACCTCTCGGGCCGACCCGTGTCAACCCCCACGGTGTCGCTGGCCAAACTGGCCCGGTCTTCCGGACCGAGTGACTGAGTCGCCTATGTGGTGACTACAGGGCCAAACCGCCCTTGCGGTCCGTTGGGTTGGGCCCAGCGGACCGGGTCAAAACATAGCAGGGTGACCCGCCCAATGGGACGAGTCCGACCCAACAAGTCTGACCGAGTCAGACCAGACCCGGTCCCTTTAGTGACACATTACCTTGGGCCATATCTTTCGCACCAGACGTCAATTGGACGAACCGTCAACGACACCGATATTCCTGGAGCATATCCATCCCTTTGAGTATACCCCATGGGAGTTCATGTTATAGTAGAGTCACGGTTCGGTTGATTCTTACACGAATCCAACCAGGCCCCTAGGAAGCAAATGCTAATAACTCACAGACTGGGCGTCCGATTGACACGTCGTCTGTTGTGATGAGACCCCTATGATGTGGCAGTTCTTTGCAATGCTTCCACTTGAGACATCGTGACACTTAGAGTATTGACGAGTGTCTCTTGAAAAGGAAACTCTTAGAGATGAGAAAACGGAGTGCGGAGACCTAGTAGGTGTAGACCTAAAAACTGCTTGACCAATTCGACTAAGAGTGATTCGACTAACCTAGTGGACGGAGGCCCGGTTTGGCAGCAGACCCACGGTGGACGGAGCGCCTAGTTTGGCAGTAGACTCGCGGTACTCAACAGGAGGAGTACCTCTGTAGGCTATCAGGGGGAGTGCCTGGTTTTATGGCAGACCCACAGCGGACAGAGCGCCTAGTTTGGCAACAGACCCGTAGTACTCGACAAGAGGACTACCTCAGTAGTCCAAGGTTAGTGAGTAGCTCCTCTGAGTCGCGATAGGGCCACTGTACACTATAGAGGAGGAGATCTCCAGTAGTTGTGGTTTTGGTAATGAAAATTCTAGTTTGAGCTAAGTCAATGAACTATGTGTTTTCCTCATGAATGAGATGGGTTACCAGATAACATAGGTATACGTATGGGCATATACCTAAGTAATAGTTATATATTGATTCATACTTTGTGGTTTATATTTGTTGGATTTTTGTGAGACCTTGAGGGTCTCGGGGTCCCTAATGAGTATCTTTATACTCACCCCTACATGGGCTTTGCCCACACCTCATTGTGTTGGATGCAGATGACGGTCAATGCTTACTGAGGCGGAGTGTACGAGTACTGGACGGTACCCGGAGGTGGACCTCACGATGAGTCGGTACCTAGAGGAGATGGACGGACATAGAGCACTGAGGAGGCTATATTTACCTATCATTCACATAGGATCCATGGTGGATGATCCAAGAGCTACTACACACCTTCCAGCTATTTTTATTTTTAGTTATACCTATTTTGCTTTTCCTTGTACTTTACTATTGGGCTTGTATTTCTGTCCCATGTTATTTTCCAGCACATCTTTTGTATACTGTTTCTACAAGTGTTTTACTTCCAGTTGTGTACTATAATTGTGTGTGTTTACTTTTTATAATGGCAATTCCTTCACAGTATAGGGATTTACGCCTTTGTTTCTAGTCGCCAGCCCTTGGACTAAGGAAGGCGGGCTTGGGGTAGTCACGGAACGGGTCCCGATGACGGGTCATGACATAATTTATAGATATTACTCAAATGATTTAGGAAATGCACATAGTTGGTCATTATTTTTTTAATAGAAATTTAAAATATCTGTTTCAAGCATTACAAGTGATATTGAAAATGTGTGAGTTGGCCTCATTAACATATTTTTATCATCGAATGCGGACTATATGTCAATTGTCCATAATGACCACATCAAACTCACCTCCCTAAAATATCTCTTTGAAATTGTATCTACAGCATTATTGTCCTCTTTATAAGCTTGTGATGTCATTAAGATGAGGTATCTAGTTGCTTGAATGCATTTGATCCATTATAGAAGAACTTTATATGGAACATTACTCATTATTTCTCGATAGTATAAAATGGGGATCGTTTAATCCAACACCATGCAGATAAAATAATAGTCCTGATGAACAATATGCATGAATGATTGTGTTGTGGTGCATATTTCAACCTCCTTTGAAAAACCATTACCAATATAATTATAAATGTAGTCTTTAACAAAAAAAATCATGAATCCATTAAAAACATTATTACCCATAGTGTCCAATCATTATATTAGTTGTGCAACAAATATTCTATTTGAACCAAGAGGGATTATAGGAATCAAAATGATGTATTTAAGAACCGATAGCTTTGTTTCCCGATAATTTAAATCTATTAAATGAAGTGTGTCTACATTAGAAATGTATTTATCCCTCACACATATTTTTACCCTAAAGTTATAAAATACATCTTGAAGGATGTAGATGATACCCATATGCAGATAAGGGATCTGGTTGTTGAAGATTAATTCATTCATAGAAACCTTGGTGTAAACAACAATATATGAAGAGGATAAAATCATAAGGTTTCATATCCAATCAATACATCCTGTAATAGTTATTAACATTAATAGTTCATCCAAGTGGTTATTCATTTATACTCTCATCAAAATACATTTGTATTTATTTTAAAAAATGAATATATTATTTATTAAAACAAAAAAAATTAAATACTTTATATCCATTGTTTTAAAAATCATAATTAATTTCTAAAATGTTAATACATTATTAACTTGAATAATTTTAATGTTTGATGGGTGATTTTGAATGAATTTTTCACCATATGGAGAATAACAAATTTCACGGATAAAACATTCTTAATTTTCCCTACATGGAGGAAAGCTGATTGAATTTCCTTAATTTATGGATATCTTTTATGTAAATTGTGATGTTGGAAATAAATTTCATCAGATTGTTGTTTTTAAATTCGATCATATGAAATAAACAAATGTCCCTCCATTTTATGTTTTAAAAATTCCACTAGATAAACATTATTTTATACAGGTATATATATATTAATGATGCAATTTTATAAAACATACCAATTAATTAAGTACATACATTTCAACTGAAAAACAATATTTATTCTTTTAGATTATCCTTCATGAATTATTATTGGTCTTTTTCAAAATAACTAACATATGATTATTGAGTACTGAAACATTCATGTGGAGAATGAGTTCATTATATGTTGTTTAACCACCTCCATGATATATAGAATATAACTATTTGTAATTTTAATATAAATAAAATGTCTCATTAAATTAGGATGATGATTTTTATCATTAATATTCTAATGTTTTGTTGACAATTTTGTAACATATTGTTACTGGTGTTTAGTATATATTTACTTTTATAGTGAAATTTTCTTAAGGAAATAATGTGAGGTTTACTTTTGAAAATGCATGAAGTTGTTTTAAATGTTTTAATCTTTTTATCTATATTTAGGTTTAATATATAGAATTGAATTTCTAGAAATAAAGAGGATTCAAATATTTTGTTTGACAGTTATCTAGGATAAGAAATTAAAGAATTTGTCTGATCTTAGTATTTAGGGATATCTTAGTATATGAAATAAAGACCACTGCTATTTCATTAAAACAACATGCACCTAGTTTTATGGATAATGATATCCACTTGAATAACATACCACAACTTACACTCTTGCATCTTGTGTTATTATAATAAACAGTACATTTCTAGAATTTATACTGAAGTTGGTGACCCACTTTTTTCCATCCAAAACATACAACATCAAAAGGAAAAATTTGATTAATTTGCATTATATTTTAAATTTTTAGTTTTTTGTTTTAGAGAAATAGAACCAAGTTGTGGTTAATCAATACCCGTGACATTAATTGATAATTTCTCCAACTTGAAAAACATTTTCTTATTTCACATTAATTCATCAACTTGATCCTCTTGAAACCATTATAAACCTAATTCATTCAAGATAATTATAGATAATCTGGGGGGAAATAAACATAATATGTGTAATATCTAATTCTCAGTAAGTTTATACATATGAAATAACAATTGAATGTCATTAGTGATTACATGAGGAGTATTAAGTATTGATAAATTAATCAAAGTCCCAGATCATTACATAAGAATATTCATAGCCAAAAATACGTGTATCAATAAACATGAAAACATGGAATAAGTATTCAATAATGGAATGATTCATCAGAATCAATAATCATGAGCCATGTGATATAAATATTTATTAAATTACACATTTATTACCTTTAAAAGTCATAACAAAAATGTTTCAGTGTATTGGGAAATCATATTCATTGAACACATATAGAACCCTTAAAACCCTATAAAATTGTATAACTAGACTTTTTACCACGAATATAATTCTTTATAGAAAATAATCATTACCTAATGCATTAGATCTTCATCAGGTAACACCCATTATATAAGCTATAAGGATCTCACCCTATCCAATATTAGTTCACTGATCATATAATAGTGTACAGGAACCATAAATTATGTATATTGAAATTGTGTTTCACTATAAATCACGTCAATAAATAATTATTCCTTTTATAATATTATTAACCAGTGGAAAAGAAGTAGTTTTCATAACAATCTCTTTGAAATATGATTAACCCCTGAAAAATAAAAGGGCTCTACAATGATCTCATTCATACATGATTAACCCATTGAAAAGAAAAAGGTTCCATAATAATCTATTTGGAATATTATTAAACCACGTAAAATAAATATCTTCCAAAAAATATCATTTACGTAATAATAATCCATCTTGAGAAAGAATGTGGATGATATCATTAAAAAATATGTCGATTCGATTATAAGTCACAACAACTGATAACAACATTGAGGGAAAATTATTTTGAAATTTCACATGGAACATTTCCTAATAAAATATTAACTCATTGAAAATAAATTTTTAAAATGAAATATTTTGAAATTATTTCAGAAATCATTTTCTTTGAAAATAATAATGAATCCTTTAAAAGAATATTTTTAAATAATTTAAAAAATTTCTTCAGAAATATATCATTTCATCTTTGGAAAAAACTTTTTAAAAAATTCAATATATTAATAATTATTTTATTTTGAAATAACCATGAAAACTTATATAGGATTCATCTAAACATATAATGGTCATGACTGACAACAGTAAATTCCCTTCATACTATACAAATTAAAAATAAGGATATATTTAAATTTATGGTAAAATCCCAATTAGAATATTTGAGAAAGTGACATAAATATTTATTTCCAAAATATTTATAAAATGTAAAGCATGGGTAAATATTTCCCTAATAAATATTTTATTAATGTTAAAAATTAATTAATAATATTTTTAGGTAAAAATGTTGTGGAAGAAAAATGGGTTTCGACCAATCAGAGAAATTAAGATGAATTTTCATAATATTATTCTTTGGAACTCTTTTGTAAATTAAGAGAGGGAGATTAATAGAATGATGTATTTCCATGAAATAACTATATGATAAGAAAATTAATTATGTTTCTGTGATATTTATTTTAATATTACAACACTGGAAGCATAACAATAAATAATAATTATAAACAATGAGATTGTATTATAAAATCATTATCACTTTTGTATCATTGTATCATAAGACCTATAAAGTAGTAACCTTAATTAAAACATAAAATAATATGATAATATGTAAGATAATAATATTACATGCCAAGAATTTTGTATATATACCTCATTAATGATGAAACCAAGAAGATCAGAAGATAGGGAGATCTGCTCCTAAGAATGTATAAATACAATAAAATTTATTAAAAAGCAGGATATCCTAAGGCCACTCCTCAAAGACTAGTGTATAACTCAAAACCATAATCAACATGACTAGGATTATAACAAAATTCAGGTAACACAAATGGACACTTTGAGCTGACATCAAAGATTTACCTATTCGAAAGGACATCCACATCCAAATTGGCTTTGGGATAATAATGTGTAACCATAAGGGAATGTGACTCAATCAGCCAAAGGTAGTTAGTCCAAACTAGTAAAATCTTTTATATCCCATTTCATGAGCGATATTTAAGAATTTGAATGTCCACAGATGAGTTTGAATCAATCCATATTTCATGCCAACCAAACTAGACAGTGTACCTGAATGATTTTATCATAGCGCAATGATCCACTTCAATAGAGAATCCATTTCCAATGATATTGAAGAAACATCCTTTAACAAATCCCAAATTGGTACAAAAAACACCACCACATCCATAGGGGCTTGGGGCACCAGAAGTATCTCCATAAATGTTTTCTTTTATCCACCATGTGATTTTTGAATCCATCGAACATATTTCATCACTAGTGGTAGTTTTATCCATCCATTAACACGAAGAAACCTCAACAGAACAAGATCAGAAATATCATTCCTCACACACCCATTCTAAATGTTACCAGCAATTCTGATAGAAAGATGTATAGATAGTAAAAAAAACTCTAATGATGGATTGATGTATTTAAATAGAAATGATTTTTTGGACATCCAAATGTTATCAATCACTCTGGGTTCCACTATTAGTAGGAGGGTGTAGACCAGGTCGCTATAGTCAGCCATGCATTTAGACTACAGAAACCCTCCAACAGAATGAATGGAGAGGTAATAATGGATAGTCTCCTACACATCCTACCAAATCCTACATACAAACATACATGAAACAAACAGGTGGGATGGAGTCTAATTAGCTTCTATGTAGAATGGGATGACCCTAGCTAGATGAAGGTTAGCTCGTTGCAACATGACCTTCAGTGGGAGTCCTCGCTTCCATATATTCCAAATTAGAAAACATTGGGACGGTGGAATAAAATTCTTGTGGAAGCCTGTTACCCAAGGTAGAGGATTCAGTGTGTCACCACAATGAAGTTTGTAGCAATATTTTGTAGTAAATATGGTATTCAGAATTGGTATCCAGGCCATAAAATCATTGTTAATAAAATCGTAACTTGTTGTTTCTATGAAAACATGACTAGGAAACATTCCATAAATATCTATATTGTTATAAAAATCTTCAATAGGTGTGGATTTTTGAGATGGTGGGATTAAAAAATCCCCATATATAGGTCGAGATAACCAGGGGTGGTTCAATAGTTCCAGGAGGACAATTTGCACACCACACATTTTGAGCATTCCATAAGATCAGAATAGGCCTGATTTATGGAATGAAAAACCTAGGATATTATTTAATCAGCATTTCCATACTGAAGCTTCCCAAAATATCTGTTAATAAGAGAGTCCATAGAGGAATTCGAATTTGAAATCATTTTGCAGGTGAATTTTTTGATCAAAGTATCCTTGATCAATTTGATGTGTTTGATTCCCAATCCACCCATTAGGACTGGTTTGATGCAGTCTTTCCAAGAAACTATGAGCATATTCTTCTCATAAATTAAATTATTATATATGATTTTTCAAATTCTTCCCCTTAATTACTTAGTAAGAGTTCTAGGCCATATATACTGATAGAAATGGAAAACAAACATTGATGTAATCACTAAATTTACCAAAGAGATTCTTCATTTCTGAGAATACTTTTTCCCTTCACATTATTCTATTTATTGTTAAATTTTAAGGAAATGTTTTCCATCAAGAACATTTTATCTTTACCCCAAACTAATAGCACACTTATGTATGTAAAGGTGTAGATCCTTTTTTAACAGCAAGCTTTATAGTAATTCTTTTTTTCCTTAATATAACAACTCCTTCACCAAATATAAGTGATGACATTCCCTAACTAATGACCTGACCTAAAACCTCTTCAAAGAGTGAGAAAACACGTTTAATACAATAAATGGTACCTTTGTCCAATTTTCCAAAGGGAATTATTTCATCATCATAAAATAAGTGGTATGTAGCACACTGGTCACTCCCAATATTCATCCTCTGTTACCACAAAAAAATTATAAAGGTCATTGTGACACTAACTTAAGTAGTCCTCTACAATAGAAAAAATCATCACAAAGAGAGGGCCACACTGCCTGAAGCCTCATGAACACTGAAAAATTCTTATTGGGGATCCATTAATAATAATAGATATCCTAAAACTTGTGATGATATATCTAAGGTGATCCATATATCAAAGAAAGAAACCATGCATTTTGAGGATAGTAAAAAAAAAGGTCCATCTAATGGTGTCGAATGCTTTAGAATCTCAATATTCATAGACATGGTTCCATATTTAAACTTTTTTCTCAAAGAATTCACACACAAATATGTAGTGAAAAGTATATTTTTTATGATCTGACCCAAATCAAAACCATGATAATTTCTAGATATAATCTCCCTGATGATATCCCTCAATAGTTTAGTCTTGATTTTATGAATATCCTTTGGAATGGTATTCCCAATAGAAATAGGTCTGAAATCATTGATATCAATGTAATTCTATTTCTTGTGTATTAAAGAAAAAAATCATAATTAATCCCAAATGGCATTAATGGTGATCTAAAAAATCATTCACAGCATTTTTTAAAACATGATAAACAATATCCCAAAAGTTCATGGGTTACTTGATTGTAAAGTCATCAGGACCTGCAACATCATTTATATTCAAGGAGAAGGGAGCTTCATGTATCTATTTTGTAGTGGGAATATAGAAAAGTTTTCTATTATAATAATCATCAATAGAATGGTCAAAACACTAAATAATTTTATCAATGTTATAATTTCTTGTGTCTGAGTACAACTTCTCAAAGTAATATGTCCCTACATCAACAATATCTTTCTCAAAAGAGAATATATTCCAATCTATACTAAGAGAATTAAAATATATTTTGGTATTTTTATCTTTGTTTATAAAGTGGGAAAATCCTGAATTTTTGTCACCTCCATTTAACCACAAATTATTAATTTGGTTCTGAGCCAAATTTTTTAAGTGATAGTAACATGTCCTGGTTTTTGGCAGCCTGTATTTCGTCTGGAAAGGGAATATATTGAGACATTTTATTTAATTTACAAATAGACAGAATATTTTCAGCCTATCTAATATCACTATCCATGGAGGAGAAGGATTACTTACTCTATTTTTTTTAGTTTTTCCTTACCTAGAATACGCTTGCATCACAATATAAAAGAGGGACTTCCAAATAATACATTTTTACAGGCATCTAAGACAATCCAACCATAGCATGAAATAACAAGACATGAATATTTAAACATGAAGGAGAGGGGAACTGACCTCAATTTGTTTATAAAAACATCTACAAGTATGGGATTGTGATCAGAGTGAAATCTTGGAAGAGTTCTCCCTGACCCAGCAATCCCCTCATTCTTATCATCCACATTCATGAAGCATCTATCCAATTTTCTTTCTTTTAGTCAATTAATAGTGTACCTACACCACATATAGTTGGCCATGTCAATGGGTAACTTCATTAGACCATATTTTTCAATACAATATTAGAGATCGAGGGGTGATGTACATTAGAAATGGTCTCCAGTTTTTTCTTTAGGCCTCCAAACAGTATTAAAATCAGCTAGTAAGACCCAAATGTTAATCATACTCTCAAAAATAAAATCTTCATTTCTATATAGTTCACTAATTCTTCTGTAAATATTAAAATCATTTAAAAAAGTCACAGAATGAGAGGAAACACCAAAAAAGATTAAATATTAGTAGATTGAAAATCAGAGATAACATAGGTGACAACAAAATATGCATGTTTAATCACCCAAAAGGATTCATAATTCCCAAAAAAATATTTTTTCAATAAAATAATAACCTATAGAATTCCATTTAAAATATCCAATTCTAAAACATAAGTTCATGTTATGAAATACCAATTAATAATGGAATTTTTGTTAGTATGATATGCCTAAGTGATCTGACCATGGGGGGATTCTCAATCCCATGACAGTTCCAAGAAATAATTTTCATTTTTTTGACTGGAGACTAGTTCTAGGCCCATCATTAATTTTTTACCAAACCTCTATCAGAGGAAACAATATCAATTCATATAGGGATACGTGACACATGATCAGCGGATGCGGGAACAAAATCCTCCCTATTTGAATCATCAACACATAACAAAGAGAACTTGTTAGTTGATTCAACTAAAGATGAATGAATTTTGGAAGATAAATTTCTTTTAGTAGCCTTAGTTGAGTGGACCTGTTATATTTCTTATGGGTTAGTGGGGACAGAACCTACAGTTTCACCTTATACAAGGTATTCAACGTGATCTGAACCATGACCTGCACTCAAAGCAACATTGCCCTCATCAAGATCTTGAATAGTTTTAACAAGTCCCTGAATAGGAGCAGTAATCAGATTCTAAGTAATATCATGGTTTGTCACATGATCATTCTTCCCTTCACTGGCCTTCAATGTGACTCCATATGAAGGGGTCACAACTAGAGACTCTATCCAAACTATAGGGTCAAAGATAAGAGATGCGACCAGAATCATAATAGGGATGTGAGTAGTGTCTATTGCTTGATCATCCATCCCCTCACTCCCCTACAATGTGACTCCATTCAAAGGGGACACTGCAAGAGACACGAATAAAATCTATAAGTGATCTTGAACATTGGAAATATTCAAGTAGGTTTCCTGATCATAAAAAATGGGCATTAACATAGAAGGATCATTAGGCCCATGCTGATAGGGTGTTTTAGCACGGAGAGTGTCACCATTGCCATCAGCTTTTTTAGAGGCACGAGCAAGACTGTTTCAAATAATAATACCATCATCAATGTGAGCCTGAGTCCCCACCATAAGATCTAATTTGGGGGAATCATTAGAAATCTACAAAGAAATAGTAGTATCAGGGCCAAAAATAGGGACCACTGCCCTACCCTTTCTTCTCCTACAAATTTCATTATCATGTCCTCAAACATTTCAGAAGATACGCCACTTATTTCTATTTAAATACAAGGATATATGAAAAAAAGTGATAGTTCATGCATAACATGGGCTTTATTTCATACAGAAATCCATGTTTGAGAATATCATCTTGAGTTTTTAACACCTCTTCCATAACTAAGGTAACATCCATAAAATACTCGACTAGTATTCTACAGTAATTTCCAATGGTTGGATTATCAGTATATTTATCAATTTTAATAGGATTCCAAACAGACGATGCACTGACCCAGAGGATTTGAGGATGCTTTTATAACCAATTCAAATTAAAAACTCATATCTAGATTTGCTAGAAGGTGTTCTTAATAGGGTTGGGATCAAAGTTTCAGTCCCATTCATGAATGTGGAGGAAGTCGGTTTTAGAGCAACCAAACCGAGACACTATTCCCTTCGCTTGATCTCATCCAAAGGAAATACGATGAGATAAAACCCACGACCCATCGATGTCATCTTCCAATTTGTGAAGTCCCAAATTTTAGAGATCTGAATGGTGATCTCATTGAACTTCCATGGCTTCACCTCCTTAGGAATCACTACCCAAGAAATGATTGAATACTTGTGAATATTTATCTTTTCTTCAACTGCACTTTGTTTCACGGAAACATGGGAAATACGCCCTTTTCGTATAATCCTTACCGAGGAGGAAGATTCATAGTCTAGAAGGAAATATTGCATGCACCCTTGATATCTTCAATAAAGATTTTTTTTGTCCATCTGTGTCTTGCAAATTTCCATAGTTCTTTTTTTTTCATTGAGACTAAAAAGGTCTTTGTGGCCAACGCAATCCTCGACCACGAGTTCATGAATATATCTCCTCTCTGATTAAATAAGGGTCTCAAAATTCCTTAATTTAGGGTTTTTGGTTTCTTCTCTGTCATTATACCCTATATCCATTCTAATTAATGAATATATGTTCATAACATAACATATGTATTAAAGAATTAATATCGAGGAACAAATCCCTTACCACATTGGAAATTTTTGAATTGTAAACACGTTAAAAATATAGATCCTAAAATGTATATGTAAATCCCCATAATATTTATGGTAGGAAACATAAAATACATTAATGGTTCATATATACACAACATAAAATATATATTTTTTGAATAAAGAATGTGTCTTGTAGAATTAAAATTTAGGTGGAAATCCCTTACCATGAGTCTAGATATTTGTCTTATTTCCATTAACCCTTATATAATAAGAATGAATCAATTATTTGATATTTTGAGGACCTTTTATAGGTTTAATAACTTATATATAAATAATATATTTATTTATAATTTCATATTCATATACATTATCAGTTATGTATACATTGGCTATTTTTATGTTTTTCTGTTCATTGTTTGAAAATGGATTTGGTGTCATTAAAGAAGAAATTATTTCAACATATATAGAATAATAATCATATAAAAATTATTATATTTACTTATCAATTGCAATTTTAAACCCATCATGAAAAATTATTATGAAAAATGAACTATGTTTGGATCATGGAGACCTTAGGTCATACGACATATTAGAAAGGGTTCCATTTTTCAATTATTATTATGGAAAGAAGATATGTATTATATTATATTTATATAAGTTTTTGAATATCATGAATATCATGTTATTTATTTAATCATACTTATATATATCATTTGTTGGATTTTGTGATGAATGAATAATTACACTTCTTCATGGAGGTAGTAGTCCACATGTACATGAATGACATTTTTGTTATTCAGTTTAATAAATAAAATGATATATAAAATCATCAGAATGATAAATATGAAAATTAAATTATTATTAGTTCAATTACGCATCATATATATTCATTAAAAATTTCTTTATTTTCTTCTATGTAAAGTGTTAGTGAAAAAAAATCACATCACTTTATGAGGTAGTAGCCCTCCATACACAAGAGAGATGTTATGATTTTCCTCAAAGAATGAAACATAATATAGAATATGTTATATCATAATTCTATAGGTATACATATGTTACATATTTCAAATATATAATTTTAATACCCCATTAAAACCTTCTTTGTGAGGTAATGATGGAAAAATGACTTCAAATTACAAAGTGGTTATCCACCGTACACACGAATGAAAATTTTAAATCCCATTTTATGAATATGATAAAGATTTAAGAAATTATATTAATATATTATTATATAATTATTTATTATACACATTTTTTATCACAAGAGTGTATTATAAGAATATTTGAATGATTTTGATGATGAAATAAAACAAATACACAAAGTTATGAATATTATATCTTATCAGGCCACCTCATTATTATTATACCAGACATATTCCTAGAATATATTTATAAAAAATAATTTTAGGATGATGGTAGGGATGTTTGAAATTCATTTTGTTATTTATTTTCTAAAAAAATTGATTTTAATGTGTGAATAAGAGAGGATAGTTTGCAACATATTGTTATTGTGGTTAGGGCAACACTTATAATTGTTGAAGAAAGGTGTACCCCTATTTTTTAATATGATAAAAGGATTAAAAGGATTGTTAAAATATTAACTTATAAGGTAAAAATAATTTCATAATATAGATTATATATATATTTTTAGTTCCATTTTACATTTATCCTTTTAAATTTACTTCCTTGTAAAACAGTTTTAACATTAACATCGGTAATTTATTAATGTTAATGTTCTCATTCATTATTGAAAAAAAATTAAGTAGGAATTATTATATAATATAAATAATTATTATTCAAAATAATTCATCCATTTTACCAAATTTATATAACATATGTTTTTAAATTTAATTTTAAATCAAACTTGTAGACACGAATCAAAATCTGGTTTTCAATAAGTGTATTGGTTATGTTAAATATGATTTTATATTAAATCTATGAGTAATATAAATGTTTTTATGAATTTAAATTAATATTTATCATGATATAATACATTAATTTTTTTAAAATACATCCCCATTATGGGTTGTTTAAATTAACTAAAAAGGAAAAACCTTATGATCATGAAAAATGTTTTAAAGGAAAATATCATTTTAATCCCAATAACATCCTTATCGTAAAAATATATTAATAAGTTGATTTAGGAAAAAACATTGTGGGTTAAATGATAGGAAATTATAATTAAATTTATATTATATCAGATTTAAATAATAATTGTAAATTTTAATTTCAAATTTTGTTGATAATAGTTGATTTTTTTGAAAATTCAAAATTGTTCACTATTCAAGGGAAATTCAATCTTTTCCGAAAAATCCCAAAATATCACTGAAAGTATATTTTAATGTTAAGATTTCAAAACTAAATTTATTTTTATTAAATAAATTTTATAAATATTACAAATATTAATTATAATATTTTCTACATGAAATTATGTAAAAATCAATTCTGAGAAAAACATGATTTTGTGGAATATAACAACATTAATAAAAATAAGATGATTAATTACTAAAAATTTATAAATAAAATTTATAGTGTTTAAAATATATATATATATATATCCATTGTTAGTTATTATATTCATTATAACTATTTTAATGGCTATTTTGTACTTTTTTTATATTTCACATGTCTTTTAAGTTACTTGTTGGGTGTCAAATATGGTATTAAACATAGTTTTCATCTTTAAAATATTGGGGTATTATATCCTGAAAAAGTTAATCAATTTGTTCTCGCGATTTGAAATTTATCTTGATAATCAACAATTTTATATTTTAAAATAATTTTTTTAGAAACCATCATCAATAAAAGGTTTCTTAAAAATTCTTCATGACAAATCAAAAAGGACACAAGAAGGTAAAATAGAATAACATGTACAACATTTCAAAATAGATGATCATTTATTGGGTTTGAATATTTTTTCATGGAATAAAATAATATATAATAATAGGAACTGATATAGATCATTGATCATATGAAATTGAGTTTCAAATAGAAAGTCAAGGAACTAAAAATAATAAATTTAATATTAGTGAAAAGATCATCCATTTAGTATAATTGATTTTTCAAAGATAACATTTTTGTATGAAAATATTTTTCATAGATTGGAAGTATTATTTGACCATATATACAGAAAAAGTAGTTAATATTCTTAAATTAAAAGTATAAAATTATCATTATTCAAATTTCCTCCACAATCTCATGTTTTTTTCTAAATGATGAGTATTGAAGATGTGGTTTTCATTCTAGAAGAACTAAAATTAACTTTAAAAAAACAAAAGACTATAAATATTTATAATACTACTATTTCACCTATCATTAGATAGTAACAAAAACCAAAATTATCATCACATGTTATTCTAATTCGTCAAATGGATAAAACATTATATGATACATTAATAATCCAAATGTGACACTAATACCCAATGAAATAATTAATAAATTCCTCAAAAAACAAACCTATATTCAAAATAACATAAAATAAAATCAATATTAAAGGGAATTTTCATCTAAAATGAAATCTCATAGATTTATACATCAATGAATAAAACTATAGAAACCTTTTTTAAATAACATTGATTATATAGTTAAAAAATAACTTTTCTATCACATTGTTATCTATATGATAAATCTTGTGTTCTAATAATTATAGTAATATATATGATCATATATACCCTAAAAGTTATCAATACATAAAAAAATATTTCAATAATATATAAAGCAATACTTTACATAAAACTGAATATTATATATACTTCAACGTAAAAAAATTCCTCTTATAATGTTCTTAATATCTTTAGGATCTCATATTTAAAACAAAAAATGGGTGTCCAAGACATTGAAATATTGATCTAAATCCATCATACATTCCTATAATGGTTTTTAGAACCCTTATGAAAACCTTAATTAAATGTTATATATTATATACATTTGTCTAAAACTCTCCATTGATACCAAATATAACAACCCAGATCCCTCAAGCATAGAATTTCCTCTAAGTTTATAGACTTTACATTTATAAAATTTATAATAAAGAATGAGATGAAATCTATTCCCTAAAAAACATAAAAAATAATATGGATATTTTTTTATCGAATTACATTCCCATTGACCTTTTAGGTTTATAGTTTTAGAGAATTTGTAAAAAAAAAATTATAGAATAAATACACCTGTATTTAATTGATAACTTTCACCACATAACCTTGATATTATTATTTCATATTATTTTATCATAATCATCCTTGTGAAAATATTCTATTAATAATTTTTTCAAAATCATTCTTGACAAACTATGGAAAATGCAACATAAGATGGGTGAGAAAAATTCTTTGTAACGATAAACATATGAAATAAAAATTGATGTTTATTTATCAGCATACGGGTATAATGACATAATCAATGTGTATGATATAATATAGAAATATAAATACCCATAAATACGTAGAGAATAGAAAAATTAAATCATGGAATAAGTATTTAAAAAATTATATATTCAATTGAATTAATAATCATGATTCATGTGATATTTATCTTGACTAAAAAATCATTTATAATTCAAGACAATCATAATGGAAACAAGTTGGAATCTTGGGAAATCATATTAATACAAAACCTATAGACCCCTTAAAAACCAATAAAAATGGAATACCATATATATTTGTTCCTATATAATTCTATATAAATAATTATTAGTACCTAAGGGATTGGATAACTCTCTAGTAGCAACCAATATATAAGATTTAATAGCTCAACAGACACTAATTAGGTGCACCAATCGTTTTAAAATGTCTAATAACCAATGATAATGTATATAGATCTTTTGTTTCATCATAAAACACATAATAAATCATTATATATTTCATAAAGGAAATAACCTATGTAAATTTAATGGGTTTTATAATAATCTCATCGAAATATTAATAACCAATGGGAATGAAAGAGGTTCCATAAAAATTTTATTGAAGCATAATTTTCCTATAGAAAAGAAATGAGATTTATATAAAATTTATTTGAAACATGATTAACCCATGTAAATTAAATGGAATCCATAAAAAAATTATTTGAAATAATCATAGTCCGTGATGATAAAAAATTAGGATGTTCTAATTGAAAAATATCCCCATTAGAGAATATGTAACAACAAAGATGTCTTATTATATGAAAAGTGATTTTGAAAGATCAATTGGAACATTTATTAATAACAATAACCAATCATTAGAAAACTATTATTAAATATTTAATTATTAAAATATAATTTAAATCCCTTTCCTTGAAATTAATCATAAAATAATTAAATAAATGTCTTCAGGACAATATAACTTTCAATTTGAAAAACAATTTTTATAATATAAAACATGTTAAAATTTCATTTCTAAAAAATTATCAATAAAAATTATATAGAAATATTCAAATAAAATATTGGTTATTATGGTGGGAAGCTTTCATCATGTCATAAACATTAATATAAATGATCCGTGAACATTTTTTGTAAAATCAAAATATTCATTTTTTATAAAAAATGTGATAATTAATATTACATTAAAAAATAGGAAAAAGTTAGAAATGAAATTAATAATTTATTTGAATAATGTTAAAAACATTCCTATAAAATTTTGGAAATAATGTTTTTGAATAAAATGGGTTCCTGACCAAGGAAAGAAATAATGATGATTTTTCATAAAAAAATCATATGAAATATTTTCTACAATAATTGAGAAAATTGAATGGAAAAGATATATTATATTGAAATAAATATAAGTGAAGATGTTACAAGTGTTTCATTATTTATGGGTCCCATTATTCATCATTGGAAGAATAAACAAGAACAATCTCAATAAATGATGTGGTTGCTTCATAAAACCAAAACCACTTCAGTAACAATCGATCACAACCCATGATATAAATTAATTAAATGAAACTAAAAATATCATGAGAATATTTAAATTGATTATATTTTCATGTCAATGGTAATATATATATATATATATATATATATATATCATAAAATTATATCAGTGCATAATGTAACCGATTTCTCAAATAAGAAAAAGTGAAAAAAAAATATCCCTTACCTCTTTCAAAATGATTGAACAATAATCCCCATTAATGAGAGATCCTAAATTGGGTATTTAAATCACAATAATATTGAAGATAATAATCAAAAAATTCAACCATATATAGTATATAAACCACATAAAAGATAGAATTTGTGAATATGAAAATTTTATCACAGAAGAAAAAAGTGATATGTATATCTATTATCTCAAGTACAATCATTCCTTATAATTAAATTAATCTATGTATAATAAGGTTAAAAAATTATTTTATTTCTAAATAATATTTTAATAATATATTAAATAAACTCAGTCCATTTATTTTATTTCATTATATTTACAAATTAAAATACATAATCACTTAATCATATATAGGGTGTTTTCCGAAAAATCATTCTATTGTTTCAAAACATCTTCAATGGTATTACCCTGGTAAAAGAGGTCATTATTTTAGAATATAAGGAATAATAATAATGAAATAATAATAACATCTATTCATAGATTATAATTTTGAAACTACAAACAAATTTTCATGGAAAATGAACTTGCCAACAATCATTGAGATGATAGATCGTTCGTATGCATTAATGACGTTTCCAATTTTCATTGCTCATTATGAAACAAAGGTATGTATTATTTTAACATTACATAATTTTAATAATATCATAAATATAATAAAATTTCTTTAAATGTACAAATATATATATATATATATATCCTTCATGTGATGTAGTGATGAAAAAAAACAAATCTCTTCATTGAGGTGGTGGTCCTCACATACACAAATGATGTTATAAAATTCCTTTTAAATAAAAGGTGATATTTTATCTTTTTATAATGATTACTATTTCATTATTATAATTATTATTTCAATTATATCACATATATTTATTAACAATATCCTTATTACTTTTTATGTCAAGAGTTAGTGAAAAATGAATCGCATCGCATCGCGAGGAGGTAGTTTCTTCTACACATGAGCAATGTTATCATATCCACCATTGGAAAAAATGTAAGATGGAATAATTGAAATATTAACTCTATAGGAATATATATGATAAAAATATAATATATTCACTTTAAATTCATTAATATAAAAATACATGAGAGGTGACGATGGAAAATGAATGACATCGGTTCGCAAGGCGGTAGTCTTCCGTACACATGAATAATTATTTGTTATCCCATGTGATGGAAGAGAATAATGATTTTTTTATTAAAATAATATTATAACGTATAAGTATATAATATATAATTTTATTATCATATAATCATATTTTATGAAAATATAAAGAATGTGGAAGAAGAAATAGAACAAAATCTTATAGTTCGGAATGTTACCTCTTCTCAAACAACCTCATTAGGATTATACCTAAAATAATACTAAAATGGATTTATGAAAAAACCAACGATTATATAATTAGTTTTAGTATGTATTTATGTTATTTATTTAGTAATGGAACAAATAAAAATGTTTTTAATCTATGAATAAGGATGGATATTGGTTGCCCTTTTAGAAGTGAGGTTAGTGGCACACATATACATTTTGAAAAGAAAAATGTGTATCCACATTTTTAATCCTGAAGAAGACTACAAAATGGATTATTCTAGATTATTAGATATTATAATATCAAAATATGTCTAAAAATTATTTTTTGGACTAGTATTTATTTAATTATGACCCCCATACGTCTAGTTTTTCCCCATTGTAAAATTGTTTTCATCTTCACATTGGTTATTTATTTTTACTATTACCACAATTAATTATTTTTGGAAATAATTTTAACATAGTATATAATATAAATTATTCAAATTCAAAATATTTTATCCATTTTAAAAATTAAATTAATATAATTTGAAATATAAAATTTACAATCAAACCCACATATGTGGTTAAAAATATTGTGTTCAAGATGTGTTTTTTTCACGAGAAAGTTGATATTATATTTAAATTTTGAATAATAAATGTAACTGTATGCTTATAAATTATTATTTATTGATATATATTATATATATTTTATTTAAATATTTAATTCATTGGGGGTTTTATAATTAATTAAAATTTATTTTTTGGTCATTTGAACATAGTGTATTGTGTCGAATATGTTATCGAATTTTTTTTTGTTTTCTAAAATCATTATTTTTTACATTAAAACTAATAAATAAGGTTTTTATATTTATAATAGAGTTTATATCCATTTCCATTACACACATTATGATGTTTTTTCTAACTTATTTTTAAGTGTTTTTTAATTTCGATATGTATGCAATAAGGACTGTTTATATTGTACATCATAAATGTTTCACACTCTTACAAAAGAATGTATACTTGTATCATTAATTATCTAATTAATTTCATAAATAGGCTAACGAAAATTGTATGCCATGTTATATAAATTTCAAACTCACCCCCCCCCCCCCCTTGTGATTAACGCATCCTCTTTTGATCCAATATTAATGGTTGTGTCAACAATGTTCCCCAAAGTAAATTGCTCAACGTAATCTCGGAACTCGCTATCATAAACAAATATTGAATCTTCATCATTTATAAAATAAAGTTATTTGAAAACTTTAGATTAATTTAATCATCATTTCTCATGAATTCATCATATTCCACATCAAAAATATCTTTTAAATATAGAAACATGTTTAATGAAATGATTTTATTTTTTTAATGTTCTTTTGGACATTTAAAAAAATAAATTCATATTTTGGCCTCCTAATTTGAAAATTAGTGTACCCTACTGAAAATCTATAATAGCTTCTCCAGTGGCTTTGAGTTTTCTACCAATGATTATGGGAAATTTATTATCCTATAATTTTTATAATATGAGAAAATCAAAAGGTAAATATATCTTCCTTAATCCAAAAAAATAAACCATTCTTATTATTTTTGTAATATAACAGTCATCTAACTATATAAAAAATATTGTGGATTGTTTAACTCATAATTTCATCTACTAAAATTGACTCAATGATATCAAATTTGCACTTAAATAAATGTCACCTAATTATTTAAACATCCCAATTTACTCTAATGTATAATGTATAACAATGATTCTTATATCTTTTTGTTTCTAAGGAATCATTTTATAATGGACAACACTTAACTCCTATTACCTATAATATATTTAAAAATTTTCCAAATTTTTTATAAGATATAATTTTATTTATTGATTTACAATAATTAGGAAACCTAAATTAATTCCATAAAAAATTAATTTTTTTTGTTTAAAAAAGAGTTCCTAAGAAGAAGGAATTTTATGTTTTTTATTATTTTTTTAAGTTATTTCATGAAATATAATTTTAGAGATAAATTTATCAATAAATATAGAATCCAATCAATATATTCTTCAAAAAATTTCTATTATTTGTTACCATTTTTTAATATTTATTTACAGATTAATTTTATTTATAATATAAATATTTATCATTTTTTTAGTGGTTCTTTCCATATTTAATGATTATTCATTCCTAGAGATTAATGTTCACATTCAACCGGATTTTCAGTCTGATTTTTTATGTTCATTGTATGATTATATTGAGTTATAAACCACTTCTATTTGTAATGCAAATTTAATTATCCCTTATATGAACATTAATATTTTATGGTAGTTTCCCTTTTTCTCTATAATTCATTCCCCAAGACAACTAACTCATTTCAAAATCCCTATATATGATTCTTGAATTAGATTGAGTTTTTATAAATCAAATTTGGATTTTGGTTAGTTAAATTGATTTTTAAATACATAATATTAATAGTATAATTTTACTATATTTAGATCTTAATTGTAATACAATTAATATTCTAAATTCACTTATGTATTATAATATGCTTCCATAAACAGATTATGAAATAGTATTATAGGTTAGTGATTAAATCCATGGGGGAACATGAGGTCTAAAAACACCTTGTTCATTCCATGATAAATTTAGATTATTTCTATAACACTAATTTTTTTTATTTTACAGTGTTTTATCCTTTTAATTGTTTCATGGAATACATCTTATGAAGTTGACATTTTCATATTGATGAGAATGAATATCAAAATTTGGAAAAAAGCAGATGTAATTTTCAAACATACAATACTAATGTGATTTCGTTGATTGACTGTTTTGATGAATTCCCTTGTAAAATAATATAAACATAAAAAATATAATTTTATTCATTAATGCAGATTATTCCCCCAAGAACCACTTTTTAGTTAATTATATGAAAGTGTTTAAAAAATTATTCCAACAATTAAAAAGTGTTACCACTACAATCAACTCAACAATTTTTCTCAACTAATGTTTTTTGATAAGGGGATAGACTATTTTAAATAGTACCCATATGTAACTATGGAGTGTACAGGTGATTAAGAAATTTTCTAATGAGACCTATAAACATATCCCATGATCCATGGAAAATGTCACACTAATAATTATGAAAACTAGTCATCTTATGACTTATATAAAATATTTTTACTCTTTAGTAAAATTAGACTACCAAAGAATAAAATAATTCATCCCATGAACTAAAAAATGCCCTCATACAATTTTTAGAAACATTTCCTTACACTTTAGTAAATATTTAATGAGAAAATAAGTGTTTTTATTCTTCCACACTCAACCCCCTTAATGGTAGTTATTTCATCATATAATAAAATTCCTTAACTAAGTCATGTGTGTCTTTATTAATAATTCCATTATATAAAGGATGCATAAAAAATATGATTGACTATTTTCATTTTTTTAAACCCTACGTGTTTTCCTAATATAAGAGAGATTATAAGAAATTTTTGGGACATGAACTTTCTTAAATAAAACTCCCTCATCATACTCATTTCTATAATATGTTTTATTATTATTTATTTTTTTTAATTTTATTAAAATATTCTATATAATATTAAAATTATTCATTAATATTTTATAATGAGAACTAATCTATTTGAAAAAAATTTGGATGATAGGATATAAATTTTCATAAAAACATATTTAAAATACAAATGAATATTTTTTAATTTGATTTCCTAAATATTATTTTCTGTTGTTTGTTTACATTATTGATGAAATAATTTAATTTTTTTAAAGAAATTTTCTATGGGATATATTTTATAGTCTATTTTCTAGGATGATTCTCTATTAATAAGGAAATGATAATAAACATTATTTCAATGAATATAAATCAAAATGAATTTTATAATCACTATTTGATCCCATTACAGTATTCTGAATATGTCGATCCTAGAGAGAAGGATAATTGATTACATGATTTATCGAAGTATAAAATAAAACTGTTATGAAACTTTAGCAATGATATCATAAAACTAATTTTATTATATAATTTATGAATTAAAATATATTTTGAAATATGTGAATGGTTGATTGATAATAGAAATTTTGAAATGATGTAACAAATATTAAAAATATAGAAAATTTCATTGGTTGGTTTAGGATATATTATCCTTCATTAATGATTTATAAAACTCATAAAAAATAAATAAAATAGGGTACCTGAATTGATCAATTGATTAACCTATGAATGATTTAATATAATAGATTATAATATATTAACTAAACAACCCACAAAATTTATTAATCAATAATCATTATATTATTTTGTTCATTGATAATTTCATGGATATCACATATTTTATATTTTATTGATTAAATAGTTTTTTATTTTAATTATCACATAGATAATTTTCATTATTCCTTAACATTTTGAAAATTTATTACATTTTATTTGATGAAGGAGAAAAATGTTGTAAATAATGAATTGTATATGTATTATTTTTTTTCCAGCACAACAAATTTTCAAAAATTGTTTCTCCAAAAGTCAATCCTGATTTAAAAAATTATTTAATTCCAATGAAATATGAATTCAAACACTTCTATTGAAGAGAATAAACAATTGACCTAAACAATACTTCCATATCAAAGTCATGTCATTTAATTTATGTTATGATCATATTTTTTCTTTTCACAGTCAATTCCTCTGACTTCTAAATATATTTATTTCTGAATTCATACATATGTTTTCATACGTATCCATTTCTTATTTGAATTATTATTTTTTTCTTCCATTAAATAACCAACATGTTACACCACCTAATTTTCTAAATTCATATATATATCATCACTCACAATATTCACACAGTAATTCATTTTGACACTACAATGTAAAAATATTAAACCCCTCTAACAAATTATGCCACTTACACATGTAATTAATTGTCCAACTAATAACATTAATTTTCTTATAATATGTAATAATCTCTATGATTGTGACATTATACATAAGATTAAATTCAAAGAAACCCAAGTAAAAAAACTTATATCATTCGAGATTGATGTCCACAATGGAATTCATTATCTAACAATAACCAAGATATCATATTGTAAACACATCATATAATGGTCAAACTAGTACTTTAATTATTTTAAATATATAGCACATCATCATTGGGGAATTATGTTGACCACGTTTGATGTAAATTTATTTGATTTCTATGCCACAACAGAATTTTAATTATAGGTATCTTCCATTATCTTCTATAATGCAATCATTAAATAAATAACTCAAATCTAAGCCACATTAGTTGATCCTCGCTGGAAAATCATCATCGTATTCTTTATATATGACCTTAACTCAATATAGATATGTTTAGATGACTCCTTTAACCTAAACTTGTAAAAATAATCTTCTAACCGTCATCAACAAGATTTATGAACTTTTTGCCTCATATGTATTCCAATTAATCAATGTTGGTGATTGGATTTAGGATCATCATATATATCGACGCTTCCTCTTCAATGATTCCTTCAAAAAAAGAAAATTTAGTATGTAATATTTTATCATTCATTTAGATGTTCAATCACATCAATTAGGGGGTTGAACTAATTTGAATATATTCACAACCAAACTAAATATAACATTTATTATTGTTTAGAAGAGTTTATGGAATTTTCTCGATCTCTACTCATAATATTCATCATCTCATAAAATCACTATCTTGAATACTCTTATAAATTTGAAATATATTTACTTACTGACTTCATTAAGAGCTCATCTTGAGTTTCATAGCTCTACTCGATATTATTCATCAGTATAAATTTTAAATGGTTTGGTATGTAACAAAAATGAAATTCAATTAATATTTACTAAAAATAATGTAAATTTATTACATATATATCTTATATTTGAGACCAAAATCAATCATTAATTTCATTCAATGACAACTTTCATATCCTTATTATAAATAACTAGTTGGACCTCAATTCCTTAGTTTTGGCATTTAATATTGAAATTACTTGGAAGTAATTTGGTTTGGGTGGTGGAAGAAGAAATTATCTTATAAAAAATGAACTATTTAATAGGGGTTGATGAAAACATATCTTAAAATATAGATGATCTAAAATTATCTTATAATGTGTTTTTTATGTAAAATCTAGTTTATTCTATAATGTGGATTTATAGTGTAATTTCCCTTATCGGGAAACCCATCATTATTTGGAAAATGGAAATTTCTATTATTGAGATGATATAATTATATTATGCTCAAAACTAAAATTTTCCCTTATAAATATAGATTCAAATTCTCCTATGGGTATTTAAAAATATATAATATGCAGAAAAATTTTAAAATTCAATTTTTTACATTAGAAGTAAAAAAGAATTTAATTCACTATGAAAAAATGAAATTAATTTTAAAAAAAATTAAATACCACATGACATTAAATATATATCACCTAATTTACATTAACAAAATTCATGTAATACATTAAATTATGAACAAAATCAGTTCAAGAAAATATATTAAGAATGAATCATCAATCATCAAAAAAATTAAATTAAAAATCCAAATTCATGAATACATAATACAAATATTATTTCAAAAATTATTTCACAAAATAAACAATAAAATTGATTCTTGAGATATACAAAAATTAAACAAGAAAATAAAAAATTAATGTACCAAATTATCTACCATTTATCTGATTATTAAATGAATTTAATATTAAATCGAAAAACTATAAAGTGGGTTCTATTAAACAAATAAGTTATAAAATTTGATCACATTACATTATAATGATGTGTAAAATATATATTAAAATCTATCCACATCAATTAATGATTATTAGATAGAAAATTATGATAAATTTATTTCCAATTATCCAATTTTAGGTCTAAATTAAATGCATCCATGAATCGACTTTCACATTACTTTAAAGTGACTCCATCCATTTTTATTTGGCTCTGAAACAAATCTAGCATGATTCATATATTGTATCTACATTAAGAAAAAAATCCATTTTTTATTAATGTTCATAACAACAATTGTAATATTTAAGGCTACTTCATTGAAGCTATGTAGTAAAGGTCTTCAAGAGGAATCAACAAATATCATTTATTATTTTATCACGTAAGTAACTTTAATATTAACAATGATATAAAATTAATAATAACAGATCCAATATATTCCATTATGAATGAAATTTTCATTAAACAAACACATATAGGAATTTTGAAAATAGGTTCTACTAAATACGTTTTGGCATACTAATCTCCCACTTTTTTATTATTTTCAACACACCCACTCATTTCTAAAGTTCAATATGTGTGATTATTTACTTCTACCCAAAATGATAATAAAATATAATGTTTCAATATAGTTAATATTACCTTATCAATATAACCACATCCCCACATTCAAAATGATTCTAGATAAATTTATGAGGGAAGTATGACATCACTTGTTTTTTCATCATAATCTACCTTTTTTTACTTAGAAATAAGTCTACATGGGATTAAAAAATATAGAAACTATGAGAAAATTATAATTGATTATTAATGATATCTATAAAAAATTATACATGTGATACTATGATGAAAACACAATATAGTGTCTTTGTATACAATATTTATAATGAAATTATCTATTGCTCGTAGATACAAGAAAACAAAAATAAGATCAAAATTAAAAGAACAAACTACCAACATTGTTTTATGTATTGGTAAAGAAACCCCTATTAGTTTCTTCATTTTGTATAATCATAACTAATGGTTTAAATGGTGATTATCATACCTCATACTCTAGATATACATATCTTGAAATACATTTTTTTTAATTTTCTATAATCCACTTCATGGTTAAGTGGTAATCTGATATAAGTCAGATTCAATCCCAACTGGAGATTCGAAATATAAAAATTCATAAAGTGGAATAAAAAATTAAGAAATATATATCCAAATTTTAAATTTAAATTGGTCCATGCTTCCACACGACCAATTTCATCATGAGAAATTTGTTTTAGGTCAACAAATCCCATCACATCATCAAAAAATTACCACCAAAAACCGAAGCTCGTGCAGCAACTACCTGATGTTGCGCCCACTATAGTGAATAAAACCATCATAATCATTAAATTTCTAATGTCCCGTCGAAGAGGGTATCTTGGAAGGATCGACCTTCAATATCTAGTATCACCACCATTAAAAATACCATCATCACCACTATTCCAAAATCATGACGAAGTAAAAAACAACTGAACCATCACCACCAAAAGGAATGTAAACAACACACCGAACTAAATCACCTAGAATACCTCATTGTCACCACAGAAGAATCTCCAAACAATAAAATCAAATGATTCGATTCAAAATAGAACCGAAATCAAAAAGAAAACCTGAGATTTGAAATCATAGAATGAAGTGCACATAGCTAGAAAACCAAAACCAAGACAAGTCAAATCCTATAGTCACAGAATGAAAACTGACCACAAAACACCTGCAACCATTTAATGTGAATTCCAATGAAAAAAATAAAAAATCAATGATAGAGTAAACCTATGATGAAATTCAAACAACCCTACCACCAGCATCATCCCTATAAACCATAAAACTCAATTAGTCTTAACCAAAAATTGGATCATACATGGATGGTTAGGAAAAAAGAGTAGATGAGAAGTACTGATGAACAAGACTAGACCATGATACTCACTTTCCATCAGAAGGGATCCTGAAAAAAATGGTAATCCAGGATGAACCAAACAAATAAAATAGATTAAATCGTCTATGAATTCCACTACCAATAATCCCAAATCGCTGAAATTACATCAAGATAAACCAAGATTGTATTTATTTTGGATGGTCCCATCAATAAGAGAAGTAGTCATAGTAGTAAGGCCCTAGAGGAAAACAAGGGAATGAGAAAAAGGTATTAAGAGTCATGTTGAAGAAGAAACCACTCAGAACAAGGCGGATAGAAAGGGGAGCTATGATGAGAACTATCCCTAGTGAAAAACCATATCTAAATAGAATAAATAATCATTTCAGCATAACTATGACCTTCTCTCCCCCTAATCGGATGAGGTGACTCTTATATGTCATGGAAATTGACACATAGTGAATATAAGATATATTTTTGGTTTATTGTTGGGAACCCTACATGTTTCCTTAATTTACCTACATGATAAAAAGGATGTAATGTAAAACATGAAATATGGAAGGACCTCAGAGTTCCCCTTAGGCAACGCAATGGCTCCGAGTTATTTATCATCCTATGAAAAACCTTCCTTCCACTTTAATCACTTTTAATCCATTAATATTTTCTAAATTTTGTTTAGGTTTATTATTTGATTTGATTTGGTATTATTGCTACATATTATTTCTACCTATTACAACACTTACCATAATTTTCACATTACTTTCCTTTTAACCATCTAACATGAATATAGTGAATGGTTCACAAAGATGATAAAATACTCATTCATAAATACATTTATAAATTAGATTTAACATCTACCACCTCTTCATATATACTCTTATATAACTCTAGTTAGCCTAGAAATATTATCAACAATCGTGTCATGTACTGGTCATCTTCATTTTATTTATCTTCATTTCCTTTGAATGTTTTAATCTAGAATAAATACTCCTATTTTAATTCTAGTATTTGAATCACTTCCATATCTTATGAAGTCCCACCTTGTTGTCTAGTCATGTACTCCATAGTATTGTGAACTAAAAATAATCATCAACTACACTATTCTTATAATTTTCGAAATAGGTTTTTTTTGGAATATTTATGATAGATCTATTCTCATCTTTCTTTTAACAAAAAACCTATACACCCATGCTCACAAAAGGCCCACCATAGTTCTTTTTTATTATCTAGTAGTCATATTACAATATTATGAGTAAGATTTTTGTATATTTCTTCTACAAGACCATCTATTTCCTCTAAAATTGGAACTTTGATTTTGAAAATAAATTTTCATAGAATTAGTATGATTTTTTTTATTAAAATGTAATCATAAAATTGCAGATATATTATAGACTCCTTGTTAAATTATTTCATTCATTTGATGTTGAATAATTTAACTCTATTTTAAAGGACCGATAATCATAATTTTTTTATATCAACATTATTATATAAAACATACCTCTTTAGAAACTAATTAACTACATATTTTCCTATTCTACATTAAATATTTTTCTCATTGGTTTTAGTAGAATATTTATTTAAATCAAAAATCATACTGAATCATTATTTAAACATGTTCAACATATATTGCAGTCAAGGGAATATTGATTATGTACCATCCAGTTTTTTATCCTTTATTGTTAGTTCCTAATTGAGATCTATGGTAATATTTTTTAATTTTATTCTCTATTATTATTGTTATTGACCTAATTAACTGACGATTCTTCTCTATTGATATACACTTCCATGTCATAAACCAAACTTTTTTATTTCATAATATTTAACTTCTCTTTCTTGAGGTATTATATCTATTTGATATATAATTCAAACTTTATATTCAGTTCTGAATTAGGTATTATCATTTCTTCTCTATGATCATAATTTAATAATGAATAAAATAATTTCTTAACATGAGGGATGATATGAACATCATTTTATAAATCACAGAAAGGGTCACCATTCTCTTTCATGATCACTAATATTCTCATTTTTTTACTAAACCAAAACTTATTTTTATTCTTATTAATACATTTTTATGACTTCTATCCATCCTCTCCTAATTAGGAATTTTTATCCTAAATTACTGGGAAAGGATATATGACTCAGAATATAATAATTATAACATTATGATAGATTCTTACTTTTTCATTTAGATATACCCTTAATGAATATCATTAGTATAATATATACAGTTTTGTTGAAATATTTTTCATCTTTAGTATACGAGAAATCATATTGTATTTTCACTTCCCCTATGATTTTTCAATTTCTCAGGGATTTAAAATCCATTTTTTCATTTTCACATTTTGATTTTAGGTTCAATTATCATCTCATATTTTATTATTATTTATATAGATTATCAATTTTAAATTATTCTATTTATTTTCAGGATGGTATTATTAAATTGAACTAATATGGAAAATTACCCATTATTCAATAAAAATGATGGAATCCACAAACATCTAAACAAACCCCTATATTGCCATCACAATCTCTTTTACATGGGTGAAATAACATTCAATAACATAATAAGAAACCATTTTAATTACATAAAATTGGATCTTATAAGTATGATGTTTGAATTATGTGTATTAAAAATGTATATCTTAGTTGTATACATATTTTTCCTATAAAAAATTGGTAGTTTAGATACATATAATGATTGTGTAGATATTCTCTGATAGGGACATCTAGATAAAATTTTCAACCCTCCCACTTTCTCTATATTCCACTTTTATTAATTAGTCAAATATGATCCATCATCAAGGCATTAAAACACAATTATTTTACTCTATGTCACTTCCTAGATAAGTGATAGGAGGTATCCCAGTATACTATACCAAAATATATAAAAATTCATCCAACAAAATATCATAACACCATGGTTATTAATATGATAATATTATCTATAATTCTTAAGTCTCATTTAGATTTTAGTGTTAACCTAGCTCTAATAAGGATTAATTGTTCATAGACATTTGAATCACTAATATGTTTAGTGGGTGAATTAATGATCACTTTTGATTAAATATTTATTCCCTTATAAATACAAATTTTTTAACATGGTAATTCCTAGATGAACATTACTATTTATCGAAACACCACATTATTTTGTAGTAATATTAAAAGAGAGAATTATAAGGTATCTAACATGGATAACTAAAAGAACTAATCATATACATTTGGAAAATCCCCTCCCCCAAAAAGTATTCCACTATCTCAAATATCTCTCTTAAATCACATATTCTAATATTCTCTCTATATATAGAATATATCGTTCAGATGTATATACACTAAACATTGATTGGTTATTCCCTCAATTACCCAATATATAATCCAATAATGTTTATCCCTAATTTATATTTCTACTTTTATCCTTGGATCCTTCAACACCACATTGATTTATGATATTATAAAATTATCATAAAGAACTGGTTTGGTAATGTGCTCCTTCAAGATAATTACAATTACTACTTTTCTGATTACTCCTCGATGATTAATTTTGATCTTGATCTTCCTTGGCTTCCTAAATACTTGACTTTATGGGAATTTCCACATTACATCATGGGAAACTAAAATTTTACCTTTATCTCTACATTATAATAATGTGTTTTGGTTTTAGATAACTCTATTTCATAATATTGAATTCACTCTCAATATATTTTTTTGGTCATCTTCTTCACATTCCTATATATTTATTCAAATAAATATTGATCAAATCAAGTTTCCAATTGAACGTAGATACTCTTTCATCATCAGAAACAAGCGCAGTCTTCCCAAAGATCTCATTTTATTTATATTTCAATTAATCAATATAAATTTCAAAATAAATCAGGTATTTCGTTGTTTCAAATCCTCTATAAAAGTGACTAAATTATAATAATTATAAATCTTCACATATACGACCAAATCTGTCATTTCCTTGATTTCCTTTGTGACTTCAGTTTTAGATATCATGTCAATTTTTCCATCCTTTTTTTAAAAATTAAAAATTCCTCAAACACATGAATACATTGGATGAATATTTAAATTCTTTTTCAAGTATTTATAATATTGATTTTTATTCATCATTAAAAACATTCAATCATCGATGAATTGATATATTCATATAAAATTATATTTATCAGTCTAAAAAATAGTCTTACATAGAATCATTTGGATTACTATGAAAATCTATAAGATCAAGGGCTTTTCGATTTCATTGATTTCAACTATAAATATGTAAAAAAACTTTTAAAGGACATTTTGGCTACATCAATGTAACCTCAACCATTATATGGTCACTCAAAAACACCTCTAACAATATACTAATATTTTCACTATATTCTTAAGCAATTTCCTTTAGTTTCTTTTAAGATTAAATATATGATGAAAAAAATTATTTCTACTAAATTGATGTTCTGAAGCTATGGAATTTAAGAATAATCAGTATATATCCATTTCCATTTTATAATGAAAATAGTTAAATTAAATAATTGAATTGATATATTTATCATGCATGAAATACTATTCCAACTCAAGGATCCATAAAAATACATAAAATGTTATAACCTCCATCAGCGGTTTGATATTCACATGTTGCAATAAGTAGAACCATGAAACTATTGGGCACAAAAATCAATCCCTTTTTAATATTAGAAAATATACCCACAAATATCTAATGTTTAATATTACTAATTTTTTCATTCTCCTCATTGTTGATAATAATATTCAATGGTCTTCAAGGGCTTTCCCACCACGTCAACACAAATACATCTTCCCCATAAAAAAATTAGATACTTTGGATGGAAGGATGAAATCAAATGTTTTTCCTTTGAAAATATACTTATGTTACAATACGTTAGTATACTGGAACCTACCTACTGTTGAAAAGGTGGGATTTAACTGAGGTTTCCAATGGTGACCCTAAAAAATAAAACATGTGATCCCAAACTCAAAATCTCATGTTTTTGTTTTTCAATTCCATATTTAACATGAAATTAATTGAAGTATCCATATTACTAAAAACATAAAAAAAATTAAATGCAATGTATATAAATCCCCCTTATCTAATTCACTAAACATAGACCATGAAGAATTTTATTTAACACAATCATAAATATGGATAGCATGTGTGATTATTCTACTTCACACTACAAAATTTTTGATCTTGGGGAAACATGATAGCTTTATCTCTAAATTTATAACCCATAAAAGGGATTACCTAAATATTTTACATCATGGAAGTGAAACACCATTTGAGAAAACATCTTTCTTATATAGTAGTTGCAAATGTATAATCCTTAAATTTTGTTCAAATTTAACATATATATATATGAACAATTAGTAACATTCAATGACCTAATATTTCCTCAATGATAGAATTGAAGTTGATAGTTATTTCCCAACCTAGTAAATTCACTCTTAATCTATTGTATTTTATTCTTATTTTAAATTTCCAAAAAAAATCATCCTCTATTCTTTGGATATTGTAAGACTGCAAAAAAAATCATCTGAACCATTACCAAACTATTCATATATTTCACATTATTTTTCTTTGAACTGTCAAATCCATATTTAGGGGATGATTTGGATAGATTCCAGTATCATCATGTATACCCACATAGATTCCATTAATAATATAATCAATATTTTATCTCTATATTCTCTTATCCAACAACCACTAGTGTATGATGATTACAAAGAATTGTACAATTGAAATATGGGCCTCTTTAGTTTTCTCACATTCTCTTTTGAAAATCATACTCTTATATAAATCATTCAATTAATCCTCAATAATTGTAAAACCTTTAATAGAACACAAATTCTAACCTAAAATTAAAGTAATGTACTCTTAAACCTTGTAACCTTAAATCCACATCATCCAAAATCTTCTTGAAATTATCCAATAATGAATTATTTTGATATATATGGTAAAGATCAGGATATATATGGAATTTTAATTAAATATTTCCTCACATTATCAAAAAAATATCCATTGATATTGTTTTGTAATCCTAGGTAGGATTTATTGTACATGAAAGAGCATAGTCTGTGTCTAAAAAATATCTTCTAAAATTGGTTCTTTGATTTTTAATAGTAATTGAAAAATACTATATATATTATTGTGTAATACTAAAATAAAAGAATCACTTTTCATAGGTGTTTGTGGCCTCCTTGGAATAGTCTTACTTTTAGTAATGGGGAGGACTATCTCTCAGTTTTCATGGAGCATACATCCTCAGGATTTGTTTTGTTTATCTTAATTTTTTGATAAAACATTTTTTTTAATTAATTAATTGTTTATTTAATTTTTTCACTTGAACATAACATGTCATTAGTCTGAAAAGATACTAAAATTTCCTTAATAACCTTATTTAACAAATTTCTGGGCATGTACATTGTATTTTAAACATTGTGACTTATGGATTATGTATCGACGAGATCATTTACATTTGTAACTATATCCACATTGAGATCTATGGTAATCTTTTCTTGTTTCTAATTTTAATGATTATTTTTCTTGATCCCAAAAATTCATCTCAAGTTCATACTGGCAAAATATTTCTTAGCATTGGCCACATGTTTTTTGTTTCGTGAGGTACTTATATTCATTTTTGTGGTATTATATTTATACCACCTAGAATTTGAATTATTCATTCATCTCATTAAGATGTCCATCCCTTTCTTATCCACAATAATCATTTCATGATGTATCATATATTTCATCATCATCATCCAAGAGATTATATTCAGTATATGAGTCTCTAGATGATTTTTATTTCAATTTATTGAGAATAAGTATTCTTATTTTTCTAATAAACCAATTATTATTATTTTTATTCTTAATCTTGTCACCAAACTAATATAATTTTTATTTTCAAATTACAAATTTTAGCCATAAATTTCAATAGGAGAAAAAACAATATAGTTATAAAATCATGGAAGATTATTTCTATTACATTAACATTTACCCTTCTATAATCTCATTTATAAAAATGAAATAATTTTGGTGAAAAATTCTTCATATTAAGCATAAAAGTCATCATATTCTACAATAATTCTTCTATAACATTTTTTTTATATAGAATCAAAATCCATTAAATATTTTCTAATATTTTTGAAATATGGTTCATTTATCATCTATCAATCTAATTTTCTATTGTACATCCACTAATTATATATTATTATCATTATTTTGGTGGTGTTATTTTTGGATCTAATAGATCGATAAATATCCTTATTAATTTTTCACAATGATGGATTATAATATCACCTAACCAAACCCCTATATATTGATGAAAATTTAATTTTCATGGGTAAAATAGCATGAAAATTTTATTAACATCAGCCATTTTAATATCATAATATTTCCTTCTCCAAAAATTATGTTCACCTTCTTGACATTTAAATTACCATTATTATTGTTTATAAATTTTTCCCAGATCTCCTTTAATATTTGGAAAACCATTTCTATTGTGTTATCCTTCTCTAAAAAATAAATTATGATATCCTATTGGGAATTTCTATATAACTCTATATTTCTATTGTCTCCTTGACTCAAATTTTCACCATTATAAATGGGTTCAAACCTCAATATTATTTAATCTCTCACTTTAAGCGCCAGTGATAGGATGTAGGGTCACATATGATTCATCTGGCTATAATAATTCATACCATAATTTTTGGAAACACCTTAGTTGTTGAAAGAGTTAGGATTATCAATATCCTATATTTATACCTTGGATATTTAATGGGAAATTTTATCTTACACTTATATATATTCATGGATCCAAAATATCCACATGAGGGAGGGGTGAATCAGTGATATTTTTTCTTTTTTGATTTTTTAAATATTTATCCCAACATATTTAAAATATGAATATTTTTAATGCAGACAATTATATATCACAACCTCACCTTCATGTTTTTTTAATAAATAATTAGAACACCCAATGGTATTTATAATTTTAATCTAAAATAAATTCTCCTAAACATATTTTTTACTCCCAAAATCATGAATTATACACTATCTTCCATTATCATATTACAAAAATGAGTCCATTATGATCTTTATATAACCACTACACCATATAATTTGTTATAACTCAATGATATTATTTTTTATTCCCATCCATGGTTATTGTTCGACATTAATGATTTTGATCCACATGTATAAATTTCTACTTATTATCCATAATTATGTTTACATCACTTGAAATTATGATCTCCCTCTATGAGAAAACGTGACCAGGTTTTCTCATTTACTCCCTTAAAAACATCAGTGAAGTTTCAGTCTCGAGATTCATTATAGAAGAATAGTGACATATATTTCCTTAAATACAAAAATACATTGGTGTATATAAAATCCATTTCTCTTAAATGGAATCTAAATTTTTATCCCTCTCAAACCATGATAATGAAGTGTCTCAAATTATCGATAATATCATACAAATTGTATGCATGATCTATCAATATTTTATTTGATTATATTCATCACTTAAATATATATTTATTAATAAATATATCATTATTCTCTAGATTCCATTCTTATTTCGAGTCCTCGTGATCTTCAGAAGCTGGTATGATCTTCCTCAAGATATTATTTAACTTCACATTCAAATAATCCTTCTGGAATATCTGTATCAATTATTTATTTAATTCATCACAATGTTCTATAAGATACACTAATTTAAACTCTTTTCAAATAACCATAAGTGCGGACTCATTTTTATTTTCCACAAAGACGTTCTCATTTATGGATGATGATACTATGTCATTTTTCCATCATTTATGGAGTCATGTAAAAAATTTCTATCGCATGAATCACTACATTAAATCATTATGGTAATTAAATATGATCAATATTATAATTTTATAATGAATATATTCATTCATTTTCATAGTCATTTAGAGAATTATGATTATTAGGAAAAGACTTGCAATCATGGATTTCGAATTTATTTTTTCTTATAAAATTTAAACATATTCATCAAATGATTTCGGGTGTTCTTTAATGTGGATCCAACCCTTATAAATTAACTCAAATACAACACCATCAAGATTTCAATAGTGTTTCATCATTAAAGAGTAATTTTATCAATTTTATATAATTTCATTCCACTAATCCTTACATTTAATAAGGTTACATTTTTATTGTCAATGAAGGATCATCAAGTAGAATCAGTACATATATAATCAAATTTAATCATTATAGTACCTCACTCAACTAATATACATGAATTTATTAACACTCATGACATCAAATTCCAACTTATAGATGAATTAAAATCTATCTAGCATCGTCGCCTCCATCAACATGAAAATATTTATATTTCACAATAAGTACATCCAAAAACACAAGGGCCTAAAACTCAAATATTTTAATTTATTTATTGATGTTCTACATGATAATATTTATTTATTTCTTATAATTTTAGAATCATAATGGTTTGTAAAAGTGTTCAATTCCTAATTTATAAATTTAGGGGATTAGTTATGAATATATTCTATTATTCATGGAATTTCCCTATATAATTGAACAAAAATTAGACTTACAAATAAAATATATCCAATGTTAGTTATTTATTTATATATTTATAATATTTTATATATAAAAAATGTATAAATGAAATATATTTTCAATATATATTGTCATAGAATATATGTACAATTCATTGGGTGGTAATTTTCAATAATTGTTGAGTCAATGATTTTAGTACATTTTTTATTCAAATAATATATATAATATTTTATTTCATACAAAATACCAAACTAAAAAAATGATATTTTAAAAAAAATATAGGTATTAAATTTAATCATTATATTATTTATATTAAATTTCTGGGTATTAATATAGGTAACGTTGTTATGAAAATTGTATAGAAATTATAATCATTAGAATCAAGTTGGGAGACTATTCATTATGTGGTAATTTTTTATAATCATTGAAAGTAGGTAGAATCACATGGAGTTTTCCTAGACTAAGAAAACACTAAGATTCAACAAGCATGTCTTGGGAATAATCATCTACCAAAGAATATCATTCATACGGAAATCGCTATAATATTCATAGTAGGCGATTCCCCACTCGTGATGGAAACTATTTTGTGTCATACTATTAAATAATTTGTGGAGGCAATTAGAGGGTTTTAGTAGTTTTAATATGTTATAAGAATGAAATTTTTGATGTAAGAAACTTTCTCATTATTTTATTCAAATTTTTAATAAATTTTATTTGAAAATACATTTAAAATTTTTGTAATCACAAGTTTTTTTATTAATTCTGTAAATATAAAATAAATTTAATAATTAGAAATACAATCATTATATTTTTAAAATAATAATTTTTAGAATAATTTCATTTTTCTATATAATATTTATTTTTATCATAATAAACCAAACTAGTCACTATTTAATAACATCATTACTCATTTTTATTGAAAATATATTGCAAGAAAATAATTATTAATAATTTATGATTAGTACATTACAAAAAAATATAAGTTCACTTTATACACTAAAATTCATGTTCTAATAATTATTTTTATTTCTTGATGCATATTTGTAATGAAATTAAATTTCATCACCTTCAAAATTGAATTTAAAAAATCAATTTCTTATTTGTGATTCTTATCATCGAAATTAGATAATAAGATCTAATTAATTTAGGGAATAGAAATAAGTTACCAGGATAAAAATCTGTCACTATAGTGAATGTTTAAATAAAGTTGAAAATGTTAAAAGAAGATGTCATATCTTAGAAAATCACGAAGAATAATCTCTAAATTGGTCGATGATGACTTTCTTAACAATACCCCATCATTTCCCAAATATTTATTTAGAAATTTTTCGATTTTTTTTAATATGTTGTATATTTTTTATGAAGAATTAAATATTTACATCAATACCATATCTCTATCATATAAATGGATCCTATCGCCACTTAAATTATCATCAACTATAAATCCTATAGGATAAATGAAATTACTCAACAACTCCATCCAAAATTATATTCCATGTCCTAAAAGTTATGGTCTCATCAAAAGAACAAAATAAAGAGGCTTAATAAAATTGTCCTATGCAAATATTAAAGGAAGAGGTATTTGTCTTAAATGAGTTCATTTATGTTTCATTATTTTTAAACATCCTACAAATATATTATACACATCATAATATATAAAAATATTTATATTTATTATATTTAATGTTTATTAGTTTTTGTAATATCAATTATCTATCTTTCTCCAATCCATTAGAAAATTAAAATGATAAATATATTATGGTTGAATCGATAACTCAATGACTGATGTATTTAAAAATTCACGGCCACTTTGCATGGATTTATATAAAATAAAAATAATGAATAAATATAACGTTTCTTAAAGGATCATTATTCTATAAAAAATGATTATTCTATTAATAAAATTAATAAAAAATTTCATCATCAATTTTACCCCCTAAACCCAGAATACTGACACATTTTTCTTAATTTCAATGGATTATGAAAAAATGAAGGAACTTTATAAATATTTTTCATTTAGATTAATATAGGAAATATTTTTCAAAAAATATGGAGCTAATAAAACTATTTTAATTATCATTTACCCATGGTCAATATACGTAGTCATTTTTTAGAAATTTACGAAGAAACCCCAACATAACAATTCAAGTTATCACTTTATAATTAGCGATCTTCATATTTAAATAAATAAATGATTAAATGATATAGGAAAATTTTTTCAAAAATAAATTTTATAAACATCATTTGGTTATTCGGGAGAGTATATAGATATACCAAGTATGTCAAGACATTATGTAATAGTTATTCAATGAATTTTCTATTCCTTATGAAATGTTTCTTATTTCACGACATATTTACATTTAGATGGTGTAATTAATAACACATTAATTTTTATTGTTAATTTTAAAATATCAATCATTTTATTTACATATATTTTCTTGATCACACTTCTATATTCATCTTATTCACTCATTACCCAACCAGCACGGGTTGTTGTTAACATGATTTAATTTAACTTAGCTTTAACCATTATTATAGAGTTTAATACTTATTAAATTTTATTATTAAATTGTTAAATGATATTATATTGTGTACCCTCATTATTTTATGTATTCTACAAGTATACCTACCATGTAACCCCCTTTTTCTACAATTCATCATTATGTTTCCCTCTAATTGAAACAAAGTGTGTATTTTTTCCAGTTAGGAATATTTTATCTCATTGTATTTATCCTTCAATGTATTTAATAAATGATATTCCCAATAGATAAATGAATATTTAAGTATATTTTATTCTATCTATGAAATTATTTATAATGGTTTAATGGAAATATTTTTATCATTTTCCACAACAGTTATTATTTATGTTCATTAAAAATGATTAAATGGAATGTTCTTCTTTAAAATAATTCACAAGAAATCTATTTCTATATATTATGTCTATTATTTTTTATTGTGACATACCGAAATCAGATGACACTTAACAGGAGCCTCGATCCTGGTGGGCCACATGGCCTCAAACAAGTCTTCCCGAACGCTAGAGGATACTGACTAGTAGTAAGGTCCTATGGTCTGTCTGTGGGAAGACTATGACCACATTGAAAGAGTATAGCACAATGGAAGGAATATAATTTAATAATAAATAGAGGAAGAAATATAAGTGATACAAATAAAAAATGCAAGAATACTGATGTAATAGATAAAAAATAATAACAATAATTATATCAACTAGAATAGTGATGATGTAATGTCAGGTCTCTAGAAAAATGGACCGCATGGATATAATAAAATATGCACAACTTGATCCACAAGGTGAAAAAAACAATGTATACTCCATGAATCATGATATCCTACTCGGTCATCTACTATAAAGATCTACCCTATCAGCACACAATCATGTATTGGAATCTTCATGATTCCCTTTGTAAATACCTGTAACCATGTAATCTACTCCATGTACCAAACGATGCCCATAGAGGGTGTGTGATAAATATCAGTGGGCCACCACCAATGATTTCTATATCATCCAGCCGGTGTAATGGAATATAGTAGTGTGCATGTATACATGTCTAAATTAAAACATGAAGAACAATTTAACTAAAAACCCAAGTACATGCTTCATCCCTCAGCTGGTGTCTGAACATTTAACCAGTTCATAAATTTTGAAATTACTATTTCATGTTAATAGGTCTTGTAAGGCATAGCCATCACTAACATCACCTCGTGATAGTATATATAGTAAAGGTCCCAAGAAGTAATAGGGAAAACCTGACAATGAAATATAGTGAGTGAGTTCCAGGGTAATAATCAAGGTAACATAAATCTCGCATAACACAAACTTAGTAGTATATTAGTCTTGATAAGGGGTACAAGTGTAATCCATGTAGCGTAATCCAAGGAATTCCACAATAAGGAACCTACTGAGTACGAGGTGATCGCCCAAGGTAAAATGGGACTATGCAAAGACAGGAGACTATTAGTTTCACCATGGAACATACTAGGTTGTATCAAACTAATCAAACCATATCCTTGAATTAGAATGGTGTTCACGATACCCATGGAATTTTCCTCACAAAATATATGGTGATCTCGAGTCAGTCCATTCCAATTTGATATTCTAATCAATTAATAATTCATTTGGTTCAAGACATTATCTCCATTACTGTGTCTAGGTCTAGTACATTTGAGACCATTTATCAAGTGGTGAGCATTCATGGTACATTACATTATGAAATTATGAGTAATTACAATCCATTTAGGATAATAAGACTCACCTTTATAATGTTCAAGAAATGGTACACCTAAACGGTGGCTCTAATATTCCGAAATAAAAAAAACCCAACTATGGAATAACCATAGAAATGATGTTGATAGAGTTATGGGTGTAACAAATAACAAATAATCACATAATTGGTAAGATAATAACCATGTGATTCTATCATGTATTACCATGGATTGTTAATTTAAGAACCAGTTTCCAATGAAACCGATGCTCGCGCACAAACATTTCTAAAAAAATAACTTTTTGGATGAGTTATAGAAAACCCACCATTGGGTTCTATGAACTTTCTCCCATTATATTGGCCCTTTATTTTCCCCCAATCATATTAGATCTATGAAAAGGTTAAAAACACTCACATGGAAATATCTTGGTTGAGATTGAAAGAGAAGTAGAACAGCTGAAGGGGACTGTATATATTCCTTTTACGCATCCAGTGTGATGAATAGAAGCTCAATCAGATGCTGAATGATGGAGATCTCTTGATTCATTTTGTATATCATTAAAAATAACCAAAATGATACTGAATTATATTAATCCTGCATTAAATCATATTATTGGGGAAGGGGTTTTCTTAAAAGATCATTAAGGTCGTTTGGGACATTCAACATAGGTTTTTTGCTTACAGCCTATTTTTCGTCACAGTTTTTCAAATCGTTTGAAAACCATATAGAATTGTTATGCATGAAAAAACGTCTTTCACACAGTTTTATCACACCATTAACGATCCATGTGTGGGTACCTGGGAAAAATGGGCTCTCACACAGTTAGGCAGCAAAGATGTGTGCCAACCATTCGAGGTGGTTCTATACAAAAAATCACCATCTGCGTAGTTTGGAAAACCATGTGAAAATCCAAAACGATTTACTCTAAACTATGTACAGAGTTTGTTTTCACAAAAAATATAAGTTTTGGGCTCTAAAAAATCCATAGACACCTTAAGAACCTTTACTAACCCATTAAGAATGTGTATTAGGTCCAAAGTATAAAATTAGTCTAAAAATTTATGGATCCATACATTACTAAAAAATTGGGTTCTTACAGTCTTCCCCTGTAAAATAACTCACCCCCTAAGTTCTCCTTCCAAGGGTAAGGAATCACTGTCTGAGAAAAACTATTTCCACTAATCACGTACGACGACGTCTTACTCCAATGTCTCATCCTATACTCAGTTATGCTACTATAGCACTTATACGAGAGGGAAACACATTCCTTTGAGATCCTTCGTGCTTCCGTTAATGATGTGTACTAGATATTCCAAAATGGATTCTTTTTCATCTAACTCAAATTCCTCAGGATCGGAGGTATTAAATGGTTCTGCATGATATTGGAGAAGATGTGAGACATAAATGATGTTGTTTATGGCCTGGTACCTCTATTGTAGTAGCAACCGATAGGCTACCGGCCTGACTCTCTCTAGAATATAAAATAGTCCAATGTAATGAGACTATAGATTTCCCTACATATGTAACCATCTATGCCCCATCCTGTGTGTTACTAGATGAAAAAAACAATCCCCAAACTCAAAATAAGTAGGTCATCAAATACAATCAACATAAGATTCTAGTTAAGACTGCACAGTAATCAAACGCATCTTGATCAACTGGACCTATTCTGAAGTCTCCCGGATGATGTGAGGACATAATAGGGCTACCTCAACTAACTCTAGCAAGGATAAGGGTGAAAGGTATGACCTACCATATAAGTCCTCAAAAGGATACATCTTAATGATCTCTTGAAAATTGTTATTATTGGAAAACTAGATGAGTGGAATATGCGTCTCCCAAGAACCATCGAAATCAAGGACACATGCTTGGATCATATCTTGTAAAACATGTATTGTCTGTACAGATTTTCCAACAGTCTTAGGGTGATAAGTATTTCATAGAAGGACCTGAGTTCCCATAGCATTATACAAATCCTTCCTGAACCATGAAGTGAAATGAGAATCCCTATCAGAAATGATAGTACATGGAACCTCATGTAGTTATATTATCTCACATGCATACAGTATTCCTATATCATCAACAGATAAATTATCTAAAATAAGAAGGTACTGGGATGATAACCTTAATCGTTCTTTGACTACAGAGATAGCATCACTACCCCTCGGCGACCTAGGTAAGCCAACTACGAAATATATAGCAATATCTTCCTATTTCCATTTTGGGACTGGAAGTGGCTATAACAAGACTTTAGTTTGTTGGTGCTCCATGTTCACCTGCGGATAGGTGGAACACCTTGTGATGAAACATGAAATCGGACATTTCCTCACAGTCCACCAATTTTGGGGTCACATATCTCGATACAACTTCGAGATTACTGGAAGAACTACCCACTATGCATCGTCAAAATCTTTCATTAATGCCTCTCTCATATCTGTAGGAACCCAGATTCATCCACATAGACATTGGATATTTTCACTCTCCAGAAACTAATATGGAGCTGGTAAATATCTTGATATACATTCACAGATTACCAAACCATCGGGATCTGAAACTACATATTCTTCACATTTTTAAAGAGGGAAGAGGTAACTATTAAGGATGAGTGTAATTTCTTATCGTTAATATCATGAAATTCTGTATAAATTTTAGAAAGGAGGTCCATTAATTTCAATTCATCACTAGCATAATTTATGGCATGTGTTTGAGTTTTCTGACACAGAGAATATGCAACCACATTTCTTTTTCAATGCATATAGGGAAGATCAAAATACAAAGAATTGTATATATACAACCCATCTCTACTATTTGAGGTTCAAGTCACACTGGAAAAAGATATACTTGAGTATGTTATTATCTGTATACACCAAAAAGAACTCACCCATGGAAAATTTTATCTAGTAACGTAATCGATGGAAAACTATTGCCAGCTCAAGGTCGTGCATTAGGTAATTTCTTTCATGATCCCTCAACTGCTGAGGTCTGTAGGAAACGTCATTGTCTCCCAGCATAAAAACTCATCCTAGTACAATTCCTAATAAATTATAAAAGGCGATATAACCTTAAAATGATTCTAGAAGAATCAGAATTGGTGTCATTACTAGCCCCCCTTTTAGCTCTTGAAAATATTTCTCACAATATCTTGACCCTGTAAACATGAAAAACTTTTTTTTAAGACTAGTAAGAGGTGCATAAAAAAGAAAACATTCATGTATTAAATTCATGTAATATCAAGCGAGACCTAATAAACTCATAATATACAACACTTTTTTAGGATTCTACTAAGAAAATACAGAAGTAAACATTTTAGGTTCAACATATACTCTTGATTCTGAAATAATATGACACATGAAGTGGACCTTGTCGATCCTTATTTGCATCTAGAAAGCTTGGAAAAAAGATGATGCTCCGTCAGTGTTCACAGAATGGCCTGAGGATGTTTTTCATGATCGTTATGAGTGTGTGAATACACCATGATTTAATAAACAAAGACCATGAAAAAAGTGTCCAAATAGAGATGAAAAATACAATTCATCTCATCCATGAAAACGACATGCACATTTTTATGATCAAACAATATAAGAAGATACTCATATAGACCATAACTAGTATGGAAAGATATTTGAGGTATGTATGATGTTATAAATAACACATGATGATACCATGATCTCAGTTCTATCTTTGAGAAAACCTATTCTATATAGATTCAGTTAAAGAGATCATCAATTCGAGGAACTGGACATCGGTTCTTGACTGTATGCTGGTTTGACTTTCTGTAAACCATTCATAATTGCAAAGATCCATATTCATTCTTAGAAATAATCTTGGATGAACCATAAGAGGATGTATTGGTTCGTACAAATCCTTTGGCCTCTAAATCTTCTATCTACTTCTTCATCTCCTAAATCTCATTAGGTGTCATCCTATAAAAAGGAATGGAAATAAAAGCTTCTCTGGGAACAAGATCGATTGTAAACTCGACCTATCTCTAAGAAGGTAGGCAGGATAATTCATCAGGAATGACTTCCCAAAAATGATCAACTATTATAGGTAAATTAGGTTGAAGAAAACCATGATCCTTCATGAAAAGATTGGAAATCTGGGCAGTCACTCCACCTAGCTCATGATGCTTTGGTCTGACTCTCACAGCCTGGACATCCCAATCACCTGGAAAAAACATTTTGCTGCCTTCTGGTGCTATAAATGAAAACATGTGATGATAACTGTATATAAAGTCATGATAGTGAACTAAGAAGTCTATCCAAAGAGTGACACTGAAGGCCATCATATCAAGAAAAAACAATATTCCACAAAAAATGGTAACTAGAAACCTCAAGGGGCAGTCCCTACACTGGTGTATGCCCTTAGTCTATATTCCCAGTGGTGTATCGAGTGTCATTACATCATAGTGATATTGTATCTCTAGTTTGAGACATTCCATGATGGATAAAGAATTAAATGAGTTTGAAGATCCTATATCAAACAAAAGATAAAGAATAGTAGATGATACTAAAATAGTACCTTGTACTATAGATGGTCACGTAGCATAGTCCTTGGTTATCTATTTCAAGGCAAGTAACTGACTTGATCCACAACCATGTTCAATAGATGGATTTAAAAATTCATAACAACTCTTCTGGATCTGCTGGTGATCAGGGATCATACTACCACGGCCCTGACCACCCCCACGATAAGAACTACCCGTGATACCTCAACTCTCCACCTGACAGAGCGCCAAATAACTCGCTCCTGTTGGTGGAGAGAATGTTGATCCATTCCACTCAAAGTTAGTTGAAAGGTCCTAGAAAAGTGTTGAATAGGACCCATACTGCCACAAGTTCGACTCTCCATATGGTCTCTATCACACTAGGGCTTCTTATGCCCTATTTTTTCACACTGATGACATAATACAAAGCTATAAAACTGTATAATCTGGCAGCATATTCCCTCATGAAAAACCTCAAGGGAATGTTTTCTGCCACCAGAAGAACTACAGGCCCGACATGGCACTAAACCTTTAAAATTGATACTCACTCTGTCCCTTAGGTTATGCTCAGTAATAAGGTACTGATCAACTATTTAATAGAATGCAAGAAAGAAAAATACATTCACCTGTGTTCAAATGGCGTATTGGACCCCACCGTCAAAACGTTTAGCAAGTGAAATATCATCGTCTTTTAGAAGTGAAAAAAACCACTATATATTAGTGAATCTTGATGAATATTACATAACTGACATAGAACCCTACTCAAGATGCATGAAATCTCTAGCTCTTTCATCTCTCAGTGACTAAGGAAAGAACAAATCATATAAGACTATCTGGAAGTCAACCCATAACATGCCCTGATGACAACCCACCTGGGTAACGACATCCCACAAATTCTTGGCCAAATCCCAAAAAATGTATTTAAAAAGCTTGAATCTCCTCTCCGGAGGAATTTCTAGATTCTCAATGATAGAAAACATGGCATTTTCCCATGACTCGACATCCTGGGAATCAACATCCCATGAAATGATATAAGGATGTTGCTGCTAGAACTCGTAGGTCAGATCATCCATCGTAGGTGAAACCTATGGAGCACCATTAATGGAAAACATCGGACGTAAGAAACTATCACGAACATGGGAATCAGTTCCTTGATTAGTTATATAATGTGGGGAATCATATAGAACTCTTGGACGAATGACTGGCGGCTTAGGGCTCACCATGTCTTGTGCATGGTCATCACCACATTCCTGATGAACAACAAGAGGATGTTGTGGCAGTATTGGTCTAAAAATTCCAAGAACACACCTTTGATACCACTTTGTGACATCCTAAACATAGATTCCACTAAACAGGTGCTCCAAGATTGGTGTGCCACATGGCCTCATGTGCATCTTCCCAAATGCTAGAGGCTACCGACTAGCTGTGAAGGCCTACAGTGTGTCTATGGGAATAATATGACCTCATTATTAGAGTATAACACAATAGAAGAAATATAAATTAATATTAATCAATATAAGCAGTATAAGTGATATAAATAAACAATAGAGCCAAATTGATGCAATAGAAAAACTAGAATAACAATAACTATATCAACTGGAAATGTGATGATGAAATGACTTGTCAATAGAAAACTGGAAAGCATGGATTCAATAAAATAGGAATAACATGCTCCACAAGGTAAAAGAAATCAATGTCTACTCCAAGCATCCATGGATCCTACTCGGTCATCTGCTATCAAGGTCCATCCTATCAACACACAATCAAGTATAAGAAGTTTCATGCTTTCCTTTGTCAATACTTGTAACCATTTAATCTACTCAGGGTACCAAACGATGCTCATAGAGCATGTGAGATAAATCCCAATGGGCCACCAATAGTTTTTTATATCATATGGTCTTTGTAATGGAATATTACACTGTGCTGGAATATATATAAAAAATAAAACATGTAATAAAATGTAACTAAAACCCCATGTATTTGTTTCTTCCGTTGGCTGGTGTCTGAACATATAACCAGTTCATGAATTATAAAATAACTTTTTCATGTCTATAGGTCACGTTAGGCATATCCATCACAGAAATCACCTCATGAAATTATATGTAGTGAAGGTCCTAAGACGTAATAAGGAGACCTAACAATGATATCCAATATGGGATTTATAGGGTAATAACCAAGGTAATTTAAATCTCACATAATTCTAACTCGGTTGTATCTGAGACTAGAAATGGTGTTGAGGTTTAATCCAAGAAAATCCACAATAAGGTGCCTAACAAGTCCAATGTGATCTACCAATGTAAAATAGGGAAAAGAAAAGACAGGGCCCTATGGTATTTCACCATGGAATCTACTATTCCATGTTAGATCTAAGGTGTGTATCAGAGGTATCATGTAATAATGAAAAAGAGCCTATGGTAGTATACTAGTCACCAAATTAATAGACATGAACCGAAGTCTAGGTGTGTATCAACCTTTGAAAACCATATTGTAGAATTGTAAGTGGTTTCTCAGACCTAGGGTATTCTCCCCAGAGAATATAAGGTGATCTTGAGTCAGTCCATTTCTAATTGATATTGTGATTAGGTTATAATTCATTTCATTCTAGACTTTCCTTCTATTAGTGTTGATAGTTTTATTAGAGTTTAAATCATTTATCAGTCTTATTTATCCATTAAGGCATATTCAATTATTGCAGTTCACTATGATACCTTCCATCAACATGGAAAGGTGTGATGCCGACATTTTACATTTATTAAATATATTTCGATATAAATAATTTATTTACATAATATACTTTCCATTTCAAATTTATCATTTCACTTTTAATAACCATCTGGAAGCACTTTCCATAGGCTGGTCAAGTGGTGAGAATACATGGTACATTCCATTATGAAATTATTAGTAATAATAATATATTTAGTATAAAAAGACTCATCTTTAGAAATGTAAAGCAAAGGCACACCTGAATGGTTTCACAAATATGCTGAAACATTATAAAAACAATTATTGCATAACCTTCTACATGAGGTGGATTAAGCTATGGGTGTAACCAAAAACAACTAATAACATAATTGGAATGAGAGTAACCATACGAATATAAAAAGTATACTCATGGAATGTTAATTTATGAAATGGATACCAATGAAATTGGGGGGGGGGCACATAAGAAAATATCTTAAAAAACAATTATCTTTAGGGATGATTTATAGACCACCCAACTTAGGTTTGTACAGTCCTTCTCCTTTGACATAAACCCTTGATTTCCCTCATATTTGAGTAGATCTAATAAAAGATGAAAATTCTCACATGGAGATATCTAAGTCGAAATTGAAAGAGAAGTAGAAAAAATAAAGGGGACTCGAGTACATACTGTTGCACATCCAACATGATGAAAAAAAAGCTCGATTAGATGTCAGATGATGGAGATGTCTTGATTCCAAGTTTCAATCATCAAAAAGATCAAAAATGAGATATAATTAGGTCAATCCCATATAAATTTATATTAGGGATGAAGTGGTTTTCTTAATATATCATTAAGTGTGTTTTGGAAATTTTAAAAAGGTTTTTACCCCATGCATGGTTGGTCCACATAGTTTTTCAAACCATGCACAAACTCGGAGAAATGACTCTACCTGAAAAACCATCTTCTTCACGGTTTGATTAATCCATGCACAATCCATGCATAGGTAACTGGGAAAAGGGTTTATTACATAGTTATGCCACACATTTGTGTTCTAACCATGAAATGTGGAACTATCAGAAAAATCACCATCTGCATGGATTGGAAAACCGTGAAGAAATCCCGCACTGCTTACTCTAAACTGTGTACATAGTCTGTTTTATTCAAAATGATAGGTTATGGTCTTCAAAAAAGCTATATACACTTTTGGAACCTTTACTAACTCATTAGGAATCCATATTGTGTCCAAAGTATAAATTTAAACTAAATATTAAAGGATACATACTTTTTTGAAAAATGACTTCTTATAGTTATCAAAAGTTAATTCTAGGTTTTATGGTTTTATTGAGTAAATTATATTCCGATTATTTTTCCAAATTATTCTTTTCAAATGTAATAAAATTTAACAGTTATTTTTTCTTGTTATTCAAATTTATTTTCTGGTTTCCTTGTAAAAGAGTTTTTATCAATGTGAAATAAATTGTTTTAATCTTCGAGAATGTTCTTTTTTATGTGTGGTGTGATTGAAATTAAATATCTATAATGGAAATGTTATATAATTGAAACTTGATTTTCTAATCATCCACTATATAAAATTCATATCGTTTATTAAAAATCCATTATTTTGTGAATACCAATATTTCACTCGTATTATTGAGGGGATTTCACCATGATTTACAAATGGTAATTCAATATATAAATTATTTTCTAAAATACAAACACATTAATAAATATTACAACTGTTTGAATGATTTTTATGAGGAATGTTATTCATTTTACTAGTTGGGGAATTATTGGAATTCTATATAAATATTATTTCAATATTGATGTTTATTGACTACTACAAATTGTTTTTGACTTATTATATTATTTATTTATTCTCTAATATAATGATTTCATTTGAAACAATATTGACTTGTGGGGTACAAATGATATCAACCATTTAAGAATGACTAAGAATCATGATAGAACCCATCTTCGGAGTTTTAAATATTTCTTCCCATTTAAAATATAATTTGATTTCATGAGTCCTCAATAGCATGATTATGATTTTTCAAAAATATTTTTAAATCACATTGAAATCAATTTATGTTTTTTAAGTCATTATTTAAATTGTTATGTTCTCTATGGATATTTATTGGATGCTCGTGTAGTAAGTCCTATGGAATTAATTCATTATTATTTATCCATAGAAAATTATTTAATCCTTTATTATTCCATAGTATAGTCTATTGTACACTACCCTAAATTGAGAATTCAAGATCAAAATTAGTTCATTATTTATTAATCTACGATATGATGAAGGGTATTTCATATGAAATTTCAAATTTGGTGTAATGGGTGAAAACTTTTATTGGTGATTTTAAATCCTTATCATAAAATACATAATAACATAATTAGTGGTAAACAACTTCGATTGTATTGTAATGGTATTGATTTTATTAGTTAGATATTTAATTCATAATTCACTAGAAGTTTAAAACTAAATGTTTTTGGGTATGAATGTCACACAATAATACTTTTTTATATTTTAATTAAGATTGTTGTGATTTGGATTATTATTTCAGTCAAAATTTCAATATGAAATGAATGTGTTTTTTCTTTAAATCTATGAATGAATGTATAGGGCATCTCAATTGGTATCATAGTATATTGTAGATAAAACTAGTCTATTGGACATTCTCATATGTGGAAAATTTTGGAGATATAGATACCATTATGTGTCTATATGTTTATGGGTTATCATATATATATATATATATATATTATACATCTCGATCATATGAGATTCTATTTTACCATCATTGATAATATTTTGGGTGGAAATTATTTTATTTTAGGAAGAATAAATGATAGAGATATCAATCACCCTTGGTGTTGGTGTGGGATTTTATTAAGGTAATTCATTTTATTTAATATATATATATATCCACTTTTAGGATTATTTATTATTAATATATATATATATTGTATTTTATCTAATTATATGACTTTTGGGATTAAAATATTATTTCAATTCATTGAAAATAGGTTTCCATGAATTATGGGTTTGAAATGTAATACAAAAGATTGTGATTAAATTTTCCATAGGAATTTTTACTATATAACTTTTGTAGAACCATATAGAAAAATATAAATATATGAAAACATAATAAAATTGTTATGGTAAAGAGTGTATTGTATCCTAGAGATTATATATCTTTTTTGAAACAGAATATTGTTTTAGGATCTTACTCTGAATCATCGAGGGTAAATAACCCAAGAAAAAAGTTGGTTGGGTGATAACTCAATCTATACATGTCATAATGTTGGAATAACTACACATCGATATTTCTACCCCCAATAGATTTGATTTGGATGATCAAAAAGATAATTTAGAACCATTATAAAATATTTTAATACATTTTTATATAATAAATAATTATTAAATTATGAAATCTTTGATCAATTTTCATTAGTGAAAGATATTAAAATTATGAGGATGCATTTTTTTATCGGGGGTCAAATGTAGCAAAAAAATATTTTTGCTATTGTTTTAATGTATATTATATATAGAATAAATTTTATCATAAGAAACATCGATCTATTATGAACCAAAATATAATAATAAACTTATAATTATTACATGTTACTTCTATAATATTGTCGTTGAATTGATGTTCATAAAATGTTACTACATTTTCCAAAAAAAATTATAAAAGGGAAGTAATGGAATAATGTGCTGAGATTTTAATTTTATTATTTTTATTTATCGTCTCATGAAAATTCGTTGGAATACCTGTTATTTTCCCGAGACTATGCTTAAAATGAATTCATCATTTTTGACATGAGAAATATAATCTATTGGACATATTAAAGAGTATAAAAATACATATGGGGTCCATTATAGATGATTCCCCACCCATGTTTACCATGATTGATTATCATACAAATAGTCCATTTTTGAGGTCTTGAAAGGCTTTATAAATTTAATATTGGATAATATAAACAAATAACTATTAATTTAATATATTATCTCTCTATTTTTTCATATTTTTAATAATAATTTTTCTTTAAAAATAGTCAAATTTAATTTTATAAAAATGTGTCGATTAATTTAGATGATATATTAACTAAAATTTAAAAATCAATAAAAATATATTTTATATTCAAAAATCTTATTTTTTCAAATAATTTTATTTTTTATATAATATCATTTTTAATCATAATAAACTAAATCAATCACTTCTCAATGATTAATTTAAAGACATTACTCTTACAACTATAAGTAGTTACATCATGAACATTTTTTGAACCCATAAGGGGTTTACGGTGCTAGGGTTTCACTGTCGCTGCCTCATCTCCGCCGTGGTGGATTTGCTGCGGATCTTCTAGTGCTCTCTGTGATGAACTCATGGAGCAACCGTCCTTCTGTGGCATCAGATTTCATGTTATGGGATTCTTCGGTGTCATTGTCTCATCATCCATGAACGTAAGACTGGTTTGCAGCGAAGGTCACTTTGTTCACCGACTTTTTCCATCGGAGCGTTCGTGGGTTTGATCAGGTTTTGTCAGCGTGGAATCATCTTGTGGTCATGTTTTTGGCATTTGAGGGTTGTCTCCATGATCTTCCGGGGCTTGAGTGCTTTGAGAGGTTGTTGTGGTCTTCTCCGGTGGGATTGCTGGCGGCGACGGGATCTGGTGTTGCCTCGGTCCGATGTGTGGTGTTACCTTCTTCTGATGGCCGGTGGCCGGGAGGCCGATCTTGGGGTGATGTGTCTTGGATCTTTGTTTTTTCATTTGGCTGCATTTTCTTTATGCTATGATTCTCCTATTTTTTATTTTGGTATGTTTATGGTTTTGGATGCGCTGGTTCAGTCCGTGATGGTGTTTGATGATCCATGGTTTGGTGTTGATTCTCTGTTTCATCGGCTTCAGCGATCTTGTTATTTCTCTTGAAGTTTTATCGCCCTTATTAGAAAGCATTTTGTTTGGTCTTTGTGTGATTTCGCATGAATCTATTTTGGATGGAAGATCATCAGTTATGGTTATTTAAAAATGTTTTTGAATGTGGCAATTGTGGTCCATAGCTCAAGGAATTATTCAACCATTCTCAGACAAGGATATGTTTCGGATGAGGTTCAGGCAAGACGTTTCACTATTTCATGGCTTCTCGGAATTAGATGTTTGAGAGGGTATGGCTATGGCCATCGATACTATGCCCATGTTCTTTGAAATGGGACTGCTTGTCGTGCTGCGATGAAGCGATGAAAGCTGGAATTAATATAATTGTTGTTGGGAGGAGCTTATTTCTTGTTGTGATGGTTTTCCTTGACCTTGAGTTTTGGTCCATTGGGTTTCTTTCCCATTTAAGTCTTGATGTCATGAGGTTGTGAAGTCGTTTATGGTTTCTCACTTTTTCCTCAAATTTGTTTGAATAATAAAAATTTAATTTTCAGTCATATTAACTTAAATAAATGTATTGATTAAATACTAAAAAATTTAAATCCAATTAATTAATTTTACATATAATGTAATTATAAAAAAATCACTTTATGCTTGAAATACATATGTCTAAAAAATTCATTCTTTTTTTTATAGTTAATAATATTGAAATTACTTTTTATAATATTTATAAATTGAATACAGTAAAATTGAATTCATATTTGGAGTTATCATTTTAAAAAATAAGTAATAAGTAAACATTAATTTGGAGGGAATTTAATTAACAAATGGAAAAGAATATTCACCATTGTAAAGGATAAAATAAGATAAAAGTGTTAAATAAGTACATAAAGTCTTCAAATATTATGAAATTAATAGTTATAATAAAGTCAAACCACATACCTATAATGGGGCCCTTTTACCCCACGACCAATCATAACATGTAAAGAATAAAATATCTTGTCATATAATTGAAAAATCATCACTAATAATATTACAATTATTTTAGAGGTTATTTTGTCTCTAAACAGTGTCTATAAATGCTTAATGAATTTCCTAAAGTAAGTTGAAAAAGAGTTAATTGTCATAGCTGAGATATTTTATGTGTTTCTTATTCATCCACATCATCAATATTGTTTATAAAAATACATTTATATTTAAGTTAATATCATTATTGGATAGAAATAATATTTTCAATTTTTGATAACCATTATATACTTTCCCCTTATCTATTAGAAGATGATAATTTTTTCCAAGATATGTTCATTTCGTCAACTACATCAGTGTTATACATAATCATTTATTTCCTCATAAATTGTTGTTTCTAATAGCATTTTAAAAAAATAAAATATTTTAATTATGACCTAATTAGAATTTTTAATGATAAATTATACATTATATTATAAAAATTTACAATATTTTTTTCTATATGTTTAACAACCTAAAATATGAACATAGAGACACTTTTTAATTTTAATCTACTGTTATATAATTAATAAACTATATACACATTGGTCTAGAAGAATTATAAAGGTAAAATATGTATCAAATTCTATAAATTATCGAACCATTTAGTTAAATTGGCTATGGTCAACAGAATAAAGTATTTTTTGAAGAATTTAATATAGAACACCGAGTGGGTGATAAATGAAAAGAATATAAAATAATTGAATAAAATAAAATAATAAGTGGTATATAAAAAATAAAATATTTTAGAAAAAGATCTGAATTATTATTTTTATTCACGAGGGTATATTCATTAACCAAGCTTGCTACCATTGGATGTAATTATTCTTTTTCATAATTTATTTTCCACGGGTTATGATTTATGTTATTCCACGTGATTACTATAATATTGTTTACATAAATCCACCACTTAATTATATTCTTATGTTTAAAAATTAGTTCATGTTATCTTACACTAATTTGATTCTTTATCCATTATATTCATCAGATTAATTTTACATGTAATATGTAATGGGTATTTTCAACATTATTTACTTTCACTGAGTTATGAATATAATTGTTGAACATAGTCCATTATATGTTTTTACATTATCATTGTATATTATTTTATATTCAATTCATTTTATGTATTTTATAAATATTTTTAACATTTCACTTATATTTAATTAAAAATTTATCCAAATATAAAAAAAAATTTAATGTGAGGTTGTATTTTCTTTTCAATTCAAGATCATTCTTCTATATATCTATATAAATCGTGTTACTCATATATATAATACATTAATCTAAAATTATTTTTTATTTTCAAATTCAAAAACTAATTTTTTTCATTACAACTATTTAAAATAAAATTTTTACTATTTTTATCATGGGTTGTTTTTTACATACCATAAAAAAGTCAGAAAATAGTCATCGTTTTAATTTTTTTAATATGAGGTAATTTTCGTCGTATTATTTATATATAACATTATCAATCATCCATTCCATGTTTCCTTAGTTGTAAAATGTAAATTCAGTTTTCAATTATTTTATGAATTTTCCTTTTTTAGAATCTATCTATTGAAAAATGATATTTCTTATTTCTCTTCAAATTGATATTTTAATGCCCATCTAATGATGTTTTTAAACAATATAAAAATATGCCATTCATTATTTACACAGTTTTTAAATATATATTGTGTTATTAAAATATTATATCTATAAGTTAAATGGTTCATTACTCTATTTTTCATCCCAAAATATTTGTATCCCTTGATCTCTAAAACTAGAATACTGATAGGTATGGTGTGTATAACTGAGTTCATAGTGGTAATTGATATTGTATGTATGTATAGTAATGTTTGGGTCCTTTCATTATATTTGTATGTTAATATATAATATTCTGTTTTATCACATTAACTTAGAGCGAATGTCTTTGTATTCTTTGTGAAATGATATGTAGAGATCTGTGGAATGAAATTATCCGGACCTTCTACATTTTAGACGGAAAATGATGAGAGTCATGAACCATTTAGTTTTATAAAAAATCAATTATTAATCATTACAATTATGAGTATTTATCCAAAATTTTCATTACAATATTAATTTATATGCAACAAAGATATTTTTTAATTTAATTCAATGTTGATATAGTTATAAAAATTAACTAATTGTTTACTGATCTAAGAGTTGATTTGGTTGGGATGCATTAGAATTTAATATAGTGGATGATGTTCTGGTATCACATGGGTCATAATGACCTTTTGAGTTTTACTATGATTATTATTCTTTTTATAGTATCTGGAATGTATTTCCATATGATTTTTTATTCAATTTTTTTAACAAAACGTTCCATCGTTAGTTATATGACCAAAAATGAGATTAATTTTGATCATAGATGATTGTTTGACTTTTTTCATAATGGAACATTGTATATATGATAATAATTCACAAAGAGTTGATTATTTTATCACTATAATGTTCAAAAATTTATTTTTATAGGTACTCAGAGAAGCATTATTTAGTTTTCCTTTCAATTATTGTTTTAATTGGATAATATTGTTGCTTTTACTATTTTGGGTTTGACATTTTTTAGTGTATGATAATGAATGTGATGATAATTCAAAATAATATAATCACCCATAGGGTATACATATATTAAATTTATAAATGTTATATAGACCCTTAAATTTCACGGTGTGATATTTTTTTTATTATGTTGATATGAGTAATGGGGAAGATAGATTAAATGTGTAAATAATGAAATACCCAAAAAAATATTGAATTAGGGTAAATCATTGATTATGTGATATTTAATTTTTTGTTCCATAATCTATAGTTATAAAGTGTTTAATATTTTTTCTACGAGTAGATATTTCATCATTACAAACCATATCATTTAGTTTCAACAAACTCTTGTGGTATTGAATTTTTTAAGAGATAAATCACTAATAAAATATCAGATATATGTTTTACATCATTAAGAGAATTACTGTCATGACCCATCCCTTGGGGCCCGTGTTGTGACTACCCCAAGCTCGCCTTCCATAAGCCAGGGGCTGGAGACTAGCACCAAAGGCGTAATTCCCTAAATATGGGAAGGCATTGCCTTTATAACTATAAACACGCACAATAGAGCACACTGCTGGATACAAAACACTAAGTAAAACTATATAACAAGAGAGTGCTGAAATGTAATGGGTCTAGAAATACAAGCCCAAATATAAAGTACAAGTTCCACTGAAAAGGATAGAACAACTAAAAGGTGAAAAGCAGCTCCTGGATCATCCACCATGGATCCTAACTGAAGAGTAGGTATAGATAGCCTCCTCATCACTCCACATTTGTCGGTCTCCTCTGTGTACCGACACGTCGTATGGTCCAACTCTGGGGGCCGTCCAGTCCTGGTACTCTCAGCCTTAGTCAGCGTTGTCTGTCGTCTTCAACCAACACAACAAGGTACAGGTATAACCCATGTAGGGGTGGGTATAACAGTACTCAATAAAGACCCCAAGACCCTCAAGGTCTCACAAAATCCAAAAAGGATAAGCCATAAATTATGAAATCAACAGATAACCCCACATAGGTATATTCTCATACATATACCTAATTTATCAAGAAATCTATCTCAATCATTAGGAATACACGAAATTTAATGACACAGCTCAGCCAGGATTTTATTCACATTATCGAAACCATGACTGCTAGATAACTCCTCCTCTGTCGAGTACGGTGGGACTGCCACAACACCAAGGAGCTTCCCACGAACATTGGACTACGGAGGTACTCCTCTTGTCGAGTACTGTGGGTCTATTGCATCACAAAGGTGCTCCCCACCATGGGTCTTCTATGTCACCAATGCATTCTGTAACACCCCAAGATTTCATAGTACGTTATTTCTTCAATATAATTCAATAACTTCCACTAAACACAACACTGAGTTCAAGCGCACCACAACTTACCAAACTAGCCATTCAAAATCGGTTATGAATAGTATTAACTGAATTTTGAACTATATATAATACATATAATTTTAAAATCCATATTAGGAGTTTCTTAGACATAATTTAAGAACTAATTGACTTTTTTCTGATAAAAGAAGCATTTTTAAATAAATGCACATTTACCTACTTTTAATGGTGAACCCTTTTAAAATCCAATATTTGAAAATTTTATATATTAAATTTGACAAAATAAACTTCTTCTTTATAATTGGGATATAGGAATTTATTTTCAATAAATTTTTGGTGTTTTTCTGATAACTTTCAGATTTGGGTGAATAGTGAAAAATACTATATTTTAACTGAAAAAAAAATTAATCAAAATAATTTATAGTGTTAAATTATACATTTTAATGGCTTGGAAGTATATATAAATAATATTTTTACCATTTAATCCAATTTTGGTCATTTTAAGTAATTTCACTTTAATATTGGACATAAAAAAGATTCAATATTTTGATAGAGATGTTTCTTAAAAATACATCATTTGGTCTTAACAAAAAAGAATTAATTTTAAATTAATAAATGAAACCTATATGTTTTTAATTTGTTCAATTGGACTTCATTTTTTGAATTCGTAATATCGAAATTAGCTTAGGGTAAATTTTTTGTATTTTTTTTTGAAAACATTCAATTTTTTATGAATAATGAAAAACACTGAGTTATAGTTTAAAACCGAAATGTTATATAAATAATTATTTATTTAGTTTAAATTTATTTTAGGTCAAAATAGATACATAATACCCATATATGTTCAATGTAATTCATTGGAGTTAGTTTATAATAATTTTTGATATATAAAAAGTCTATTAAAATTTTCACCGTCCTTTACCCACCTCCTAAGAGAATTTTTGAATTCACATAAAACTTAATTTTACCACTTATGTTAGTGGAATTTCAAAAATATGAGAGACATAGATAATATAAAGGAGTAAAATGCGGTTCAATAAGATAAAAATAATTTTTGGTGAATTGTTACTTTTAACTTTTATTTACCACAATTCAAAGTAAATAGGGTAATTAAGGGTAAAAATGATATTATTATTACCCTAACACATGCCAAAATTCTATTTAATAAGTGTAATTCGACCAAAAAAAAACTTAGGAATAAAATATAACCCTTTAGGTCCACTTGTATAAGATTATGAAATTTATTATTATTTTATTTATAGAAGAGTTAAAAGAGTTAAAATCAATACTTAATAACTAAACCATATTTAATATAGGGATATACAAAAGATAAATTCAACTATAAATATTCATTAGAAAGATAAAAATACTTCCTACATAATTTTAGTTTATTTATAATTTTTAGAGATTAAGTAATTAAATTTATTAACAACACAATGACAATGCAGTAATTACCTTATTAATGAAAGAATCAAAGAAATGGTATTATAAATATTAAAATAAATATAATTTCAATGTTTTTATGACATCCACGAATTTTCAAGGTGAATATGACATGTTGGTATTGTTTTAATGTATTTGTTTTATGTAATCATGCTATTATTATTTTAACAAAAAAACAAATACCAAGTAGTGTCAAAATTGACATAGAAAACCTTTTAAAACAAATATTATATTATTAATTAATATAATGGTCCTAAAAATATATGGTTCGACAAAAATACTTATATAATAATATATATGACATTAATGAACCAATTTTGGTTCTATTTGTAGTATATAGTATGTTTATTAACCATATAATATAAAAATATAAAGAGACATGGTAAATGTCAAACTTTTTTACTAAGAGTTAAATCTAAAAGTTAAGGTTAATATAGTGACCCAAACCTATCTAAACCTATTGGTTGATTGGTTTTTAACCTATCCCCACCTTAGCCTTTATATAATCTATTTTTTATCCATTAGAAACCGAAATTATTTTTATTATAAAATAATTTTTCATGCTTTTCTTAAGGGTCCCCTCACCCCTCTTATAAAAGGGAACTTCCCTTCACTTAATTTCAAACCTCAAAGGCCATTTGTCTTAGCCAAACTCTACCCAAATATCCTACAAACTATCCTAAATTAATCCTAGAGGTCTTTATTTAGTCATAAATCCAACATAAAGATCCCTTTTTATCAAATCAAAAGGAAGAACTTGAAGAAGTGGTAATAATTTCACCACCCACTTTCAAGTACTTTTCTTCTTCCACTTTTTCTTTCATTGTTATTTCTATTATAAAATAATAACTCCAGTATCTTATATATACTGTGATGTTATTATAAATATGGAAAAACTATAATCAGTATTCTATCCATCTTATGAATGATAATTTCAACATGCGTGCATACGTGTGGCTTATCGTCTCCACGTCGTGGTGTAATTTGTTATTCAACACTATGTTATTTGGATGGATATAATGTTGAGTAATATTTTTATAAATAATGAAAATAGCATTATAATGTATCTGTAAAATTAATATACTATCTAATTCCATACCTTTAAGGAAATTATATTTCTGCTTTTGCGTACGTACGGATTACCGTCACGACGACGCGATGAGATTCATTTCCACGTTTACCATTCATCAAAAATTATAAAAATATATATTACTAATAAGTAAGTAATATATGAAATAATAATGATACTAGAGATATATATTTATATATATTTGTGTACATACATATATCATATTCACTTAGTTCTATTCAATATGATATGAAAACGGAAGCAGCGTTTATGCGTACGTACGAACAACCGTCTCCATAAACGGTGCTTTTTATTTCATATATATGTCTATTATACATATTTATATTATAAATATATATGATATATAAATAAAGATTTATATTCTGGAAGTATTTAAATCTTGGTTTAAGTAATTCAATCTAGAGTAACAAGGTAAAACACATACGATGAAGAAAGAGATTATTACCCGAAATGTTAATTTAACATGGAAATTATTATTAAATGGGTAGTATAAAGTCATAAATGAATCATTTATGATATCATAAATATTAATATGGTTCTGTTGTAATTTAATAACATACTACAGTCTTCATACAGGAGGTTAAACGTACAATCGACTAAAGGAAATTGCAAGGTAATGGTTAATTTCACAATCTCCTTATTATCTGAGGTTGTTTTTACATATGTATCTACTGGGAAATATTTATTATCCATGTCCTTGTTTCAAAAAATAGTTTTCAAATGGATTATTTTAAGGTAATTTTTACTAAAACATCATTTTAAATGTTTTAATTATTTATTCTTCTAAACCATTCTCATTAATGTCCATGTTTTCAAAATGGTTTTAAGGATTTATTTAAATGGACATGAATGTTTTAAAATGATAATTATTATCAAATGTTTCCAAGTGGTATGGGACACTTTGATTCAAAAATGTATTTAAATGTATTCTTTTTTAAATTGTGTGACTTTTAAATGTTTTCCTGAAAAAGGGATATTTCTCTCCAAGAGTTTTACAAATCATTTTCATCTATGTCAAAATTCTTTAATGGATTTTAAACTTGTTTGAAGTTTATTTACTATGATTCTATATTGTGTTTAATATTTTTGATATGTTTGACTGTCGATGTGTTATTTTTATGACATTCATGGTTTATGGGTAAAGTGCCTACATTTTGTATGCCATTTTTAATACGAATGTTTATGTTATGTTTAAACATTTTCATGTGAGAAATTCAATTGACTAAGTAAGTGATGGGTGGAGCTCTCTCAAGCTCATCGATGCATCGGTAGGTCTCATGAGACAAACTAGTCTCTTGGCACAAGGCCTTAAAAAAATCTTAGTTGTAGTCTTGGCCCAATGCCTTTAATATGTGGTTATGATAGTCTGGCATTATGCATTCCATCATTATAAAAGTAGTTATTGATATTGCAAGTGATTATTCGACTAGTAGTATATCCATGTGAATAAGAAAATGGAATTATTTTATTGTATCTTTGACATATTATGCTGAAGTTTAATTTTAAAAAAGCTTTTGTTTTATTCTTATACATTTCCTTAAATTTTTATGCTTATTTATGAATGTTTTTGCTATATTGTTATCCTTACTGTGCTTTTGAGCTAACCCCTTTATATGTTTAAATTTTATCAGGATTCCAAGAAATGTATTATGATTGATAAGAACGGATAATCTAGGGGATTAATGGCATTCTGAAAAGATCATTTATGTTGCGTTTTATTTTCTAAAGTGTAATGTAACTTCCATGTATGTAGTCTATTTTCTAAGACTGCTAAACTAATCTGTCTTTCGAGACATGATTCCATGTAATCATTCCAATGTATTAAAATAATGCACCGACTCTGGGTAACTAGGGTTGGGGCATTACAGTTGGTATCATAGATAGTTTAGTAATAACCTTGGAAACTAGATTTAGATAAACTCTGATTAGAGCACATTACCCTAAGATAGAATTTGAGGATTAAGATAGATGAACTTCCTAGGATTTTGGTATTGTAGAGATTTTGTGAGTTTTCAAAGAAAATATATCCCTGCCTAGATACGAGTAGGTAGAGGTGGATCTAGAACAGATATACCTAGGGGTAAAAAATGAAAACACCGCTTTGAGCTAGACCCGAATGGGAACTGGTGCACGACAACGGGCCTTGCTGCACTCTTGGTTACGACACTCCCATGGGATTTTATTAGGATAATTTTCATTTTCTCTAGAAATCATTATGAAGGATCTACTAGTATATCACTCCCAAAAGAAAATATTTTTTTGGATTATATCCATAAACTATTTAATTTATGTTAGGTATTTTACAAGTTTGGATTTATTCCATGTAATTCATAAACTGACCTGGTGTATGCCATTGTATAGAAATGGAACCCAGTAGAAGGAATGTGAACTCCAATAATATGTATTATCCAAAGAGTATGAAGTATTATATCTTTCATGGAATTAAGACAACATTATGAAGGGAAATAGTCTCCCATGTATTGTGAACATATGAAAAAATAGTATCATGTGCTAATAAGATAAGTAAATAATTCTCTGAGTCCTATAGCTTTGAAGGGAAGAAAGAAAAGAAAAGTATGGAAGAGAGAAAGATGGATAAAGGTAAGAGGGAAAAGAACAATTTTCCCGTATGTGATAACTATGGGAAGAAACACCCTGGAACTTGCATGAAGGGAATGAGATTTTGTTATAAGTGTGGATAAAAAGGAAACCAATTACGTGACTACAAGGGAAAGAAAACAGTTTCAAATGTACACTGCTTCATCTGCAAAGAGTTGGGACACTACGCGAACCAATGTCCAAATCATATAGGTACACCTCAAATGATGTTATTGGATTATAATCAAGTTATGATACTACCGAAGATGAAGAGGAATGACTAGTGTTATTATGTTGTTATTTCATTTGAGTGTTGTATCAAAAGTATACTAGTTACATGAATTATGGAGATAAATAAGGATTGTACTACAGTACTATTTTATTGAGGATTTGAGATTATATGGTTCTAAGAAAATTGACCTAATAGTAAGATACACATTTTCGAAAATACATGGTTTAAGAAAAGGTAATCTTTAATATGGTCTTGATAATGAGGTAGTGTTTTTGGAATAAGAGATGGTTGATTTTGGTAATTCAGGATATTGAGATGTTGTAAAAAAATACATGATAAAGGCGTTCAAATGTTATTACCTGGAAAAAAGGATCCTCATTATGTTTAACTTCCTTATAAATTTTGGACAGAGAGTTTGGATATAATTATTTCAGATAATTCTTAGGGCTGTAATGGATTAAGTTTGAAATTGGATACTATTGTTATGGTTATTTTTGGATTGCCATAAAAAGGAAAACCCATAGGTCGGGCGGAAACCCGTCACGTCTGGCAAAGCCACGAGACTTGAACCTGCAACCAAAAGGCGACAAGGGTGTATCACATTACACTGACCCATGTGATGTCTTGGATTGAATAATGTAGTTTTTTTAAAAAAGTCTGGTATATGAATTATAAATTCATTTTTTGGAACCCTATACGAATAGGATAAATAGAATATATTTTTTAAGTTATATTATCATTTAGAGTGAAAGATATGTTTGTGGTAGAAATTAGTTAAACTATGGAACTCTACTTAACAAGTATACATTTTTATGTCTTCTCTTATTCTATGAAGAAAAAAAATAAACTTTAGGTAAGGCATCTTAAAACCAAAAATGTGTTATCCTAATACATTACGTTTTGTTGAACCGATGGTATTTTAAATCATCATAGATTGGTGGCTTTGAGGCCCACAATTATACAATTGTTTTTTATTGATGACCTCAATCACTCCCTATAAATATTTACATTTTTCCTCCAATTATTTGTCTCTAATTTCCACTAATTTTCTCCTAATCAAGATCATAATTTTGTGGTAACATTTTCATTCCCATTTTCCTCTTATTGAGATTAAATTTTATTAACCCAATTTTCGATGTGGGTAATCCCACAATGGTATTTTTTATTTTCAACATTTTTTTCGAAGAACAATTTCAAATTGCGAGGACGCAATTTATTGAAAGAGCGAAGAATGTAACACCCCAAGATTACATAGTACGTTATTTATTCAAAGTAATTCAATAACTTGCACAACACGTAACACTGAGTTCAAGCGCACCACAACTTACCAAACTAGCCATTGAAAAGTGTATATTAATAGTATTAACTGAATTTTTAACTATATATAATCCTTATAATTTTAGAATCCATATTATGAGTTTCTTAGACATAATGTAAGAACTAATTGACTTTTTTCAGATAAAAGACGAATTTTTCAAAAATTGCACTTTTACCGCCATTTAATAGTGAACTGTTTTTTAAATCCAATATTTGAAACTTTTATATATTAAATTTGACAAAATAACATTCTTATTTAGAATTGGGACATATGAATTTAGTTTCAATAGATTTTCGGTGTTTTTTTGATAACATTCATTTTTGGGTGAATAGTGAAAAGTACTATATTTTAACTGAAAACAAATTTTTTAATCAAAATAATTTATAGTGTTAAATTATAAATTTTACTTGTTTGGAAGTATAAATATATTATATTTTTACCATTTAATCCAATGTTGGTCATTTTATGTAATTTGACTTTGAGATTGGACATAAACAATATTCAATCTTTTGATAGATATTGTTTCTTAAAAATACGTCATTTGGTCTTAACAATGACAATTAATTTTAAATTAATAAATGAAACTTCAATGTTTTGAATTTGGTAAAATGGGTTAATTTTTGGATTCGGAATATCAGAATTATCTTAGGGTGAATTTTTGGTATTTTTTTGAAAACATTCAATTTTTGATGAATAATGAAAAACACTGAGTTATAGTTTAAAACCGAAATTTTATTTAAATAATTATTTATTTAGTTTAAATTTAATTTAGGTCAAAATAGATATATAATACATATATAAGTTCAATGTAATTCATTGGAGTTAGTTTATAATAATTTTAGATATATAAAAAGTTTCATAAACTTTTCACCCCCTTTTACTCACCTCCTAGGAGAATATTTGAATTCACATAAAACATAATTTCACCGCTTCTGTGAGTGAAATTTCGAAAATCTTAGAGACACGGTTAATATCAAGGAGTAAAATTTGGTTCAATAAGATAAAAATATTTTTTGGTGAATAGTAACTTTTTACTTTTATTTATGACGGTTAAAAGTAAATTGGTTAATTAAGGGTAAAAATGATATTATTATTACCCTAACACATGTCCTAATTATATTGGATAAGTGTAATTCTACTAAAACAACCTTAGGAATAAAATATGACACTTTAGGTCAACATGGATTAGATTAAGACATTTATTATTATTTTATTTAAAGAAGAGTTAAAATAGTTAAAATCAAAGTTTAATGACAAAACCATTTTTAATATAGGGTTATACATAAGATAAATTAGACTATAAATATTCATTAGAAATATAAAAATATATCCAACATAATGGTATTTTATTTATAATTTTTAGAGATTTAATAAGTAAATTTATTAATGACACAATGATGATGCAGTAATTACCTTATTAATGAATGAATCAAATAAACGGTATTAATAATTTTAAAATAAATATAATTTAAAAGTTTTTATTACATCCATGAATTTTATAGGTGAATGTGACATGTTAGGATTGTTTCAATGTATTTTTTTTTTGAAGTAATCATGCTGTTATTATTTTAACATAAAAACAAAAACCAAATAGTGTCAAAATTGACATAAAATAGTTTTTAAAACAAATATTATATTATTAATTGATATAATGGTCCAAAAAATATAAATTTCTCCAAAAGAGTTATATAATAATATATATGAAATTAATGAACCAATTTTGGTTCGATTGGTAGTATATAGTAAATTTATTAACCATATAATATAAAAATACAAAGAGACATGGTAAATGTCAAACTATTTAACTGAGAGTTAAATCTAAAAATTAAGGATAATATAGTGACCCAAACCTGTATAAAACCTATTGTTTGGATAGTTTTCAACCCATCCCCACCTTAGCCTTTAAATAAAATATTTTTGGAGCCATTACAAACTGAAAATGATTTTATTATAAAATAGTATTTCTATCTTTTCTCAAGATGCCTCTCACCCCTCTTATAAAAGGGCACTTCCCCTTCTCTTAATTTCACACCTCCAAAGCCATTTGTCTCGGCTATCCTCTGCCCAAATATCCTCCCAACTATACTAAATTAATCCTAGATCCCTTTATTTATTCAGAAAACCATCTTAAGGATCCCTTTTGATCAAATCAAAAGGAAGAACTCGAAGAAGAGGTAATAATTTCACCACCCAATTTCAAGTTCTTTTCTTCTTCCACATCTTCTTTCTTTGTTATTTCTATTCTCAAATAATAACTCCAGTATATTCTATATAATTTTATTTTATTATAAATATGGAAGAACTATATTCATTATTCTATCCATCTTATGAATGATAATTTCACCATGCGTGCGTACATATAGCTTACCGTCTCCACGTCGTGGTGTAATTTTTTATTCAACACTATGTTACTTAGATGGATATAATGATGAGTAATATGTATATAAATAATGAAAATAACATGCTAATTTCACTATATAATTAAAATACCATCCAATTCCACATCTTTAAGGAAATGATATTGTCTCTCATGTGTACGTACGGATTACCGTCTCCACGACGCGATGAGATTTATTTCAACGTTCACCAATCATCAACAGTTATAAAAATATATATTACTAATAAGTATTTAATATATGACATAATAATGTTACTAGATATATATATATATATATTTACTTACATATATTTTATTCACTTAGTTCTGTTTAATATGATAAGAAAACAGAAACAACGTTTATGCGTACGTACTAACTACCGTCTCCATAAATGGTGTTTTTTATTTCATATATATGTCTATTATACATATTTATATTCTAAATATATATTATATATAAATAATGTTTTATATTCTGAAAGTATTTACATCTTGTTTTAAGTGATTCAATCAAGAGTAACAAGTTAAAACACGTACGATAAAGAAAGCGATTATTACCCGAATCGTTAATTTAACAAGGAAATTATTATTAAATGGGTAGTATAAAATAATAAATGAATTATGTATGATCTCATAAATATTAATATTGTTCTAGTATAATTTAATAACATACTATGATCTTTATATAGGAGGTTAAATGTACCCTCGACTAAAGGGAAGTGTAAGGTAAGGGTTAATTTCACAGTCTCTTTATTATCTGAGGTTTTTTTTTCCGTAAGTATCTACTAGGAAATATTTATTATCCATGTACATGTTTCATAAAATAGTTTTAAAAGGGATTACTTTAAGGTAATTTTTACTGAAACATCATTTTAAATGTTTAAAAGATTTATTCTCTTAAACCATTATCATTAATGTCCATGTTTTCAAAATAGTTTTATGGATTTATTTAAATGGACATGAATGTTTTAAAATGTTAATTACATTCAAAAGTTTCAATGTGGTATGGGACACTTTGATTCAAAAATGTAGTTAAATTTATTCCATTCTAAATTGTTTGACTTTTAAATGTTTTCATGAAAAAGGGATATTTCTCTCAAAGAGTTTTACAAATCATTTTCATCTATTTCAAAACCCTTTAATGGATTTTAAACATGTTTGATGTTGATTTACTATGATACAAATCTTCCATATTGAGTTGAAGGTTTTCTGATATGTTTGACTGTGGATGTGTTATTTTTATACCATTCATGTGTATGGGTAAATTATCAACATTCCGTATGCCAGTTTTAATACGAATGTTTATGTTATGTTTAAACCTTTTCATATGGGGAATGCATTGGACTTAGTAAGTGACGGGTGGAGCATGCTATAGCTCCTCGATACATCTATAGATCTCATGAGACAAACTAGTGTCTTGGAACAAGGCCTTGACAAAATCTTATTTGTAGTATTGGCACAAGGCCTTGACTATGTGCTTAAGATATTCTGGAATTATGCATTCCATCGTTATGAAAGTGGCTATTGATATTCCATGTTATTATTCAACTAGTAGAATATACATGTGAATAAGAAAATGGCATTATTTTATTTTATCATTTCCATATTATGGTGAAGTTTATGTTTAAAAATTCTTTTGTTTTAGCCTTATACATTTCCTTAAATGTTTATGATTATTTATGAAAGTTTCTGCTATATTGTTATCCTTACTGAGCATCTGAGCTCAACCCTTTCTATGTTTTAATTTTCATAGGATTCTAAGAAGTGTATTATGATTGATAAGAAGGGTAAAACTATGGGATTAATTGAATTCTCTAAGGATCATTTATGTTTCTTTTTATTATCTAAAGTGTAATGTAACGTTCATGTATGAAATCTATTTTCCAAGACTGCTAAACTGATCGGTCTTTCGAGACTTGTTTCCTTGTAATCATGCCAATGTATTAAAATAATGCACCGACATTGGGTAACTGGGGTCAGGGTGTTACACGCTCCCCCTCGTAGCCTGCTAAGGTACTCCTTGTGTCGAGTACCATGGGTCTGCCCCGACACCAAGGAGCTCCCCACTGTGGGCCTACCACAACACCAAGGGGCTTCCCACTGGGCTAGTCAAATCACTTCGAGTCATATCAATCAGCAGTCGTCATGTCGCAGCCAACTACTAGGTCTCTGAACTCTATTCTGTCATCACCCGAAGGATCCGCTCCACGAGCTATTTGTCAAAACTCAATCTGTCACGAAGTCCCATGAAAAAGTATCTCAAAGGTCTACCACGTTATAGGGGTCTCTGCACAACACACGACACGTCGATCGGACGCTCGATTTGTGAGTTATTAGCCTTTTAGTCCCAGGGGCCCGGTTGGATTCCTGCATGATCTAACTTGACAGTTTCTCAAATATACCTCAAACTCCTTTGGGGTATACTTAAGGGACCGTCATGCTCCAAGATTACAAGCGCAGCTGATGGTTCGTCAAACGGATGCCCAATGCCAACGATTTGGCCAAAAAAGTAAAGGGTAGTTATTGGGCTCGGGTCCGGTCTGACCTGGTGAGACCTGTTGGGTCTAGCCCGGTCCATTGGGTGGGCTAACCTATTATGATTGGCCCAGCTCATTGGTCCCAACCCAGTAGGCCTCATGGGTGGTTCGGCCTGGGCCAAGGGCAGTTTCGACCTATTGTGCATGGGGAATGGCTTGGTGTCTCGACTTGGTTGGTTGAGACCGGTTTGGCCAGCGCCGCGAGGGGCGCGACTCGTGCAACACGGGGCGCGCGAGGCACATGGGGCGTGGTGGCTAGTGTGGTTCGACCGAGAACACGGAAGGTGTCCGGGAAGACCGGTGGGCCGGCTGGCGGGGCACGGCCAGGCCGGCAGGCAGCCAGGCAGACCGACAGGAGGCCAGGCAGACTGGCAGGTGGCCAGGCAGACCGGCAGGCAGACCCACAACCACATGCTTGTATCATGTTAAGTATTTTATTGTTATGATTACATAATCTCTTTTATTTAATAAAAATTAAGAGTATTACATATATTTTCAATTAACCATATGGTTTAAACTAATGTTTTCCATTCCTAATTCCAAAAAATTACTAATCCTAGTTTCAATACCAACTATAGAGACACTCATTTTGTTTATGATATTTTACAAAAGGGTTTCAAAAATAACTCATTAACAAAATTAAAAGATGTTTTGTAGTTTGTGTTTTTGAATCTATGTAAACAATACATGAATTACATAAATAAAATATAATCCATATTTGACAATATTGAATGTATTTAATTTGAATAGACCCTATGTCACTTTAATCCATATGATTTCTTGGATACATAGATCAATAGAAAAGGGATAAAATAAAATCTCATATGGAATAAAAAATGAAATAGAACATGTGTTTTCATCATGGGTTCAACATGGAGAATAATAATACCGCATAATCATTAATACTTGTGGAATAATATAATGGAATGATTGTAAGTACATGTGTAATAAAAATTATATTTCTCTACTATATAAGATTCACTATTAAGGTTTCATAATACATATTTCCATTGATTTTAAACATATTATGCAAAAATATTTTTATGGAAGACTGAAAACACATAATAATAATAATAATAATAATATACTCTATAGATTTTAATTCCTTATCCATTTCATTTGAGATTTATCAAGGATAACCTTTCATACGTCAATCATTATGTTATCTGATGGATTATATATTGTATTAACATTATTGTATAATTTTAACCAATGATTGTGGAATATAGTTTTCCAACTACAATGTTCCCAATTTGTGAATAATAGCCATATCACTATAAATACCTTTAAAATTCAGTATTTTATTCTGAGTCCTTGAAATGGTATGATATATTTTTATATGTAATTTGTTTTTATTAGTGTTTAGGACATGTAGAATTATTTTTAATGGGTTTTCAGTGGTGTTTGAGCTCTCATGTGGCTCTAGAAGCTACTATCCTGTCAGTGGATTCTTACAGAACCACATAAGGTTCTTGTATCAATCAGCCTAGTAATGGGATTAAACAAACACATTGATTGGCCTGCCAGTATCCACTGTATGGTTATAACGGCTATTGGGGAGCTGATGGTATTGGTATGGGCAGAACAAAGATGGGAATAATTGTAATTTCTAGATCCCAAAATACATAATTAAAACAATAATCATCTGTTATTAATATATATGGATATATCTCTTGGATAGACCCTTCCATGGTGTTATTTTATCTATTCATCCTCATTGTATAGTGATTAAATATTGATTTGAACGATTGGAAATGTTCATAGTAAATTTGATTAATTCTCTCTATATCTCTTCTTATTCCACCCCTTTATCTAGATTTTAATCGATGTATCTATTATATATCTATTGGATAAACTGATACCATGTAGATCAATTGTCTATATATCATATATTAATTAAGCACTTGAATTCCAGAGGTTGAATATCATGTTGGCTAAGTATGTTGTGTGAGAAACTTGAGGTATGATTTCTTCTAAATTATCTGGTGGAATTTTTTATTTTAGAAGTACATTATAGGATGTTATAATTTATTATAAGGAATATATACTTCTATATTTCATTCATATTCCTTATAGTGTCTCTGTAGATCCCATTGATTGTGGGGTACAACCCAATTTTGATGTAAGAGGTTCTATCTCTATCCAATGTTCTATATACCACAAATTCTCATGATTTCATACATTTTTTCAGAAATTAATTTTAAATAAAAATTATTTTATTGAAATTAGTGATGGAATAGTTTTTTATGAAGTAAATTTTCCCTAACATTTTCGAAAATAATTTTTTATTTCTATTAAGTTTTAAATGGATTTAGAAATTTTTTTCTAATCAATTTATTTGATGAATTGTACACTATAAGGATTTGAGAAATATTTTATAACCATTTAAAATTGTTATATGCATTCTTCACATTGGATAATTAGGTATATAGGTTGAGAGTTTATTATTGGTTCTTTTTCATTGAAACTATGAAGGAGTTCATTTTTTGGGTGTTCTTTGACTCCTAGATCCTATCAGAGTCACTAGGAAATTGATTGTTTTCTATGGTGTTGATATGTCCCATGTTTGTGGATACATTTTCTCTTGTATCATGATTTGACACTAGTTATTTATAGGTTTTTGAGTTATGAGTGGACATAATATAGTAATATATGATATTATAGGGGTGTTTAACATTATTATTTTCCTTTTTAAGGTAATTATTTGATATGATATTCTAGATTCATTTATTAATGTAAATGATTTATTGAAATTATAATTTGTAAATGATTAACTATATTACATTAATGATTTTTAACGGGAATTTTTCCATGATTTTGATACCAAACAATGTATCTATTTATCATGCTATGTTTTATTTAATTTGATCGTTTTGTGATTAATATATATTTACCTGTTATAGAATATCTTGTTTGGATTCTACTGACTCTATTTTTCTAACACCCTTTACACTCCATCAAGGGGTGTGTGTACATTCTATTACAATTTTAGGTGAGGTAGAGGTTCCACAAGCTTGTTTTAATGATTATATCAGCTTGGTATGTGTAGATTTTGGTGTTATTGAGGGATGATTCCCATGTATCAAAGGGATTAGAAGTTATCTTCTTGCGATATTCATTCTTGTTAGTTATTTTGTTGACTCATACATAGGTTTTTATCATTCTACCTCATGTTATTTTTATACAATTTCTAATCTATGTTTATAGTATATTTATTTTTAGTTATTCATTATATATACATATAAATGAAATATGACTTATTTGAAGTGGGGAAAATCATTCCCTCTATTCATTGTTCATTTACCATGGTGTAGTTTTTGATCCATCAGGATATAGAACTATCTTTTTTTCTTTTCATGTTTCGATTTCGATCCTAGTTGGATGAGTTTTCTAGATAGTGTCTTTATAATTTTTTATTAGGTAATGGTTATGTAAATTTTGAGGATTTTTATTGATGGGATATAGGATTTTCAAAACATGAGGAGTAGGATATGGCGAGTACCAATCTAGACTCAACCATGATAATCCTTAAGCCACCATAGGATGTTGGGATGTGTATCTGAAGAGTTGGGTTATTTACATTGATATAAATTTTGGAATATGTTTTTCATGTTCAAAATATGAATTTATTCATTTTATAAATTTTTATTTATACTTATGTGAAATAAAAATCAAACATATATGGAATATTACTCAATTTATATAGGAGGGTGTAGTGGTATATTCTATTCAAGGGAATAAACCCCTAGATCAGAATCCCATAGAGAGTATTGTAGTGGAAAATTGTGTCATGGAAAAAAATATACCCCAAATTTTAAAACTGACTATGAAGGTGAAACAAGGAGTTTCTATGGAATGTATCGGGCATGATAGTTCTTATGAAAGAGGCCCTCAAATTTTATGTGTACAAATAACCAGTAAGCAGTAGAGGGACAGATATAAAAGTTATATCAAGTAAGTTACTTCCTGGAAATTTTGTAATATATTACAGTGACATGTGTAATGTCCATGCAAGAGGATCTAAGAAAGTGGGGTTTTGAGTCTCTGATTCCAGAAAACCTGTATGTTGTCTTGGAGTGTAAGGACTTCATGATCCTTTTCATTTATCATTTCTTCTAAGAAAATATGATGACAAAGAATTACTTTGAATTTATTTCCTTATAATAGTATGTGTTGTCATTATGAGATTACACCAAATTGTTTATAGATATGTTTGGTTTTTATACATTGGTGGTGGTGAATTATTACATAAATTATTAAAAATTATTATATTTCTTGCAGACATATATATTATTATATATATAAGTATTAGATATTAGAACATATGAAAATCTTGTTGATAGTTTCATGATAAATGAAATGGATATTTTGGAAATTTTCAATACTTTGGAATTGATGTTACTCTCATTAGTAGTTTTAGTATCACATAGGGAATGAATAGGAAGTGATTTGACAACCATAAGGTTTGAATATGTGGTTCTTAGTATTTGGCCCCCCATTTCCATCCTAAGAATCCTGTAGTATTCCCTAATAGATACAATCTATATAGAATTGTACGTAACAACCAATGGCCTTTTACTATGCATGTATAGATTTAAAATTATTATGTTCACTGAGACTATATGTTCTGGTTCATTGATTATTTTTTAAACACTAATATGGATAGGTATCATCAGTTTTAAAGGAATTGTGGTGTATTGTGGTATCAATATCTATAGCAATCTATCCAAATGCCTTATGAGTTATTCACCTTCACACCATGGATGAGTTTCAATATTATGATTCGGTAGGAATGACTATAATGAGGGGTGTCATCTTTTTGAATATTCTATAAAAAATTGTCTATCTAATATATGTTCCTCATACTCTATTATTTAAACTCATTTAATTAATGTTCTAAATCATTGGATGGAGATCATGCCCGTTTTAATGGAATACATTATGCTCCTTGGAAAGATGAGAGAGAAATGGTTTTTATGTCTTTTTTGTTCTCTTTTGATAGTTTATATGGATTTCTTATAGTATTTCATATTTCTGTATCTAGATCATACCAACATAATAATTTTTTATTAATTTTATTATCACAAAACTTGATGAGAATTATTATTACCTTTTTGGGTCCCATTTATTTCAATATATGGGATTTTATAGGTGTTACATTGATAATGGGATCAAATGTCCCATTATATAGGCACCATCTCACTACGATATATATATTATGTTTTATGATGTTGTAATTTATCCCATTGATGTTTCCCCTCTTGTTTATCATCCCAAGTTTGTTCAGGATCTTCCCATGTTTTTTCCAAATGAATTTCCATGTGTTCTACTTGATAAGGATATGTTTTTTTGATTAATTGGGTTCAAGGTACATAACTAATTTCTATAACCTATTATCATAACTTCATGTTGAGATAATAAGACTAATGATGTCTTCGTATTATATACATGAATAGGAATTTATTCATCTCATTGATTCACTATTGGTAGAACCCTTGATTTTTACTAAGAAGGATTAGTGTTATTTTGATCTCTACGTGGATTATCCAAATTTGAATTGTGTAATAGTTACGATTAATTACAATTTCCCCATGTTGATGAAATATTATATAAGCTATAATGGGTGAAGTGGTTTTAAAAATTTTACCATCATTTGGAAATCCCCATCTGTATGTTATGATGTCATATATCTTTAAGATTGTATACAAGAGAATGAATGGTCATTATGAGTATCTTATTATTCCTTTTTTCCAAACCAATGATCCTACAATTTTAATATATTTCATTAACCATATAATACATTAATATCTTCAAACATATATCATGATATTCATGGATGATATATGTGTTTATTCAAGATCTATGTGTGAAAATGAGTTATAAAGGGATTTGGTTCTAGAAATATTGATAATCCAATGACATTGTATGGGTCTTACAAAATGAAAATTTTGGATCCATGAAGTCAATTTATTAGAGAACATGATTCTAGAACTTGATCATTTTGTAGAACCTGAGAAGGTTTAAGTTTTTATTTTCAAATGGAGAACCATAGAAATCTTTCAATATATAATGAATCTTTGGTCTATGTGGATACAATCATTGATTTTTCAATGTATTATACAGACAACAATCACCTTTGATGATACATTATATTAAATAGTAGAAATTCATTTGGGATGCTAACTGTAATAGTTCTTTTTAGGAATAAAGAATGCTTTGTTACATTAGTTTATAAACTCCTCTTGATGGAACCCAATATGTTCTATGTGTTAAAATATTATTCTTCTCATTTTAAACTAGGATGACTTCTAAACTATGGTAACCATGTTTTCAAATATGGGTCATTTTAGATTTTTCAACATGAGATGACTTTCCGCACTCAGGACATGGGTCATTCTATGCATGCACTTTTTTTGGGTGACATTATTTCATTGGGGATTGATTCTATGTCTTTTCTGATCACAACAAACTGACTGAAAACATTTCTTAGAATGAACTAGATCCATGTAAAAGAATAAGGGTGGAATACCTCCCTCTATTAGACTTTTACATCTTTTATGAATTGGGGTATTTGAATCTCATCACGAATGATCTCAGTTTGTTATACACATCACATATTGTTCTAGAATTATAAGTGAAGTGGAACATATTGGGATTTTTATAAATTTCAATCAGGATTTTTAGGATAATGACTCAGGTATAGTTCATTCATGTGGTAATTTAACATTATCTATCATTGATCATATTATTTAGTAATTTGAATAATAAATTTAGTTCAATGGAATCAGAGAAATCATATATGGTGGGGAGAACATTCCTAATCAAGAACTTCATTCTCAGCAGATTCTAAACATTTAGAGTCAGTGAATCACCATATATGCTATAAATAATTTTGAGTTCCCAGATTATAAATGTTTATTATGGTTCATTTATACATGCACTACTAGTATATACTATGTAATCAAATGATATTTTTAGTGGCCGAGGTTGAATCATGGAACAATAGTTTATGTGTCCCACATTTACACATGACAATTATTTATGGCAGTGCACCTACGGTCTTCCAATTTTATTCAACATATTCTGCTATTTTTGAATAGGGAAACTTTTCCATGGAAATCATGATATTATTAACGATGACTTCCCAAATAATGAATTAAATAATGTTTGGGATATATTTTTTCAAAATCATATCATTTCATGTTGGTCTATTAAACTAACACTACTTGAAAATGGACCTATCCCCACGGTTCTTCAAAAAACCGTGGGTATAGGGTACCCTGTACCCACGGTTTTCGAAAACCGTGGGCATAGAGATTATATAGGAACCTATACCTACGGTTTTCCTAAACCGTGGGTATAGGTCATCTATACCCACGGTTTTTACCAAACCGTGGGTATATGTATTTCTCCTAAGGCCTATACCCACGGTTTTTTCCAAACCGTGGGTATTGGTGTTTTTTTCGGAAGACCTATACCCACGGTTTATCCAAACCGTGGTATAACTTTCCTGTAAAATGGCGGGAAAAAAAATTCGTGAGGGAAGAAAAATATTTGGTGAAAATATGGTTTTCATTAATATAATAATAAACAAACACAACTAAATACAAAATGTATTCACAGCTTGGTTGGTGATAGAGAGCTGTCGTGGGCGCCCTCAAATGATTAGTATGATTTTGGGGTACTTAGGTGCAGCAGAGTGGCTGACCAAGGTCATCTCTCAAAGGAGGAAGTGAATTAAAACAATTTTTAGAGGTATTCTAGAAGTAAAATAAAAGAGAATAAAAACACTACTTGAAAGGATGGGGGTGTTTGTTTATAGTTTATGAATATAGAAGAATTTTGCTGGAAGAAGATTGTATTTTTTTTGTTTTTAGTTTTGAAATGAATTTCGATTAAAATGACACAACAAGAAGATGTTTTTTTAGAAATCTATTTAAAAGGCGTAATCGATCTAACTCTACCTCTTCATTCATTTATTAATCATTATCATTTAAATTAATATTCACTTAATTATGATCCCTTAATTTTTTAAATCCTAAACCCTATAAGAATTAACTTTACCATGAAGATGATGTGAATTTAACCCTAGGCTAACTTCAGAACATGCAATCGCAGCACCCTACTTTGATTGATGTTCTAAGATTAGCTTATGGTCAGTGGTAAATTAAGGCACATATCCATTCTGGAAATGAGGATGAATTGTGTTTAGGGATTATATTTGAACTCTACAAATTTATCCCGTGTGGTCTTATATTACCGATTAAGATCGTGCTCTCACAATTTACACAAAATACCGAACTCGCGTGTTTTTGTGTTAATTGTTCAATTGCTTGCTTAGTTTCGTACAATTTAGAAAAAACACAATTCATGGATCATATTAAGTGAATTACAGTAGCTCATTGATTCAAAATAATTAAATGAAGAGGGTAGAAGATAGATCGATTACTAAAAGACTACTCTTCCATGGGTGGCGTAATCATCGTAGAAGCGTTTTGCATGTGCAAAGGTTTAAAATGGGTATAACCCAATAACGCTTCTACTCAAGAATTCCAGCCCAATTAGGAAGATTAATAGAAGAATAAATTTAAACAAAACAGAAGAAAATAGAAGAAATAAAAGAAGAACAAAGAATTTTATTACATAAACAAAATCATTAAAACGTGAAAGAGAAGAAGAAGGCTTCATCGAAGGGATCCTTGCTTCAAGAGCTACCCTTATTGAAATGGTTGGATAATTGGAGTGGATCCACTTCTCCTCTGCCTTCAACTTCCCAATGCACGTCCGAACCCCTCCAAATGATAAAAACTCCAATTTATAGAGGGGAGGGGAGGAGAGGTTACAAGTGGTTTCAAGTGTGAATGTGGAAATTCGGCCAAATATTTTATGCCAATTTGCACCGCCCATTCGACCACAAAACGCGTGCATTGGCCGGTCTTCCAGAAGGATCAAATTTGCGGATATGTGTCTTCTATCCCCTATCCAAATTTGGGCTCAATACAGGCTCATATGAAGGAGTTATGACCGAAATACAAAAGCTTTTCTATTCTGGCGAGCCCAGCCCAACTTTGACTTCATGACCCAATGTCAACAAACAACTGAACTCTTTAGCTTTAGTGTCCTGAATAAAAGTTGTAGATAATTAAGTTAGGAACACTGTTACAAAATTTCAATTTCAAATAATAAATATAAAAATATTTATATTCGAAATACTACAGTGAACTATAAAGTGTAAAACTGGAATTTTCATCAAATATTAAAATGAACGATCTAATCCCAAATATTTTATAAATAAACATATTTAACACAATGTGAGGAAATTATATCATTTATTATCAATAAAATATTCAATAAAATAGTGTTTTATCAACTCCCCCACACTTACCCTTTTGCACACCTGGGCAAAACCTCATATCAAGTAAACATCAATATCAAATCAAAACCAATTTTAAAACACATATCCTTATGATCAATCAATTTCACACCAAGAATAAAAAGATATCATGCCTCATAAAAAACCTTATTTCAAGTTCTCCATTTATATAATTCAATATATTTCCACTTTATTTATCCGCCCATGCACAAAACACTTACCTCGCTTGAATTTTCTCTCATCACTCAAATATCAATTTTTTTTGCAATGTCTTTCTCATCCAAACTCATAAAAGGGTCACCATAGGCTTGATAGATTCCTACATCGCTACCCGATGTGAGTCAAGGACATATTTTTATCATGAGGACTTTTTAGGTTTGTTCTGTGGCTTTCGGTTGGTAGGATTAAGATGTGAAAAACTCTGAGGCTGAATGAGGAGGGCTTGACTCTTTTGAAGCAAAATTGCATTAATCTAATTTTCACTTAAATATGGTCTTCTCTTCAATCCCCATAGTATCAATTCAGCTCCATCATCATGAAAAGTCATGAAAGGTTTACACCATTCATCATTTCAGCATAAAAAATGTCAATCTTCTCAAACATGATTTTCTTGAATGCACTAGATGGGCACAGCTTTCCACCTCAATTAGAAGCTCCAGAAAAGTCATAGCTTCACTTGTCATGAAAGCTCCAGAAAAGGCACAGCTTTCAATATAATGAATTTCTTTAGCAGTAAACACATCTCTTCAGAATTTAATTTTCCACCCAAAGTATCACAGAATGTGGTGGCAAAACCCAAGACAACTTCCCCCACACTTAATCTCAACTAGATTATGCAATTCCACTTCAAGAGTTGGTTGGATAGGGAAAATTGGCTTGTAATGTGGCTTAACCTAACAGGCTGTGCATGGCTTCTAATGGCTACAAGGATTAAATATTCAAGGTAGGCCAATATAAAAAAGGATTCTTTGAAATAGGGGCTTTAATACCAAACAAATGCCTCAATCATTTAAACATATGTACCTCAAACCCTCATGTTTTGACAGGAATAGATCAAATTCTGGTTAAATCAAGCATGGTTTGGTTCTCTCAAGAAGTGAGGTGAATGTAAAGAATATGAAAATAATGGTTTAGAAGCCACACAGGAAAGTGATTTCAAATATAAAGACAGTGAGATTGGCATGGGATTCAAAATTCAGCGTACTTTTCATGAAATTACTAAATATTTGAACTTGAAACAAAGTCATTTCAGCATTCATTTAAGATTAGTTTCAAGGGGTAAATTGTTTCACTTATTGATATGGATTTAAAAATGGTGATGAGAATCATTTTAGCTCAAAATGTTTCAAAAAAACACAGAAAATTGTAAAATAAACACACAAAATTTGAAAAACACCCAATTTTTTTTGGTTTTTCTTAAACAGGAAAACAATTGAAATTACTAAACTAAAAGGTTCCCTCCCCCACACATAAAATATTGCATTGTCCTCAATGTGAACCTATGAGATGATATATGCACATGAAATGCAGAATTTTTAAATAGGACAAATAATATAAAAGTGAAAGGGTTAGGAACAGCCTGATGTGCTCAAGTGATGATGGGGTCATGCAGTGTGATAAAATCCACTACATCAGTACGATGTCCCTCAATGTATCTCTTCAAACGTTGCCCATTGACTGTAAAGCTCCTTCCAGTGTCTTCTTGTGTGATCTCCACTGCACCATAAGGAAAAACATTAGACACAATATAAGGACCTAACCATCTAGAACGCAACTTACCAGGCATCAACTTCAGTCATGAACTATAGAGAAGGACTTTCTCTCCAACATGAAACTCCCTTTGTTGGATCATTTTGTCATGATCTGCTTTTGATCGTTCCTTGTAGAGCCTTGAGTTATCATATGATGACAGTCAAATCTCCTCAAGCTCATGAATTTGCAACTTCCTTTGAATTCCAGCTTGGGCCAAATCCATGTTGCATTTCTTTATAGCCCAATATGCCCGATGCTTGACTTCCACTGGGAGATGACATGCTTTCCCAAAAACAATCCGAAATGGGGAAAATACCAATGGGGGTCTTGTATGCTGTCCTATAAGCTCACAATGCATCATCCAAGCGCTTTCTCCAATCCTTCCTATTTGGTTGCACGGTTTTCTCCATGATTTGTTTCAACTCACGATTTGAATCCTCAGCCTGGCCATTTGTTTGGGGGTGGTATGGTGTTGATGTTTTGTGTGTCACCCCATACTTTCGAAGGAGGGAAGCAAAATTCCTATTGCAAAAGTGTGTCCCTTGGTCACTGATGATGGACTTTGGTACTCCAAACCTGCAGAAAATTTGAGCCTTGACAAAATCCACTACAACATGAGAATCGTCAGTCTTGGTGGCCTTGGCCTCCACCCATTTACTCACATAATCAACAGCAACCAAAATATACAAAAATCCAAATGAACTAGGAAAAGGACCCATAAAATCAATGCCCCACACATCAAAAATCTCACAGAATAGTATGGGTTGTTGGGGCATCTAATGTCTCCTAGAAATATTCCCAGTGTGTTGGCAACGAGAGCATGACTTACAAAACACATGGGCATCATGGAATAAACTAGGCCAATATAATCCAGAGTCCAAAACTTTCCTAGCTGTTAGTTGGGGTCCAAAGTGTCCACCACATGCAAGTGTATGACAGAAATGCAAAACAGACTCAAACTCATGATCAGGAACACACGTCCTAATGACTTGGTCACTACACATGCGCCAGAGGTAAGGATCATCCCACACATAAAACCTGGACTCACTTTTTAATTTTTGGACTTGATGTTTCTTTAAATTTGCAGGGATTTCAGAAGCAACAAGGTAGTTAACTAAATCAGCATACCAAGGATGCGTACCTGAGATGGTATAGAGATGCTCATCAGGGAAAGTGTCACGAAGTGGTACCTGATCCAAGGTGTCATCCTCTAGTGTGTGAGTAATCCTACTCATGTTGTCTGCCACCAAATTCTCTGACCCCTTCTTGTCCTTTATCTCAAGGTCAAACTCTTGAAGAAGGAGCATCCAACGGATAAGTCGTGGCTTTGCATCTGGCTTCTTTAGGAGGTACCTCAAAGCTGCATGGTCAGAAAAAACAACTACTTTAGAGCCCAATAAATATGAAAGGAATTTATCTAAAGCAAATATGACAGCAAGAAACTCCTTTTCTGTGGTAGTGTAGTTTGATTGGGCTGAATCTAGTGTCCTTGATGCATAGGCGATCACATGTGAACGTGTAGAGACCCGTATCTTGACGTACATTGACATTACATTACTTTTGAGGAATACTTAGTACATAACAAAAACACACACTAAAGGATCGTAATAGTTTAGTGTCTTTGGAAACTCGGAACGTAATCTTCTAATCGAGGTGAAAGTTCTTCAATATCTCCCATAAGGTCATCCCCTTTTTTACCTAAAACCTTTCTTTATATCCTGGGGAAAAGAAAACATAAAAGGGTGAGCTCAAATGCTCAGTAAGGGTATACAAAAGAAAAAATCAATCACATCATATTCATAAGACCATAACTTTTGGAAATCTTAACCTGCAAAAGAGAGCATAATTTCATAACATGGGATAAATCATAGTAGTGAAATAAAACCATAACTTAAAACATTACTCATTGTGGCATACACACATAATCATAGAGAATCATTTCTTGTTAGTCAAGACTCATTGCCAAGACTATCTTAGTGGACAAAGTCCCTTTCTGAATCGAGTAATCCTCGTTTCAGTCCTGTTTCACTGAACCGGTATAACCTACCATTCCAGCCATGTCTATCTCATGAGATATGAAATCTTTACCCAATGCATTGGAGGGAGATATAGGTCCCACCCATCTCTTAATGAATCCTTTCTTATGTGTGCCACAAAATCATAAATCATACATCATTGCATAACCCATGTAATAAAAATGGGATTCTTAAACAACATGACATCATAAAACCATTCATATAAGATAAAGGAATTCATAAAAATATTTCCATCACAACATAATCAAATCCATGTAATAATAGGGATAGAAACAGAACCCTTTATTATCTTAGATGGAAAATAATTTTGATAAAACACTTGAACTTCATTCTTGAGGAAAATATCCTTTCTTTTTCAAAAACATTTTACATTTCTTAACATGTCATACAACTTTAAACTAAAAGAAGTTGATTAAAAATAAACTTGAAAACTTTTAAAGGAAGATTCTTGGAAATAATGTTTTAAAAATCCATTCTTTTCATATAAGTTAAAAAAACATTCTTCGTACTTTTGTCGGAAAAGTCAAAAAGTACCTCGTACGGAAAAACGACAAAAGATTCCTTTCATATTCTTTACTAAAAACACACCTAAGGGTAAAATTGGATTTAAACTATTGTAATTGGATGGAAAAAATATTACATATTGAGGGAACATGGATGTGGATGATAAAATACACCCCAGTAAATACTTACGAATAAACAATCTCGGATAAAAATGAGATTGTGATATTTCCCTTACCTTAGGTCCGACTTGCTTTGTAAGTGTCCGAACCTCCTGTATAATGATTTAAATCATGTTATTGACTTATTACAGAATCATATTCATTGTTATGATATCATATATGGTTCGCTTATGACATTATATTACCCGTTCTTTTGTAAATTCCATGTTAAAGAAGCGTTTTGGGTAAAATCGTTTCATTTATCGTAGGTGTTTTGACTTGTTGTTCTTGACATCATTATTACTTATATCATGATTTACTTACTTCCAGAATATAAAATATGATTTATATATCATATATATTCAGTATATATATATATAATAGGTAGATAAATAAAATGAAAAACACCGTTCATGGAGACGGTAGTCCGTACGTACGCATGAACGTTGTTTTCCTTTCCTTATTGTCTTGAAATGGAAGTAAGTAGATGACATACATATGTATATATATACATAAATCCAGTAGCTTTATAATGTCATATATTTCATTATTATTTCTTATATATACATTATAATCATTCTTAAATGTTTAACATGGAGAATGAATCTCATCGCGTCGTGGAGACGGTAGTCCGTACGTACGCACGAGCGATGATATCATTTCTATAAATATTGAATTGAATTGGACTGGATTATACAATATATCAGAATCAATATGATGTTTTAATAACTATGTATAGTTATTCTTTACACCATTATACCCATCCATGTAAGGTGGTGGTGGAAAATAGATTACACCACGGCGTGGAGACGGTATTCCGTACGTACGCACGCGCGGTGATTTCTTTTTTCGTAGGATGGATAGATGGTGAAATAGGGTTGTTTCATACTTATAATAACATATCAGTATATGAGTGATACTGATGTTATTACTTCATAATGAAACAACCTAAGAAGAAGAAGTGGAAGAAGAAATAAAGATGAAAGAATTGGTAACGGTAATTACCTCTTCTTTGAAGTGCCTCTTTGAGACCTCCTCTTAGGGCACTAAAATTGGTCTTTGAGGAAGACCAGAACCTCTAGGATGTTTCTAGGGAAGTGGAGGGGAGAAATTGTCAGGGGTTGGCCGAGCTTGAGTGCTCAAATTGGTGTGAGGAGGAGGGGGAGGAGGTGTCCTTTTATAGGGGAGGAGAGGGGCACCTTAGGAATATCTCAAAATATTATTTTATATTAAAGTCAAAATCGGTTTATAATGGTTCCAAAGGGTCTTATTTCGAAGATAAGGTGGGGATGGGTCGAAATACTATCAACCAATAGAATTTAGACAAGTTTAGGATATTATTTTAACCTTATCAATTAGATTTAACTCTAAGTTAAATAATTTAACTTTTACCGTGTCTTTTTGTTTTCTTTCACTATATGGTTAATAAACTTACTATAACATGCCAAACGAACCCCAAATTGTATATTATTAATACATATATCCTTATCTAAGTCATTTGGCCGAACATTAGATTTTTAGGAATAAAATAACAATTAGTAATATAATATTTGATTTAAAAACTATTTTGTGTCAATTTTGACACTATTTGATATATGATTTTTGTGAAAGTCATAACAGAATTATATGTTCGAACCAAGTTGATTAAATAATCTCTAATATATTATAGTAACCTAGAAAATTAGTGGAATTCATAAAAAGTCTTAAATTACATTTATTTTGGTATTTATATTATCAATTATGTCAATATTTCATTAATAAGATAATTACTGCATCATCTTTGTGTCATAAATAAATTATATTATTTGATCTCTAAAAATTACAAATAAAATACCATAATGTAGGAAATCTTTTTAGCTTTCTAATAAATATTTATAGTCTAATTTATCTTATGTATAACCCCATATTAAAAATGATTTACTTATTAAACTTTGATTTTAACTATTTTAACCCTTCTTTAAATAAATTAATAATAAATGTCCTAATCTAATCCAAGTGGGCCTAAATGGTCATATTTTATTCCTAAGTTTGTTTTTGGTCGAATTACACTTGTCCAATAGAATTATGACATGTGTTAGGGTAATATTAATATCATATTTACCCTTAGTTACCCTATTTACTATTAACCGTGGTAAAAAAAAGTAAAAAGTTACTATTCACCAAAAAATTATTTTCATCTCATTGAACCACATTTTAGTCCTTGATATTAACCGTGTCTGTCGGATTTTCGAAATTCCATTCACAGAAGCGGTAAAATTAAGTTTTATGCAAAATTCAGTTTTTAACCTACCACTTAGTGGTTTCACTATTCATCAAAAATTGAAGGTTTTCAGAAAAATGCCAAAATTTCATCCTAAGCTATATTTCATATTCCGAATTCAAAAATGAAATCTATTTAACCAAATTCATAACATAAAAGTTTCATTAATTAATTTTATAATTAAATCCCGCTGTTAAAACAAATAGCGTGTTTTTAAGAAACAATATCTATCAAAAGATTGGCACTTGTTTATGTCTTGTTTAATTGTGAAATTACATCCAATGACCAACATTGTATTAAATTGTAAAAATATATTCTAAATATACTTTAAAACCACTCAAATTAATGATTTATCACTATTAATTATTTCGATTAAAAAAGTGGTTTTTAATTATAATTTAGTAATTTTCACTATTCATCAGAATATGAAAGTTATCCGAAAAGTACCAAAATTTCACCTTAGGCTAAATTCGATACTCCGAATCCAAAAATGAAGTCCATTTTGAGAGTTAAAATTTCTAAAATTTAAAAAGTGGTTATTACTATTCATAACGGCTAGTTTTAATAATATTTTAATAGCATATCATTGTTTCGTGAAACTCAGGATTACGTACCACACACGCTATCGAGGAAGGTTGTGATTGCGTGTAATGCAAGGCAAGTCAAGGATGCGTGTTGTGCAAGCTCCTTTTGATGTAGCGTATAACACAAGACATTAGTAAAATAAAAAAGAATATTTTTCATAAAATATCGGGCTGTTACATTCTACCCCCCTTAAAATGAATTTCGCCCTCGAAATTCGTCGGGGTTATAAATGGTTTACTATTCGAAAGTTTCTTTAATAGAAACCCACATCGTAAAAGGGAATACCAAAACTTGGCTTTAAAAACTAAAGTATGAAATGTAACGATTACCCAAATAAACTAATCACTGGGTTTCCACATAGGTGAAAATATGGATATGGAAGAGAAATCTAACCATCATGTTCTGATGGAGAGTGGTAGAGAACATGGCTATGGAAAAGCCAGTAATCACAAATCCATAGATTTGTGATGATATAAGGTACCATCAGATTCATCAGGTATAAGATCACTAGGACAACATTTTTGGTTTTCAAGATCATTTCCCTAAGGTTGAAAATTTGAATTAGAATAAATACTTACTTTATTTTGGTACAATCTCACTGTTGTTCGTGCCTTGAACAATTTCCACTTCATCTCTTAAATAAATGAAGTTGAATTTGTTATTCGTGAAGTGTTAGCAGATCATGTGATAGAATGACTGTTCATTCCATCTGTCTCAAACAAAAGGTTAGCAAAAGTTATTAAATATACATAAGTCATTCTATAGTGAGATTAATCATATATGGTTCCTAAAATGGACTTATACTTCATATATCATACTGCTTAATATAATAAAACTAGTTTCTACTAAACAGGGACTTCCTGTAGGCCAGTGGTAGGCGATAAAGGCCAGTCGCACTTCGGTTGTGGGTTCGATTCCTACAGCCTTGTCCGAAGCGATGGGCTGTCGCCCGTCCTGCAGGTTGTCCCTTTTTCTAAAACTACGTTACTATAACATCCCATCAATAATATCGAAAATCTTATATCCTTAAACAATACTAACTTATGTCCAACATAATCCAGTCTAATCTTTAGGCTTATACATAATACTGCAGTCCACTCTCATAATATAGTGACATCGATTACCAGAGATTTAATACTGTCGTTGATCCCCACATATCATAAGATATGTCTTGTTGGTCACATTCCAAACATTCAAAGTCCTTAATCGCGTATTCTCTTGAATACCTTAGTGAAAACATGAGTGCAGTTAAAAGTTAACACTTTCCACATACCAAAATCCTCAAAATTCTATATTCTCAAACCATGATATCACTTAGTCCTTATATCAATCATGAGCTCATGAATACTATCAAACATTTAATTTTCTCCTTATCCCTTCATTATGCGCATATCATCTACATTCCAAAAATATCTGAATAACCTTTCATGGATACTGGTAACATTAATCATACACTTTCAAAACACAAGGAAAGACAACAGTGTAACAATCCATAGATGTCTCTTTATTCCAAAATTACACATGATAAACATGTAATCATTCCACTACATTCTCAAACCATTGACCGAGCTTCAAAAATTCTTTCATCTCACATATCATTTGTAGTCTCTTCATCATCATCCACATAAATACTACCCATATGACCATACTGATTCTCTTCATGAGTCTTACCCTTAGGGCATTTGTTTGCATAATGACCATACATTCCACATTTAAAACACTTAACCATTTTTGATGTCGTAGCAATACCATTATCCTCATCCATGGTGTTAACCGACCCTTTTCCTTTGCACTTACTTGCTTTGTGTCCTTCTTTTCCACACCCAAAGCATCTTCCAGTTCCCTTGAAACATTCTCCTTGATGCCTCTTCCCACATGATTTACATAGGGGAAATTGAACTTTCTTTCCTCTATGATCATCATGGAACTCAATCTTTCTCTTATTAGTCGAGTCAGGAAACTTACCAAATTTTACTTTATTGATCATGTTGTGAGATTGCGGATTCGGAATAATAATGATGTTTGGACATCCAAATCCCATTTCATTTGGTTGCTCATGAAGAATATCATTCCATTGTCCATCATATCCTCCATTATTGTGAATCATCTTGTTTCCAGCCATTTTCTAAAACCCAAACAGAATAGTGTTAGATGCAAAAATCGTAATAAAGGGGGAGTAACTTAAATATCTATCATCTTTGGTTTAATCTAATATCGTTACCATAGTTCTAGAACTATATCCTATACGTATAATTATCCTTAGGGGCATCCCTAGACATACCTTAGAAATATCTCTAGGGATCTCACTAACGTTTTCGCATCCTAGTTTCCAAAGGTTGACTAAACCTTTCCTCTGATACCAACTGTAGAGACCCGTATCTTGACGTACATTGACATTACATTACTTTTGAGGAATACTTAGTACATAACAAAAACACACACTAAAGGATCGTAATAGTTTAGTGTCTTTGGAAACTCAGAACGTAATCTTCTAATCGTGGTGAAAGTTCTTCAATATCTCCCATAAGGTCATCCCCTTTTTTACCTAAAACCTTTCTTTATATCCTGGGGAAAAGAAAACATAAAAGGGTGAGCTCAAATGCTCAGTAAGGGTATACAAAAGAAAAAATCAATCACATCATATTCATAAGACCATAACTTTTGGAAATCTTAACCTGCAAAAGAGAGCATAATTTCATAACATGGGATAAATCATAGTAGTGAAATAAAACCATAACTTAAAACATTACTCATTGTGGCATACACACATAATCATAGAGAATCATTTCTTGTTAGTCAAGACTCATTGCCAAGACTATCTTAGTGGACAAAGTCCCTTTCTGAATCGAGTAATCCTCGTTTCAGTCCTGTTTCACTGAACCGGTATAACCTACCATTCCAGCCATGTCTATCTCATGAGATATGAAATATTTACCCAATGCATTGGAGGGAGATATAGGTCCCACCCATCTCTTAATGAATCCTTTCTTATGTGTGCCACAAAATCATAAATCATACATCATTGCATAACCCATGTAATAAAAATGGGATTCTTAAACAACATGACATCATAAAACCATTCATATAAGATAAAGGAATTCATAAAAATATTTCCATCACAACATAATCAAATCCATGTAATAATAGGGATAGAAACAGAACCCTTTATTATCTTAGATGGAAAATAATTTTGATAAAACACTTGAACTTCATTCTTGAGGAAAATATCCTTTCTTTTTCAAAAACATTTTACATTTCTTAACATGTCATACAACTTTAAACTAAAAGAAGTTGATTAAAAATAAACTTGAAAACTTTTAAAGGAAGATTCTTGGAAATAATGTTTTAAAAATCCATTCTTGTCGTATAAGTTAAAAAAAACATTCTTCGTAATTTTGTCGGAAAAGTCAAAAAGTACCTCGTACGGAAAAACGACAAAAGATTCCTTTCATATTCTTTACTAAAAACACACCTAAGGGTAAAATTGGATTTAAACTATTGTAAGTGGATGGAAACAATATTACATATTGAGGGAACATGGATGTGGATGATAAAATACACCCCAGTAAATACTTACGAATAAACAATCTCGGATAAAAATGAGATTGTGATATTTCCCTTACCTTAGGTCCGACTTGCTTTGTAAGTGTCCGAACCTCCTGTATAATGATTTAAATCATTTTATTGACTTATTACAGAATCATATTCATTGTTATGATATCATATATGGTTCGCTTATGACATTATATTACCCGTTCTTTTGTAAATTCCATGTTAAAGAAGCGTTTTGGGTAAAATCGTTTCATTTATCGTAGGTGTTTTGACTTGTTGTTCTTGACATCATTATTACTTATATCATGATTTACTTACTTCCAGAATATAAAATATGATTTATATATCATATATATTCAGTATATATATATATAATAGGTAGATAAATAAAATTAAAAACACCGTTCATGGAGACGGTAGTCCGTACGTACGCATGAACGTTGTTTTCCTTTCCTTATTGTCTTGAAATGGAAGTAAGTAGATGACATACATATGTATATATATACATAAATCCAGTAGCTTTATAATGTCATATATTTCATTATTATTTCTTATATATACATTATAATCATTCTTAAATGGTTAACATGGAGAATGAATCTCATCGCGTCGTGGAGACGGTAGTCCGTACGTACGCACGAGCGATGATATCATTTCTATAAATATTGAATTGAATTGGAGTGGATTATACAATATATCAGAATCAATATGATGTTGTAATAACTATGTATATTTATTCTTTACACCATTATACCCATCCATGTAAGGTGGTGGTGGAAAATAGATTACACCACGGCGTGGAGACGGTATTCCGTACGTACGCACGCGCGGTGATTTCTTTTTCCGTAGGATGGATAGATGGTGAAATAGGGTTGTTTCATACTTATAATAACATATCAGTATATGAGTTATACTGATGTTATTACTTCATAATGAAACAACCTAAGAAGAAGAAGTGGAAGAAGAAATAAAGATGAAAGAATTGGTAACGGTAATTACCTCTTCTTTGAAGTGCCTCTTTGAGACCTCCTCTTAGGGCACTAAAATTGGTCTTTGAGGAAGACCAGAACCTCTAGGATGTTTCTAGGGAAGTGGAGAGGAGAAATTGGCAGGGGTTGGCCGAGCTTGAGTGCTCAATTTGGTGTGAGGAGGAGGGGGAGGAGGTGTCCTTTTATAGGGGAGGAGAGGGGCACCTTAGGAATATCTCAAAATATTATTTTATATTAAAGTCAAAATCGGTTTATAATGGTTCCAAAGGGTCTTATTTCGAAGATAAGGTGGGGATGGGTCGAAATCCTATCAACCAATAGAATTTAGACAAGTTTAGGATATTATTTTAACCTTATCAATTAGATTTAACTCTAAGTTAAATAATTTAACTTTTACCGTGTCTTTTTGTTTTCTTTCACTATATGGTTAATAAACTTACTATAACATGCCAAACGAACCCCAAATTGTATATTATTAATACATATATCCTTATATAAGTCATTTGGACGAACATTAGATTTTTAGGAATAAAATAACAATTAGTAATATAATATTTGATTTAAAAACTATTTTGTGTCAATTTTGACACTATTTGATATATGATTTTTGTGAAAGTCATAACAGAATTATATGTTCGAACCAAGTTGATTAAATCATCACTAATATATCATAGTAACCTATAAAATTAGTGGAATTCATAAAAAGTCTTAAATTACATTTATTTTGGTATTTATATTATCAATTATGTCAATATTTCATTAATAAGATAATTACTGCATCATCTTTGTGTCATAAATAAATTATATTATTTGATCTCTAAAAATTACAAATAAAATACCATCATGTAGGAAATCTTTTTAGCTTTCTAATAAATATTTATATTCTAATTTATCTTATGTATAACCCCATATTAAAAATGATTTACTTATTAAACTTTGATTTTAACTATTTTAACCCTTCTTTAAATAAATTAATAATAAATGTCCTAATCTTATCCAAGTGGGCCTAAATGGTCATATTTTATTCCTAAGTTTGTTTTTGGTCGAATTACACTTGTCCAATAGAATTATGACATGTGTTAGGGTAATATTAATATCATATTTACCCTTAGTTACCCTATTTACTATTAACCGTGGTAAAAAAAGTAAAAAGTTACTATTCACCAAAAAATTATTTTCATCTCATTGAACCACATTTTAGTCCTTGATATTAACCGTGTCTGTCGGATTTTCAAAATTCCATTCAGAGAAGCGGTAAAATTAAGTTTTATGCAAAATTCAGTTTTTAACCTACCACTTAGTGGTTTCACTATTCATCAAAAATTGAAGGTTTTCAGAAAAATGCCAAAATTTCATCCTAAGCTATATTTCATATTCCGAATTCAAAAATGAAATCTATTTAACCAAATTCATAACATAAAAGTTGCAGTAACTAATTTTATAATTAAATCCCGCTGTTAAAACAAATAGCGTGTTTTTAAGAAACAATATCTATCAAAAGATTGGCACTTGTTTATGTCTAGTTTAAATGTGAAATTACATCCAATGACCAACATTGTATTAAATTGTAAAAATATATTCTAAATATACTTTAAAACCACTCAAATTAATGATTTATCAATATTAATTATTTCGATTAAAAAAGTGGTTTTTAATTATAATTTAGTAATTTTCACTATTCATCAGAATATGAAAGTTATCCGAAAAGTACCAAAATTTCACCTTAGGCTAAATTCGATACTCCGAATCCAAAAATGAAGTCCATTTTGAGAGTTAAAATTTCTAAAATTTAAAAAGTGGTTATTACTATTCATAACGGCTAGTTTTAATAATATTTTAATAGCATATCATTGTTTCGTGAAACTCAGGATTACGTACCACACACGCTATCGAGGAAGGTTGCGATTGCGTGTAATGCAAGGAAAGTCAAGGATGCGTGTTGTGCAAGATCCTTTTGATGTAGCGTATAACACAAGACATTAGTAAAATAAAAAAGAATATTTTTCATAAAATATCGGGCTGTTACAGAACGTCCCTCCACCCTCTGAGATAAGACAGCTCCAGCCGCGAAGTTGGAGGCGTCACACATAAGCTCAAATGGAAGGTCCCACCGTGGGGGCTGTATGATTGGTGGAGTGGTCAGACACTTCTTCAGCTCATCAAATGATACCCTGTATGAATCATCAAAATTGAAGTCAATATCTTTTTGAAGCAATCGAGATAAGGGTAGAGCGATCTTACTAAAATCTCTGATGAAGCGTCGATAAAATCCAGCATGCCCAAGGAATGATCGAACATCACGCACACATGTAGGATATGGGAGGGATGAAATAATGTCTACCTTAGATTTATCAACTTCAATTCCATGTTGTGAGACTATATGACCTAAGACAATTCCCTTTTCGACCATGAAATGACATTTTTCAAAATTTAAGACCAGATTCTTATCAATACAACTATGAAACACATCACCCAAAATATCATGGAATTGTATTGTCCTATGCTTAGGGAGATTAAGAACAATTTGTTTCAAAAGATCATCAGTGTTAGAGTTTGTCTTTGGTGGATGATTCCCTTGTTGCTAACTTATTGATGTTTGAGCTTCAAATCTCCTTTGGGGTTGTTGGAAACCCTGCTGGTAAGGCGGAGGTTGCTGGAAGTTTTGTTGAAAGGGTGGCCATTGTTGTTGTCCAGAGCCATACCTCATGTCCGACTGATCTTTCCACCCTTGGTTGTATGTTGCATCAAACTTCTTTTGGGGATATGGTTGTTGTTGTTGCTGCTGAAATGGTATCTCAGGGAAAACTGCTGCACAATCTTCTGTTTCTTGGAGTTGTGGGCAACAGTCAGTTGGGTGACTTGTCTCAGCGCAAATACCACAAGGCCTTGAAGGAGGGGGTAAAGATGTCTTTTGTGCCAAAGCAATTTGCCTCACCATAGTGGTCAATTCTTCTAAGTTAGTATCAATCAAATGACTTTCAAGAGAAGAAGGACTTACGTGATGTACTCCCCTGACATGTGGTGTACCTCTATCACCAAATTGTTGGGAGTTTTGGGACATCTTGTCGATCAAGGCACGTGCAGCTACTGGTGTCTTGTCCACCAATGCTCCTCGAGCCGCAGCATCTACCATGCTTCTCTCCATAGGTGGGAGTCCTTCATAGAAGTACTGAATGAGGAGTTGCTCACTGATTTGGTGATGTGGGCAGCTTGCACACAACTTCTTGAATCTCTCCCAGTACTCATACATTGACTCCCCTTGGGCTTGCTTGATCCCCGAGATCTCCTTACGAATGGATGTGGTCCTTGATGCTGGAAAAAATCTCTGCAAGAAAAAACGTTTCAAATCGTTCCAACAAGTTACATCTTCGGGTTGTAAATAATACATCCAGTCTTTTGCAGCTCCATCAAGTGAGAATTGGAATGCTCTTAATTTGATTTGATCTTCAGAAACATTTCTTGGTTTAAGGGTTGAGAAAACCAAATTAAATTCTTTCAAATGTTTATTGGGATCCTCACCAGAGAGGCCATAAAACTTTGGATGTAAGTGAATTAACCCTGATTTTTGTTCAAAGTCTGATTCGAGATTTGGGTATGCAATACAATTTGGTTGATAGTTAATATCAGGTGCAGCCAATTCTCGAATGGTTCTATTAAGTTTATTTCCATTGTTTTCAGCCATTGGTTCCTCTTTTATGTTTTAATTTGAATAGCTTCCAATTTCAATGTTTCCAGAAGAGAGGAATTCACCAACTGGTTGAATATTGAAACTTCCCGTAGACTGAGAATTTCTGATTCGAGCCCTAAGGCTGTGTTCAATCTCAAGGTCAAGATCTAAGAGATCTTCGGGATTAGTTCGTGTAATAGATCAAATAAAAATGAAAAGAATGAAAGTGGACCATAGTAAAATAAAAATGAGAAGTTTGAGTTGATGGTCCAAAAAGAAGTAGAAGAAAATAAAAGAAGAAGAAGAAGAATCAGATTGGGTAATGAAGGAAGAAAGAAGAGAGGAATAGAATAAAATGTAAAATAAAATAAATACCTCTAATTGGTTGAAATAATTACTTGCCTCCCCGGAAACGGCTCCAATTTGATAGAGCGCTGTTGTGGGCGCCCTCAAATGATTAGTATGATTTTGGGGTACTTAGGTGCAGCAGAGTGGCTGACCAAGGTCGTCTCTCAAAGGAGGAAGTGAATTAAAACAATTTTTAGAGGTATTCTAGAAGTAAAATAAAAGAGAATAAAAACACTACTTTAAAGGATGGGGTTTTTTTTTATAGTTTATGAATCTAGAAGAAGTTTTCTGGAAGAAGATTGTATTTTTTTTGTTTTTTGTTTTGAAATAAATTTCGATTAAAATGACACAACAAGAAGTTGTTTTTTTAGAAATCTATTTAAAAGGCGTAATCGATCTAACTCTACCTCTTCAACCATTTATTAATCATTATCATTTAAATTAACATTCACTTAATTATGATCCCTTAATTTGTTAAATCCTGAACCCTACAAGAATTAACTTTACCATGAAGATGATGTGAATTTAACCCTAGGCTAACTTCGGAACAAGCAATCGCAGCACCCTGCTTTGATTGATGTTCTAAGATTAGCTTATGGTCAGTGGTAAATTAAGGCACATATCCATTCTGTAAATGAGGATGAATTGTGTTTAGGGATTATATTTTAACTCTACAAATTTATCCCGTGTGGTCTTATATTACCGATTAAGATCGCGCTGTCACAATTTACACAAAATCCCGACCTCGCGTGTTTTTGTGTTAATTGTTCAATTGCTTGCTTAGTTTCTTACAATTTAAAAAAAACACAATTCATGGATCATATTAAGTGAATTACAGTAGCTCATTGATTCAAAATAATTAAATATAGAGGTTAGAAGATAGATCGATTATTAAAATACTACTCTTCCATGGGTGGCGTAATCATCGTAGAAGCGTTTTGCATGTGCAAAGGTTTAAAATGGGTATAACCCAATAACGCTTCTACTCAAGAATTCCAGCCCAATTAGGAATATTAAGAGAAAAGAAATTTAATCAAAACATAAGAAAAGAGAAGAAATAAATGAAGAACAAAGAAGTTTATTACATAAACAAAATCATTAAAACATGAAAGAGAAGAAGAAGGCTTCGTCGAAGGGATCCTTGCTTCAAGAGCTACCCTTATTGAAATGGTTGGAGAATTGGAGTGGATCTACTTATCCACTGCCATCAACTTCCCAATGCACGTCCCAACCCCTCCAAATGATAAAAACTCAAATTTATAGAGGGGAGGGGAGGAGAGGTTACAAGTGGTTTCAAGTGTGAATGAGGAAATTCGGCCAAATATTTTATGCCAAATTTCACCGCTCATTTGACCACCAAAACGCGTGAATTGGCCGGCCTTCCAGAAGGATCAAATGTGCGGATATGTGTCTTCTATCTCCTATCCAAAGTTGGGCTCAATACAGGCCCATATGAAGGGGTTATGACCGAAATACAGAATATTCTCCATTCTGGAGAGCCCAGCCCATCTTTGACTTCATGACCTCATTTCAACAACCAACTGAACTCTTTAGCTCTAGTGTCCTGAATAAAAGTTGTAGATAATTAAGTTAGGAACACTGTTACAAAATTTAAATTTCAAATAATAAATATAAAAATATTTATATTCGAAATACTACAATGAACTATAAAGGGTAAAACTGGAATTTTCATCAAATATTAAAATGAACGATCTAATCCCAAATATTTTATAAATAAACATATTTAACACAATGTGAGGAAATTATATCATTTATTATCAATAAAATATTAAATAAAATAGTGTTTTATCAACTCCCCCACACTTACCCTTTTGCACACCTGGGCAAAACCTCATATCAAGTAAACATCAATATCAAATCAAAACCAATTTTAAAACACATATCCTTAAGATCAATCAATTTCACACCAAGAATAAAAAGATATCATGCCTCATAAAAAACCTTATTTCAAGTTCTCCATTTATATCATTCAATATATTTCCACCTTATTTATCCGCCCATGCACAAAACACTTACCTCGCTTGAATTTTCTCTCATCACTCAAATATCAATTTTTTTTGCAATGTCTTTCTCGTCCAAACTCATAAAAGGGTCACCATAGGCTTGATAGATTCCTACATCGCTACCCGATGTGATTCAAGGACATATGTTTATCATGAAGACTTTTTAGGGTTGTTCTGTGGCTTTCGGTGGGTAGGATTTAGATGTGAAAAACTCTGAGGCTGAATGAGGAGGGCTTGACTCTTTTGAAGCAAAATTGCATTAATCTAATTTTCACTTAAATATGGTCTTCTCTTCAATCCCCATAGTATCAATTCAGCTCCATCATCATGAAAAGTCATGAAAAGTTTACACCATTCATCATTTCAGCATAAAAAATGTCAATCTTATCAAACATGATTTTCTTGAAAGCTCCAGATGGGCACAGCTTTCCACCTCAATTAGAAGCTCCAGAAAAGGCACAGCTTCACTTGTCATGAAAGCTCCAGAAAAGGCACAGCTTTCAATATAATGAATTTCTTTAGCAGTAAACACATCTCTTCAGAATTTAATTTTCCACCCAAAGTATCACAGAATGTGGTGGCAAAACCCAAGACAACTTCCCCCACACTTAAGCTCAACTAGATTATGCAATTTCACTTCAAGAGTTGGTTGGATAGGGAAAATTGGCTTGTAATGTGGCTTAACATAACAGGATGTGCATGGCTTCTAAGGGATAAAAGGATTAAATATTCAAGGTAGGCCATTATAAAAAAGGATTCTTTGAAATAGGGGCTTTAATACCAAACAAATGCCTCAATCATTTAAACATATGTACCTCAAACCCTAATGTTTTGACAGGAATAGATCAAATTCTGGTTAAATCAAGCATGGTTTGGTTCTCTCAAGAAGTGAGGTGAATGTAAAGAATATGAAAATCATGGTTTATAAGCCTCACAGGAAAGTGATTTCAAATATAAAGATAGTGAGATTGGCATGGGATTCAAAATTCAGCGTACTTTTCATGAAATTACTAAATATTTGAACTTGAAACAAAGTCATTTCAGCATTCATTTAAGCTTAGTTTCAAGGGGTAAATTGTTTCACTTATTGATATGGATTTAAAAATGTTGATGAAAATCATTTTAGCTCAAAATGTTTCAAAAAACACAGAAAATTTTAAAATAAACACACAAAATTTGAAAAACACACAATTTTTTTTGGTTTTTCTTAAACAGGAAAACAATTGAAATTACTAAACTAAAAGGTTCCCTCCCCCACACTTAAAATATTGCATTGTACTCAATGTGAACCTATGAGATGATATATGCACATGAAATGCAGAATTTTTAAATAGGACAAATAATATAAAAGTGAAAGGGTTAGGAACAGCCTGATGTGCTCAAGTGATGATGGGGTCATGCAGTGTGATAAAATCCACTGCATCAGTACGATGTCCCTCAATGTATCTCTTCAAACGTTGCCCATTGACTGTAAATCTCCTTCCAGTGTCTTCTTGTGTGATCTCCACTGCACCATAAGGAAAAACATTAGACACAATATAAGGACCTAACCATATGGAACGCAACTTACCAGGCATCAACTTCAGTCGTGAACTATAGAGAAGGAAATTCTCTCCAACATGAAACTCCCTTTGTTGGATCATTTTGTCATGAGCTGCTTTTGATCATTCCTTGTAGAGCCTTGAGTTCTCATATGATGACAGTCGAATCTCCTTAAGCTCTTGAATTTGCAACTTCCTTTGAATTCCAGCTTGGGCCAAATCCATGTTGCATTTCTTTATAGCCCAATATGCCCGATGCTCGACTTCCACTGGGAGATGACATGCTTTCCAAAAAACAATCCGAAATGGGTACATACCAATGGGGGTCTTGTATGCTGTCCTATAAGCCCACAATGCATCATCCAAGCGCTTGCTCCAATCCTTCCTATTTGGTTGCACGGTTTTCTCCATGATTTGTTTCAACTCACGATTTGAAACCTCAGCCTGGCCATTTGTTTGGAGGTGGTATGGTGTTGATGTTTTGTGTGTCACCCCATACTTTCGAAGGAGGGAAGCAAAATTCCTATTGCAAAAGTGTGTCCATTGGTCACTGATGATGGCCTTTGGTACTCCAAACCTGCAGAAAATTTGAGCCTTGACAAAATCCACTACAACATGAGAATCGTCAGTCCTGGTGGCCTTGGCCTCCACCCATTTACTCACATAATCAACAGAAACCAAAATATACAAAAATCCAATTGAACAAGGAAAAGGACCCATAAAATCAATGCCCCGCACATCAAAAATCTCACAGAATAGTATGGGTTGTTGGGGCATCTAATGTCTCCTAGAAATATTCCCAGTGTGTTGGCAACGAGAGCATGACTTACAAAACACATGGGCATCATGGAATAAACTAGGCCAATATAATCCAGAGTCCAAAACTTTCCTAGCTGTTCGTTGGGGTCCAAAGTGTCCACCACATGCAAGTGTATGACAGAAATGCAAAACAGACTCAAACTCATGATCGGGAACACACCTCCTAATGACTTTGTCACTACACATGCGCCAGAGGTAAGGATCATCCCACACATAAAACCTGGACTCACTTTTTAATTTTTGGACTTGATGTTTCTTTAAATTTGCAGGGATTTCAGAAGCAACAAGGTAGTTAACTAAATCAGCATACCAAGGATGCGTACCTGGGATGGTATAGAGATGCTCATCAGGGAAAGTGTCACGAAGTGGTACCTGATCCAAGGTATCATCCTCTAGTGTGTGAGTGAGCCTACTCATGTGGTCTGCCACCAAATTCTCTGAACTCTTCTTGTCCTTTATCTTAAGGTCAAACTCTTGAAGAAGGAGCATCCAACGGATAAGTCGTGGCTTTGCATCTGGCTTCTTTAGGAGGTACCTCAAAGCTGCATGGTCAGAAAAAACAACTACTTTAGAGCCCAATAAATATGAACGGAATTTATCTAAAGCAAATATGACAGCAAGAAACTCCTTTTCTGTGGTAGTGTAGTTTGATTGGGCTGAATCTAGTGTCCTCGATGCATAGGCGATCACATGTGAACGTCCCTCCACCCTCTGAGATAAGACAGCTCCAACCGCGAAGTTGGAGGCGTCACACATAAGCTCAAATGGAAGGTCCCACCGTGGGGGCTATATGATTGGTGGAGTGGTCAGACACTTCTTCAGCTCATCAAATGATACCCTGCATGAATCATCAAAATTGAAGTCAATATCTTTTTGAAGCAATCGAGATAAGGGTAGAGCGATCTTACTAAAATCTCTGATGAAGCGTCGATAAAATCCAGCATGCCCAAGGAATGATCGAACATCACACACACATGTAGGATATGGGAGGGATGAAATAATGTCTACCTTAGATTTATCAACTTCAATTCCATGTTCTGAGACTATATGACCTAATACAATTCCCTTTTCGACCATGAAATGACATTTTTCAAAATTTAAGACCAGATTCTTCTCAATACAACGATGCAACACATCACCCAAACTAGAGAGACATTCATCAAATGAGGACCCATAAACTGTAAAATCATCCATAAATACCTCCATGCAGGTCTCAATGAAATCTGAGAAAATACTCACCATGCATCTCTGGAAGGTACCTGGGGCATTGCAAAGTCCAAATGGCATCCTTCGGTAAGCAAAGGTACCGAATGGGCAGGTGAATTTTGTCTTCTCCTGGTCCTCTGCTGCAATGGGAACCTGAAAATAGCCAGAAAATCCATCCAAGAAACAATAGTGTGTCTTCCCATCTAGTCTCTCAAGCATCTGGTCAATGAATGGAAGTGGGAAATGGTCCTTACAAGTAGATTGATTTAGTTTCCTATAATCGATACACACTCGCCAACTGTTTTATACTCTCACAGGAACTAACTCATCATTTTCATTTTTTATAACAGTGAAACAAGTTTTCTTTGGTACAACCTGAACAGGGCTAACCCATTGTGAGTCGGAAATAGGGTAAATGATACCCGCCTCAAGTAATTTTCAACTTCTTTCTTAACAAATTCTAGGAGGGTGGGATTAAGTCTCCTTTGTGGCTGTCTCACCGGTTTAGCCCCATCCTCCAAGAGAATCCTATGAATGAAAATGGAGGGGCTAATACCTGATATGTCTGCCAATGTCCAACCAATTGCCCTAATGTTATCTCTCAAAAGATTCAAAAGTTTTTCTTCATGTTCAAAAGAGAGATTGTTAGCAATTATGACAGGTAATCTATCACCACTGAGCAAGTATGCATATTTGAGATTTGGGGGCAATGGATTGAGTTCCAATGTAGGTGGGTGATGTATGGATGGAGAAATTGATGCAACAGACATATCTGCACAATAAACATCAGTATCAGAATAAAAATCATCACAATCAGATAATAAAGCTCCAAATCCATCAGCATACTCAATAGCCATGTCATAATCAGAGTTCACATGATCAAAATCAGAATATGATTCCATTTCAAAATCAAATCTTAGAGAGTCTTGTTCCTTAAAAATGGGTGTAGAAGTATTCTTAGACATCAAACTAGAACCAATACTCATAATCTCCCTAAGCATAGGACAATCCAATTCCATGATATTTTACTTGGTGGTTCAAAATGGGAGATAACAAAAGTAGAATGGTCCTCTGAGGGGTACTTCATGGAATCCATAACATTAAATATCACAACTTCTGTAACGACCCGAAATTTTGAATAAATATTGTTTCCTAATTTCATGGGTTATTTTTTATACTCAAAAAAAATGTTTTATTTGATAAACATGATTATAAATAAAATGAGACCATTGTTGTTTGAGTGTTATATGACCATCGGTCAATATGACCACCGTGAACAAAATGTTTTGATTATTGCCTCTAAATTTAAGTAATCTTGGTTAATTATTATAGAAAGAGGATTTGATGGCCTCACCTAGTAGACTTGGGCCGATCGAAGCCCATCTAACAGAGATTGGGAAGGAGGTAGCACCATTGGGCTTTGCTCTGGACCAAATCCAAGCCGAACTTCGTCATGTGAAGCTAGAACGGAATCGCCTTCACGAGAAGTTCAAACTGATAGAAATTACTACTCGGGCAATGTTGACTGAGCTGCCCCAAAATTCTATCACCCTAGCACACCTTACTCTTAGGTCCTATGATGGTATTATAAGGGGTTATGTAACGAGACCGTAATTGCCTTGTGTAATCCTTTTTTAAAATAAAAATTTGGATTTCTTCTTATGATGATGTTTATGAATTTTCAAATGACCGGATAAATATTGTATGCATATTTTTGATGAATTTTAGAAAAAGGATATTTTAAAAATGGTTGTGTAAACCTTAAATAATTAAAAATGTGTAATGATTTTCAAAAAATGGTCTTCTACAATTATGTTCATTACGAAATTTAGAGTCTAATAAGATCAACTTGATTTTTGATGAATAGTAAATTATGAATAGTGATTTTATGATTAGGATTAGTAATATGACCAAATGGATTAGTAATCTCACTTAAAGAAAGTTTTAAAATAATCTAGGCACCTTGATTAAGTAATGTGATTCAATAAAATAGTTAAATAACGGTTTCATTAATTATTATTCAAGTATTAGTTTTTTCGGGTGAATAGTGTTTTTTAATTAAAAATTTAATTAAAAATAATTAAAAAATTATTTTTATAAAAATGACTTTATTTTTGAACTCAGAGCATCGATATTATGTTATGGTAATTTTTGGGGTTTTTTCTGAAAAAATGAATTTTCGATGAATAGTGTTTTTATTTAAAAATTAAATTAAAAATATTTAGAAAATTATTTTTATAAAATGGAGTTCATATTTGTAATCAGAGCGTTGATATTTGGTTAAGGTGAAATTTTGGGATTATTCTGAGAAAGTTGAATTTTTGATGAATAGTGAAAATACAGTTTTTAAGTTACGGGTGTTTAATGACATCATTAAATGATGTATTAAGTTTGTAATCAATATGTTCGAATTATGAATAGTGAGATAAGGTATGAGGTGTCCCAAGTGGCCAATACCATGGGCAAGCCCATGGTTTTGCCAAAACCACTAATGAGGTGTCCCTTTGCCATTAATGCCTTGTCCCCTCACTTTCCCTATAAATACCAAGCCATCCTCTCATCCATTCGACTCCCCACTCTTCCCCAATGATGTTCTGGTATCATTACCTCCCAAGGAGTCCTCCCAAGGTGCCCCCAAGCCCTCAAGGTCCCAACCTTTGAGGTTTAAGAGTTACATTTTAAGGTAAGGGATCCGACCCCTCTCTTTCTTTTCAAGTGATCTCTTTTATGTCATTCCTTTTATGCTCCATGTTCGTATTTTGGAGGATGTACTTTTATACTCCTCTTACTACTCTTTTTATGTTCATATGATGAAAGACCCCCTCTTACTCTCATCATTTCGTTTTAAGAAAGTTTAAGTGGCGCCGTTAGGCTGCCAAATTTTCAAGGGATTCATTCACCTCTCTCTTTTTCAAAGTTCTACTTTCATGTCAAGTCTTTCAAGTTCATTTTTATTATGTTGGGGTATGATCTCTATATTTATCATACTGGTCTTTTATGATCACATGACGAGAGACTCCATTTGATCTCTTCAATTCAGTATTTTGATGTCTTAAGTGGCGCCGTTAGGCTGCCGAATTTTTAAGTGGTTCTTCACCCTTCTCGTTTTGAAGTTCTACTTTCATGTCAATTCTTTCAAGTTCCTTTATATTATGTTGGGGTATGATCTCTATATATATCATACTGGACTCTTATGTTCATATGATGAGAGACCCTATTTGACCTTGTCAATTCAATTTTTTTGAAGTTTAAGTGATGCCGTTAGGCTGCCGAATTTTCACAAGAGAAATCTTGTTTTGTTTTCTTCCTTTCATGTTCTTCATTTCATATGGTATATTTTCAAATTTCATTACCATGTTCATAAATCCCTTATATTTTGTCCCTCTACTGTATGATGGGTCATTTATGAATGTTTGACCCATGTCCCCTCTTTTTTCAATGTTTTCTAAAACCTTGTAACATAGCCGTTTTGCTGCAGAATTTTCCCCTCAAAATGCCTCTCCCTTTTCTCAAAAATTATTTTATGTTATATAGTGAATACTCAAAGCTCTTATTTATACAAGGGTATTCACATATATATCAAAATGTTCCATTTTAAATTCTGGGATTTACATACATGAGACCCGCTTCCCTTTCCGCGGGTTTAAAGTGCCGTAAAGATCATGTCATTAAAGCAGTTTTTAAAATGTTATGATTATGAAATGAAACCCATTTATTTTATGCTATATGGGTTATTTATGAAATGTTTGATGATGATATATGTGGCTCACATGATAATAAAGTCAAATTTAAGGGTGCGCCCTGATAGCGCTCCAATGCATTGGGTAAAGACTTAATCTCTAGAGATGACCATTTTAACGACGCCTTGGTGAATAACCTTGGTAATTTTTAACGACACCTGGGGGATGGACCTTGGTGAAACGAAACGATTGCCAATATTAAATGTTGCAGCCACATCTTCAAGTTATGAAAAAGTTTTATTTTTATTATGATATGCCTCATGATTTCATTTTCATGCCTTAAAGTTCTTTTCATGACTTTATTGATGTATCCCAAGTTCATATGTAAAATGTTTCACTTGTTTCCATTGCTGGGCCTTCTGGTCACCCTTTCTTTTGATGTATGTCCCCAGGTTATGAGATTCAGTAATGAGCCTAGGGTGAACATGAGGAGAAGCCTTTCAAGTGTTTAAGGAGAATTCTTTATGTTGTTTTCATGTTTTAAGTTCCTGGTTTCCAAGACACTAAACCTTAAAGATCCTCGGTTTTGTAAAATGTAATTAAAGTTTATGTGATAAAAAGGTGGGATGCTATAGTTGGTATCAAAGGATGGTTTAGTTATTTGTGGAAATTAGGATATGAAAACTCTAGGAGGAACCCTATAGAAAAGTTTAATATAGGAAATCTTCCTGGTATTTTGGTGAGTATTGAGTAAGGGGTTGCCAAGAAAATACATCCCTGTCTGGATACGAGCAGGTAGAGGTGGCTCTGGCACAGATGTACATAGGGGTAAAACCCGAAAACACCGCTTTGAGCTAGACTCGAACGGGAACTGGTACACGACAACGGGCCTTGCTGCACTCTTGGTTACGACACTCCCGGGGGATATGCTTTGGTAAATTCATAATCTTGGTATGAACCATTATTAAAGGAACAAAGGTAAAATAAAATAAATATTCACATAAGAATATATGATCATGGATAACCTAGATGGGAACCTAGGGGATCACAAGTTAGGGTATACTTTTCTTCTACATGTTATCCTTATATGCTTTAAGTTCCTTTTCATGATTATTGGTTAAGTATTTAAGCCTCTAATTATACTTTATCTTCTTAGTTAATGGTGGGAAATGGAATAACGTGTCCCAACAACCAATGTGATAGGAAATGCGACAATTTCCGTATTAATATGTCAGAGATGATTAGGGGATTAAAAGATGATTATTATTTTGGAAGGCGTTCACTATTTTGGGGACCCTATATGATCGAGGTAAATAGATTACTATAGTATTTTCATTGAGGAGTAAGGTTGACTTATATTTTGAAGAATTGATGAATTTAAGGTGGACTTATAGTAATTTAGGTTACTTTTGGGAATGATTAACCTATCTTGGGTAAAATATGTTTAGGTTAGCTACTTTTTTTATAAGATGTTAGGAGTGGTTGATGTTGTTTGGAGATGAACAATGAAGTTGTTTTGGAAGACTATGTTATCAAATCCTTCTTTTATTTGGGTTTCAATCTTAGTTTGGTTTATTTTGAGGAATTTTAAGGACCGTTATTTATGGAGTGGTCTATGATGAACATTGGGTAGTACCATGGAACTTTGAAGATTTAAAAGTAGGTTCTATTCCTATGGGATTCTTTATTTTTGAAGAGTTGTTTTACCTTAACCTTTCTGTTTTTGGGATAATGTTTAAAGATAGAAGAAATAGATAGTTAATCTTTTGTAGATTATGTGATTCTATAGAAGATGATTCTTGTGCTTTTATGAGACCAAGTGTTTTTGAATTCTCATCATTTGGCGAAAAGATTAGTGTTGGTTGGGACTTGTTAAAGTATGAAACTCTACTTGAAGGTAGGTATATTTTCTTATGTTTTTGTTCTATGTAGTAAATGAAATCCTCAAAATTATGAAAAGAAACGTAAAACAAAAATTTTGTTGGTTTATGTTTCCTACTAGGTAATCAAAGACCGTTTACACACATCATAAGTTTGGGATTTTCTCATGGTTAAATTTCTCCTAATCATGTTCTCTATCACTCTCTCTCAGAACTGACCCTTTGTTTTTTCCTCCATGTCCATGTTTTCCTACATGGAACCCGAGTGTGGGTTAACTCGGGTGGCCTTTGTACTTCCTTTTCTTTCTTTTAATGTAATGGTGTTACTGACTCTTTTTCCGATGTGGGACTTTCAATGAAATTTCAAAACCCAATTTAAAAAAATTGCGAGGACGCAATTTCTTAAGGGGGGAAGATTGTAACGACCTGAAATTTTGAATAAATCTTGTTTCCTAATTTCATGGGTTATTTTTTATACTCAAAAAAAATGTTTTATTTGATAAACATGATTATAAATAAAATGAGACCATTGTTTTTTGAGTGTTATATGACCATCGGTCAATATGACCACCGTGAACAAAATGTTTTGATTATTGTCTCTAAATTTAAGTAATCTTGGTTAATTATTATAGAAAGAAGATTTGATGGCTTCACCTAGTAGACTTGGGCCGATCGAAGCCCATCTAACAGAGATTGGGAAGGAGGTAGCACCATTGGGCTTTGCTCTGGACCAAATCCAAGCCGAACTTCATCATGTGAAGCTAGAACGGAATCGCCTTCACGAGAAGTTCAAACTGATAGAAATTACTACTCGGGCAATGTTGACTGAGCCGCCCCAAAATTCTATCACCCTAGCACACCTTACTCTTAGGTCCTATGATGGTATTATAAGGGGTTATGTAACGAGACCGTAATTGCCTTGTGTAATCCTTTTTTTAAATAAAAATTTGGATTTCTTCTTATGATGATGTTTATGAATTTTCAAATGACCGGATAAATATTGTATGCATATTTTTGATGAATTTTAGAAAAATGATATTTTAAAAATGGTTGTGTAAACCTTAAATAATTAAAAATGTGTAATGATTTTCAAAAAATGGTCTTCTACAATTATGTTCATTACGAAATTTAGAGTCTAATAAGATCAACTTGATTTTTGATGAATAGTAAATTATGAATAGTGATTTTATGATTACGATTAGTAATATGACCAAATGGATTAGTAATCTCACTTAAAGAAAGTTTTAAAATAATCTAGGCACCTTGATTAAGTAATGTGATTCAATAAAATAGTTAAATAACGGTTTCATTAATTATTATTCAAGTATTAGTTTTTTCGGGTGAATAGTGTTTTTTAATTAAAAATTTAATTAAAAATAATTATAAAATTATTTTTATAAAAATGAATTTATTTTTGAACTCAGAGCATCGATATTATGTTATGGTAATTTTTGGGGTTTTTTCTGAAAAAATGAATTTTCGATGAAAAGTGTTTTTATTTAAAAATTAAATTAAAAATATTTAGAAAATTATTTTTATAAAATGGAGTTCATATTTGTAATCAGAGCGTTGATATTTGGTTAAGGTGAAATTTTGGGATTATTCTGAGAAAGTTGAATTTTTGATGAATAGTGAAAATACAGTTTTTAAGTTACGGGTGTTTAATGACATCATTAAATGATGTATTAAGTTTGTAATCAATATGTTCGAATTATGAATAGTGAGATAAGTTATGAGGTGTCCCAAGTGGCCAATACCATGGGCAAATACCATGGGCAAGCCCATGGTTTTGCCAAAACCACTAATGAGGTGTCCCTTTGCCATTAATGCCTTGTCCCCTCACTTTCCCTATAAATACCAAGCCATCCTCTCATCCATTCGACTCCCCACTCTTCCCCAATGAAGTTATGGTCTCATTACCTCCCAAGGAGTCCTCCCAAGGTGCCCCCAAGCCCTCAAGGTCTCAACCTTTGAGGTTTAAGAGTTACATTTTAAGGTAAGGGATCCGACCCCTCTCTTTCTTTTCAAGTGATCTCTTTTATGTCATTCCTTTTATGCTCCATGTTCTTATTTTGGAGGATGTTCTTTTATACTCCTCTTACTGCCCTTTTTATGTTCATATGATGAAAGACCCCCTCTTACTCTCATCATTTCGTTTTAAGAAAGTTTAAGTGGCGCCGTTAGGCTGCCGAATTTTCAAGGGATTCATTCACCTCTCTCTTTTTCAAAGTTCTACTTTCATGTCATGTCTTTCAAGTTCATTTTTATTATGTTGGGGTATGATCCCTATATTTATCATACTGGTCTTTTATGATCACATGACGAGAGACCCCATTTGATCTCTTCAATTCAGTATTTTGATGTCTTAAGTGGCGCCGTTAGGCTGCCGAATTTTTAAGTGGTTCTTCACCCTTCTCGTTTTGAAGTTCTACTTTCATGTCAATTCTTTCAAGTTCCTTTATATTATGTTGGGGTATGATCTCTATATATATCATACTGGACTCTTATGTTCATATGATGAGAGACCCTATTTGACCTTTTCAATTCAATTTTGTTGAAGTTTAAGTGATGCCGTTAGGGTGCCGAATTTTCAAAGAGAAATCTTGTTTTGTTTTCTTCCTTTCATGTTCTTCATTTCATATGGTATATTTTCAAATTTCATTACCATGTTCATAAATCCCTTATATTTTGTCCCTCTACTGTATGATGGGTCATTTATGAATGTTTGACCCATGTCCCCTCTTTTTTCAATATTTTCTAAAACCTTGTAAGATAGCCGTTATGCTGCAGAATTTTCCCCTCAAAATGCCTCTCTCTTTTCTCAAAAATTATTTTATGTTATAAAGTGAATACTCAAAGCTCTTATTTCTAAAAGGGTATTCACATATATATCAAAATGTTCCATTTTAAATTCTGGGATTTACATACATGAGACCCGCTTCCCTTTCCGTGGGTTTAAAGTGCCGTAAAGATCATGTCATTAAAGCAGTTTTTAAAATGTTATGATTATGAAATGAAACCCATTTATTTTATGCTATATGGGTTATTTATGAAATGTTTGATGATGATATATGTGTCTCACATGATAATAAAGGCAAATTTAAGGGTGCGCTCTGATAGCGCTCCAATGCATTGGGTAAAGACTTAATCTCTAGAGATGACCATTTTAACGACGCCTTGGTGAATAAACTTGGTAATTTTTAACGACACCTTGGGGATGGACCTTGGTGAAACGAAACGATTGCCAATAGTAAATGTTTCAGCCACATCTTCAAGTTATGAAAATGTTTTATTTTTATTATGATATGCCTCATTATTTCATTTTCATGCCTTAATGTTCTTTTCATGACTTTATTGATGTATCCCAAGTTCATATGTAAAATGTTTCACTTGTTTCCATTGCTGGGCCTTCTGCTCACCCTTTCTTTTGATGTATGTCCCCAGGTTATGAGATTCAGTAATGAGCCTAGGGTGAACATGAGGAGAAGCCTTTCAAGTGTTTAAGAAGAATTCTTTATGTTGTTTTCATGTTTTAAGTTCCTGGTTTCCAAGACACTAAACCTTAAAGATCCTCGGTTTTGTAAAATGTAATTAAAGTTTATGTGATAAAAAGGTGGGATGCTATAGTTGGTATCAAAGGATGGTTTAGTTATATGTGGAAATTAGGATATGAAAACTCTAGGAGGAACCCTATAGAAAAGTTTAATATAGGAAATCTTCCTGGTATTTTGGTGAGTATTGAGTATGGGGTTGCCAAGCAAATACATCCCTGTCTGGATACGAGCAGGTAGAGGTGGCTCTGGCACAGATGTACATAGGGGTAAAACCCGAAAACACCGCTTTGAGCTAGACTCGAACGGGAACTGGTACACGACAACGGGCCTTGCTGCACTCTTGGTTACGACACTCCCGAGGGATATGCTTTGGTAAATTCATAAGCTTGGTATGAACCATTATTAAAGGAACAAAGATAAAATAAAATAAATATTCACATAAGAATATATGATCATGGATAACCTAGATGGGAACCTAGGGGATCACAATTTAGGGTATACTTTTCTTCTACAAGTTATCCTTATATGCTTTAAGTTCCTTTTCATGATTATTGGTTAAGTATTTAAGCCTCTAATTATACTTTATCTTCTTAGTTAATGGTGGGAAATGGAATAACGTGTCCCAACAACCAATGTGATAGGAAATGCGACAATTTCCGTATTAATATGTCAGAGATGATTAGGGGATTAAAAGATGATTATTATTTTGGAAGGCGTTCACTATTTTGGGGACCCTATATGATCGAGGTAAATAGATTACAATAGTATTTTCATTGAGAAGTAAGGTTGACTTATATTTTAAAGAATTGATGAATTTAAGGTGGACTTATAGTAATTTAGGTTACTTTTGGGAATGATTAACCTATCTTGGGTAAAATATGTTTAGGTTAGCTACTTTTGTTATAAGATGTTAGGAGTGGTTGATGTTGTTTGGAGATGAACAATGAAGTTGTTTTGGAAGACTATGTTATCAAATCCTTCTTTTATTTGGGTTTCAATCTTAGTTTGGTTTATTTTGAGGAATTTTAAGGACCGTTATTTATGGAGTGGTCTATGATGAACATTGGGTAGTACCATGGAACTTTGAAGATTTAAAAGTAGGTTCTATTCCTATGGGATTCTTTATTTTTGAAGAGTTGTTTTACCTTAACCTTTCTGTTTTTGGGATAATGTTTAAAGATAGAAGAAATAGATAGTTAATCTTTTGTAGATTATGTGATTCTATAGAAGATGATTCTTGTGCTTTTATGAGACCAAGTGTTTTTGAATTCTCATCATTTGGCGAAAAGATTAGTGTTGGTTGGGACTTGTTAAAGGATGAAACTCTACTTGAAGGTAGGTATATTTTCTTATGTTTTTGTTCTATGTAGTAAATGAAATCCTCAAAATTATGAAAAGAAACGTAAAACAAAAATTTTGTTGGTTTATGTTTCCTACTAGGTAATCAAAGACCGTTTACACACATCATAAGTTTGGGAATTTCTCATGGTTAAATTTCTCCTAATCATGTTCTCTATCACTCTCTCTCAGAACTGACCCTTTGTTTTTTCCTCCATGTCCATGTTTTCCTACATGGAACCCGAGTGTGGGTTAACTCGGGTGGCCTTTGTACTTCCTTTTCTTTCTTTTAAAGTAATGGTGTTACTGACTCTTTTTCCGATGTGGTACTTTCAATGAAATTTCAAAACCCAATTTAAAAAAATTGCGAGGACGCAATTTCTTAAGGAGGGAAGATTGTAACGACCCAAAATTTTGAATAAATCTTGTTTCCTAATTTCATGGGTTATTTTTTATACTCAAAAAAAATGTTTTATTTGATAAACATGATTATAAATAAAATGAGACCATTGTTTTTTGAGTGTTATATGACCATCGGTCAATATGACCACCGTGAACAAAATGTTTTGATTATTGTCTCTAAATTTAAGTAATCTTGGTTAATTATTATAGAAAGAAAATTTGATGGCCTCACCTAGTAGACTTGGGCCGATCGAAGCCCATCTAACAGAGATTGGGAAGGAGGTAGCACCATTGGGCTTTGCTCTGGACCAAATCCAAGCCGAACTTCATCATGTGAAGCTAGAACGGAATCGCCTTCACGAGAAGTTCAAACTGATAGAAATTACTACTCGGGCAATGTTGACTGAGCCGCCCCAAAATTCTATCACCCTAGCACACCTTACTCTTAGGTCCTATTATGGTATTATAAGGGGTTATGTAACGAGACCGTAATTGCCTTGTGTAATCCTTTTTTTAAATAAAAATTTGGATTTCTTCTTATGATGATGTTTATGAATTTTCAAATGACCGGATAAATATTGTATGCATATTTTTGATGAATTTTAGAAAAAGGATATTTTAAAAATGTTTGTGTAGACCTTAAATAATTAAAAATGTGTAATGATTTTCAAAAAATGGTCTTCTACAATTATGTTCATTACGATATTTAGAGTCTTATAAGATCAACTTGATTTTTGATGAATAGTAAATTATGAATAGTGATTTTATGATTAGGATTAGTAATATGACCAAATGGATTAGTAATCTCACTTAAAGAAAGTTTTAAAATAATCTAGGCACCTTGATTAAGTAATGTGATTCAATAAAATAGTTAAATAACGGTTTCATTAATTATTATTCAAGTATTAGTTTTTTCGGGTGAATAGTGTTTTTTAATTAAAAATATAATTAAAAATAATTATAAAATTATTTTTATAAAAATGACTTTATTTTTGAACTCAGAGCATCGATATTATGTTATGGTAATTTTTGGGGTTTTTTCTGAAAAAATGAATTTTCGATGAATAGTGTTTTTATTTAAAAATTAAATTAAAAATATTTAGAAAATTATTTTTATAAAATGGAGTTCATATTTTTAATCAGAGCGTTGATATTTGGTTAAGGTGAAATTTTGGGATTATTCTGAGAAAGTTGAATTTTTGATGAATAGTGAAAATACAGTTTTTAAGTTACGGGTGTTTAATGACATCATTAAATGATGTATTAAGTTTGTAATCAATATTGTCGAATTATGAATAGTGAGATAAGGTATGAGGTGTCCCAAGTGGCCAATACCATGGGCAAATACCATGGGAAAGCCCATGGTTTTTCCAAAACCACTAATGAGGTGTCCCTTTGCCATTAATGCCTTGTCCCCTCACTTTCCCTATAAATACCAAGCCATCCTCTCATCCATTCGACTCCCCACTCTTCCCCAATGAAGTTATGGTCTCATTACCTCCCAAGGAGTCCTCCCAAGGTGCCCCCAAGCCCTCAAGGTCCCAACCTTTGAGGTTTAAGAGTTACATTTTAAGGTAAGGGATCCGACCCCTCTCTTTCTTTTCAAGTGATCTCTTTTATGTCATTCCTTTTATGCTCCATGTTCTTATTTTGGAGGATGTTATTTTATACTCCTCTTACTGCCCTTTTTATGTTCATATGATGAAAGACCCCCTCTTACACTCATCATTTCGTTTTAAGAAAGTTTAAGTGGCGCCGTTAGGCTGCCGAATTTTCAAGGGATTCATTCACCTCTCTCTTTTTCAAAGTTCTACTTTCATGTCAAGTCTTTCAAGTTCATTTTTATTATGTTGGGGTATGATCTCTATATTTATCATACTGGTATTTTATGATCACATGACGAGAGACCCCATTTGATCTCTTCAATTCAGTATTTTGATGTCTTAAGTGGCGCCGTTAGGCTGCCGAATTTTTAAGTGGTTCTTCACCCTTCTCGTTTTGAAGTTCTACTTTCATGTCAATTATTTCAAGTTCCTTTATATTATGTTGGGGTATGATCTCTATATATATCATACTGGACTCTTATGTTCATATGATGAGAGACCCTATTTGACCTTGTCAATTCAATTTTGTTGAAGTTTAAGTGATGCCGTTAGGCTGCCGAATTTTCACAAGAGAAATCTTGTTTTGTTTTCTTCCTTTCATGTTCTTCATTTCATATGGTATATTTTCCAATTTCATTACCATGTTCATAAATCCCTTATATTTTGTCCCTCTACTGTATGATGGGTCATTTATGAATGTTTGACCCATGTCCCCTCGTTTTTCAATGTTTTCTAAAACCTTGTAACATAGCCGTTATGCTGCAGAATTTTCCCCTCAAAATGCCTCTCTCTTTTCTCAAAAATTATTTTATGTTATAAAGTGAATACTCAAAGCTCTTATTTCTACAAGGGTATTCACATATATATCAAAATGTTCCATTTTAAATTCTGGGATTTACATACATGAGACCCGCTTCCCTTTCCGTGGGTTTAAAGTGCCGTAAAGATCATGTCATTAAAGCAGTTTTTAAAATGTTATGATTATGAAATGAAACCCATTTATTTTATGCTATATGGGTTATTTATGAAATGTTTGATGATGATATATGTGGCTCACATGATAATAAAGGCAAATTTAAGGGTGCGCCCTGATAGCGCTCCAATGCATTGGGTAAAGACTTAATCTCTAGAGATGACCATTTTAACGACGCCTTGGTGAATAACCTTGGTAATTTTTAACGACACCTTGGGGATGGACCTTGGTGAAACGAAACGATTGCCAATATTAAATGTTGCAGCCACATCTTCAAGTTATGAAAATGTTTTATTTTTATTATGATATGCCTCATGATTTCATTTTCATGCCTTAAAGTTCTTTTCATGACTTTATTGATTTATCCCAAGTTCATATGTAAAATGTTTCACTTGTTTCCATTGTTGGGCCTTCTGCTCACCCTTTCTTTTGATGTATGTCCCCAGGTTATGAGATTCAGTAATGAGCCTAGGGTGAACATGAAGAGAAGCCTTTCAAGTGTTTAAGAAGAATTCTTTATGTTGTTTTCATGTTTTAAGTTCCTGGTTTCCAAGACACTAAACCTTAAAGATCCTCGGTTTTGTAAAATGTAATTAAAGTTTATGTGATAAAAAGGTGGGATGCTATAACTTCATCCCCAAATTCCATGGAAAGTGTACCATCATTGACATTTATGATAGTTTTTGCAGTTTTGAGGAAGGGACTACCTAAGATAATGGGGGCATGAGAACTTACCTGATCATCCTCCATGTTAAGCACATAGAAGTCTGCTGGAAAGATCATGTCTCTTACCCGGACAAGTACATCCTCAAGGACTCCTACTGGATATGCCGTAGCTCTATTCGCCAATTGCACCACTACTCTTGTTGGGTTCAACTCACCAACCTGCAAGGAAGAGAATATAGAGTGAGGCATCACATTTATGGAAGCTCCCAAATCACAAAGAGCATCAGAGAAGTACAACTCCCCTATGGTGCATGGGATGGTGAATGTCCCGGGATCCTTGCACTTTGTTGGCATTGCTAGAGTTGGTGTAATGAGTGTCGAGACATTCCTTCCAAGGTTTATCCTCTCATTTCCCTTGATCCCTCTTCGATTGGTACAATGTTCTTTTAAGAATTTCGCATACCATGGAATTTGCTTAATGGCTTAAAGTAGAGGAATGTTGATCTCCACACGCTTGAATGTGTCCAAAACCTCCTTTTGCATTGCTTCTTCAGCCATCTTATTGGTTTGAACAACCCTGTTTGGAAAAGTAAGGGGTTTAGGAGGAACATCATCAATCTTTTTCTTACCTTTATCTTTCTCCTTGGATTGCTCATCAGTTGGTATGGAATGCGGCTTCTCTGAAGTTGAGGTGAATCCCGGTGGAATGGTAGGTGAAGATGTATCGTTCATTTGCTTCCCACTTATCAATGTGATGGCACTAACATTCTCCATTGGATTTGGAGTGGGTTGGGAAGGTAGATTTCCAGAATTCCTACTCACAAGTTCATGGAGGGCGGTGGCAATCTGACTCATTTGAGTCTTCAACTCTCTCAGCTCCGAACCTTGACTCTTCAGCTCATTCTCTTGATTAAGAACAATTTGTTTCAAAAGATCATTAGTGTTAGATTCTGCCTTTGGTGGATGATTTCCTTGTTGCTAACTTGTTGATGTTTGAGCTTCAAATCTCCTTTGGGGTTGTTGGAAACCCTGCTGGTAAGGCGGAGGCTGCTGGAAGTTTTGTTGAAAGGGTGGCCTTTGTTGTTGTCCAGAGCCATACCTCATGTCTGAATGATCTTTCCACCCTTGGTTGTATGTTGGATCAATCTTCTTTTGGGGATATGGTTGTTGTTGTTGCTGCTGAAATGGTCTCCCAGGGAACACTGCTGCACAATCTTCTGTTTCTTGGAGTTGTGGGCAACAGTCAGTTGGGTGGCTTGTCTCAGCGCAAATACCACAAGGCCTTGAAGGAGGGGGTAAAGATGTCTTTTGTGCCAAAGCAATTTTCCTCACCATAGTGGTCAATTCTTCCAACTTAGTATCAATCAAATGACTTTCAAGAGAAGAAGGACTTACGTGATGTACTCCCCTGACATGTGGTGTACCTCTATCACCAAATTGTTTGGAGTTTTGGGCCATCTTGTCGATCAACGCACGGGCAGCTACTGGTGTCTTGTCCACCAATGCTCCTCCAGCCGCAGCATCTACCATGCTTCTCTCCATAGGTGTGAGTCCTTCATAGAAGTACTGAATGAGGAGTTTCTCACTGATTTGGTGATGTGGGCAGCTTGCACACAACTTCTTGAATCTCTCCCAGTACTCATACATTGACTCCCCTTGGGCTTGCTTGATCCCCGAGATCTCCTTACGAATGGATGTGGTCCTTGATGCTGGAAAAAATCTCTGCAAGAAAAGACGTTTCAAATCGTTCCAACAAGTTACATCTTCGGGTTGTAAATAATACATCCAGTCTTTTGCAGCTCCATCAAGTGAGAATTGGAATGCTCTTAATTTGATTTGATCTTCAGAAACATTTCTTGGTTTAAGGGTTGAGGAAACCATATTAAATTCTTTCAAATGTTTATTGGGATCCTCACCAGAGAGGCCATGAAACTTTGGAAGTAAGTGAATTAACCCAGATTTTAGTTCAAAGTCTGATTCGAGATTTGGGTATGCAATACAATTTGGTTGATAGTTAATATCAGGTGCAGCCAATTCTCGAATGGTTCTATTAAGTTCATTTCCATTGTTTTCATCCATTGGATCCTATTTTATGTTTGAATTTGAATAGCTTCCAATTTCAATGTTTCCAGAAGAGAGGAATTCACCAACTGGTTGAATATTGAAACTTCCCGTAGACTGAGAATTTCTGATTCGAGCCCTAAGGCTGCGTTCAATCTCAGGGTCAAGATCTAAGAGATCTTCGGGATTAGTTCGTGTCATAGATCAAATAAAAATGAAAAGAAAGAAAGTGGACCATAGTAAAAAAAAATGAGAAGTTTGAGTTGATGGTCCAAAAAGAAGTAGAAGAAAATAAAAGAAGAAGAAGAAGAATCAGATTGGGTAAAGAAGGAAGAAAGAAGAGAGGAAGAGAATAAAATGTAAAATAAAATAAATACCTCTAATTGGTTGAAATAATTACTTGCCTCCCCGGCAACGGAGCCAATTTCATAGAGCGATGTCGTGGGCGCCCTCAAATGATTAGTATGATTTTGGGGTACTTAGGTGCAGCAGAGTGGCTGACCAAGGTCGTCTCTCAAATGAGGAAGTGAATTAAAACAATTTTTAGAGGTATTCTAGAAGTAAAATAAAAGAGAATAAAAACACTACTTGAATGTATGGGGGTGTTTGTTTATAGTTTATGAATCTAGAAGAAGTTTGCTGGAAGAAGATTGTATTTTTTTTGTTTTTTGTTTTGAAATGAATTTCGATTAAAATGACACAACAAGAAGATGTTTTTTTAGAAATCTATTTAAATGGCGTAATCGATCTAACTCTACCTCTTCAATCATTTATTAATCATTATCATTTAAATTAATATTCACTTAATTATTATCCCTTAATTTGTTAAATCCTGAACCCTACAAGAATTAACTTTACCATGAAGATGATGTGAATTTAACCCTAGGCTAACTTCGGAACAAGCAATCACAGCACCCTGCTTTGATTGATGTTATAAGATTAGCTTATGGTCAGTGGTAAATTAAGGCACATATCCATTCTGTTAATGAGGATGAATTGTGTTTAGGTATTATATTTGAACTCTACAAATTTATCCCGCGTGGTCTTATATTACCGATTAAGATCGCGCTGTCACAATTTACACAAAATCCCGACCTCGAGTGTTTTTGTGTTAATTGTTCATTTGCTTGCTTAGTTTCTTACAATTTAAAAAAAACACAATTCATGGATCATATTAAGTTAATTACAGTAGCTCATTAATTCAAAATAATTAAATGAATAGGGTAGAAGAAAGATCGATTACTAAAAGACTACTCTTCCATGGGTGGCGTAATCATCGTAGAAGCCTTTTGCATGTGCAAAGGTTTAAAATGGGTATAACCCAATAACGCTTCTACTCAAGAATTCCAGCCCAATTAGGAAGATTAAGAGAAGAAGAAATTTAGACAAAACATAAGAAAAGAGAAGAAATAAAAGAAGCACAAAGAAGTTTATTACATAAACAAAATCATTACAACATGAAGGAGAAGAAGAAGGCTTCGTCGAAGGGATCCTTGCTTCAAGAGCTACCCTTATTGAAATGGTTGGAGAATTGAAGTGGATATACTTATCCTCTGCCTTCAACTTACCAATGCACGTCCCAACCCCTCCAAATGATAAAAACTCCAATTTATAGAGGGGAGGGGAGGAGAGGTTACAAGTGGTTTCAAGTATGAATGTGAAAATTCGGCCAAATATTTTATGCCAACTTGCACCGCCCATTTGACCACAAAACTCGTGAATTGGCCGGCCTTCCAGAAGGATCAAATGTGCGGATATGTGTCTTCTATCTCCTATCCAAAGATGGGCTCAATACAGGCCCATATGAAGGAGTTATGATCGAAATACAGAAGCTTCTCCATTCTGGCGAGCCCAGCCCAACTTTGACTTCATGACCCCATTGCAACAACCAACTGAACTCTTTAGCTCTAGTGTCCTGAATAAAAGTTGTAGATAATTAAGTTAGGAACACTGTTACAAAATTTAAATTTCAAATAATAAATATAAAAATATTTATATTCGAAATACTACAGTGAACTATAAAGGGTAAAACTGGAATTTTCATCAAATATTAAAATGAACGATCTAATCCCAAATATTTTATAAATAAACATATTTAACACAATGTGAGGAAATTATATCATTTATTATCAATAAAATATTCAATAAAATAGTGTTTTATTAGTTGGTCAGGTATACTGTCGTTTGAATGGATCCGCTGTTCGAATCTCGCTAAGTTTTTTTTCTAATAAATTACTAATAATTAATATAAGTAAACAGATGTCTGAGTAAATAAAAAATATTCCCGCAGCTTAGTTGGTTTGGAGACTTCTATCCTACAGGCGGTGTTGTGTTCGAATCACGCCATTATGCTTTTTAGATATGCGGTTATATTATTATATTATTATAGATATATAAATATATATCAAACGCGTTGATAGCTCAGTTGGTTCGGAGACTTCTATCCTACAGCCAGTGTTATGTTTGAATCACGTCGTTATCCTTTTTAGATATGTAGTTATATTATTATATTAATATAGATATATACTTATATATCAAATGTGTTGATAGCTCAGTTGGTCAGAGGGGCTTGTCCAGTTGCGGTGATCCGTGTTCAAATCCCGCGAAGTCCATATTTTTGGAATTTCAATACCCACGGTTTTCAAACCGTGGGAGCAGCGGTGTGCCACGCTGGTACGTCAAGGTGCCGCATGGTGACATTGCTATACCCACGGTTTGGGAAAACCGTGGTTATAGCCTCCGACCCCTATTGCGACGCCTCTCAGCCCCACGGTTCCCAAAACCGTGGGTATAGGTTATACCCACGGTTTTGGGGGCTATACCCACGGTTTTGAACCGTGGGTATAGGTCGTATTTCCAGTATTGTAAAAACATTAATATCTCGATAATATGTGCATGTTGGAGGTTACAAGGTCACATGGGCCACCCTCTATGATTTTCTATATAAGGGGTATCGTGTTAACCACCAAATTCAAGAGGATTCTCTATGATACCATGGGGACTAAGGTCATATTCTATATATCATACCATTCACGGACAAATGATCCAATAATTTGTTGTCTACATATTAGAGAGGGTATTATTAATGACTTTGTCTTGGATTTTGTAGAATTTATGGATAGTAATCGAGGAATTTTCTATGTTTGTTATTATATTATTTAACAATATTCGATCATAATGGCCCAATTTTAGGATTTTTATAGATTACATTGTAAGTAAATTTTTTGGATTAGTGGTAGGATAAACCATACTGTGGGGTATAGAATCATTTTAAAAAATCATTAAGGATTCAAGATATACATTGATTCTAGGTTATAGATCAGTGCTAATAGAAATTTTATGTTCTTCATTGACTCTACCCTTTTGTGATTTCCATTGGAAAATAAGTTTACATAATTGTATCTATAATTTTGGATCAATATCATCTTGGGAAATAAGATAACATGAGTCATTGATATGTTATACCATTTAGTATCATTGAGAGGGTTGTAAAGATTACTTATATCTAGTTTTTAGCTCAATTAATGGGTATTACAATATTTTCCACATATTTTAGCTAAATAAGAAACAGCTAGATCCATTCCATTTTATGGTTTGGGAGAATACTAAGATTGATCTAGATGATAATATTATAGATCAAGAATTAGATATATTGGATTCATATATGAATAAAATATGGTGGATACATATTCTATTTGGAAAATTCAAGTGATGTCACATATTAGAATCTTATGAAAATTTGGAGAGTTAATCATTAGAAAATTTTGAAAAGCCACACCACATTTGAGAGAATCCTTCTTATATTTTTTTCAGGATAGAATTTCTTATAGTGTGCAGAATTTTAATTTATTTTTCATGGTATGTTATATTTCTTTTAGTTTTTTTATTCAGATTCATGTGGTTTAAGATATGTTAATGAGGTTTTTCCGATAAATTTATGATGTATGGTGGCCATATGGAGCCATTGACCAGTTGATTTCTCTAGAATGAACCACATATTGGGACTTATTACACCGTCCAGCTATAGGGTTTCCACCATCCGACAGGTTAGCGGTCCAGTTTCTACTACATGGTTATAGTGGCCACCAATTAGATGCAGGTATTAGAATGGCAGAGACAGAGATGGTCATAATTGTAAATTTAACTCCTAAAAAAATAATTAACCATTTAATAACATCTTCTTTACCAATATGGATAAATTTATATTATGGAATATTTATTGGTGTTTTATGATCCCTTTATAATAGTCCCACAATGTCAAATACCATGAGGGGGGGTAGGGTAAATTAGTGTATGATAGATTAAAACAACTAGTCCATTGGATCTTGTTTCATTTGTAACAACCCTCTTCTATCTATTCCCTAGAGAAATGGTTGAATAGAAATAAAAGCATTCATGAGACAAATAAATTTTACTTCATTAACCCATAATGTATTGCATCCAAAGAGCATATAAGGAAAATGTACCAATGTACCAAATCTACTAAAAGATAAATTTTATTTACAATGTTCGGATTGCACTCACTATCCCTCTTAGTTTACAACCATTAACAATTTGAATTCTCACTACTCTCTTAATTGAAATGTTCTCACAACATATTTAGAATATCGTCCTTTGATTTCTTGAATCAATAAGTTTCACAACTCATTTATTCTATCATTGAGTTAAACATTCATTAACATGATGAATTACACATTACTACTAAATTATTGGAAAACATAAATCATTTTCACAACTTATGAGTACCTAACATGCATCATTATAAAATTCCAAGAAACATTTGAATTTTTTGCAGAAATCCATCTTCTTCACAACTTTGAGGTTGTGCACTCAATATAATTCTTCGGCACAAATCTCTTCTTACACACTACACATTTCCCACATTACTCATACCTGATTGTGAGTTCTGATTTTCTATAAGGGTTTAGCATTTAAAATAATATGTGTATACAACTATTTATATGAATTTCTAGCACTGCACGAATGTTCTTCACGTATATTTTTTTACAGGTAAAATATTTCCCTCGAGAGTGTAAAATGACATTTGATTTCTCACTAGGCACATATGCCTATTTCACACGAATCCCTTCATCTCTATTTTATTGGATCACAAACACCTTTTTCTTAAAAATTCAAATATTTTAGCATGATTTTTTCATTTCCCATATTTTTATGTGATGATTACAATACAATTTTTGTGCTCAACATTCCACATCTCATTCAATCTTACATGCATATATTTCTTTGGAATGGATCATTGTCATCATAGTTTGTTAATAATATCTCTGGAACTGCATACCTGACTATGGAAACCCTATTTTTCATCAAACACAATCAACCCAAAAAGCATCAATATTTCATTGATGGATTTTTTCCCTGACACTTTCTTATCTCCAGTGATTGATTATATGAGGGTTTAATTGGTTTTCAATATTCTAGGTATGTTTGTTTCATTATCTCTCATTAAATTCTTGTTCCACCACTTCATCTATATTTTTTATAATGAATTTATATTGTGTCTAATGTATTTATTCATCTCATGATGATCCATTATTTTTCTCTCATTGATATGTTGTGCACATTTCATTCAGATGTTAGATCAATTTTTGGTTAGGTGTGGTATGTGTGAAAAAATGATTTATGTGTTCATCAAAACAATATAATGATCATTTATTTCATATGTAATTTGATTGTATGATTTTTGAATAAATCCAAGGGCTTGTATTCATTTATCTTTGATTACATTTACTTATGGTGTTTGTTTGGGTGTCTTTGTAGGTGGTTTTCATGCAATGTATGATGTAGGTTGTATAGTATATATCATATTTTCTTTGAACAGTGAACGTTATTCTTTCCATTAATGGTTTACTAAATGAGTTATAATGATTATAGGGTTAATTGATATATATTTTTAAAACATTTATGTAAAGAAGTATTTCTCATTATTTTGGTAAAATAAATTAGTATTATAATTTTTGTAAAAGGGGACATTGAATATGTTTTAAGGATTTTAGTTGAGAAAATGGGTTGTTTGGAATTATTGTGTCCTTGTTTTAATAAATTATGAATATTATTGATATATTCCACACATTGTATCCATGGGTACCTAGGTGGACAGGTTGGTATTTGGAATTCTTTTTTCAAATTATATTTGGTAATTTTTTGGTATTACCATATTCCTTGATCATAGTCATATTTACTCTAGAAATTGATTGACAATGTAGGGGACTCACATTTAGAAGAGTCCCATTGTCCCTAGTTTATGGATACATTTACTCTTTATATTGTTGTGCACATATGTAATTGACAAGTTATTGAGGGAAAAGTTACCGAACTCTCCAAACCTTTGTTATGCAAGGGTTATCTATAATTGTTCTTGGGATTGTTACAATTTTAGATTTTATATAGAATGTAATAGGAAATGATAAAAGTAAATCAATTTCTCAAATTTTTCTTATAAACAGTATCATTGTGATTCAATAAGGATTATGAAAATTGGGAAATATTTTCTATTTTTTTGATATAAAATTGTTTAACAATTTTTCATTGGAATATTTAATTAAATGTAATGGATGGGAATTATTATATACAGACATATATGGAAAACCTATTTCAGTCATGTTGTCCCTATTTTGCGCAATCCCTATACAATCATTGAGGGTTGTTTTGACAAAAAATTTTCAAATGCATCAATGTGGAATTTATTGTAGGGATGTTGCATAAATTGTGTAAGTATACAAAAGGTATACAGTGGTGATATGATTAGATGTATCCCACAAGTGACATATATTAGGTGTTTTTTTTGTATTTTATTTTCTTTTAATGTTTTTATGGAAATGTAATTGGTATTTATTCTACTTTCGTAGGGTTTTTCTTCTATAGTTGGTACACTTTTTTCATATTTATTTTGGTTTTTCATTTATATATATTTATTTTATACTATTTAATGTCAGTAAAATCACTCACTTTTTTCATTTGTTATTTCATGGGTGCTAGTCAACAACCCTTGGGGATCTGAAATTCCCTCTAGGTTTTCTATAGCCTGGTTTAGATCCTAGTTGGATGGGTTTTCCAGGATAGTTAATGGAAGGTTATGTTTCAAAAGAACATTTTTATGACATATAAAATCAAGGAATTATTTCAAAAATATAATATGTTTTTATAAATTTTTAGTGTTTGAGGATAATGAGTGAGTATGGTAGTCTCTCGTTAGTAGGAAATCATTTAGATTGAATTTGAATGATTATAATCTAATGAAAAAAATCTATTTAAAATAAATATGGTTATAAAAATGGAAGTACCTGAATAATGGTTGAGAGGAAAAATAATATCATATTATCATTGGTTTCCTCTCAATTCTTGATAAGAGTTCCTTTGAACCTTAAAACTCCTTAAAAATGATCTATAGTAGGAAATGGGGGGAAATTCGATCACAATGGCCTAGGAGTGAATAATAATGGATGAATGGGTGGGTATTTACTTAAAATGTGGAATTATTGTTTATTGTTATATTATTATATTCCCTGTAAGCATTTAATGTGGAAATTATAGTACCATTTTTATACCCATTATATTTTTTCCTCACGTATGAAAATTAAAAGGTGGTATTTGATATATTTTAATATTTGAAACAAACTTCAATATTTTATAATAATTTTCTAATTGGAATATAAATTTTCATCATATTATCATTTTTAAAAATTTCTTTACATTTTTAGTCTATAAAAATTTATTTATAGGTTATTAAATTATTTTCCCATAAAATAGTATAAATAAATAAAATCAAATAACTTTTTCATGTGTTATTTTTTATTTATGATATCATAATTAATGAATTTTTAAGAGATAAAATATTCTAAAAAACAAAAAAAAATAATTTTTAACTAATCATAAAAAATAATATATTTAATAAAATTCTCAATGTTTCACCGTAATGTATTCTCACATTTTGATTTCAAACAGTAATAGAACACAATCAATATAAATTTCATAATATTAGACGTTTAATTTGTAAATAAAAAAAAATTACTTATTAAATAAATACTCATTTTTATTTTATTTTTAATTTCATGAATACATGTGACATTGGAAAATAATTTTATCATTTATTTACTAATTATAGTTCCCAAATATTATATTCCTTTAAATTTAAAATACTTTGGATAATATTTAAAAGATGTAACTCCATGAATAGTCTTACACAGAAATAAAGATATTTAAATATGATTGTTATAACCTAGCTATTAGAATAGAGGGTATGATTGAAAATTACTAAATTATGAAACATATGTAGAAGGAATTCATTATTTAAAATAATGAAACAAATCAATTGAATTATTTTACAGTTATAAAATCATTTTACAAGGAAAATTACAGGAATATATAAAAAAATCATTCTTAAAAAAAATTTATATGGAAATAGTTAGAATAAACATCTTAAAATTTGAGAACCCATATTTCAAAAAATTTAAATTAATTTGGAGTTTTTTTCAAAATTATCGTATTGTTATATTTTAGTGTTTTTCTAAAAAAATTATTCTTAGGAGAAAGGTGGGAAATTACTATTTTAAAAAACTCTCTCTTTAAATAAAGTATAATTATATAAGTATAAAATAAGTATTTATGAAACCTATGGTCTTGAAATGTTATATATTTTTAAAAATAATTTAATTTATATATATATTTATAGATGAACATTTATAAGTATCCTTAATTTTTTTTTTAATCAATGAAATTTAGTTGTTCAAGTGAAAACTATTTTTAGTTATTATATTTTAATAATTCTTTTACAATGTACCATTATTTTTCATTTGGTTTAAAAGAAATACAATTCTCATTTTATATAATATAATATAATTAGTTTTATTGGAATCAACATTATACATTATCTTCTAGTAAAATAAATTTTATTATTAAAATTGTATTTTCTCTAAAAACATTTTTTGTGTATTGTGAATATCAATTATAAATATTTATGGAAGCTTCTATGAGTTAATTCATGAAAAAAATTAAAATATTTTGATTTATAATAATAATTAATTTTTTTATGTGTTATACATAATTTTTTTCATAATTAATAGTAACTGATTAGACATAAGAATTATATAATATTTTTTACACTTTAATTCTTTTTCATTTGTCTAATTGTTCCAAAAATAAATATTTTATTCATTTTAAAATATGAACAACATTTCTCATCATTTGTGCAATTCATTTTTAAAATGTATTAATCATGTCTTAAATTTCATCATCTTGTTGAATAACCTATTTTAAATATTTTAATTTTATATTTTTGGATATTGAATATAATTATATAAGGAATGTTTATTATTCATGGATATATCAAATATTTATAAAGATTGATGATCATTTTTGACCTTAAACAATGAAATCAATGGGAAAACAATATTTGGAAACGTCCCATTAAAATGGATGTTGATACATCATGTGTTGAACAATAAAGATAAATCAATTACAAATTAATTATATATTGATGGAGACAATTTCCTTAAACTTTTATTGAGGCTAATTTAGTTGTTTCAAGGGGAATGCATGTGACCCATGCTAATGATATAATTCTAGGCCATATTCTAAGTCCCAAAAATTTATCTAACCATTTATGGAATAAATATTATATCTTTAATAAATTGGTCACCAATATTGAAAGAATTTAAAATAATTATAGATTTATATATTATTCTATATTTACCTAGACAACTTCATCATCCATCATTGATGTTCTAGGGTGTTGATGAGGAGAGTGAAAATTCATCCATACTACTGTGGGATTTATGATAATTATTTCTACACAATATTTTGACCACTATTTGGCCAACCATTTTGAATATGTAAAAGGTTTTGGATGTGGCTCAACCAAGGTTTATCCATGGATCTATTTTTTGTATTTTTTTATAATAATTATAACTGAATTTTTTGTTCATTGTGTAGTGTTATGCTGCCATTTTAACATTCTAATTTCCTCATTCAAATATGTGTTTTTTAAATTCTATCAATTTTTATAATTAAAAGGTGGTTCTTATTCTCAATTATTTTCCTCACCTATTATGCTATGAATCTATGATTCTAATAGATGAATCAACTCAAAAAATGGATGAGTGATTATTTTTAAATATTTCTCTTCTTAAATTCCACTCCTTTAAAATAACTTTCTACTCCATTGAGAGATTTTCATCAATAAAAAGCTAACCCTGTTTTATGATGATTCTAGAGAGTTCATTATGTATTAATTGGATTTTATTTTATGTTTTGATATTCTCAAATTAGATCATTGGTTTATAGTTCCCATAATTGACTTATTTCCTTCTTAATCTTCCCTAACATTTATGACAACACATTTTGAGTGCATATATGATCTAATTTTCTAGAGTTTTCATTGAAGTGAACATCTTTTTGAATTAATGATTATCCATGGAATTGTGTATAGATTAATTCAGTGAATGTTTCCATGGAGTTTACTTATTTATTGAATACTCCTGGATCTACTAATCTATATATTTCGTTGAGAACAATTACATCTATTCTAGTATAACCGAAAACCTATGATCGATATTTCATTATTAATTGTTTTTTCATGTTTATTTTATTTTTTCATTCAATTAACACACTAGTTGTTTAATTCAAATAAATCAAACTATATAGTCACATCATAATTAAACATCCCACAAAATATGAGTGTCTCATGGTCACTTATTCAGTCCCTATGGATTCAACCAATACATGTAATACAATTAGTTATTTTACCTGTAGGATAAATTTTTGTGATACTAAATTTAGGTTCCATTTCTATGGACCATTATATGTAATATCAGACATATAACTTTTATCTTCACTGGAAATTTTGTTTTCTCACCAGCTATATCTTATCTTTTCTACTTTATTTTTATTTTCTCATATTTGGTGAATGTATTACTACACCCTATACCATTAAATTCAAAATCATACCCCACAAATAGTTTGATGTAAAATATTTTGGATGTTGGATGTATAAATTTTAAATTTTTAACCATCCTAAGGATGGATTAAGAGATCAATCTATGGAAAGTACATGATGTTCCATCTTTATTTCATTTTTCCAACATTTGAAATCTATGGTAAAAATGTAAAAATGTCCCACTATTCCATAAATCATGGAAGTTATTCAATGGAGAACCCTAATTGAGTAGAATTATATAAATTTTCTATTGGATCAAAAAACAAACACATATAATATGAGATAAAATGTATTTTATGAAATCAAAAATTTTGATAATAAATTAACAAATCAAATGTCACAACATGCCCCTTTAGGTCCCTCATGGCTAGCGGTAATCCAAGTGCAACACCACAAGCCCCCTGCAATAGGCTAGGGATAGTGAAGAGAACTGAGGATATAAGGACCTGGCCTTAAAATATTACTTAATCTTGAATTAGATGAATAATTCACATTGAGGATCTTTTCAGGTTTAGATTTTTAGAGAATTAGGACATAAATATTACATCTCAAAGGATTACAAAGTAGACACTACTACTATAACCAATTTTTTCACAACAATAAAAATCATTAAATAAAACAAGAGTTCATTTATTGATATAAATCTTCTTTAATACTTCCTTTTTCATACCCTTCCTTAAAACCTATGAAAAACATTTAAAAAACTTTGGATGAGCATAAAAATCTTAGTAAGTGTTATAACATAATGAGAGGAAACATTAACCCTCCAATAAATACAAATCAATGAAACCACAACTTTAAATCATAACATACCTTCGGAAATAATAATATTTATGTATAACTCATAGAAATCATAAGACATAAAGGTAACTTGAGTCATTCATAACATTCCTTCATAGGGAGTAACCCTCATGGTTATGTTTGGAATACCCATCACAGTATATTCCCTAAATATCTTTAGAAAAACCTTAGCGTTTAACTTCTTTGCGTTACACAATGTATTGGAGATCTATATCAGGCTAACCCGCCCTTAGTTTATCATGGAACCACCCATCTTCATAAACAATTCCCAAGAACCATAACATAAACGTATCACATAAAACATGCATAAAGGAAGCATAACATTTCCACATTTCAATCACAAGATTTCAAAAACACATTGATATAATCAAAACATTATCAAATCCATTTTCAATACCAAAATAAAAGAAAATTAAGACATGGTATTTATTTTTCATTAAAAAAAGATATGTCTTGTAGAGGAAGCTAGAACTCAAATAATGGTCACGGCTGCGGAGAAGTCATTGTCGCCACATATGTAAGACAAAAAAATCCCTTTTTTAATTTAGTAAAATGCTAAAAAAATTCCTTTTGAATAAAAGTAAAAGTCAAAAGGGGTTTATAAACCATATAAAATAATGTTTTGTATAAAACAAAATATGCCTCAATGAAAGGAGATTGAGTCAAAGTCCCTCACAAAGTCGGTATCCTTAGATTAATGATAATTAAATTACATAATTATGTGTGACAAATATAAATACACACAATATAAGAGGATATTAAATTGAAAACAATCATATGGCATCCACACATATTCATAGTACGATATAATCAAGAATAATATGTTTAACCCAAAGAATTGAAATTGGCTTAAGAAGTTCCCTTACAGAAATTCGACAGCCTAACAGCGTCACTGTAAAATTATGAAAATGAGTTGATGAGAGGTAAAAAGGGTATATCATCACTTGGTCATAACATTTATAGAAATAATGATATATAAGAACATATTCCAACATAATAATATGTAAATTAAAAGACCAAACAAAAATAAGTCTTTTAAAAAGAGGAGGGTGAAAGGATCACCTACCGATTTGGGTAACTTTTGAAACATACACCCCATAAAAGAAGGGTCATACAACGAAGATATAAATACCCATAAATTAAATTATATTACACAAAGAATACAATCATGGGAAGTAAATACACCACAAAAAATGAAATAGTGGAAATTGTATCATGAATCTCACGAGAATAAAAAGTGAGATAAAAAACCCTTACCCTGTTGTTATCAATCGAGTCGTATGACCAAAAGATAATAAACAAAATATGAATCACATAATAACATGAATTTAAATAGAATAATTATAATATATATATATGATGGAAGAGAATAATACACCACATTCAATAATTAAGTGGTGAACAATGGAAATCTCACGGAATTAAAACTGAGATAAGAAATCCCTTACAAAAATTCAGCAGCCTAACGGCGCCACTCAAAACTTCCAAAAATGGATTGATGTGATAAAATAGGGTATCTCATTAAATGAAAATAACAATTATAGTAATAATAATATAAAATAACATCCCAATCATAAGAAATAGGATCTTAAGAGGAATTACATAAAAGAGTGTACTTAAAAATAAAGAGAGAGGTATGATCCCTTACCTCATGTCTGACTTGTCTTGTTCATTTCCTTATATTCCTGAATAATAAACTTTTATCAATTTATAATTTCATAATTACCTCCTTTAATGTTTATTATTAAATTAATATAACATATTATAATGTTATAATAATTATTTAATTATGTGAGTTCATATCAGATGTTTTTGTAGATGTTTGGTACATTAGTCAAAAATGAACTAGTTTGAAAAGAATTGTCCATGTAGTTATAAGTACATCATCTCCAGAATATTAATAATGATTTAAATATAATATATATCTAGTAAATATTCATTTTATAATATTCCATAACATTTCAAGATAAAAATAAATGAAATGCACCGTTCATGGAGACGGTAGGTCGTACATAGGCATGAATGCTACTTTCATTTCATTGTCATATTAATGGAATTAAAAATAAATGAGATATATATATATATATATTAGAATTACAGTATAATATATATGTTATATATGTCACATAATTTCATTAATTTCATTCTTCATACATTCCATGTATTGCATGAACGAGTCACATCACTTGAGGGGGCGATAGTCCACACTTCCTCATATGAAATTATCGCATTTTCACAACAGGAAAAGCATAAAGTTATGATTTAAATATAAAATACAGAAGCATATAGAAAACATAAATACCATATATATCATATATAAAATATAGTTACATCATAATGTCCACCATGAGAGGTGGTAGGAGATAATTGAACAACCATCATTTTGTGAGGCAGTAGTTTGCCGTCCACAGAAACAGTATGTTCTTCACCCATTAGATGGAGAGGTGTATAAGTGTATCTTGAGTACTAATCATAACAAAATCCTATTATATTTAATATACTGTTTTTGTCACAAAATAAAGTAATAAAAAGATTTTAGGGGGTTAGAGAATCAAAATAAAACAAAATAACATAAGAGAAGACATTGCCTTCAAATCAGATAACTCTTTTTGATTTGATCCCAAAGGCTTCCTTGGAAGGACTTCTACCCAAATTGAGGATTCTAGGAGTAATATAGGGATTTTTAAATACAATATGAGTAGAGGTTAGATGAGCCGAGGGCTTTAGAGGTATGGGTAACGGGGTATAGGTGGGGGCCTTTTATAAGAGGGGGGAGGGTCACTTTTGGAAAGTCTTGGAAAGTTACTTTATTATAAAATGAGTTTCGGATTTTAAAGGTCCCACAATTATATATTTCAAGGATAAGGTGATAAGGGTTCTAAATTCACATATACAATAGGTTTTTGACAAGTTTAATTCTTATATTTTACCTTATCATTTCATTTTATTTAAATAGTTCATTAATGAGGTAATCACTGCATCATCATGGAGTCGTAAATAAATTTATTTATTTAATGTATATAAATTACAAAACAAATACCATGATGTAGGAAATAGTTTTTAGATTTAAAATTAATATTTATAGTCTAAGAGATCATTTATGTAGACAAAATTAAAATTGTTTTACTTTGGTGTTACATACTTATGTTATATTTTCCTTTCTTTAAAAATAAAATGGTAAAATGTCCCTATCACCCAAAACTGATTCCATGGGGTCCCAAAGTTGGAACAAGGAAACCCATGGTCGGCCATGATATCACCAATATAATTAGGACAAATTTAATGGTCATTTTGTATTTTTATGTTATTATTTTATTACACTTTACTACCCGATTACTAATTAATCACGATAATTAAAGATAATTGTCATCATTACTATTCATAATGTCCAAAAAACAAAAGAGTCCTAATTACATAATTTGGACCTTTTGATTCCAAATGTGGAACCCATTTTACCAAATTCAAAACACAGAAATTTTAGTAATTAATTTAAAAGTAAATCACGTTGTCAAAATAAAAGATGGGTTTTTTAAAAAGTAAAATTTATGAAAAGATTGACTTGTTTTTACATCCAATTGAAAAGTGAAATTACATCCAATGAAAAAAATTGTATTAATTGATAAAAAATATTTAATTATACTTTTAAAACAATTAAAATTAAAATCTAACTATATAAATAAATTGGATGAAATGGTATTTTGGAATTAAAATGCTATATATTTCACTATTCATTAAAAAAATGAACATTATCAGAAAAAAATACCAAAAATTTACCCTAAGCTATATTTGATATTCCAAATTCAAAAATGATGTCTATTTTACCAAATTAAAAACATAGATGTTTCATTAATGAATTTTATAGTCAATTCTCGTTGTCCAAAACAAATAGGGTCTTTTTAAGAAACAATAACTATCAAAAGATTGACACTTGTTTATGTCCACATTCAAAGTAAAATTAATTATAATGACCAAAATTTGATTGAATGGTAAAAATATATTCTAATTAAAATTTAAAACAATTATAAAGATAATACAACCATCTAATTAAATTATATTAAAAAGTAGTTTTGATGTAAAATGCAGTATTTTTCACTATTCAAAAAAATGGACATTGTTTGAAAAACACCAAAAATTAATCCAAAGTAAATTTTAATGTCCCAATTCTAAATAATGTGTTTATTTTGACAAATAGAGCTTATAAAATTTTCAAAAGTTATATTTAAAAAGGTTCTCCATCAAAAGGAGGTAAAACAATCTTTTAAAAATATTTGAGTATTTATTCTTAAAATTGGATTCATTTGAATTTTAAGCCTCTAACATTTATTGGATAAATGTAAAAATATTTAACAAACATATGTAATCATTTTGTAGTTATTTTTGTTCATTCCACCCATTAAAAAGATTAGGCGTTAACTATTATTTAAAATAATATTTTTATATTATTAGTGTGCAACGTAAGATTTCAAAAAAAAACTCGTTGTTGCGTATTGGGTACGCCATCAAGCATAGAATTCCGTTTAAAGTAATAATAACATTTTACTCAAAAATATTGATAAATATGAAAACGTCATATTCTTTATATACCAGGGATGTTACATCCTTTCCCCTTATGGGAATTGCGTCCTTGCAATTTTAAAATTTGGCTCAAAAACTTCATTGAAAGTCCCACATTGGAAAAGGAGTAAATTAAAATTTCACTTTAAAAGAAAGAAAGAAAATTTCAAAGGTCACCAGAGACAAAAACTACTAAGATTCCATGAAAACATGGATATGGAGGAGAAAACAAACCATCAAGTTCTGATGGAGAGTGATGGGAAAATATGTCCAGGAGAATGTTAACCACCAGAAAATCAGAAACTTATGATGGGTTAAACGGTATTTGATTCCCTGTTAGGAAAAGATAACAGACAATATTTTTGTTTTAAGTTACTTTTCATTGCAAAATTTATTTATGAGATTAACTAAATCAAAAGGAAATATACATACTTATCGGGTAGACTTTCATCTCTTACTATATTTCTTACACAAACTCATATTTCTCCAAAAGACGAGTACTTAGGATAACTTGTTCACATTAAGAGCACTATAATCAACTTCTAGAGAATCACCTAATCTAAAAAAGAGAACTATATATTTCTCATGTCTTTATAACAAAACCAAAACCATAATTGTTAGTACAAGATCAGATAATACCCAAAAAGGAAAATTCATTTTAAAAAGAAAAACTAATCTTAATTCCAAAACTTTGTCACACATTATCCAAACTTCAAAAAAGACCATTCAATAAGCAGTAGTCCATAAAATTATTCCATGATAAACTAAACTATGATTGAAACAGAAATCTTTGAATGATTTAATTACATGGTCTTCCAAGGTAAATCTTAACATTTATCTCCAAATAACCCCATTTACTCTTAAAGTCCCATACTAAAAAGTAATTAACCTAATCACATATCTTCCGTGATAGGTTACTAATTTCCAAAGATAACCCAAAATAAAATTATTCACGAATCATAAGATCATATAACTAAAAATAATTAGTCATACTAACCAGGGACTTCACGTAGTCCAGTGGTAGGTGATAAATTCCAGTCGCACTTTGGTTGTGGGTTCGATTCCGGTAGCTTTGCCTGACGCGACGGGTTGTCACACGGTCTGCGTGTTGTCCTTTTTCCAAAAACTATATAATTCTTAAAACATTCCCCAAAAAGAGATAAAATCTTCAAAAATAACCATATCATAATTAACCTAAAGTTTATCTCTGTCATTTCATTTTCCATCATAACATATGGTAACCCATAATTACCTCAAAAGTAACGATCATTTAAACCCTAATGGTTCCCATTATAATTATTACCTGGACTTCCACATCGAGTTGGTTCTCTCGTACATGATGCATTAGAAAACTCACCAAGGTTAAAGTGGTTAATCATGACTCCTTGATAGTTGGCTTAGAATAGCCCCGAGATTCCTCATTGAATCCCCCATTTCATCCAGTCACTTAATCAGAGAACCACCAGAGTTTCTTTCAAACCCATTGTCACTTTGGTTCCTGTTAGATCCATCCATTTACTAAAACCAAAAATTTCAGTGTGAGTATATTAACAAAATCATCATCTACTAATTAGGAAGATAAACACTAAGATATACTTATCCAAGTTATCTCAAACTTATTCAAACTTTCAAAAATAACTATGACTCCATATAATATACTAACTATTGTGGTTATACACCACTTGTCACTTATGCTTAGACAACACTTTAACCTCTAAAGTTTTCTAAACCGACCTCTGCTACCAACTATAAGGACCTAGCCTTAAAACATTACTTAGTCCTGAATTAAATGAATAATTCACATTGAGGATCTTTTCAGGTTTAAAGTTTTAGAGAATTTGGACATAACTATTACATCTCAAAGGATTACAAAGTAGACACTACTACTATAACTGATTTTTCACAACAATAAAAAAATACTTAAATAAAATAAGAGTTCTTTTCTTGATATAAATATTCTTGAATACTTCCTTTGTCATACCCTTTCTTATAACCAATGAAAAACATTTCCAAAACATGGGATGTGCATAAAAATCTCACTAAGGTTTATAACATAATGAAAGGAAACATTAACCCGCAAATAAATACAAATCAATGAAACCATAACATTCAATCATAACATAACTTCTAAAATAATAATATTTATGTAATACTCATAGAAATCATAAGACATAAAGGTGACTTGAGGCATTCATATCCTTCTTACATAGGGAGTAACCCTCATGGTTACGTTTGGAATACCTGTCATAGTATATTCCCTAAATATCTTCAGAGAAACCTTAGTGTTTAACTCCTTCGCATTAACCAATGCATTGGAGAGCTATATTGGGCTCACCAACCATTAGTTTATCACGGAACCACTCATATTCATAAACAATGCCCAATAACCATAACATAATCGTATCACATAAAACATGCATAAATGAAACATAACATTTCCACATTTCAATCACAAGATATCAAAAACACATTGATATAATCAAAAAATTATCAAAACCATTTTCCATAACCAAATAAAATAAAAGTAAAACATGGTATTTATTTTTCATTTAAAAAATGTTATGGCTTTTAGAGGAAGCCAATACTCAAATAATGGTCATGGCAGTGGAGAAGTCATTGTCGCCGCATACGTAAGAAAAAAACATTACCTTTTGTCGTTTAGTAAAACTCTTCGTATAAAAAGATTCATTTTGAATAAAAGTAAATGTAAAAAGGGGTTTATACACCATAGAAATGAAAGTTGTGTATAAAACAAAATATGCCTTAATGAATGGAGATTGAGATGAAGTCCCTTACAAAGTCGGGATCCTTAGATTAAGGATAATTCAATTACATAATTATGTGTGACAAATATAAATACACCCAATATAAGAGGATATTAATTGTAAACCAATCATAGGTCATCCACACATTTTCATAGTACGACATAATCATGAAATAGAGGTTTAACCCAAATAATTGAAATTGGGTTAAGAAGTTCCCTTACAGAAATTCGACATCCTAACGGTGTCACTTTAAAATTAAGAAAATGAGTTGATTAGGGGTAAAAAGGTATCTCATCACATTGTCATAAAATTTATAGAAATAAGGATATATAAGAACATATCCCAACATTAAAATATGTAAATTAAAATACCTAACAAAATTAAGTCTTTTAAAAATAGGAGGGTGAAAGTTTCCCTTACCGATTTGGGTAACTTTCAAAACATACACCCCATGAAAGAAGGGTCATACAGTGAAGAAATAAATACCCATAAATTAGAATATATTACACAAAGAATACAATAATGGGCAGTACATACACCACACAAAAGGAAATAGTGAAAAATGTAGCATAAATCTCACATGAATAAAAAGTGACATAAAATTAACCCTTAACTCATTGTAATCAATCCAGTCGTAGGACCAAAAGATAATAAACACAATATGAACCACAGAATACCATGAATGTAAATAGAATAATGATAATATATATATATAATGGAAGAACAAAATACAACACATGAAATAAATAAGTAGTGAACAATGGAAATCTCATGGAATTAAAAGTGAGATAAGAAATCCCTTAAGAAAATTCAACTGCCTAACAGCACCACTCAAAGCATCCAAAAATGGATTGATGAGATAAAATATGGTCTCTAATCATATGAAAAGAAAAATTAAAGTAAGAGGAATATAAAAGAACATCCCAATCATAAGAAAGATTATCTTAAAAGGAATGACATAAAAGAGAGTACATAAAAAGAAAGAGAGAGGTATGATCACTTACCTCAAGTCTGACTTGTCTTGTTCATTTCATTATATTACTGAATAATAAACTTTTTTCAATTCATAATTTCTTAATTACCTCCTTAAAAGTTTATTATTAAATTAATATCACATATTATAATTTTATAATAATTATTTAATTATGTGAGTTCATATCAGATGTTTTTGTCGATGTTTGGTACATGAGTAAAAAATGAACTTGTTTGAAAAGAATTGTCCATGTAGATATAAGTAAATCATATCAATAATATTAATAATGATTTAAATATCATATATATCCATTAAATATGCATTTTAAACTATTCCAAAACATTTTGAGATAAAAAGGAATGAAATGAACCGTTCATGGAGACGGTAGGTCGTACGTATGCATGAACGCTACTTTCATTTCTTTGTCATTTTAATGGAATTAAAAATAAATGTGATATATATATATATATATTATAATTCCAGTATAATATATATATTATATAGGTCACATTAGTTCATTAATTACATTCTTCATACATTCCATTTATTACATGAACGAGTCACATCACTTGAGGGGGCGGTAGTCCACACTTCCTCATATGAAATTATCACATTTGCACAACATGAAAAGCATAAAGGTATGTCTTAAATATAAAATAAAGAAGCATATAGAAAACATAAATACCATATATATGATATATAAAATATAGTGACATCATAATGTCCACCATGAGATGTGGTAGGAGATAATTGAACAATCATCATTTTGTGAGGCAGTAGTTCGTCGTCCATAGAAACAGTATGTTCTTCACCCATTCGATGGAGGTGTGTATACGTTTATCTCAAATAATTCTCATAAAAACATCCTAGTATATTGAATATACTTTTTATGTTACAAAATAATGTAATAAAAAGATTTAAGGGGGTTGGAGAAGAAAAATAAAACAAAAGAACATAAGAGAAGACATTACCTTCAAATCAGATAACTCTTTTTTATTGGAGATCAAAGGCTTCCTATGAAAGACTTCTGACCAAAGTGAGGCTTCTAGGAGTAATAGAGGCATATTTAGAGACAATATCAGAAATTTTTGGATGATACAAGGGCTTGGGAGGTGTGGTTAAAAAGTAGAGGTGGGGTCCTTTTATAAGAGGGAGGAGGGTCACTTTTGGAAAGTCTTGAAAAGTTACTTTATTATAAAATAAGTTTCAGATTTTAAAGGTCCAACAATTATATATTTAGAGGATAAGGTGATAAGGGTTCTAAATACACCCATAAAATAGGATTTTTTACAAGTGTAAGTCCTAGATTTAACCTTACCTTTTCATTTTATTTAAATCGTTCATTAATGAGGTAATCACTCCATCATCATTGTGTCATAAATAAATTTATTTATTTAATATCTAAAAATTATAAAAAAAATAACATGATGTATGAAATCTTTTTATCTTTACAATTTCTATTTATAGTCTAAGATATCATTTATGTAGACAAAATTAAAATTGTTTTACTGAGGTGTTACATACTTTTGTTATATTTTCATTTCTTTAAAAATAAAATGATAAAATGTCACTATCACCCAAAAGTGATTCCATGGGGTCCCAAAGTTGGAAAAAGGAATCCCATGGTCGTACATGATAGAACCAATAGCATTAGAACTCATGTTGTGGTCATTTTGTATTTTTATTTTATTATTTTATTTCCCTTAACTACCCGATTACTAATTAATCACGATAATTAAAGATAATTGTCGTCATTACTATTTATAATGTCCAAAAACAAAAGAGTCATAATTACATAATTTGGACCTTCATATTTCAAATGTGGAACCCATTTTACCATATTCAAAACACAGAAATTGTAGTAATTAATTTAAATGTAAATCCCATTGTCAAAACAAAAGACGGGTTTTTAGGAAGTAAAATTTATCAAAATATTGACTTGTTTTTACATCCAATTTAAAATTAAAATTAATTCCAATGAACAAAACTGAATTAATTGATAAAAAATAATTCAATTATACATTTAAAACAATTAAAATGACAATCTAACTATATAAATAAATCGGATGGAAAGGTAGTTTTGAATTAAAATGTTGTATTTTTCACTTTTCATTAAAAAAATGAACATTATCAGAAAAAAATACCAAAAAATCACCCTAAGATATATTTGATATTAAAAATTAAAAAATTATGTAAATTTTAAAAAATTAAAAACATAGATTTTTCTTTAATAAATTATATAGTTAATTCTCGTTGTCAAAACAAATAACGTGTTTTTAAGAAACAATAACTATCAAAATATTAACACTTGTTTATGTGAATTTTCAAAGTGAAATTAATTCTAATGACCACCATTTTATTAAATGGTAAAAATATATCATAATTACACTTTGAAACAATTAAAAATATAATCTAACCATATAATTAAATTAGATGAAAAAACATTTTTAAAGTAAAATGAAGTATTTTTCAATATTCATAAAAAATGAACATTGTTAGAAAAATACCAAAAATTTATCCAAAAAAAATTTCAATGTCCCAATTTTAAAGAATAAGATTATTTTGACAAATATATCATATAAAATTGTCAAAATTTATATTTAGAAAATGTTCGCCATCAAAAGGCCATAAAACAATCTTTTAAAAATATTAGAGTATTTATTATTAAAATTTGATTCATTTGAATTTTAATCATCTAACTTTTATTGGATAAATGTAAAAATATTTAAAAAACATATGTAATCATTTTTTAGTTAGTTCTGTTCATTCCCACCATTTCAATGGCTAGGCATTAACTATTATTTAAAATAATATTTTTATATTATTAGTGTGCAACGTAAGATTTCAAAGAAACTCGTTGTTGTGTATTGGGTAGGCCATCTAGAATAGAATTTCTATTAAATTAATATTAACATTTTATTCAAAAACATTGATAAATATGAAAACTTCATATTCTTTATTTACCCGGGATGTTACAGAGGTAGAATAACTAAAATTGGAGGCCTTATCATAGAGTATCTATGTGTACAAACAAACCATATCTATTAAAAGTTGTCGAGTAATAATAAAAAGATATAATTTCTAGATTATAACCATTCATGATGTAACCTCTTGAGAATATATCACAGTAGGATAATAAAAAAGAATCAATAATGTTGAAAAATACATTTCTAATGATAAAACTATGAAGGAACCCAACCTGATGAATAAATTTGTGAATCATTAAAAATTCACCTCTAGGATCAATTTGATGTCCAATAAGCATAATACTACTCCAACTAAATTCATATTTCTCTTTGTAAACATAATGCTCCAAGTAAATTAATGTTTCCTGAAAAATAAATGACATGATAGGAAAGATCCTATACATGGGTGAGTATAATAATATATGTATTATGTCATGTGATCACAAAAAAATAGTAAGGAGAGGTTAGTATTCTCAACCCCCCCAATTCATGTAAATAAAAAATGAGACAACAACCATGATCATAACCATTGTCCATATTTGATAAAAACATCCTAAACAAAGAGAGAAATACAAACATCATCTCTAATTTACATATAATACTAATGATTAAACCTATAACTCAAAATGACCATATGTTATTCCCACCATCATGTGCAATAGTAAAATAATTCATATGGAAGGCCCATACCTTGTGAATTTTATCCATAGCTTTGTGGTCACAATCTCAAACAATGAAACTCCTGTAACTACTCAAGAATCTGTGTGGTGGACCAACACCATAACACTACATTTTAGAGTCGAGGGGACCCAACCTAGAGTGAAGTTCCTATTCTAACCAAAACGTGAAGCTCATGGGTTACACTACATAGATAGAGAACCCACACCCTGGGTAGTAATGGGTATTGAAATCCATACCCATAAAATGATTATATGGGACCAAGGACCTAGTGAGACAGGGGGTTTCCAGCCCCATTTTCCACCCCACCAAGAAACACTATGTTGGACATGCACCCAGATGTGACATGGGATTTACCACCCATATAACACTCAAATGATCACACCCGATCACTAAAAATATAGAAATTTATCTATATATACTAAAGAGTTCTTTCAAATTGATAGTAAATATTATAGTGGACCCACACCCTAGTATGATAGGGGGTTTTGAACCCAGATAAAGATTTTGTTGTCACAATCAATCACTACAATCCATTATGCATATTTTAAATAAGTATCTTGGTTGTATCAACCCATAGGGTACCTCTAATTATAATAAAAATGTTAACCTGATGTACCACACTAAAATCCACTCATAATGGACTACACATGTGTAAAAATCAAAATCTTGAGAAAATTTATTGATTGAACAATGCTTTTAATCGATCTGATGGGACAAATTGTAAATCCAATGACATATCACCAAAAACAGTCATGAATGGTCAAATGGTTAATTTTCTTGTGATCCTTTTGGAGAAAACATTACGATGGTATATCTACCTTCCTAAAATGGATAACCAATGAAAAATATTAATTTCATCGTATCATGTTTAAAGGTCAAATCATTGAACTAAGACATAAGTTCCAATTAAATTTCCACTACTTGTCCTAAATCATCTATCTCAAAGATAGAGTCACAATGGCATAGATAATTCATCAGACTGATATTATATGAAGAGTATATATCAGACAATAAATTCCATTGAAATAATAATAATTACTAAGCTATTATTATTATGATTAAATTTTAATTTCATCCCTACCCCTCCCCCAAATTCACTTTCCTTTCAGGTTCAGGAGGTTTTACTTAGTCACCACCATCATATGAGGATTGTTTGTGCTCACTATCTGCCATCTCCACCACTGCATCTGGCGCCACTTCCCTTTACTGCACTAGGAATCGTCATTGGCCTTCACCACCACCGCCACTATCCCCTTGAACAAATTTTTTAGATCATAAGTGGTGGAAAAGATCTATCAAATTTTTATTGATACTAATCCAATGATTTTTTCTTTCGATGGACACATCTATATGGTTCTCCACAACTGATATGTCGCTATTTTCTAGATTCCATCCACCCGATTTTATCAAAAATTGATCAATCATACAGCACCATCGAATATCAAAACACAATGAATAATGTAACACCAATAAGAATTTGATCTAACCATTATAACCTATAACATCATATCACACCTCAAATATTATATTGATCTCAAATATAGACATGTGGGAATGATCCATTTCACCAATGATCTATTTCGCAATGATTAGTCTCTTGGTATTCATCTAGCCACCAGCTAAAGGAATACCAATGATGAGTGACCGAATAAATATAAGTGAAAATAAAAATATATATATAAAGAACATCATTTTTTATTTGATTATATCTAACAGTTTCAAAATAAGATAAACAGCGTGAAATTAGTGGTTTAACAAAATAAATTTCAATACATCAACATGAAAATTTTATGGAATGTGAGATTAAATAGATATTTTTTAAATAAAGATAATAAAATATAACCCCTTTGTAATATTCAAATTTGGTTCCTAAGTAAATAAATTTAGATTTCATCCCTTGAGTTTGGATCAATCACTAATGAATTACAATTCTCATTTTTTGATACTTTCATTATCAGCGATCTCTATTGGTGTAGATGATCCTACAACTAGTGATCTGATCCTCAATTTTTTATCTTCCAATATCTCATATCCTATCTCTTATAAAATTGAAAGGGTCATATGAAAAACAGTAGGATTTTCCCACAACTATGATTAAATAAGGTTGGGTTTGGTATTGTTAATTTAAAAAAAATTAAATTATTAATTTTATTTTTATTATTTCCTATTCCTGCACCTAAAACGAAACATCTAAGAGTGAAAAAATAAATCTATATCCAAACACACAAGCTAAATTTGATGGATGTCTTATATTTCCCATCCATAATACCACTAGAAATATTTTTCATTATTTATTAATAAATTTAAACAAGTGATATAATATATTTAATATTTTTTATACCCACAAACTAAGGCTCTTTGTGCCCTTGATGTTTACACTAACTCTGTTCATTACTCTGAAAATATTCTGATGAATATTCCAAAGTGTTATAATAATATTTATAAGTATACAGTAACCATTCCGTCAAGGAATTTTATCCTAAAAATTGATAAACCATCTCAGATAGGTGAATATAATGAGATCACTTCTGGTTTTCCAAATCGTATGAAATAATATTGTGGTTCCCATGCTAAAAAAACATGAAACAATGGTAAAAACATTACCACAAGAGGTACATCTCTCACAAGTTTTCAAATGCTACTAGGTACCATGAAAAATCATCCATGGGATCATCATCCTACACATCCTAATGACAATGTAAAGTGATTATTGTATGTATCTACGTAGTTGTGACACATAGAAAAGATAAATAACCTAGTGATTCTACGGTCTTATGGTCAACAGATATGCCACAAAACAGTCCCAATGAAATATCTAGGAAAAGGGTCCATGAACCAATGTGATATCCCATCACCTCTTCCAAATCTCAAAAATCGTCAATGAGTTGAGATATCTAAGAATATATGATCTCATTTTTTATCTTCTAATCGCTCCTTTTTTGGGTTTTAAAAGGTATCCCAATGGATTTTTGAGGTTCTCATAATCCTCTTGACGAAATTAAACTTCAAAACAATTTCAATAAACAACTGTAGGCCCCCATATTCTTTCTCCCACTATCTCTAACTAGTATAGTAGTTGAATTTATGGTGTCATGTACATGGCCTAAAAATGCGTTACACTCTAGGTAGAGTGGTAAATATTGTTACACACAAACGCTTCCAATGGTGTATGATCCTACCAGCTATGGCCATAAACTAACAGGGAAAACATGGTGCATGTTCACTAGAACCATAATGGTCTGCTTAAAATATCCACATATCTGGGGTAGAATCATTAATCATAATTGACACTGAGTCCCAAAATCCTCTTAAAACCTCTCTATAATCATGAAATGAGATTAATGTCGCATTCATAAACAAACATCTGGGGAATTTTATGAATCCAAAATACAATGTACATAAGCAGGTGTCCAAAAAGCCCCACTAGTCACTATCATACATCACCTACTGATGTCGGTACATTAAAAGTCCAGATTTAAAAACAAGCTTCAACATCCCCATATACCCAACAAACTTTAAGGGATATTGTTACATCCTCACCTCTCTTATATGTACTATTAAGTGAAATTATGATTCCAACTCAGTGTATATTATTATAGAAAAAAGGGTTATATCATCCATCTGTGAATAATAATTATGTGATACCCACCTATAAGAAAATAATCAGGATATTTTTTTATCTATATATTTCCATGAAAGGTATCAAAATCTATATCATAATGATTTCCCTCCTAGAATCACTAATTAATTAGAGGTCTAACAACCATTTTCTGGAGTAAAATTTCACTATCGTCATCATTAATGGTCAACTAAAAAGGGATACTATGTCACCTAGTTTGGTAATAGTGAATGGAGAACCATTTTGTGAATGCTTTCTAACATGGACCTACATTGGGGTTTCTCCCATGTAAATAATGCATCAACCATTACTGGGTCCACTGTCACTGCCATTTTTGATAAGACATATTTCAGTAACATGGACTATTAAATCTATTGCTTATAATTTTGGAGCTTTACATTATTATAGAACTCTTAGAGCATGATTATAACCATTCTCATGTGTATCAGATTATTCAAAAAATATACTAAGTACACAAGGGTTCCAAAAAATTAAGCTACCATGAAATGATCCCGGAAATATTTAAGGGCCTAGTGCATAAGTCCAACAAAACACTAGGTGTTCAAAATTACAAAATTAATCACCATGAACTCAATGACACTACAGGTACTCTCTAAATACATCTTCAATACAAATACTAAAAAACCTAGAATAGTTGATAACAATGATTGAGTTAAAACTCAAAGAACCAACTGACCCCTAACCATTGGGAGAACAAGTCATCGATTCATAGGGGTAAATACCCCATATTGATAGTCACTTGGATCTATAGACATTATTCATTATATATCTCATGTTTTCATATGTCTCCTAGTTTAATAATACCAGGTTTCCTAAGAAAACATATTATTTGTAACAAATCCACTTCTATGATGATTTATCCAACCACACCTTTACCTCTCACAACTAATCAAGTTCATCTAATATGATATTAAAAAAACTGTTCCATTCTTGGTTACTTGTTTATGAAGAAATAAATTTTTTCATGTGAGTTAAACATTAAAAATTATCATGAGGGATATCCATATACTACTACAACAAAGAAGGAAATAAAATATCATGGTATTCACTCCTCAAATGGTCATCATAACTGACTTGTACAAGAAGATCAATAATTCTATAAATGACATAATCCTGCAATTTGTATGATTTTGTCCCAAAAAATATGAAAAATTTCCCCCCACCATATCTGGTACACTTCCACCCCCACTAGTAATATCCATACTTGAAATTAATGTAATAAAATGGTACACATTGATGAATCTGTAGTGGGGTAAAAAAACACTATATAAGGATTCCCCATTATGCTATATTTCTATATAAATTCAATTCATTTAAATGATAGTTGTTTCTGATTACCAATCCTATCTGGAGGAGCCTTTGAATTTGAGGTTTGAGATAAAAGACTTCTCTAGTATTTCTAGGTCATGAAAATTGGTTACATTCAAGGAATTTGGTCTTATAAATTTTTGATAAAACATTATACTATATAGTGGAAGAAGATGTCACACCTCAAATAAAAACATGATGCCTTCAGGTCATAATACCGTACCATATTAATGTATCCATTCACATGGACACTTATTCACAAAAACCAAGGACTACCCAAATACCATAGAACATCAAAGAAACTATAAAAATACTAGTCAATTGATACCGATCACAAAACCCTGACAATATTCTCTATAGGAAATCCTAATACACCAACACATCATTATATCACACCACTAGAATTCATCTTGATGTGGGGAGTTCACATCATTTTTTGTGACTAAGGGCACATCAAAAATCACTAACACAGGGAGCTACAAATTCCCAATGACACCTTGGAGAAAACTCTATTCCAAAACCCCTATCAAGAAGTGTCTAATACAAACATGACTCTTGAACAGCAGGGTTGTACTAGTACTATATCACAGTAGAAGGTGATGTTTTGTCTCACCACTGATCCAAATCATTCTCTATCTCTGGAACCCACAACATAAAATCACATAAGTGTGTCATGTATTTCTACCACTAGAACTATCAACTTCTCTAGGAATATTACTAGTTCTATGAATTTACATCTGGCTGGTAAAGGTTTATAAATGTCAAGAAAAACAGACTACCATCTAAATCCAATAATCAACTATCTTAGGGACTAACTTGTCACCAAACATGAGAGGTCTTTATTAATGGAATTCATGTAACATGATGACCCTATTCTGACCATCACATTGTTCTAGTGGATCTATTGACTAATCAATATGTGGAAGGTCATATTTCTAGAACAGTGGGTATGCTTACATGTTTTGATAATTAGTTGGTATCATAGTTATATTCCTTTAAGAATAAACTCATCATGGATATTTACATTAATAATTTCTTGATATGTCAACTAGTATTCATCATGAAACTGTATTGAAATCAAAGCTGGTTTTAGTCATGGAGGCATCATGAAAATTTTCAAGATTTACTATGGTGAAAGGAAATATTTTGTGAGTTACCCAATGATATGGAAACCACAAACAATTACTATATGATGTATGTGATAATATTTTCCCTAAAACCAATGCTTGAATTTGTTGAGTCATTTTTCTTCTTGTAATATTCTTATTGAATAGATACATCAGCTACTGTAGGAATGGTGAACACCTTAGATTGAAATATAATCATGATACAACATTATACTATTTTTCTATATTCTTAAACCAAAACATAAAACTTGAACCCCCCCCCACCCAACAATTAGTTAGAATGAACCAATATAAAACCACTATATGGGGACCTAAACCATAGGGGATTACCATCCATGTCCCAAGAAAAGTGTGACACCCAAATCCACCTCCAATATGTTAGGTGGTGGTGAAAAGCACCGAGAAGGCATAACTAAAATGACGGGCCTTATTCTGATGTATCTATATGAACACACACACAAACACCTCCTTGAAAAGGTGACGAGAAATAGTTTATGTATGTAACATATTTATTATTAACATTCACGAAATAAACACTATAGAATAAATCAGAGTATGGAAGTATAAATCCAGTGTGTAAAGGGGAAAATTGATTACTTATCAGAAAACTATAATAGAATCCAAAATGCTGACATCACTTGGGTTGAAAAAAATTAATCCTAGATCCATATACAATTCGAATTGAATAGATATGATCCAACTGACCTCCACATACTCTTGATACACATATAATTCTACCAAAAGTATTTTCATCTATATAAGACATGACATGTGTGGGTAGAGAACATGTAGGTTTCTATATAAACATACCCAATAGGACACCCCCAAATCCCCAAACAGAAAGATTAAAAAAGGTATTCATCAATTCATCACTTCCATGTCATGTCAATTTGAAAATGAAACAACAAACATGTTCATAACAATCATCAATATATTCTCAAAAAGAAAAATAAACCCAGGGAGAAAGGGGATCTTCACCTAATATTTTATTCAAAGAATGAAGAGTCATCCTTCAACTCTTAAAGACCATCTCTAATACCAAAGATCTTGTGAAATTGTAATGGAATCCATGTAGATGGCCCTCACATTTATACTCTTCTCTATAAAAAAGGGACAGAATATCATTCCATGATACTCGCATAACATATCTGGAATCCTTATAGAGAAAATATACATTGACACTTTTCGTCATAGTATATGGTGTATAATCTCTATTAAAGGTCTAGTATATATCAGAGCTCAATGATGGGGAGTTTCAAAATGTTGATAGATGACCCACACAATATTTTATACATGGGGTTTACAATCCTACCTATATCTGAAGTATGGTAATATCACACCCTAGTGGAATAAGGTTTTTTCTAACCCTGGTACCATTGATATATGGAATGTATCCTATATAGAAAGGGGTTACCAACCCTACCTATGAATAACATAAGGGGCCCAAATATTGATCAAATAGTGGGGTTTCGAATCCTAGTAAAACTCCAATGATCACACATGATCAATGTAAATATGGGACCCAATCGCTATATAGTAGAGTGGGTAACCAACCCTACGTAAAAATATAATGGGGGGAACATTACCTAAAGAAAAAGATGAGTTAGCAACCCCGATTACAGTATGATGATCACATTCAATCACTACAATCATCTAAGTGTCACTAAAAATGTTATTTGGTTGCATAATCTTATTCCTTACCACCGATGATGAAAAAGCATCACCATCACAACCTATATAGACAAATTACACATAATTGACTACTCTAATGTCCAAACCTGATCATAGAAAAATCTAGGCAAACACATGAGGCTCTTCATCAGTCATACATGATAAAACATAATTCATCAACATGTGACTGAAAATAGCTAAAAAATGGACCAATATATCCTTACATTGTTATCATCACAAAAAAACAAGTGTTTTAATATATTTACATTCTAAAAATGGTTATTTGTTGAAATGATTCATTTCCTTTTATCACATATAAAGGATTCTTGTGGGCCTGATCCAGAAGTCTATAATAAATACCCAACATTGTTCTTGAATCATTGGTCAGAATGATGGGGTTATGATTCCATGGACGGTTCATCAGTCTAATATCGTAAAAAGAATATATGTTGGATAAAATGTCCCATAATAAAAATAATAATAATAATATTATTATTATAATATTATTATTTAATCTCCCTCATTCACTCCCCAATAATGTATGGGGGGTTGATGTCTCAAAATTCATCATAAGGGGGGATCTCTCTCATCCATCCATCTCCACAACCACATTCAATGTTGCCTCCATGCACCACATGGGCTTCCACTATTTCCCTACACCGCCACCACCCTCACCACCTGGGACTAGCACCAGCAATCATAAAAGTAGGATAATCTCATGATGGTAGTCATTATCTTGAAATTCTATATTGATTCACACTAAGGAACATATATCTCGGGCTAAGTACACCTAATATGTTACTAGTTGTAGGACTCTGGCCACCTGATCATCTATGAAATAAATCCATCATATAGATCAATTAAATTGTGAATACCAACAAATGAAAGACCCCAAATCCACCTTTGATCTATCTTAATTCACTGATCATGTAATATTTCACCTCACCCATGCTCTAGATCCCAATTATAGACCATTGGGAATCATCTATTGTTCCAAGTATCAATTTTATAATGATAAGTATATGGGTATTCATCAAACCATTGTTCAGTGGAATACTGATGATGTGTGTGAAACGAACGATGGGAGAAATAAATGAAATCAAAAAGTTAAATCTATCATTGGACGGTGTGATTCCTTTAAATGGATTCTAAAAACAGAAACCACATTGATATTAATGACCCCTTAAAAATTAAATAAATCAGGCTCCCAAAATTATTTATCTCTATTTCATGAAATTCATATGATCAATGTTAAATTAACTATATGAAATATAATTCTTTCCCAATAATAAAATAAATTATGGAAATACATAATATAAATATTCAAACATCATTTTTCGGTCTATTACTAATGGATAATGGTTTTCTTTTATTGACATTGGTGAGATCCATAAACAATATTGGTGTAGAAGATCCTAACACTATAGATCGGATCCCTAACACCATAATCAACCACCAATATCTCCTATGTTATATCATGTCTAATCCTTATGATTATTTGGCCAACTATAGTTTTTTCACATAATAATGTTTACTTAAATTGTGTTAAGTCATTGAAATTTAGTCATAAATAAACTAAATTATAAATTTATTTTATAATTTCCTCCCATAATTTCACCTCAAACAAAATACTGTATAATGAAAAAGGTTATATCATGCCTACAGTAATACCCATATTCCCTATTTAATAGTGGTACCATATTTCCCATTAGGAAAATTGTTCAATAGATATTTCTTTTTTATAAATAATTATGCTCATGTGATATGATATTTTGAATATTTTTAATATCATTACACCGAGGCTCTCTATTCCTCAAAATTCTAAATAAAATCTGTCCAATACAGTTAATGTATTCAACGGAATATTACATATTTTATACAAATTTCTTGATTTTTTACATCAATTAAATGCTATGAATCTCAACAATCCACAAAACATTCCGACCCATGACTAGTTTCAATCCTTTAATGAATGACCTCGTTCCCAATCTGTTCTATAAACATTATTTGAACACATTTGTGATAATATGATCAAAATGAATTCATATGTTTCATTACATAGATTTGAACATAAATTTATTCAAATTGTTATAGAACCCAGTGCCACATAGGATGTACCATCCTCAACATTGATAAAATAATTTTTTATTCCCAAAACTCAAAATAAAATTCAAAACAATTATTCTTTGAATGTAAAAGACCTAGAGAACATAAAATAATTTCAGATATATATCTAATTTAGAAGGAATTAATTTTTTTATTCAACTAAGTGGGACTTGTATTCACATATTGATTCTCATTTATGTTTCTCCAATAATTTTTTTTTCACAAATACCACCCAATTGAATCATTCAATAATTAAAAAACATCAATCCCATACCCATTCATGAAACTCATCTAAATTATTTTCGGGATGAATCAATTATTCTATGAGAACTATTTTTGTCTAAAATTCAAGAAAATGAAACCAAGTTTGATGAAAAGTCTCATCCTGAATTTTAATGTGTTAACCAACCTAATCTCAAATTCATCATCCTATATTCATCAATAAATTATGAAGTATTATCTTACAAATATACAATTCCCATTTTCTTCTCTTTCTACTCTCAACAGTAATCAATAGTTACTTTTTATGGATGTCCTAATTAGTAAATATAAAGAAATTTTATGTACCCATTTTATTATTTATGGGATTTTCCAATTCATTCAGAATATAATGATTGTTCTTGATACATTTTTATGTCCTTACCACAAACCCCAATAGATACAAAATAAAAATCTAATGATAGTGATGAAAATTTATTGCATAAGTTCTTTATTGATGGTTTTGGAAATATTGGGGTGTCCTTGTTGATATAATAACGTTAAACTTTTCACATTTTTGGATCCAAGACAAGTTTTTATTGTTTTCTTTTATTTTTGTTTTTATCCCTCTCCAATTTTTTTCTTATAAATAAAATTTAAATATATAATATGTTTTCAATCAATATTTAGTATTTTTATTTTGTTTTAAGGTAACCCCTTATGGTTTCCATTTTTATATAATTTTAAAGAACCAAACATATAAAATATAAATATTACATCTAAAAATATGGACATTTATTACATATCATAATGATCCCTGAAACAAAACTTTTGCGGAATAGTGCCTTTATAAATATGGAAACATTAAAAAATCTCTTAATTGAAATATTTTTTCTCCCATTATGTTTTTGATAACTATAACCATTATTAGTCATTTAAAACTTCATAACTTTCTTCATAACCTTATGAAACGAAACATAAGAGAGGATGAGATCATATGATCAATAAAGAATGACCACAGAGATATCAGTTTAACTTGATCACATGGGTATGAGAGAATAAATATATCATTTCATAAATATACCCCATAAACTAAATATAAAAAATTTAAGTCTTTTCATATGTCATTGATGTTCATAATTTAATAATTATATTAGAAAAAATAAAATAAAAAATGAGAATAGAAAAACAAAAAAATCCATATATTAAGGGAATACACCTAATCATTGAAAATCATTTATTTAGTAGTCAATAAATTTTCAGTGAATATAATATTGGATTGTGTTCACACAAAAAATCATTATATAAGTCAAAAAACACTCCCAAAACATTATTATTAGACATGGTTCATTCCCAAAATCTCCATAGTGGTCATGGATCACTACCATTACTATAATAGTGTACAATGTTTCATATATAATAGGGTTCACTCCTCATTTAAATCATATTTATCTCATGAGATCTCAATAATTACAAAATTAATTTAAGCGAGATATAGATCACATCCCTAAAATAATATACACATTTTTATTCCACAAAATCATAAAATTGTAGTCATTTCTGAACACAAATAATGAAATTGGATTCTTAAAATATTAATCATACCTGAACCCATAAAAATAAATGGACTTCATAACATATTTTCATATTGGATACCATGAAAATAATAGGATTTCATAATCATTTAATCAAGCAATAACCATTGAAATCATAATTGGTTTCAAAACAAATATTGTCACAATAAACCTAAAACATTCATAAAAAATAATAAATATGGTATAATTGTATCATATCACTAATCAATCGTAATTAACATAAATGGATTTCATTTATATAGTAAATTTTATTGAAATGTCACTTAATACATTTTTGGAAAATATTATTTTCCCATTGAAGGTTTTTTTTTTGAAAATCTATAAGTTCATAAAACAATATAAAATCCCTTTTCATTTAATATAATGTTTTAATATTATAAACGAATCCTCAAAACATTCAGTTTCCATGATGGAAGAAATTTATTTCCATCTATACAAACAAAATATTACTTTAACCTTTTCGGTAATAATATACCTTCCATTATTTGGAAAACAACTTCAACATTCTATTAAAATCATTTTTTTAATCAAAATAATGGTTATAATGAAATTAAAACGTCAAATTGTAAAATAATTTTTTTTTTAATTTTTTTAGACAGCATGGATATAGAATAAAACCGGATTTCATCCCAAGGGAAAAACATAGGTTTTATTTTAATTTTTTTGGGAATAATTAGTAAAAAAAGGGAAGAAATTAAGTTAAAAATATAATATTAGGAAACAAAATATAATAGAATAAAATTAATGATTTAATTTAAAAATAGGTTAGTTAAAGTTATCATAAAAAATAACATCATAAAAAGTGTTGATAAATAATGTGATTGTAACATCAAAACTTTACCACTTTGGTTACTTTTCAATCATAATCACTATGAAAGAGATAACCATAAATGAATGTGAATATTACATAATTCTCCTTATAATATTATCTAAATAATTTAATGGGTTTCATATACACCATATAAAATAAACAAATGGTGAATATAGAATATGTCTCTATAAATTAAGGATAAAATGGAAAGCCCAAACACTCTTTGATAACATTTGAATCATTATCCCAATTAATGAATATAATGAAATGTAACATTAAATATCATTATATTAAGGTGATTAATTATGAAAATTTTCAAATATTCTGTATAAAGACCTCATAAATAATGATTGGTGCATAACATAACATATGTCCCGAAGAAGACAATTCGAGACATGATTCCATACCATAAATCTAGACATTATTAATACATGGTAAAATATCTGTTATAATCAATATAATATTATTATAAATATATCCCATAAAAATAATAATATATAGCATACCATATATTATTTACTTTCAACCATTTATTAAAATTTTATTAACAATTATTTGTTGAAATCATGTTTCGGGTAATTGCTTCTTTGTTTCTCATGTATGTATTGTTTTTTAATTTTTGAACCAGATACATTGATCAGGGTTCCATTATCTCCATTATATTAACTATGATATAATAATCATATATATTAATATTATATTTATTTATAGTCGTCCATTAATATTAAGGATTGAAAAGGAATTTCACCATTGATGGAGAAGGTAGCTCATATGTATAAATGACTCTTTTTCCATTTTCATGATAGAAGAAAATTAATTAAATTTAAAATATATATAAAAATTAAAGAATCATTTTAATGTTATTTATATCAAATAAGTTAATTAAAATTACCATTATTACTTTTCAGGTGGTGCATAAGTGAGAAATGAATCACATCACTTCATGAGGAAGTACTTCTTCGTACTTACGAGTAAAGTTATTAAACTCAAGAATAACTTAAATTATGAAAAAAAAAAATATTTGACATTTTAATTTAATAATTATAATAAAATCATAATTATAATTTAAAAACATTAAATATATTATTATATACATTTGTGAGTTTTGATAACAGAAGTGGAACTCCATTGGTTCACTTTGCGGGAGTTTTTCGTACACATAATCGGCGATTTAAATTCCCATTTGATAGAATAGAATATAGGTATAGTTTTCACTATCAATAAAATGAAAAATAAGTATATATTATATACTATTCTTATTATATTGTGTATATTATAAAATGAATGATTGTGGTAAGAGAATTAGTAAAAAATAATAGCTTATTGAAGTCAATTTTATTTACTTCGACCGACCTCCTTTGGATCTCTTATTAAGGACCCTAGGATTGGAAATATAGGAATAAAATAATCTATATAATGTGTATAATTATTTGGGGCGGTATTTTTTTGGGTTTTTCTTTGTATATTTGATTAATATGTATTATGAAGTGAGGGGTGGATGTAACCTTTATAAATTTTGGGAGAGTGATATTTTTGTAAATTAAAAAACTATTCAATAACAGGAAGCCACTCTCACCACATGTTCCAAATAAATTTATAAATAATTTTGTGTGTGGATTATAATTTCAATAAAAACCAATAACAAAAAAACACACGTTTTAAATAATCCATTTTATAGATTTTTATTTCACTTAGTATTATCATTTTTTTACAATGTTAACTTATAAATTTTTATTCAAATAATAAATTTATACTATAAAAATAACATTAAAAAACTATATTAGATAATATTTATCCAATTATTCTTAATATGAAATAAAATATAAATATAAATCATGTGTATGTGAAAAATTTATTTTAACATAAGCACATTTCATAAGAAAACCCCCATTTTAACATTAATCATGTTAATTAAATCTTGTTTTATTTATTAATTGTTATGATAAAAGAATAATTTAAAATTATTATATATATAAATTATCTAATAACAAATTTGGAATGAATTTTTTCAAATTAAAATCATAGAATTGGAAGAATGTTGTTTGAGATAAATCTTGGTGGGGCAACCAAAAAGTGATTATCTAATGAAAAAATTTAAAAATATATTAAAGTATTTAATATAAAAATACAAATTTAAATTCATTACACTAAAATAAATTTTATTAAAAAGGATATAATTAAAATAATTACACAATTAAAACTATCATAAAAAATGGAGCTTGTGGATACTATAAACCATAATGTCTTTTTAACAAAAATATTTATTTTTTTAACTATCCAATGAAAAATTATTCTTTTCGTAAAATTATCAAAACAATTACATGATATTTTAAAATTTTTGATCTCAAAAATGAATTTATTTTTTTAAAATAAATTTTATTGTAGCTTGAGAAATTAGTTTTTTATTTGTTCAGAAAATAAATATAAGACATTTTTTGAGAAAATAGAATTTTCAGAACATATAATGTGATTACTAAAAAAAATAGTTTGTTTTTTTCAATATAATTTCTCTACATAAAACATTTATATTTTATTATTAAAATTTATTTATTCTTATTCATATCACCAAATGTGACATGTAGTATATAAAAATCATGTTTAATTAATAATATTTGTATTATATTTTTGTTGATAAAAACTCAATGTCTCATAAAATGTGATATAACTAGGAAATTAAATTTAGTCATCAAAATATATAATAATATCTCAATGTCTTGTATTATTATTTCATGTCATTTTGATTTATTATCTTAATGAGTTCTGGATTTTTAATTGAAACAAAATATTTGAAATGTTAAAACCCAACCTTCGATCATCTCCAAATAGTCTACATGTGAAATAATTTGAATGTGATACAATAATTGTTATTTCATATTCATCATCCAAACTAGTGATTTGGATCCATGATTTCATATAAAATATCATTTCTAATGAGATATCCTTTAAATTTTTTACAATTATAAACTCACTCTTCTCTTATCATTCAACACTAATAGTAATACAATTTTATGTTGGGGGAGTGAAAATAAGAAAAAAATGATGTTGAATGTTTGTTTGGAAAGAAATGGGATTTTTTGGAAAATATTATTTTATTTTCCAATAATGTTGTAATGTACTATTTTATTCATTATAACAAAATTCAAAATTATAATGAATTCCTCAATTATGATATTTATTAAATTTTAGGTGTGTGAGTATAGATATGGTTAGCATGGTTATGTGATGTTATTTTTACCATTCTATTCCTTCATCCATTTAATAAAATTTACAAATTTCAAATCCATTAGATTTATTTTTTCTAGTTTATTTCCTATGGTCCATTCGTCATATAATTTTATTTGGGGTCACAATATATTTTATTTTAGTATTTACCAATAAAATTAAGATATTAAAAATGTTAAAAGAAAATTTCCTATGTAGAGAAATATTTGGTCATAATTTCAGGAATTTTTTACTTTGGTATCATGAATCTAATATATTATATATCATATTTAGTCTTTACATTTCGATTATATGGATTTTAATTGATAAAATGTATGGTATTCAGCAGTAGAGAATCCTGACTCTATATCTTTCATGCTCTATATTGGTCTTTTCATCTATATTGTGGTTCAAAAAAATTCAAAAAGACAATCTACTTAAAAATAAACAAATAGAAAATAAGAAATGAAAATTGAATAATCATGATAATGATTAATTTTATTTCCACATTTTAATTCCATTTTTCCCTATTAAATAAGAAAATGAGTCCCATGTATTTTTTGATGAATAACACATTTTCATGATCAATTGGATTTAGATAAAGGCTATATGTCAATTTGAACAATGTAATGGTATTTTTATTTGGATATTATTCTTTAATTGGATTTTTATAATGTATTTGGATAAGTCACATTATTTTTTAATGTTATTTTATGGTGTAAAACAATGTATGATAAAATTATTTGGATAAGTTCATTGAATTTTGATCATTAGTAATATTTTATGAACATGAAAATGAAAATATTGGGGGTGATTACCCACTTAAATTATAATATTTAATTTATTTATTTATTAATTTATTTATTATTAATTGTTTAATAAAGTATTTGTAAATTATTTATACAATTTGAACATTATTTCTCATCAATTGTGTGATTCATGATTAAAATTTATTAATCTCATCCCATTTAAAAAAACATGGGGAACACCCTTTTTTAAATAATTGAATATTATATTTTAGTCTCATGAATTTAATTATATGAATAAATTTTTTTCATGTATAAATTTGTGATTCATGTAAGATTATAATTTTATCTGGCTGCCAATATAGAAATTTCAGGAAAAATAGTTCATCTCAATCCATTAAAAACAATGTAGATATCTTAATTAAATATTAATTAATTTTAAACAAAAACCTATAATATAGAAGATCCAGAAGACAATTTCACTAAACTAGTCTTGGAATTTATTAATTCATTTAGAAGAATATCATGGTGGCCCATGTTGACAGTATAAATTTAAAATAGAATCCAAGTCCTAAAAAATAATCTAGAAATTTTGAGAATAATTATTAAATGGATTATGAAATTGATCAAAATATTTGGAACAATTGAAAATATTTTCAGGTGTTAATATTTATTATCCACTTCATAGAATAATTATCATACAATAATGTTTTCTATCATGTAAATGAGGAGGTATAAAATGCCTTCATGCTACCTTGGTAATGATGGAAATTAACTATTCACAAAATTTTGATCAACCTTTGGCCTAATATATTTAATTGTTTGAATTTTAAGGATATTTCATGATTAATGAATATAAAAACAATGAATTTATTTTTATTTTTTGATGAAAAAAAAAAGATCCATTTATCACCAGTTATTTATATAATATTATGATATCACAGTATTGTTTTGATTTTCTTCTTCAAATGTTAGTTGTTTTAATTCACTATTGTTTTCAAATTAAATTTTATTATTTCATATCAATTATTATTATATTATTTTCCACCTTGGTAATATAATTTTATTATGTGATTCAATTCATAAAATAATATTTGAATGATTTTTTTCTCACATTTAATTCTACTCCAATAAGACAAATTTCATCCTATATTGATGTATATTTATCATAGGATTTCTAATCACTTTTTGTGTTAATTATATAGAGTTTTGTTAGGATAAATTGTATTTAATTTTACATTTATATATTCTTTATTTTTAATTATTTTTATAGTTCATTTCAGTGATGTAATTTTATCTTCATCTTCATCAAATTTAATGAAAACAGATTTTGAGTTTCAATATAATCCAATTAATTAGATTTTTAATTAACATTATATTCAAAGTGAATTAGTGATTAGAATTATAATTTTTTAGGGATTATGTTTTTTTATGTTGGGGACTTATCTCATTGATTGGGTTCTTCTTGAACCAACCGCGTGAATTTTTCTATGAAAAATATTTTATCCACTCTAACCTAAGTGAATTCCTAGGATCGACACATCATCATTAAATTTTTTTGCATCATTTATTTCAGGAAATATTTTTAAAAATTTACTCATTAGTTTTTTAAATAAAACCTATATAATTACTTAGTAACTTCATAGCCACCTCCCCACTCCCATCTCCCGAAGAAAATTTGAGTGTCTTCGGGTTACTTCATCAATCATTAAGGATACGAACCCTCCTGTACAAAAATAATAGCTTTAACAAGTATAATAAACTTGTATTATTCCAATAAGGATACTAAATATTTATATTAAGACCCAAATATTTCATAGTATGTTGTCTCTGTAATGTAATTCAATAACTTTCACTACATGCAAAACTGAGTTCGAGCGTACCACGACTTAACAAACTACCCATTTAAAAACATAGTTATAAATAGTATTAATTAAATTTTGAATTTCATATACTCCATATTATTTTAACATCTATATTATGTGTTTCTTCGGTATATTTTAAGGACAAATTCAGTTTTTCAGATAAAGGACGCATTTTTAAAAAATGAAATTTTACCAAATTTTCATGGAGAACCTTTTTTAATTCCATTATTTGACACTTTTATATATTCAGTTTGAGCAAATAAATTTATTCTTTAGAATTGGGACATAAAAATTTAGTTTCAATAAAAAAAAATTTCTGAAAACATTGATTATTTGTTGAATAGTGAAAAATACTAAATTATATTTGAAATCAAATTTTTTAATAAAAATAATTTATAGCATTTATTTATTCATTTGAGTGGTTTGGAAGTGTAATTAGATTATATTTTTATCATTTAATACAATGTAGGTCATTATAAGTAATTCCATATTTAAATTTGACATAAACGCATGTCAATCTTTTGATAGTTCTTATTTTTTTAAAACATGCATTTTGGTTTTGACGAAGAGAATTCATTTTAAATTAATTAATTCAACTTATATTTTTTGGATTTGGTAAAATAGAATTTATTTTTTAATATTCAATATCAATATTATCTTTGGGTGATTTTTTGTATTTTTCTGAAAACATTCAATTGTTTATTAATAGTGAAAACACTCCATTAGTATTTCAAACTGAATTTTTATGTAAATAATTATCTATTTTACTGAAATTTATTTTATGTATATATATATATAATTCCTATATGAGTCCAATTTAATTCATTATAGTCATTTTATAATAAAATTAGATGAATAAAAGTTTATTGAACTTTTTACCATATTTTACCCACCTGTAGGCAATTTGAAAATTTGCATAAAACGTAATTTTACCTCTATTTTGAATTGAATTTCAAAAATTTGAGATACATGGGTGACAATAGTTTTTAAAATGTGGTTCAGTAAGATAAAAATAATGTTTTTTATGAATAGTAACTTTTGACTTTTAATTACGATGCTTAAATGTAAATAGGGTAATTAATGGTAAAAATGATATTATAATTTCCCTAACACTTATTCTAATTATATTGGATAAATTTATTTCGAACTAAACCAACCATAGGAATAAAATATGACCCTTTTGGTTCACTTGGATTATATTAGGACATTTATTATTATTTTATCTCAATAAGTGTTTAAAGTGTTAAATTCAATGTTTAATAACTAAATCATTTATTATACAGGGATATAGAAAAGATAAATTAGACTATAAGTATTAAATATAAATATAATAATATTACCAACATCATGGTATTTTATTTATAATTTTTATACATTAAATAATTAATTTTATTTATAAAACAATGATGATGCAGTAATTACCTTATTAATGATTGATTAATATAAATGATATAATAAAAATGAAAATAAATTTAAATTGAGTCTTTTGATGATATCCAAGAATTTTCTAGGTTATAATGACATGTTATTGTGGATTAAATATGTTTTTCTCAAAAAAATAAACTTCTTTTGACTTTCAAAAAAACGAAATACCTAATAGAGTCAAAATTGACAAAAATGAGTTTTTAAAACATATACTATATTATAATATGATATAATTGACCTAAAAATATATGGTTCTTCCAAAGGACTTATATAACAATATATATTTCATTATGAAACCACTTGATTTTCGCTTGGATTTTTATAGTAAGTTTAATAACAATTTATTATCATAATACAAGAGAACATGGTTAAAGATAAACTATTTAACTACAAGTAAAATCTAAATGATAGGGTTAATTTGGTGACCAAAACTTATATAAAACCTATTTTTTGAGAATATTTTGACTCTTCCCCACCTTATCTTCGATATAAATAACTTTTAATCCATTAAAAACCAAAAACGTATTTATAATAAAATAATATTTCAAGCTTTTCCTAAAGTGGCCCTCACATCTCTTATAAAAGGGTACTCCCCCTTCTCTCAAAATCACACCATCAAAGCCATTTGGTTCAGCCACACCTGACCAAATCTCCTCCCAAATTCCATCACATAAACCTAGCATCCTTTCTTTGAGAATAAATCCATCTTAAGGATCCCTTTTTTCAAATAAAAAGGAAACACAAAAAAGAAGAGGTAATTATTTTATCTTCTCGTTCAATGTTCTTTTTTATTCCACTTTCTATTTCATTGTTATTTCCATACCAAAATAATAACAACAGTACATAATACATATTTCAATGTTATTATAAATATATAACAACCATACTCATTATTTTATCAATCCTATGAATGACAATGTCATCATGCGTGTGTACATAAGACTTACCGTCTCCACATCATGGTGTAATTTGTTATTCCAGACAATGTTATTTGGAAGGAAATATTAATGAGTAAAATGTATATAAATAATGAAAATAACATGATAATTTCAGTTTAAAATTAATATACCATCCAATTCCAAACCTTTTAATCATTATGGATATGATATTGTCGCTCATGTGTACGTATGACTTACCTTCCCCACGACACGATGAGATTAATTTCCAAGTTCACCATTCAATGAGGATTATAAAAATATATATTATTAATAATTATGTAATATATAACATTATAATGCTACTTGGTATATATATATATATATATATACTTACATATATATTATTTACTTTCTTCCGTTCAATACGATATGAAAACGGAAACAACGTTTTTGCGTACGTACGGTCTTCCGTCTACCTAAACGGTGTTTTCCATTTCATATATCTATCTATTATACATATTTATATTATATATAAATCATGTTTTATTTTTTTTAAGTATTTAAATTATTCTCAAAATGAAAATATCAAGACTAACAAGTTAATACACGTACGATAATGAAAGCGGTTATAACCCGAAATATTAATTTAACATGAAAATAATTATTAAATGGGTAGTATAAAGTCATAAACGAATCATGTATGATATAATAAATATGAATATGGTTTTTTTATAATTTAATAACATACTATTGTCCTTATAAAAGAGGTTAAATGTACCCTCGACTAAAAGAAAGTGCAAGGTAAGGTATAATTCCAAAATCTCAACATTATCCGAGATTGTTTTTTTATAAGTATTTATAGGAACAAATATATCATACATGGCCATGTTTAATAAATAATTTTCGAAAGGAATATTTTTTTGTTTTATTTAATGTACATTTTTACTCGATAATAATTTTAAATGTTTTAAAGATTCATTTTTTCTAAATCTATTTAATTAATGTCCATTTTTTCAAAATGATTTTAATGACTTATTTATATGGAAATGATTATTTTAAAATGTTAATTCCTTTAAAAAGTTTCAAAGCAGTATGGGATAGTTTGATTCAAATATATCTTTTAAATGTCTTCCTTTATAAATGTGTAACTTTAAAATGATTTCATGATAATGGGGTATTTCTCTCAATGATTTTTACTAATCATTTTCAACTATGTCAACAATTTTTACTAGATATTATTTTTGATTGAGGTTGACTTTATTATAATAAAATATTCCATATTGTATTTAATGAGTTATGATATGTTTTATAGTGGATGTGCTCATTTACACCTTTCGTGATTTATGGTTGGTGTATTGAAATTTCTTATGATATTTTTAATACTAATTTTTCTATTATGTTTCAACATTTTCATATTAGAAATACAGTGGACTTCGTAAGTGACGGTTTTTGCCCACTATAGCCCCTCGATGCATCGGTAGGTCTCATGAGACAAATTAGTGTCTTGGAAAAAATCCAAGACATAAAATTTTATTCGTAGTATTGGCACGAGGCCTTGACTGTGTGGTAATGATGTCCAGTTTTTGAAATTCCCTCAATATGAAATTAATTATTACAAGTGATAATTTGACTAGTATAATATCCATGTGCATGTATTTATTGTAATGTTTGATTTATTTTTTCCATATTATGTTTATGTCTAGGTTTAAATGGTTGTTGTTATTATTACACATATTTCCTTAAATGTTTATAACTTCTGCTAAATTATTTACCCTTACTGAGCATCTAAGATCTCCCCTTTATTATGTTTTGTTTTCCATGGATTCCAAGAAGTGTATTATGATTGATATGTAGAGTTAATATAGGGGAATAATGGTGTTCTCAATGGATTATTTATGTTTTGTATTATGTTTGAATCTGTAATGTAACATTAATGTTTGTAATCTATTTCCCAAGACTTCTAAATAGATCGGTCATTCAGGACATGATTCTTTATAATCTTGCCAATGTATTAAAATAATGCACCGGCTCTGAGCATATGGGGTCGGGGCATTATAGTTGGTATCATAGGAATTTTAGTACAATCCTTGGTAGCAATATTTAGAAAAACTCTAATTAATGAACATTACCCTATGATAGACTATGAGTATTAGTATAGAAGAATATCCTAGAGTTTGGGTAATGTAGAGATTTTGTGAATTTCCCATGGAATACATCCATGTCTAGATACAAGAAGGTATAGGCAGCTCTGGCACAAATGTACCTAGGAGTAAAAATTATGAAAATGATATTTGTGCTTGACCCGAGGTATCCTGGTACATGACAACATTCCATGTTGTACTCTTGGTTACGACACTCTCATGGGACATGCTTAGGATAACTCACATATTCTATACAAGCCATTATAAATGATTTTGGATTAAATACATAGAAGAATTTTTTTATGATTATAGGTCATATACATAATGATTTCAATTTATGTTAGGTATTTTACAATATTGGAATTTTTCATTGCAATTCATAACCCATGCTAGTGTATTCCATTGTATAGAAATGGTGCCCTATAGAAGGAATGATTACTCTCGTAATACACATGATCCAAAGAGTAAGAAGAACCATATCATTCATGGTATTAAACCAACATTTATGTGAGAAATATTTTCCCACTTATTCTCAACAAATGAAGAAATAGTATCATGTGTTAATAGGATAAGTAAATAATTATCTAAGTCCTATAGATTTGAAGGGATGTAAGATAAGAAAAAGATGGTAGTGAGAATGATGGATAAAGGTAATAGGGGAAAGAAGAATTTTCTTATATGTGATAACCGTGGAATGAATCACCTTGGTAAAATCTTTAAGGGAATGGTAGTAAGTTATAAGTATGGAGAAAAAGGACACCAAATACGTTATTTCAAGGGTAAGAAAAAGGTTTCAAATGTACAATGATATATCTTCAATGAGTTGTGACACTAGGTAAATCAATATCCAAATCATCAGAGTTTTCCCCAAATGATGCTATTGGATAATAATAAAGATATGATACTATCACATATGAAGTGGAATGACTATTTTTCTTGTGCTTTTATTATATAATGATTTAATTTGAGTGTATATCAACGATGTACTGGTTATATGAATTATGTAAATAAATAAGGATTGTACTACAGTACTATTTCATTGATGATTTGAGATTATATGGTTCTAAGAAACGTAACCCAATAACATGTTATTATTTTTAGAAAAATGATGTTTTATGGAATGATAAACCTTATTATTTTTCTAATAATGAGTTAGTGATATTGGAATAAGATATGATTGAATTCGATAAATTATATTCGATATTCTTGACAACCATGGAATTTATTATTGGTTTTTTTATTCCATTATTCTTGGATTTTACATTGTTTTTGGATATAAGGAGTATATCTAGTATTTTATAAGTACTAAGAGAGTATGAATGTAATAAATAAGGTTTTATAGTAATTCATGTTGTTGCTGTGTTTTAATTGAATTCATGATGAAGGTGTGCACAATTTATTATGGGGAAAAAGAATCTTTACTATGTTTACCTTCCTTTTAAATTTTGGACTATGAGTTTGGATAGATGTATTTTGGATAAGTCTAATGGTCGGAATGGATTATGTTTGAAATTGGATATTATTTTGATGTTTAATTCATTTCTTAAGATTTTTTTATATTATTATAAAAAAGGATAACCTAGAGGTCGAGTGACAACCCATCGCATCCAGCAAGGCCGTGAGACTTGACCCCGCAACCCAAGGGAGACAAAATTGTATCACCTACCACTATCCTAAGTGATGTCCTGGTTTTTATAATGTTGTTTTTATTAAATATTATGACAAATTAATTATAAATTAATTATTTTTGTATCTCTATATGATTAGGATAAACATAACATTTTTGAATTCTATTATCTTTTGAGGTGAAATATGATTTTGTTGTAGGAATTAGTTGAAGGATGAAAGTCTACTTGTAATGTGTATACTTTTTTCCTCTTATTCTATGAATAAATTAATTATTAAACATTAGTAAAGGGATCATGAAACCAAAAATGTGTTATCCTAATGCAGTATGTTTTGTTGAACCGATTATATTTTAAATCCTCGTAGATTGATGTATTTGGGGCCCCCAATTTTACACTTGTTTGTGATTGATGGCCTCAATAAATCCCTACAAATATTTATATTTTACTTCTAATAATGGGTCTTTCCTTTACACTAATTTTCTATTTATCGAGGTCACAATTTGGTGGTGACTTTTTCATTTCCATTTCCCTTTTACTAAGACTAAACTTTATTAACCCTATTTCTGATGTGGGTTTTCCACAATGAAATTTTTCTATTTTTAACCTTTTATTTTCAGAAAACAATTTCAAATTGCGATGAAACGATTTATTAAAGGAGGGGATAATGTAACACCCCAAGATTTTATAGTATGTTATCTCTTTAAAGTAATTCAATAACTTGTGATACACACAACATCGAGTTTGAGTGCACCATGACTTACCAAACTAGCTGTTAAAAACGGTTATGAATAGTATTAACTAAATTTTGAATTTTATATACTCCATATTTTTTTACATCCATAATATGTATTTCTTATACATAATATAATAAAAAATTCAATTTTTCAGATAAAGATATTATTTTTCAGAAAATCTAATTTTAGCACCTTTTATTGGAGAACCCTTATTAAATCCAATATTTGACATTTTATATATTTAATTTCACAAAATAAATTTCTTCATTAGAATCGGGAAATAAAAATTTGGTTTGATAAATTTTTTTTGTTTTTCTGATAACTTTCATTTGTTGGTGACGGGTGAAAAATAATATATTTTAATTGAAAACATATTTTTTATTCAAAATAATTTAGAGTAATAAATTATAAATTTGAATGGTTTTTAAGTCTAATTAGATTATATTTTTATCATGTAACAAAATTTAGGTCATTATAATTAATTTCAAATTTAATTTTGACATAAACACAGGTCAATCATTTGATAGTTCTTACTTTTTAATAACCTACTTTTTGGTTTTGACAACGGAAATTAATTTAAAATTAATTAACGAAACATCTATGTTTTGAATATGGTAAAATAGAATTCATTTTTTAATTTTTAATATCAAAATTAACATAGGGTAAATTTTTGTTATTTTTCTGTAAACATTCAATTTTTTATTAATAGTCAAAAACACTATGTTATTGTTTAAAACCTACTTTTTATTTAAATATTTATTCATCTTATTGAAATTTAATTTATGTAAAAATAGATATATAATACTTATATGAGTTCAATGTAATTCATTGGAGTAATTTTATAAAAAAATTAGATGTATAAAATTTTAATGAACTTTCTAACTTCTTTTACCCACTTTCTAGGTACATTTACAAATTTGCATAAAACATAATTTTACCGCTTCTGTGACTTGAATTTCAAAAATCTAAGAGACACAGTTGAAATTAGTTTTTTAAATTTGGTTCAATAAAGAAAAAATAATTTTTGTTCAGTACTAACTTTTGACTTTTATTTACCACTGTTAAAAAAATAGGGTAATTAAATGAAAAAACATTATATTATAATTATAATAAAACATGTCATAATTCTATTGGATAAGAGTATTTCGACCAAAACCAACCTTAGGAATAGAAAATGAGCCTTTTTTCCACATGTATTAGATTAGGGAATTTATTATTATTTTATTTAAAGAATAGTTAAATGTGTTAAATTCAATATTTAATAAATAAACCATTTTTAATATGGGGTTATACATAGGATAAATTCGACAATAAATATTCATTATAAATATTAAAATATTTCCCACTTAATTTTATTTTATTTATAATTTTTATAAATTTAATAATTAAATTTATTTATGACACAATGATGATACAGTAACGGCCTTATGAATAAAATATTAAAATAATTTATATTATAAATATCAAAATAAAAGTAAATTCAGACTTTTGATGAAATCCACGAATTTCATAGGTTAATATGAAATGTTAGGATTAACATAATGTATTTTTTCGACACAATTAACTTTTTATGACTTTCAAAAAAACTAAATACCAAATAGTGTCAAAATTGACATAAATTTGTTTTTTAGAAAATAATATATTATTAAATGATATAATAATCATAAATATATATGGTTTGGCCTAAGGAATTATATAATAATATATATTTTATTAAATAAACACTTTAGGTTCACTTGGCTTTTTATGGTATGTTTATTAACCATTTATTATAAAAATACAAGAGGATATGGTAAAAGTTAAACAATATAACTATGTGTTAAATCTAAATGATAGGGTTAATATGGTGACCTAAATTTGTCTAAAACCAATTGGATGGGATGATTTTTACCCATTCCCACATTATATTCAAAATAAACCAATTGGATCTATTTGAAACCGAAATGATTTTAAAATAAAATAATATTTCAAACCTTTCCTAAAGTTACCCTCACCTCTCTCATAAAAGAGTACTTCCCCTTCTATAACAATAACAGCTCCAAATCCACTTAGATCTGCCAAAACCCACCCAATTCCCCTCCCAAGTTCAATAAAATAAACATATAGGTCTTAACATGAGCATAAATCCAACCTAATGATCCCTTTTGTTCAAATCAAAAGGAAACACCCAAAGAATAGGTAATTATTTTATCACCTCTTTCAAAGTTATTTTCTTCTTCCACTTTCTCATTTTTTGTTATTTACAAACTAAAATAATAAATACATTACCTTATACATATTGTGATATTATTATAAATATGATATAACCATACTCGTTATTCTATCCATCATATGAATGATATTGTCACCCTGTGTGCGTATGTATGGCTAACCATCTCCACATCGTGCTGTAATTTTTTATTCCACACTATGTTATTTGAATATATATAATGATGAGTAATATGTATATAAATAATGAAAATAACATGATAATTTATTTTTTAAATTATTATACCATCAAATTCTGCACCTTTTAATCGTTAAGGAAATGATATCATCGTTTGTGGGTACGTACGACTTACCTTCTCCATGACGCGATGAGATTCATTTACAGGATCACCATTCAACGATGATTATAAAAATATATATTATTAATAAGTATGTAATGTATGAAATAATAATTCTACTGAGGATATATATATATATATATAATTAAATATATCTTATTCACTTACTTATGTCCAATATGATATGAAAATAGAAACAGCATTTATGCGTACGTATGACCAAATGTCTCCATAAATGGTGTTTTCCATTTCATATATCTATCTATAATACATATTTATATTCTTAATATATATTATATATAAATAATTTTTTATACTATATAAGTATTTAAATCATGATCTAAATGATACGATCAAGAATAACAAGTTAAAACACATATGATAAAAAAAAGTGATTATTACCTAAAATGTTAATTTAACATGGAAATCATTATTAAATGGGTATTATAAAGTCCTAAATGAATCATGTATGATATAATAATTATAAATATGGTTCGGTTATAATTTAATAACATACTATGGTCCTTTTACATGAGGTTAAAGGTGCCCTCGACCAAATGAATGTGCAAGGAAAGAGTTAATTCTTCAATCCCGTTATTATCTGAGATTGTTTATGTGTAAGTATTTACTGGAAAATATTTATCATCCTTGTCCATTTTTCATTAAAATGTTTTCAAAATCATTAATATAAGGTTTTATGTAAGGTAATCTTTATCTAGATCATCATATTATACGTTTTATAGATTCATTTTTTCTAAATCTTTTTAATTAAAGTCCATCTTTTTAAAATGATTTTAAGGATTTATTTATATGGACATTATTGTTTTAAAATGTTAATTCCATTAAAATGTTTCAAAGTTGTATGGGACACTTTTACTAGAAAATAACTGTTAAATGAATTCTTTTTTAAATGTGTTAATTTTAAATTATATCATGAAAAATGGTATTTATCTCAAACAGTTTTATAGATCATTTTCAACTATGTCAACATCTTTTACTGGATATTATTCTTGATTGAGGTTGATTTATTATAATAAAAACTTCCATATTGTATTGAACGATTCATGATATGTTTTACAGTGGATGTGATATTTTTATAACCGTTATGATTTATGGTTGATTTATTGACATTTCGAATGCTAGATTTAATAAGAATTTTTATGTAATGTTTCAACATTTTATATGAGGAATGTAGAGACATAGTAAGTGATGGTTGGGGCCCGATATAGCCTCTGATTCATCGGTATGTCTCATGAGACAATTAGTGTCTTAGGACAAGTACATTAAAAAAATTATCTTTTATCTTGGCATGAGGCCTTGACTATGCGGTAATGATGTCTGAAGTTATGCATTCCCTCATTATGAAATTAATTATTACATGTAATTATTTGAATAGTATAATATCAATGTGCATATTTATACGTTAATGTTTGATTTATTTTCTCCGTATTATTTTCATGTTTATGTTGAATAGGCTGTTTTTTTATTACACATCATTCCTTCAAATTTTATATCTTCTGCAAAATTATTTACCCTTACTAAGCATCTGAGCACAACCCTTTCTAATGTTTCGTTTTCCCATGAATCAAAGAAGTGTACTATGTGTCATATACATAGTTAATCTAGGGGAATAATGACATCCACAATGCATTATTTATGTTTTGTATTATATATTAATGTTTCATTTAACGTTCACGTATGTAATCTATTTTCCAAGACTGCTAAACTGCTCGACCATTCAGGATATAGTTCCTTGTAATAATTCCAAAGTATTAAAATAATGCACTGGCACCAAGATTTTAGGTTTGGGGCATTACAATTGGTATCAGAGGAAGTTTAGTACAAAAATTTGAAACAAGATTTAGATAAACTCTCATTAGAGAAAATTACCCTATGATATACTTTGAGGATTATTATGGAAGAACATCCTATAATTTTGGTAATGTAGTGATTTTGTGAATTTTCCATGAAATACATCCCTGTCTGGATACGAGTAGTTAGACACAGCTCTAGACCATATGTAATAGGAGTGAAAACACCAAAAAGAGGATTCGGGCTTGACCTGGGGTATCCTGGTACACAACAATGGGCCTCGCTCCTCTCTTGGTAACGACACTTCCAGGAGATATTCTTAAGATAATTCACATTTTTTACAAGCCATAATGAAGTATTTAGGAGTAAATATTTCATAAATGAAAACAATTTTTATGATTATAGATTATGTACATAATCTTTTCAATTTACATTAGGTATTATACAGTCTTGGAATTATTTAGTATAATTCATTAAAATCCCTACTATAGGACATTGTTTAGAAATGGATCCTAGTATAAGGAAGGAGAACTACAACAATACGCATGATCCAAAGAGTAAGAAGAATCATAAAATTTATTGTATCTAGAAAACATTTAGATAGGAAATATTATCCCACATATTCTAATCATATGATGAAATAGTATCATGTGTTGATAAGATATGTAAATAATTATTTGAGTCGTATGGATTTGAAGGGAAGTAGCATCAGAAAAGTATGGTAAGTGAAATATGGGTAAAGGTAAGAAGAGAGAGAAGGATTTTCACACATGTGATAACTGTGGAAAGAATCACCTTGGTAAATTTAAAATGGAATTGGATTTTGTTATATGTTTTGAGAAAAAGGACACTAAGTTAGTGATTACAACGGTAATAAAAAGGATTCAAATGTACATTGTTTAATCTTCATGGAGTTGGGACACTATGCAAATCAATGTCAAAATCATCAGATTATGGCCCAAAATTGATAATGGATAATAATCATGATAGGATATTATCACAGATGAAGAGAAATGACTAGTGTTATTTAGTGGTTAAAAAGAATTATTTAATTTGAGTGTCGTATCAATGATGTACTGGATATATTAATTATTGAAATAAATAAGGATTGTTCTGCTGTAATATTTCATCAAGGATTTGAGATTATATTGTTCTATGAAAATTGAAACAAAATAGAGTTAATCTTTTTCAAAAATACATGGTTAAAGGAAAGATAAACATTAATATAGTTTTGATACTGATGTAGTGATTTTTTAATAAGATATGATTGATTTGGATAAATTATATTTGATATTATTGACTACATTGGAAATGATTAATGGTTTGTTTATTTCATTATTGATGGAGTTTACAACATTTTTGGATTTAAGGAGTATATTCAGAATTCTATAAAGAATAATGGAGTATGAATTTCATCAATATGATTTTATGGTAATTCAGGGTGATACTATGTTTTAAAATAATACCTGATGAAGGTATTCACAAGTTATTATGTAGCCAAAAGGATCTTCACTTTTTTTACGTTCCTTATAAATTATGAACTGTGAGTTTGGAAAGATGTATTTTGGATAATTATAATGGTTGTAATGGATTAATATTGACATTTGATACTATTGATATGGTTAAATAATTTCATAATATTATTTCCGTATTGTTATAAAAACAACAACCTAGAGGTTGGGCAACAACCTGTCGTGTCTAGAAAGGTCGCGAGACTTGAACCTACAACCAAAGGGTGACAAGGGTGCATCGCCTACCACTAGCATACATGATGTCCTGGTTTGTATGATGTTGTTTTTTTTAATATTTTTACAAATGAATTATAAATTCATTATTTTGGGAACCCTATATGATTAGAATAATTAGAATATTTTTGAATTCTATTATCTTTTGAAGAGAAAGATGAGTTTTTTGTTGGTATTAGTTGAAGGATGAAACTCTACTCATCATGCATATATATTTTTTCACTTATTCAATGAGTAAATAAAATATTAAACTGTAGGAAAGAGGTCTTAAAACCAAAAATGTGTTATCCTAATACATTATGTTTTGTTGAATTAATGATATTTTAAATCATCCTAGATTGATGGATTTGTGGCCTACAATTTTACACTTGTTTGTGATTGAGGACTATAATAAATACCTATATATATTATCATTTTTTATACAATTATGTGTCTCTAATTTCCACACTGTTCTCCTAATTGAGATCATAATTTTGTAGTGACTTTTTCACTTCCTATTCCCTCTTATTAAGACAAAATTTTATTAACCCAATTTTGCATGTGGGTTTTCCCAAAAGGTATTTTTCTATTTTTGAACTTTTATTTTGGATGAACAATTTCAAATTTCGAGGATGAAATTTATTGAAGGAGGAGAGAATGTAACACCCCAAGATTTCATATTACGTTATCTCTTTTTAGTAATTCAATAACTTTCACTGCAGGCAAGACCAAGTTTGAGTGCACCACGACTTACCAAACTAGCCCTTAAAAAACTATTATGAATAAAAATAACTTACTTTTAAATTTTATACACATTATATAATTTTAACATCCATATTTTGTGTTTCTTAAAAATAATATAAGAACAAATTAAATTTTTCAGATAAAGGAAGTATTTTTCAGAAAATACAATTTTACAGCCTTTTAATGGTGAACCATTTTTAAATCTAGTATTTGACATATTTATATATTAAATTTGAAAAATAAAGTTATTTATTAGAATTGGGATAAAACTATTAGTGTTGATAGATTTTTGGTGTTTTTCTGATAACTTACATTTTTTGGTGAATAGTTAAAAACACTAAATTTTATTTGAAAAAAAATTTGTTAATAAAAATAATTTATCATTTTAAGATATAAATTTTAATGTTTGGGATGTCTAATTAGATTATAATTTTATCATTTAATACAATTTAAGTCATTATAAGTAATTTCACATTTATATTTGACATAAACACATGTTAATTTTTTGACAGTTCTAACTTTTTAAACCCCTCTTTTAGGTTTTTGACAACAAGAATTAATTTTAAATTAATTAATGAAACTTCTATGTTTTTAATTTGGTCAAATAGGATTATTTTTTGAACTTGGAATATCAAAATTAGATTAGGTTTATTTTTTGTTATTTTTCTAAAAATGATGAATTTTTTATTAATGGTGAAACATAATGCGTTATTGTTTAAAACCGATTTTTTATTAAAATAATTCTATATTTTTTGAAATTTAATTTATGTAAAAATAGATATATAATACCTATATTAGTTTAATGTAACTCATTTTAGTCATTTTATAATAAAATTAGATGTATAAAATTTTATTGAAATTTTTAACATCTTTTACCCACCTTTTAGTCAAACCTACAAATTTTCATAAAAGATAATTTTACTGCTTCTATTAATTGAATTTCAAACATCCAAGAGACACGGATGACATCAGTAGGTAAAATTTGGTTCAATAAAATAAAAATAATTTTTGGTCAATAATAGTTGTTGACTTTTATTTACCACGGTTAAAAGGAAATAGGGTAATTAATGGTAAAAATGATATTATAATTACCCAAACAAATGTACTAATTTTATTGGATATTTTTATTTCGACCAAAACCTACCTTAGGAATAAAATATGATTTTTTTCACATGTATTAGATTAGTACGTTTATTATTGCTTACTTTTAAAAAAAGTTAAAAGTGTTAAACTCAAAGTTTAATAACTAAACCATTTTTAATATAGGGTTATACATAAGATAAATTTGACTATAAATATTAATTAGAAATATGTAAATATTTCAAACATCATGGTATTTTATATATAATTTTTAGACATTTAATAATTAAATTTATTTATGACATAATGATGATTCAGTAATTACCTTATTAACGAAAGATTAAAATAATTGATATTATAATTATAAAAATAAAGGTAAATTAAGACATTGGATGACATCCATGAATTTTCTAGGTGAATATGAAATGTTAGGGTTTATTTAATGAATTTTTTGATGTAATCTACTAGTAATGAATTTTAAAAAAAACAAATACAAAATAGTGTGAAAATTGACATAAATGAGTTTTTAAAACAAATAATCTATCATTAAATGATATAATAATCAAAAAAATATAAGGATCAAACAAAAGAATTATATAATAATATATATGTCATTAAGGAACAACATGAGGTTATCTTATATTTTTATAGTAAGTTTTTTAATTACTTATTATAATAATACAAGAGGACATGGTAAAAGTTAAACTATTGAAATAAGAGTTATATCTATAATATTAGGATAATATGGTGACCTAAACATCTCTAAAACCTATTTGTTCAGAGTATTTAGATTCATATCCACCTTATATTATACATAAATCAATTATGAGCCTTTAGAAAACGAAAATGATTTTATAATAAAATAATATTTCAATCTTATCCCAAAGTGATCCTCACCGCTCTTATAAAAGGGTACATCCCCATCTCTCAGAATCACACCTCCAATGCAATTTGGCTTGGCCAAACCCTACCCAAATATCCTCCCAACTTCCCTAACTTCAACATAGAGGCCTCTCATTGAGAATAAATACAACATAAAGAGACCTTTTGTTCAAATCAAAAAGAATCACCCAAAGAAGAGGTAATTATTTTTTAACCTATATCAAAGTTCTCTTCTTCTTCCACTTTATCTTTATTTGTTATTTCCATATCAAAATAATAAATACAGTACCTAGTACATATTATGATGTTATAATATATATTATATGACCATAATCACTATTATATTTATCTTATGAATGATAACGTTACCGTGTGTGCGCACGTACGGCTTAACGTCTCCACGTCGTGGTGTAATTTATTATTCAACACTATGTAATTTAGATGGATATAATGAAAAATAATATGTATATAAATAATGAAATTACATGATAATTTATATTTACAATTAGTATGCAGTCCAATTACACTCCATTTAATCATTTATAAAATGATATTGTCGCTCATGTGTACGTACGGCTTACCGTCTCCACGACGTGATGTGATTCATTTCCAGGTTGACCATTCAACGATGATTATAAAAATATATATTATTAATAATTTTTTAATATATTACGTAATAATTATACTGTAGATATATATATATATGTACTTATATATATATGTATATATATATATCTTATTCACTTATTTCTGTTCAATACGATTTGAAATTAGAAACAACGTTTATGCGTACATATAGCCTACCATCTCCAAAAATGGTGTTTCCCATTTCATATATCTATATATTATACCTATATATATTATTAATATATATTATATATAAAAAATATTTTATATTCTTGAAATTTTTAAACCATGATTTAAATGATATGATCAACAATAACAAGTTAAAACATGGACGAAAAAGGGTGCAATTATTACCAAAAATGTTAATTAAACATGGAAAAAATTATTAAATGGGTAGTATAAAGTCATAAATGAATAATGTATGGTATAATAAATGTTAAAATTCTTCATATATAATTTAATAACATACTATGTTCTTTATACAATAGGTTAAACGTACCCCTGACCAAAGGAAAGTGCAAGATAAGGGTTAATTCCTCAATCTCATTATTATCTGAGATTTTTTATATGTAAGTATTTACTGGGACATATATATCATTCCCATTCATGTTTAATTAAAAAAAATCAAAATAACTCTTATATGGTTTTACATATGGTACAATTTGACTAGTTCATAATTTTTAATTTTTTAATGATTCATTTTTTCCTAAATCTATATAATTAATGTCTATGTTTCCAAAATGATTTTAAAGATTTGTTTATATAGACATGATTTTTTTAAAATTTAAATTCCTTTAAAGGGTTTGAAATTGGTATGGGACACTTTTATTCAAAAATATCTTATAAAATACTTCCTTTATAAATTTCAAACTTTTAAATTATTTCATGAAATAAAGGTATTCCTCTGAAAGAGTTTTTCTGATCATTTTCAACTGTGTCAACATCCATTACTAGTTATTATTCTTGATTGAGGTTGAGTTATTATAATAAAATATTTAATATTGTATTGAATGAGTTATGTTATTTTTTATAGTGGATGTGCTATTTTTATACACTTCATGATTTATGGTTGATGTATTGACATTTTATATGCTAGTTATAATGTAAATGTTTATGTTATGTTTCATCATTTTCATATGAGTAATTCAATGGACTTAGTAAGTGATAGGTGGGGCCCGATATAGCCCCTTCATTCATTGGTAGGTCACATGAGACATATTAGTGTCTTGGGATAAGGCCTTGAAAATTTTGTTTAGTCTTGGAACGAGGCCTTGAATATGTGGAAATGATGCCTGGCGTTGGACATTCCCTCATTAAGAAATTAATCATTACATGTGATTATTTGACTAGTCGAATATCTATGTGCATGTTTATATAGTAATGTTTGATTTATTTTATCCCTATTATGTTCATGTTTAAGTTTAAATGGATGTTGTTTTTATTACACATCTTAACTTAAAAGTTTATAGCTTCCACTAAATTATTTACCCTTACCAAGCATTTGGCCTCACCCCTTTCTTATGTTTTTTTACCTGGATTCCATGAACTGTATTATGTTTCATATTAAGAGTTATGATAGGGGAATAATGGCCTTTTAAATGGATTATTTATGTTGTGTATTATGTTTGAATATGTAATGTAACGTTCATGTATGTAATCTATTTTCCAAGTATGTTAACCTGATCAGTTTTTCAATAATTGATTCCATGTAATCATGACAATGTATTAAAATAACACACCGGCTCTATGATTCTGGGGTTGGGGCATTACATTTATCACTTCAGTTAATCTTAAAATTGTTTAAAAGGGTTAAAACTAATGTGATAAGACGTCAATATGGATAAAAAACAAAAATAAAACTCATTGATTAGTTATATTTATATCATACATGTATAATAAAAAATATATTACATTTTTCCACGTTCTTAATAAAATGAAATTGTATTATTAAAAAATTGTATGGAATAACATCTGTGTCCCCCCCCCACTGACTTATAAAGGGAAAAATATTATACTCCCATATTCAAAATCATTAATCACTCCAAATCTGATGATCCCTACACCAAACAAAAATTATTATATTCCATTAAATAATTTTTATCCATCTTTTTACCCTAAGTCGATACTATGAAAGATTTACCTAAATTCCAAATGAGTAGTCTCAAAGAAGAGATAATGATCTTTCCAGATTCTATCGATGTTTATTTCATTATCTACCTCATCTAACTCCAATATATCCATCATAAATTAACAAGTAAATTATAAAAAAAATAATTAGATGTTATTTAGATTGTGTGAAATCCATATTACACCCCCTTAATGTCCAATTTAAAATTAAGACATTTCTGTTGCATTCGTATGACCTACCATCTCCAAAAATTAGTGAAACTTATTTTTCGTCACTATTATATATGAATTTTTATAATGGTGGAAATAATATATATATATATATTATTAAAATAATTATGATTATAGAAATATAAGATATCATATAACTTCTTACTCATACATCTATTATAAAATGTTAGCATAGTTCAAGCATATGTGTGGAATACCACCTCCATGAATTGATGTGATTCGTTTATCGTAACTTCATTTCATGAATTATTCTAAAATTTATAAAAATTTATAAAAATTTATAATTTTTCTTGACTATGATTCTTTATAAGATTAGTCTATGACCATTATTTTCAGTTTGTGACTACCCAAGCAAATCTTCTTTGAAAATCGAGAAAATTAACACTATGGATGGTGATGTTAATAAATAATTTGTAATAATCTAGTGATAGAATGTAATAGGTGAATATTATAAGATATGATAACTATTAATATATTCTAGTTATGTATTTATAATTAATATAAATTTATTATAATACAGGTTATGATTTCAAATGAATCATGTTGGAAATGGCGTAAGGGTAATTTCATCAAATTTATACTTCAATGAGACATATTTAACCTTATAATCCTAATTTTTTATAAATTGGGTTTATATAGATCCGTATTAATATTTAATTATTAATAAATATCTATTGGTTCTAAAAAAATATTTTTATTTATTTTCTCTCTTTTGTGTTGTGTTGATTTATAAGAATACCAAAGCATTAAGGATTTTTTTTCACAATCACCTTTTTAATGAAGATTTTTTATATTTTCTTGTTTTGAAATAATTTTGTAATATTATAATATAAATAACATATTTTTGACTCTCTATGGTATTCCTATAATTTTCAAGTAATTTTAGCATGTTTATTTGTTTTCTATATAAAATTTTCACTAAAATGTTTAAATGAAAAAGCTGTGAATATTTCTACTATGGTCTGTTAAAATTACAAATATAAAAAAATAATGTTCTCTTTGTCATATAAGGAAACACTGACTATCTATCCATCATGGTAATACCTTTAATTTAATATTCCAGGAATTTTTTCCATTGATATAATCAATGTATATAAATTTATATTCTTTTTAGAAAAATATAATATTATCCAAACAATTGAATCATTTCTTCATGTTTCTGATGAAAAACTCAAGTATTATTTTTAAGGTCTTTTCACCTATTTTGATATCCCTAAAATATTATTATTATTTAATTTGGATATAATCTATATATAACATCAACCATATTTTTATATGTATATTATGATCATGTTTTCTAATTTTATTTATTAGGAAAATATAAATCAGCCTTCATTAAATATGGATAAATATTGATTTCTAGGGATTTGTGAGAATTAATGTTATTGATAATTAAATATATGTGAAATTTATAGTATGAATGATGTGCATAGAATAAGGAAAGTTTTGGGCAATGTAATATATGGATCATGTGTATATATTTTTTACGTGAAAGGTAAACATATCAATTTTAGGTGGTGGGACCAATATGTTTTGTATCAATGAGATAATTAAGATTTGACAATGTGTTAATAGAATTTGGTGGTAAAACTTTCATTAGATATATTTTAGTAGGGCTGTTGTGCTTAAGATTTTGAATCAATATTTCTAAAATGATCATTATCATAATAACTTTGATTATTTGATAACCTTATAAATTTTTTTCTTCCATAGAACATTATTTGTGATAAATTTATAATTACTATATGATTGAAATTTTTATGGATATTTTTTAGAGTAATGTTTAGAATAAACAACCATGGGAAATACAGGGACTACCATATTGAGCGTGCCAAAATAGAAGGAGTTTGAACTGAAAAAATCATGGAAATATGTGGGAAAAATAATTAGGATATGTCTAATTACCTTCCCTATAATGAAAAAATTATTAATTAATATCATGATTTATTGATATTTTAATTTTTCAAGTGGTTCTAAAATTCATACTTTAAGGAATCTACTAATCAATTGGTAGATGAATCATGGATTAAGACCCATGAAATTATATTTATGGATTTGAGATGTAATGAATGTTATATTATTAATATTTATTTGTATTATTTAAAATAATATTATTATCATTGGTGGTAATTAATTGAAAATAAAAATTAAGAGGAGCATATAGATACGATGGATTAGAATACTGTAAGGGTGATATTATTTAAAAAATAAATTCTATATTTAAAATTAAATAATTTTGAAAGATAATTCAATAATCTAATATAGAAGGAATATAAAAAATAGTATAAGGAAAATTTTATAATATTATTATGGAATTATATGGACTACATACATAGTCTATAATGTAATATTGATTGTTTTTGTGGCCTTAATCTGGCCCTATGAATGGAACTAAACTTTCATATATTTTCATCCTATTATACTATAGTATAATGTTATATAAGGAAGGGTAATGAATTATAAAATCCATATATTTTTAAATAAAATAAATATAATATTATAATTAATGAAAACCATGAAAAGATAAATTATGTGAATGAAAATAATAGAAGTATTGAACATCCCAAAAGTTTTAATGGTGGAAATAAACATCGTGGTGCTCACATGAATGAAATAGGTGTCTATTAATTTTTTGGATTTAATATCTATTATGTGTGTGAATGAAAGGGAAAAATAATACACTATTTTAAGTGTTTCAATTATAAGGATATGGAGAAAAATAGAAAAATATTCCCCATGTATCGAGGTAATATATATAAAAAAATTAGAAGGGATCAATATAATTATTAATAAAATACCATCATTTAATTTAATATTAATATGGTTTAAGTTGAAATTTATTATGTTCTGATGACCTATATTTTTATTATAAACAGATTTATTATTTGACTGTGGATTGACACACTTTTTTATATTATGCACAGATTTCAAAACATACATTTACACTCTAATGAAGTAATTTTCCGCCAACGAACCTAGTTTTATTCTTCTTATAATGATAAAATATTTAGTGGTTCCCATTGAAATGAAAAATTACTCCCTATTTATGAAGTTTATTGTTATAAGTAGGTTAGGATTTCAAATATTTCTATTTTTTGGGTTTAATAAGTTTTATGAATTTATGAATTTTTAGATGAATCATAAAAAAATAAATTTAACTCATGGTATTATAATTTAATGTTCAATTAATTATTGAATTTTTATACTTCTTATATATTATGTCTTATAAATTAGGGTATTACTTCATAATATTTAGTTTTTATATTTTTATTATTGTGATACCATATTGAAATAATTTTTTTTACAAGTGAAATTAATTTTTATTATTTTAGTCATCCTTTGAAAACTTTAATGTTTATTCTCATTCTTTAATAATGAAAATTTTATTTTATTCAATCATCATTATAATGACATATAGTAAATCCTTAAAATTTTCAATCAATTGAGACAATTTTCACATTGAAATATTTAATAAATAAATTAATATTAATTTCATATAATTCATCACATTTAATTTATAGAAGATAAATCTACCATGTTTGGAGTGGAATTTAAAAAATTATTTATTATGGTAATTTTGTTGAAACACATTCATAAATGGAAATCTTAATAATGTACAGATTTTTTATTTATGAAAAATTTTATTCCCTTTGATTAACTGAAAAAACAAATATTTTATTTTCTTATAAAAATGGATTAAAATAATGAGGATTCATTTTCCGAAATGGCGGAATAATTTAAAACCCAATGATATTAGTTTCCATTTAATGAAGACTAATATTCATAGAATACACCACACACAACCAAGAACACATTCTAACAAGAAAATAATATTGATTAAATATGATTTGTTTTACCAAGAAATTGGGTTTGACAATATGAATATATTTTAAAAATATATAAAAACATATAAAGTATTCCATGAATTCAAATAACGAAATTAATTAATGAAAAGTTTAAATTATCAAATTTTATTATAATCCAATGTACAATAATAAATAATAATAAATTCTACCTAAATATGGATTTTAGTTTTGTATGTATTAATAATTATAAATAATTTCTTTCATTTTTAGAAATATTATTTGAGATATTAACAATTATTTTTTAAATTTGAATGACTATATTATGATATGGTGAATAATTTGATATTTTTCGTAAATATTTTATATTTATGGGAATAGTGAAAATTATAGATTTTACAAAAACTAACCATTTATTAAATTTTAATGTTATTAGATTAAATTAAAATTATATGAAAAAAAATTTCTTATAAAAAAATATTTTTTTATGTAATCTAGAGAATATAGATATATAATTTTTAACATATAAATATATGCTTATTATTTAAAAAATGATAGTATGATTCTATTCAAATAAAATAATTTTTTATTCTTATAAATTAATCAAGTACTTAAAAGGTAATACATATTTATTGTTTTTTATATAAATAAAACAAATCTCAATGGATTAATAATAATCCAATTTATTAAATTGTTTTGTAACTATATATTCTATTTCAATAAAATCAATTTTATAAATACAATAATAATTTTTTAAAAAATGGGTCTCGTTACATTTTGAGGAGATATATTAGAAGTATTTCATACCACTTATAGAAGTTCAATAGTATAAAATGGAATCAATTCATTTGAATAATAGTAATAAATTCAAGTTAATATGGTAAACTTATTTGGGTTTAGAATCAATATAAATGATAGTATATATTTATCACCTCGTTTAAGGGTAAATGTTTTTGAAGGATGTTAAACAAAATAGTTAATGTTTCATGATGACAGAAAACACAATATTAATACACATTTTATGGTCATATATTTATCTTAAAATTATCGTATTATAACCTATGATAATTTTACAACACTTTCAAAAGAAAATTACATTATATTTTAAAAATAATTTACATAATTCCATGTGTATCTCTACCATCATATACAATAGGGAACCTCTTCACCCCCTATATTCACAAACATGATTCCATATATCTTAGAAAATACCTTGAAAAAAATCTTCATAGGTTCCTTCACTATGTTGTTGGGATCTTTTTATTAAACTTAGACCATTTTAATAAGGCATAAATTGTAATCCAATGTAAGTCTTTCAAAGGGGTGGTAATCATCCAACCAGATTTTTTACCAGATTTTTTCCTATAAAAATTCTTATAAATATATTGTATCTATTTTAATATAATATTTTTACTATCAACAAAAGACTATTATGATATTATTATAATAGAATCATCATTTCAAACCTCTTTTATATCCTTTATAAAATGATAACATAACTTAGGCTTACAAATGACCAACTATATCCACAATAAGTTTTTGTCACCCATTTATTTGGATTTTTTGAAAGGTGGGATTAATAAATACATATGATAGTGATGAAATATTTATAATATAAAAAATATGATATATCATCTACCTATTTACCCTTACATCAATTGGAAAATGAAATTTTAATTGATCGGTACATGTGAACTACCAACACCATGATTCTATGTGATTTATCTCCCATGTTTGTCTTTCACTAATGGTTATAAAATTTTAATTTAATATAATAAATTATTTTTATTTTATATTTAAAATTTTTTAAATTATGGAATGAAGAAAATGATGTATTCAATGAAACTACTAAACTTAATCTTATATTAAAAAACATCACCCTTAGAACCTAGGATTTTTCTATAAATAATGAATTTGTAATAAATGGGCTATAGAATGTTATAAGAAAATAATATATGGTATTATATCTATGAATATGGTTTGTTTATAAATTTAATATATGAAAATTTTTGAGTTCATACAATGAATTTTCTACTTGAGGTAGTGGTAATTTAATATCTTTTCCACTTCATTGATATATGTTTTAAATTATGCACATGATTTATTTTACATTGTTTATATGATATCCTTAAAAGTATTATATCTTAGATACATATTTATTAATGTTATTTACTGTTTTTTATTTTCTATATATCTTTTAAATGGTTTTTCTTCAAATTTTTACCAAAGTAATTATGATTTTTTTAACAATCAAATTTTTAATCAATATTGTTTATGTATTATTTTTCAATGAAATAATTTTATGATATTATATTTTAAAACCAATATATTTTATTCTTTTTGGGTTATTACAAGAATATTCATGTAATTGTACCATTTTCGTCTCATATATACTTAAAATTATCATGAAATATTGTTTAATAAAAACCAACCACCTTTCCTCTATGGTCGATGGACTTTTTTCCATATCCATGATCATTAAAATCATTTCATGCAATTTAATTTAAATTATCTGAATAATTTTCAAAGGTATTTTAAACCATATATTATATTTTTATAATATAGAAAATGAAATATTTTTAATTCATTCCAAAAAAATGTATTTTCTTGACCTTTTTCAAATGTACAAAAAGAATGTTCTATTTAAATATATATGAAATGAACAACCATTATCACCTTTATTGCCATATTTCACATTAAAGGATACATTAAATGATTAAATGGTAATTTTAAATGAAATCCATTTTCTTAATAGTTATTAAATTTCAAATTATAATGTTATAAAAAAAATATTGTTTTTTGATGTTTTTAATGAATTCCTTTAAAATTATTGTGATATTATTTTTATCTATGTGTACAACCATTGATGGTTATTATTATTTAGTATGGATATAATCAAGAGATACAATCTATAATAATTTTTCAAATGGATTATGATCATTTTTTATTTTTTAATTTATTGGATAAATATTTTGTATTCTTGTTTCAGTGTGGATAATAATTGATTTAAAAAGAAATTTTATAATGAATATAATTCATCATCTAGAATATTAAGAATGCAAAGGATGTGATATTGACTGTAGGGGCCTACAAGAAATCCATCCATGGACCCATTAATAGTAATCATGAGAAATAAAAGGTTGAAATGTTATATTATATTTTTGTTTAAACATACACATTTATCAAAATAAATTATTGGTTAGGAGGCCCTTAAATAATGATTTATGATATCATCGATGAGGCCTTGAGATAATGTTTATTAATATGTGTATATTTCCATTTCCTTTTTCAGTAATTTGGTTTCTATTATCCATGTGCTAACATTGTTTATATTATCAATGGATGTTCATTGAACTCAATTTTTTGATTGAATAACATCTGTTTTTTCTCCCTTTCTTAATTATATGCCATATTTACTCTTTATAAATTCTACTATAAATTACCCTTACTAATAAAATCAGTAAAAATATATTTCTTCCATTTCCCTAAGATATGATAAAGGATGTTATGAATGATTTTCAAGGATTTAAGAAAGTTCAATATGTAATTTTCTTATATTTGAAAAGGAAATAATGGAATCATTTATATATATAGTTTGTTAAGACAACTTAACTCATCATTCATGGGAGATGTTATCCCTTTTATTTTATATGCAGAATATTTATGAAATATATAATGGAAACAGTAGTTAGGGTATTATACCAATAAATAATTGTTTATTACAGTATTTGATAGAGATAACATTTATTACATTATTTTAAATTCATTTATAATTGTATTCTCAATATATATATATATATAATAAAACATAAAATTTTGTTTTCATTGTGTGAGGAAATAATTTTAAATTTTGTAATATATTTATTCAATTCTAAATTTATCAAATCTATCAATGGTATTAATTAATTTGTTTAGTAAAACACAATTTACTATTCATTTGGTTGGTTTTCTATTCGAACAGTCAATATATTATTCCTAATGGTCACATTATTTTTCCTAATCATCTGATTAATATTCAATCCACTATATTACTAATCTAATGGTTATATTATTACATATAAATATATATTAATTCCATAATTCATCATTCACTTTAATTAAACATGAGTTACTATATTTAACATTTTTAAAAAATCTTTTTGATTTTTGCTGATCAGTTTCATTTTTAAGATTTTTTCATGCTAGTATTGATTATTAAATAATAAAATAATCTAAATTTACATATTCATGTAATTTTATTTTATTCTATTGATTTTCCAATTTTATTATTTTTCAATTAAAATAGCTTAATTTTTTTATAAAATTAATTTTATTAATTATTTAATGATTGATTTGTTAGTTTTTATTATCATCTTCATAAATTATATATTTTATTATATTACATATCAAGATCCCTATCCTGAATGTTTAAGACAATCTTGGTGAATTCATTGCATCTGGCGTTCAATTCGTAATCACTGTGTTTGATTTCCCTATTTATTTAATGGTGAGACTTTCTTTTTCACCAAGGATCATACCCAGGAGGTCTGATGTCATCTCAATTCCAATTTTTTTATTTCAATAATTTGAGGCCAATACGATGATTGAATATGAACAATGGTTTGTCATCAATGGTGGTTCAAGCGCATGAGGATGTTGATGGGTTGTTTGGCCATTGGTGTAGGTGTGTGAGGATAATGATGTGGAAAAAATGTGGTGGTGTCGATTCACAAGGATGATGACAGGAGAACATGCTTGTTATATGGACAGAATAGGATAGTGGGGGATATTGAATTTGATTACATTTGAGCTAGTGGACTATTATGGTGTTGGTTCCCAGGGTGGTGGATAGGGCTACACATCACTTGGCGGTAGAAACCAGTACTGCATGCGCAAATGAGTATACTATGAGGCATGATCCAAAGTGGTATTTACAAGGTTCAATAAATATTATATTGGGAATTAATTCACCATAGTACTTTGGCCTATGATCTTTATATATTGTTCTTATATGCATATAAGTCTTCGTAATGGGTTCCCCTATTCCTATATAAAAGTTGTTTTTCATAGACGAATCATTTTTTGATTTTCAAATGCCGGTTTATGGGATTCCGAAGCCGAAACATAAAAATAAAAAACAAATAAGAGAAACTTAAATTCATACAACACAACTAACACAGGATACACATAAAAAACCATACTCATCTCTGTATCCCAAGCCGGATTTATCCACTTCGGTAGTCGTAGCCGATTCCCATTCTGGAGACCTCCAGTAGCTTTCACTATGAACCCGACTCCTAAGCTGATCCAGTACGGGATTGTCTGGTGATGTCCTCTTGAATACGCTACCCTTCATAAAATCCACGGTCACCTCACTATCCCTCTTAGCGGCAGATCTAGTCTGCATCGACCTCAGAAGGTTTGAGTAATCTCTTCTTGTCCATCTCCTTAGAGTAGCAGACAAAGATCCTTCAACAGTTGCTAGTTTCTGATTCCCACTTTGAACAACATCACTGAAAGAGCGATGTTATAGATATAAGTATATTTAAAATTGTTATGTTTATAAATAAGTTTAAACAACTTCATTTCATGGATATATTTTTATGATAATTTCATATTGTAATTTTATGATCTATCGTTTGAGACGTACTATGTATGTTTATACTAACATCTACATTATATGGGGATCTTTTATAATTATTATAATCAACTGCAAGAAATTTCATATATTACAATATCAAATAAATGATTTCATTTTATAATTTTAGTTTGTCTTTAGTTATATTATTTTTTTATTTGAGGTGAATTTGTGTTTCAATATTTATTGACTCTTCACCATTTAATTTTGGGTTATTTTTATTTAATACATTCATGAATTACTTATAAATTTCATTTAATAAGGATAAATATATCTTATTTAATTTTTTTATGTACCAACAGATATTTTTTGTCTTTTTATAATTTTAATACCACCTATCATAAGATATTGTAGTCTTGATGGTGGTAGTCAACCACATTATCATTTAATTTTAGTGTGTTTTCTCACTCAAAATCTAATCACCATATAGAGAAGGGTTTTAGTAAGTTTATTATGTTCTAATAAAAAATATACAACCTCATTTTTATCCATTAATCTATCCAAATATTATTAAAAAAATTAAATTCGAATTAATAATCATGTTTTTTTATGAGGGGATAAATATATATTAATTATATATTAATAAACACTTCTATTTTAACTAAAATTAAATTTAATAACATTATAAAAAAGTCCAATTGATTTATATAAATTTATGTAATTCCAAATGACCTTGTATCTATATTTTTGAAAAATCCCCAATAAAAATAAAATATTATGGGAAACAGTATCTTAATTGGTTGATAAAATTTTATTAAGTGAAAATAGATAATAAATTATATCTGGATAATATATTTTTAGTATCTTCAATAAAATATTGTTCCAAATATATTTCAAAATAAAAATAATATTTCAGATTATATATATTTTGGAATAAGCACATTTTTTTAATCAAAAATTTAAATCATCAAAAGGAATCTTTCAAATCATTAAAAAAATACATATACAAAATTATAACTAATAATACTTTTTTATGTGTCTATACTATGTATGTTTTAGTTTAATATTAGGAACAAGTATATTTTATTTATTCTATATGTATAATTAGATGACATGTAATGTTAATTTAGAATTATTGAATCGTCATTTTTTAAGTAAGAAGTATTTCTATTTATAAAGAAAATATAAAAGAATAATATTAAAATATATAATTATATATTTAAAATTAGTTACATAAAATTATATTCATTGTATATTCTACCAAACTTATAGATGTTTTTAGCCTTAAAAGTTTCTAATTCAAACATAATTTGTTGAATATTTTTATGAAGAGGAACTGGAAGTCAATTAACTTATTGTGGGTCTAATTTTACTAATTTTATATTATAAATGAAAAAATAAATCACTCTATATTTTTAATGTATAATATATAGCATAGAGTTATTTTTATTAGTATGTTTTAACAATTAATTCATTCCATTACATTCGGTGTAGTCTTATACATGTTTTAGTCCTGTACGTTGAAATTAATTCCATTATATTTTAAGATAATCCTTCTTATAACTAAAAATATGAGCGAATTGTATTGTAATATCATTTCATCTATTATATTAAATTTTAAAAGGATATTTAATAATTAACTTATAATAATTAATATAAATAAATTTTCAATATTTATTCCATGTTATAATATAAAAATAGATTAATAAGATCCTATAATAAATTTCACTTTCCTCTTTTCCAAAATAAAATCATGAACCTATGTCATTTTCTCACCAAATAAAATATATTTCAATGATATATCTAACTAATGAAGACAATTATTTTCACAACCCCCTCTCAATAATTTTACCCATTATTTGATATCAATGGATAAAGAGAGATAATGTTACACGAATCCTACCTTCAGTTTGTCTCAAGGTAATATGTAGCACCAAGTTTATATAATCTCACACATGGGAGAAATTACACTCAACAAGATTTTATATGTAAGGGATAATATGATAAAAAACACTAAAAAATAATTCTTATAACAAATAAATAACTAATCCCATTATATAAGATGACATCACACATAACTAGATATAACAGATTTGATAATGAAAAGATGATAAACCCTTAGTAGTGACCACAAAATTCTAAATGCTCACAAATAACTCCATTAACATGTAATATAATAATATTTCGCCAATAATCTCTTTATAACCTATGAAACATTTTACATATACATAGGATTAGAATAACATTTATACTTTGTACTATCCTCCTAGAATCCTCTCATCAACATTGTTAAATAGCTATACTATTCCCCAGTGAATAAATGAATAAATCTAAATCATCTCATAAATATATATAAAATTATTTTAAAATCATAAAAATGTATCCATCTCTAAATAATTAATACAATAAATACACAAAAATTTAGAAAAATATATATATGTGTACCACAGAACCACTTCCTCGCTTATTTACAACTCTTAGACCCCAACATCACATGTCCAAACCAATAATTTCATCTTGAAATAATCATGCTAAAAAATAATTGGGAGACCATATCATTTTCTTCATATAATTAAACAAGTCAACACATTTATATCCTCCATATAGAAATGAAATTCAATTATTTAATCCATCACCACCTTTGTAATATGTTTTATACCTCTTCCCATTATATCTATTAAACAAATTAACTATAGGAATACTTCTGATACTGTATCAAATATAAATTTACTCCCAATAATATCATAACATAACATCCCATTACAGATATATATGAGTGGTCACCACCATTCACGCCCTCACGTAATATTACAAGTGAGGAGTGAGCGGAGGAAAGGGGTATAATAACTAGATCCAATGACTCTTTCTCTTTATGTGATAAGCCAAGAGTTACACCCAGGCTATCCCCACAATTGGAAAAGTGATATGAACTAGAACCAATTAGGCATATTATACACAAAGAATTAATAGCCTAAGGTACCTATAAAAATATAGACACATACATCTATATACACTAGTATAATGATGTGAGTAAAATAAATAATAATATAAATTAATTAATTAAATCTAATAACACATTAAATTTCAAAATTTAATGATTGAAAATTTAAAAGTGAAAATTAGATTCCGAACTACCAGAAATGGAGCCTAACATATTTAAAATAATGGTATTATCTTTATATAGAAAACTCATTCACTATAAACCATCACCAGAAATCTGCACTACACTCCCACCTTTTAATTATCCATGGTCTCCATCAAATGTCAAATCATCGGCATAATTCTCAATATTATTGGAAATTTCCCATATATGTGTTAGTATTATAAACCCTACTATGACTCCTATAAATCATCCAACATAGAATCAAGGATCAGAAACTCAAATACACAATATGGTGATACAATAAGAATAAAAAATGTAAATATTCTAATAGGAGACTCCATGTATTAGAGTATGGTCAAAATCTCATGTCTATCATGAGTATTCTTCTTATAGATTTATGGTATCAATATTCTTAGGGAACCTATTCTGTATATCTCACTAGCACAGATGGAACTCATCTGTGAGGTCATACACATGGAACCTTTTCATTCACACATTGGTATATAACTCACTTACATTGGTATAGATACATTGGTATTGGCTCTAGACTAAGGGGTTATGGGGGATACCTAAACCTTTTAGGAAAGAACATATTTGAATGGGGTCACACACTAGGAAAAGTAGTATATGGGATACATGAACATATCAAAGAACTAATGAGATATAGGATCATTACATAGGCAATGAAAATATATTCCTAACACTATCTTGGGCTATCTCATAGATGGTATCACTATAATATGCATACAAAAGGATTACATATTGTACCCTAAAAGGTATAGACCAAGAGAACAGACCCAAACATGATTAGTTAGAGTTAATACAACCATGAAAATACTATAGTCCGACTAAGGGAAATCAGGATCTACCATTACCTAGACATATTATATTTCATTTTTAAGGGAAAAAATATCAATATCAATATTAATTTTTATTACCATTCCATTATGTATCAGATGACATGTTTCTCTCAATATAATAATCATGTTTAATGACACATGAAGAGAAGAGGATGATCCTTGAACACATGCTTATGTATTGTACACATATTTTTGAAAATATCCCATGTATTTGTACCAAGAATATATCTATGTTTATTGTGTACCATATATTTTACACCTCAATATATTATCCATCAGGTAACACAGTGTGTAGAAAATAAAAAAAATGTGATGTTTTGAACAAACTGAATTGCAACTGCAACATGGAAGGCTCCACAAGGATACTGTTTTTCTTAACTACACATCGTATAAATCATATTTTACTAAAACTCTATATCATCTTGATTTTGATATTAATAAATACTCACCTCTAAAATCATTCATCATATCACTTGTAAAAACTTTTCATAATATTCAATGAGTTCATTTCATTATCAGTGGTCAGATTCTAGGAACACATTTCTCTATATAATGATCATCACTGTACTAATGGATTACATGAACATTCTATATTAAAAAATAATATTACTAAAAACCCACCTAATTCTAATCAAATTAATCATGTCTCTATCACATATTATATTTAGAAATTGAACCTATATAAACAATCCACTTAAAAGAATTATGATACCATAAAATGTTTTTCAAGAGTGTAGAGTCCCTAGTAAATAATTGATCGATGAAAAAAATGAAGGCAAGAAAAAATCATCGAAATAAAAAATTGAAGGGGACCAAAGTTTTCCATTATAGGATTTTACAACATCATAAACAATGAACTTTGGATATTTGGTATTTTTACATAATTATAATTTTATAATTCATGGAATAAAATTAAAATTATTAACAAATATCAATCCACATAATAATTAAAAAATTAATTAATTTTTGATCATCTCAAAAATTCAAAATAGTGAAATATGTAATCAAAATTACCTACCTTGAGTTTGGATTTTTCTTTGGAAAATACATTCCTACACGTCATAATATTAATTTTTTTAATATTTAGAAACATATTTTCAATTAAATATATTTGTTAATAATCCATCCTTAATCTTGATATAATCCGCCATTGTTCACTTAACCCGATATCCCTATATTCCCCCTATCTCATAGGGTTATGTGGTTAACACTATGAAATTCTTATAAATGAGATTTAAATGGATGAGTCATATTGATAGAAATACATTATATACATATAAATTAAATATATTAAATAAATTTATTTTTTAATGACCCACTACATTCTTAACTGAACTAAAATGATCGTTGAAGAGAAAACTTATACACCTCCATGGGTAACCTTGTATTCTTTATATAATGGTGTTCTTATATTTTGAATAATAGAGACCCTTTTAGTGGTATTAAATTATTTATGAATTTAAAAATTCATGTGATATATTATACTTCATATTTCAATTATATCATTACTGAAGCTCTTAGAGGACAGAAAATTTATAAGGACTCTATGTCTATCTTTATATGTGTTATTTAAAATATTTCAAATTTTCAAACAAAAATGATAGAGTAGTTAAATTCTCACCACCTTCGATTATTGTTATATTGAATGCAAAATAACCTACTCAAAAAATAGATATTATTAAGAATGCATGTAGTTGTATCACTCCTATGTTGTTTCTTGATGATTATCATTCTAAATAATATACACAAACATAGGGAATATCTTGGTCATAAAAGATATTCTCTAGCTAAATTTATAACCACTAGGTACTCTAAGAAGGTTGATCAATTTTCATTATCCAGCATTCCGTAGTCAATAATGTTTGATAGATTGGGAAAAAAACTCATTAACTAAGATTCATAGAATATGTCATGGTCATGGCGTAACTATCGTGGTAATGCAATCTCATATGACAATTTTCAAACTATACATTGTATCTAGAAACTAATAATGAATCTTAGGGTTTTCTTCTCACCCCACAAAAATATAAGAATTACTTGATGATTTGATACTTCTAGAACACATGGAATCCTTTATAAAAAACCAAATGCCTCCATATTTAGTTTTCATTGGACACATGATGGCTCAATATGTCTCTTATCTACTCTTGAAAGATTTAAACCTCATATATCATCACCTAAACCAAATCTATGTACATAATAAATTTATTTACTTCCTCAATCATTTATAATGGTTACATGTATTGTAACACCATGAAATTTTAATGAAATATATTTCTAAATAATTTATTTAATTATTATCCTAAATTTAATGATACACCATGTTAATCTTTCACTTCACACAACACTGACTTAGGTTTTGATACATGAAACAGTAAGTTTCAAAGAAACATTATTTTATAATCATAATTATCTAAAAAGATAATTACACCATAAACAATATAATAGAGGATATTAATGTGAATAACTAAGTTATGAAATTATGGTTTACACATGTATATATAATTATTCAACCAATCAATTATAAATGAATGTAAACCCCTTTCTAAAATGAATGGAATTTTTTTTTCTGAAAAACAATTTAAATGTGAATAGGTGTGTTTTATAAAAATAAATAAATATCCATTGTTTAATTATATTATTAATAATTCATATATAACATTCAATATAATTTGTAACATTTATACATATTGTTTTATAGACATAATATAACAACAAATCAATTTTTTTATAAATTATATATTTTTATGAAAAGACATTTTTACCACCTTTTGATGGTAAACATATTATAAATCTTGATTTTGAAGTTTTTTTAAATTCTATTTCTCAATATAACCTTCTTCATTGAAAAAACTTCCATCAAAATGTTCTTTAAATAACTTTCTTGTGTATTTGTCTGTAATGTTGTAGTTTTTGATGAATAATAAAAAAGATTACAGTTTAATTAAAAATAGATTTTTCATCTAAATAATTGATATTGTTTAATTATATTTTAAATTGGATTTAATGTATAAATAGAAAAAAAATTATTTGATAATCTAATTTAGTTAATTGGAATCAATTTCACATTGAATTCGGATATAAAAACATTTCAATCCTCTGAATGTATTTTCTTGAAAAACAAGTAGTTGTGTAACATATATGGGATTAATTTCTAACTAATTTATATTAATTATGTTAATTATATTTGGAAAAATAAATTCAATCTAATTAATTATAATTTAAAATTTTATTAATTTGTTTCCTATTATTTTAAGACAATATGAATTGCAACATTAATTAATATTATTACCATAGATAAGGGTAAACTGAGTAATTAAGGGATAAAATTATATAATAAATATAATAAAACTACCCCAAAACATACCATAATTTTATGATATGAATATAATTTTATCCTCAATACATTATATTCCAGATTAAGTAATTTAATGAAACAATTTCCCTAAAAAATCTAATATATTATAAAAATCAAAGACAATGATAAATTGTCACACTCATAATTTTAATAAGTATTATATTTTTAATTTGGTGTTAAATAGAGTATATGCTCAACTATATATATTGTTATGGATTATAATAGTATTTTATACATCATGAGAATTTATTTATAATTTTATTAAAGATATAAGTTTCCAGAATAAATTCCCAATTATGTTGTAGTAATTATCAAAAAAAATATAAATCCCAATTAAGTGGTACTCATATTATTAAAATAAACACAATTTATTAAAATTTTGTGATAAATGAATTTTATATAAAAATATGACATTTTAAGGTTGTATTAAAATAATTTTTTCTATATTATCTTTCTGTAATAATTTTATTAAACACAATGTAATAGATTGTGTCAAAATTGATACTAATGAAATTTTATTAAAATAATATTTTATTTTATTAGTTTAAAATCATAAAAAATATAGATAAATTTGATAAATTACGGTCTAAAATAACATCAATTTCATATTAATGGTTTAATTTTTTATTGATATGTAAAATTCTCTATCATTTAATTATTAAAATATTGTTACCATAGTTAAAATTAAAATTGGTTAAATAAGGCATAATAAATAATATAAGGTCTAAAATTACAGAAAAATATATTTGTCTCAAATCTAGTGTTTGATAGAATTACCACCCTATTCTATATATTGTACTTATAAATTTATATTTTGAGGTTTTTTTGAGATTTAATTTATTATAAATATTTCTTTTGAGGAATTTCAATAGTTCCCCTCACTTTCATCATAAATGGACACATCCTCCCTCATCTCATAACACCACATTGATCCTTATAACCCAATCAATATCTACAAATTCTCTTATATACATCGGTGTCCTCATTATAAATTTTCTCCCTTCCAAAAATACCAACTCTAGAGTCCATTATGGAAGATCTAATGGACCTATTTTGAAGAAAAGGTAATCACCCTAACCGATCAATATCTTTTTAAAACCTTATCTAACTCATATAAATCTAAGATATATATCATGAAATAATATATTAATTATCCTCAATATATTTTTATTGTATTTTTTATTATTAAAACATAATTATACATCTCATTTCCAATCGAACAAGAATTGAATATATCGCTCATGCGTACATATAAATTATCATCTTCACATTGGGACATAATTCATTTTTATTCACCATAATTTATGAATGGGAATTATTATGAGTTTATTATTTATATATGATAATTTTTACAAAATTATTCTTCTCTAATTATAATATAATATCTAATTAATTACCTCCTATTCTTTTGGGAAATTATTGTATCCCCTATCCGTATGTATGGCGTACATCTCTATGATGCGATGTGATTCATTTTTGAACTATAATTATCATGGGTGGTAATAAGGATAAATTTAATTATTATATATTATATATATGGCTTAAAAACAATTGTTCAATTTTAATATATCATATAATTACCTTTTTTATAATATGAAATGAAATCTAATGTTGAGTTCATGTGTACATATGACCTACTATCTCCATAAATGATGTATTTTTTATCTCAATAATTTATGAATAACTATTAAATATATATATATATAATAAATATATATTTATATAATATATTTAAATCTTTTTTATCATTCTTAAGATGATTAAATCTTGATATATGTAATATGACCAAGGATAAGAAGTCAAAACATGAACAAAAAACAAAGCGGTTATTACCGTAAACAAAACATTAACATAGAACTGTTAATAAAGATTAATATAAAGTTATAATTAATTAATATATGGTATTAAATATATTAATATTTTTCATTTATATAATTATAAGTAAATTATATTTATTATATATTAGGTATTACCATAATCAAAATAATTAAATACATAAGGTAAGGGATTTTTTCCTCACTTTTAATTATATAGGACACATGCCATGTACACTACTAATTTATCATTAATGGTGTATATACCTCTAAAAAATTATTTTATTATTAATATACTTTAGATTATGGTATTTTCATATCTACAGAAATATATTTCATTCTTAGTACAAATAATTCTATTAATTATTAAGCGATAAGTATTTATTCCACAATCTCATCAATATTTATGATTATTTCATTTTGAAACTCCATTGGGGATTATTTATCATCCATATCCAAGTTTTCTCAAAATATTAAAAAATTATGTTACAATTATCTTATTAATATATAAAATTATTTTTATCCATGATTTCATTTTTTATGAAATAGTTTGAAGAGAATATTTTTTTGATTTTCTAATCTAGTTTCTTAATGAATTTAGTAACAATTATATATGGATGGAATGTTTTTTAAACTTATAAGGAATGAATGGAATCTTATTCAGTGATGATGCCTTAAATATTAGAAGCTTCATTTACAATATTACATTTTTATTTTTAATGAAAATTTCTTACTATTTAATTGTATGGATCTTAAAAAAATGATTCATAAAGAAAGGATATTTTCATCAAGAATTATTTCATGTAATCTTTCAATATTATTTTCTCAACATTGATTACATATATAGATGTTACATATATAGATGTTACATATAATTTACTAGGGATATGACTTGACAATACCATTTTTATTCTTTATCTGAATGGATTATTTTAATTATAGAATGACATTTATGGAACGTTTTTTCCAATGAGTAGGGTTATGATAAAGTGTTTATGAAACTAATTTATTTACATTGGTTCTGATATGATGAAATATTTGTGGTTCTATTACACCCATATGTATTGTTTTCGTTAAGTTATTAGTGTGAACAACATCTCCCTCCAATTAATTGGGTATTGATTTATATATCATGAGATAGTTAAGGTAATGAATGTGACGTTCTTAATATGTTATAGGAAAAAAGTTGATGTGGATGATCTGTGAAGGGAAACAGGTCGATGTTCTTGATCTGTAATGGGAATAAAGTTAAAGTACATTACATGTTAAGGTAAAATAGTTATAATTATTGATCAATGCGTCTTGGTAGTTAGGAATAGCATTTTAATTATTTTATATACATATGATAATCAAATACATATTTTTGACTTGAACATGTGGTTTAAGAATGAGTTATGATGAATTTTCATTATTATGGTTCATGCTAATTTTTTTATTTCATAACTCATGTTTATGATCCATGATAGGTTGGTTATGAACATGAAATTGATATTATCATGATCACATATGAATATTTCTTATCTTATTATTTTATAAGATAATAAATTTATACTTGAAATTTTTACCAATACTAATAATATGAAGGCATCATTTTTCGTTTATATCCATTCAATAGGTTATAAAGAATGTTTTTAAGATGGATTTCTAATGATAATTATCTTAGTGAGATATTTTGAAAATATTTCACAATAGTAGAGGAGTGTGTTCTGTGATTCCAAATGCACTAAACTATTACGATCCTCAAGAATATGATGTTGTAATGTAGTGAATATTAATATAAAAAGATGTAATATCCAATTATGAAAATCCAGGGTTGTTATATGTTTGTTCTCCAATACAAGGAATTTAATTTTGTAACAAAAATGGTGTAATAGAAACATTTTTTGTATGAAAACTCCACTAGGATCAGATGATCCACCCAACTATGTACCAAAACCATAATGTAATTGAACAAAATATACACTAACAACTAAATTGTAAATTATGTATGGATATCAATGTATGAGTGGAATTCAATGGTCATCATAAATTTCACCCTAAAAGCCACATTTATTTCACTCAAAAAATTATGATTCTAATATATCATAATTTGTTGAAACAATCATTAATGGTAATCTATAAAGATATATCATCATCTTCATATAATGGAGTCTCATTATATCCAACAAACAGTACACTCAGATGGAGAGAAAATCGGTCAATATAATGAGTCAGTATATGATCATCCATATATAATCATAAACTCTCAATGATCGTGGATATCCCCTCACAAAATATATGGATATATAATCTCACTTCCACTCCAGCACCTCCAGAAGATGGATCAACCCAACTGGTACCTGGTGCTCATACTTCACCTAATTAAATGTGAGGTGTCAAGATATGGAATCAGTTACACTATACTTCATCAATATCCACAATATCATATACTAATTTATATAAAATATCTTATCTACTCCATTTTTTTCCTACATGGTGAATTTATTAAACTCCCTCGACACCACCTCCAATAGCATGACTAGTACAATTGTACATCCCTGTAAAATGTTCATGCGCTTCCTTCCTTCTAAATATCCATTAGTTGAAAATCCTTTGATGTTTAGTTTCTTAAATACCTCATAATAAAAATCTATAGGTTGAACGTCCCATATGAACTAGAGATTTTGATAGGTCGGAACCATTTGTTAAAGATATTCCAATATATCTTTACCCACAATAATCTACTCTAATGAGGATAATTTTCATATTATCTGACTAAAATCAATAAATTTTATTTCTATCTAGTAGAATATTGCACTATATTGCCTTTATTAGTGGTAAATATGATCTAAAATTCATATACCTAAATGGATTCCTATCACCCCCCCCCCCATTTATGTTAATTCATATCCATTATAATATATATCTTTATATCTTATGATTGTTGTAAATGATGAATCCATGTCCCATAGAAATGTTTCATCATGTCTTCCTTGTGGAAAATAATATTTGTACACTAAAACTAGGTTCATGTAATTCTTCTCATGGTTTATCACCTATCATGGCCTATACATAATCATGTTCTACCTTGGTATCAGAACACATAATATCCAAAAATTAGATTAATCGTAAAACACCACACTCACAAATCACTCCTCTAGCAGTTTCAGTAATGGGTTTTAATCAACCACGTCCATATCAGAAGAAAATATAGTTACTATATCTTCAGTTGTATAAAAGGATAACCTATTTGGGATAATATAGTCATAGGTTCTACGATCTATGAGATATTTGGAGGAAAACAATTGATAATATACTTTAAAAACAAGAACTATCTACATATCATTCATTATCTTAGGTAACTCCCATAATAGAATTACCTTGACCTTTTTTGGTCAATAAATAACACCCCTATGAGGAGAAATGAACAATTGAGTTGATACCTCACATTTATAATAGACACACCAAGTGGTTCCCATATCTTATTTTATCCAGCAGAATAACTATAACCATCATAAAATGTACATCATGATCCACCTGTAATGTTTAGTAAAAATAGAAGTAATCAATGAAGTCCAACATAAGACAATATATGAATGGTAGAAAGATCCAGTTCTTGAGTATTATTCATCTTAAAGGTCCACACTAAGTACTCATTGAGACTAAAAAATCAGTATAATTTCACATTTGGTATATCCACCTCTCAAACTCGCGATTAGTGATAACCTAACCTATGGTCAATATTCTAACATTAATTCATACCTTTTAACTTGTCAAATAGGTCATCATTCATTTGAGGTGGATACATATTATTAATATTCACTTTGTTCAACTGATGATAATCCATACATAACCTAAATCAATATCTTATTTCATAAATGAAAACACTAGGGATACCCAGGGAACACACTAGGTTTAACATAGTCCTTCCCCTGAGATCCTAAAACTGTAATTTCAATATTCACAATATTTTAGGGCCATCCAATATACTACCATATATATGAGGTTATTCTCAAAGTGTGGATCATGGATGATATCAATAAGTCAGTATAGAGGTAAGAATGTCACACCATCATTGCAGATGACGATATACTCCACCACTTTCATACAAAACCAAATGATTATAAAATATACAAATCCAAGTTTTATTATGTCTAACTGATGATAAATATTTTGTATCCCCTAGAATATGAGATGAATATACTCAGCATGATATTCTTTCTCAACCTGAATAGAAAATATTAGTTCATTTTCTCAGAGAGACCACATCCTAAAGATCTCACCATAACTATATGTATGGACTATGAAGATCCAGTCTATACTTATAATGATTTCATATGGTCTTGTAATGGCTATAATAAGATCACTTGTGAAGCACCATTTTTTAAAACTTATGCCACATTATCGGTAGAAGTGGGTGACTTCCAAATATCCCAATTGTAAGCATATAGTATAAAAATTAATGGTAAAGTCAATTTTAGAATATCCTAGTATTTAAAATGTTATGTGGCATTGAAATGGTACCTTGGTCCAATATTTATCAATGTTATTTATAATATAGAGAATAAAAAAATCATACTTATGATCATACGTTGAGCCAACAGGAGGATGGATTCCAATTATTATAGTTTTGGATATCCACAAATCCAATCTCCATGAGAATGTGTTAGACCACATAGTGTTTTTTATGTTAGAAATTGATCTTAACTAGAACTACTACAAAATTTAATCTCATCCCCTATTCTATATCTAACACCATGTGGAATTCCGAGCCAAATACATAGCCTCTACCATGGTAAAACAAAAACCATCTCAATTACTATTAAATGGAAGGTTTGGAAATTCCATTTCATATGGCCTTTCCCATCACTATATTTTAATGACAACTCCATCAGTTAACTAGATTAACCAAAAGATCCCCGAGTTATTTAAATTTTGTCATTAGACTATCTGTAGAGTTGCTTCATTCACCTAGATCCTCAATTATGTCATGTACTATCAGATAATGAGGAATTTTATTTATGGTTTCCATTTGTAAAAAAATTCTCTTTGAGTGATCCTATAATAATCTATCCACTCAAAGGCATTCACCATCACACCAACATATGATGATATACAAATCTATACGTCTCAAATTCATAAATATTATAAATTCAAAATCTCCAAGGTCTATGCTAAAAATTATTTTCCACAAACCAATTACAAATAACTCCTTGAGTGGTTGGTGAACATAAATACACAATCATTGACTATTGTGATACCAAACTGGACCTCCAAAAACTCTTAGATAATTATTTCCTGCAAATTAAATATATAAATTTTCTCTCTAAAGTGTATCTCAATTTCATAAAATAAGAGGGTAAACTCTTTGCATGTCTAATACATCAAGCTTTACTATCTCTCTAATAATCCATGGAGTTGTATCAACATAAGTACCATTATATAGTTAAGAGGTGTCAAAAAAAGGAATAAAAATCAGTCCATGTTCTCAATCTAGTCCCATGATACACGGGGGACTGGTTCATCCAAAAAAAAACATAGTGATATCTACTTTTGTGAAATGGTATGTGTATTAATAATGGGCACATCATCTACCATTAATATCAAAAAAATAGGATACTCGAATAGTGAATGTAATAATAGAATCCTCTCTAGAGGAACCTCCAAAAACAAAGTCTCGCGTACTAATTCATTCACCTTTCACCTATTACAGAATCACCAAGGAATAGTGAAGATTAATTCTGGCCAAATGGTCATATTTGTGGTAGTGAATCAAAAAGGTAATGGAAAAAATAACCCATTATTATATTATTCATGTACAATTATTTTACCATTAACTATTTCAAATAAGTGTTGAGTAAAATAGAATTTTATATGTTTAATATTGAATTTATACCTCATCCACTACCACATTATTGTGTTCTTTATCCTATGACATAAATTCCAGACCCATTAACATTGATCCATTTATTCTTAAAACCACTAATCACAACTAGACCATATCAAAACCACAATCCAAAGATAGTTCTATATAATACCACGATATCATGAATCAATGCACAAGGTCCCACCTAGATAGAAATAACCCATGATTGAAACCCTAATCCAACATCTAATAGGCCATGGATTGGATTCTTTCACCAACTAGTCTTATCAAACACCTAGTAGGATGAATCCTAGGGAACTTGTACACACACACACACACGTCATTACACACTATTGTAATACAGTAAGGAAAAATATAATATTATAAATTAATGAATATCATCTCTACCTAAATTTGTGTTAAAAGATAACTAATCAAAAACGTAATAGGAAAAAATAACAACCTTTTAATAAAAAATAGATTCTTATCTATGAAAAATAATTAAGTTTTTTAAAAATCAAAATAATGTCACAATAAAACACGGAAAATAATCAAAAATATGCATTAGTATATCTTAGTCCACCTTAGTCTACATCATGAAACCTATCATATGAAAAAGACAAAAGACATACATGCAGAGTCCTTATATGGGTATATATAAACATACATAATAATAAATCTTATGTTTAGAAAACATAACATCAATGCTTGTCATATCAATTACATAATATGGTAAGAAAATAATATGGAATAATATACTAGATATGATCGTCGATGAAAAATTTTCACAGGGTATGATAACAAACTCCCTATAATTCCAGGTATTTTTAAGGCTCTATAGTTAACCTCATATGAGGGAACCCACTTCTTGGATATCAATAACATTGATGGAACTCATCTTATAGGTTATATTAATCATAAATTTCTTTTATAAAATTGATAATATTATATTGAATTATATGATACATATGTAGGGGATTACACACTTTTATTAGGGGGACACCTAACCCTTTCTAGAATTTTCCACTAGGAAGGGGAACACATTTCCAAAATGTCGGGTATGATATTCCAGACCATAATGTGGGACAAATATCATAGAGGATCATACCTCATGACTCATAAAGTGATTCATGAAAATATATAGGAAAATTCCATAGAGGGTATCATTATTCATATTCTCCAGATGAGATTCTGATCTATAAAAAAACATTAATGGACTAAGGGAGTGTACCAAAATTGGATCAGTACAAGGGTACACAACCATTTTAATAGTGAATTATAAAAATAAGAAAAATGTTTTTAATCAACTGTATAAGTGGTACACATCATGTTCTAGGGATACACGACATGTCGCACTATGTCATCTTTTATCTTTGTTTTATATATCACATGATAGGTTTTTCCTATATTCATTAAATGTTGTATAAAATAGTATATGTAGATATCATACCTAATACATAGTCATGTATTGACTACCTATCTTTGTGATCCAAAACCATGTATGTGTACACTACCAATGTCTATGTTCATGTTCCCAGGATGGTTAATGAATGGACGATAGCCAAATGATCACGTAGTGTGTATAAAATGTGCATATTTGTATGATATTTTTATTAAACTGAAACCATAGTTACACATGATGGGTTCCACATTGTGTGTATTTTTTATGAAATACATGTTTCTTTAGTTGTATTTTTTTCACAAAACCTATATATTTAAATTTCCTTGCATGTTCTAACTTCTCCTCTAATAAAATTTCTAATATCACCCATAAAATCAAAAAATATGGTTGATAAATCCATTTTAGTCCCTGGTGGACAACTTATACCCACCCATTTCATAGGAAAACTATCATTATTGAACATTTAGAGTACATGAATTATCATATATAAGAAAACATCTTAAACCATTCGCCTAAAAAATTTCTATTTTTACTATGATGCCTCTATTAGATCACTTATTCTAACATTGAACCTATATAAAAAAAATCTAAATTTGAATATAAAAAATGACTTTGAAACACATTTCAAACTTTTTAAATAATCATAAAATCTAACATCGACGAAAAATGAATAATGATGATGGAAATCCATAAATAAAATTAAGATGGGTTGATGTTGGATATTTTAGGTTTTGAAAACACTGTGGATTGGGAATGATGAATTTTTGGGGTCTCAAAATAATAATAATATCCTTCATCTATTAATAAAATTTAAATTATCAATAATTAATAATCAAAAAATTAATTATTAAATAAATTAAATTTGGATCATCACCAAATGATTTGAAAGGGAGTATAAACTAAAAAAATCATACCTTGTGTATGGATTGATCATTACATAATACATTGCAACATATGAAACCATTGATAAATCCTTTTTTGTTATCATTTCCATAATTATCCATATTCTTTTATATTTGGTCCCCAATCCAATGATAAATAGCCAATGTTCTCTCCATAAGAGGTCCCTATATCCTCCTAATCCTCAAGTGTTATGTGGATAACCATTGTAATTTGTAACAATGTATTTAAATAGTGTATTTTTAAAGTTATATATTAATTTTATAATTAATAAGTTAATTATTTTAATTTATTTACTTTATAAAATGTTCTAATACTATCTTCACTCAACCAAATATCATATCTCAAACAAAACATATATCCCACCCAAGTTACAACAACTTTTTCATATTTAAATAAAATCTCATTTTTCATATATGACACGCTATTTTAAAATTTATTCCATTATTTTAAATTTTATTTATCCACATGATATATTATATATATTATTTGTTATTTATCAATAACAAGGCTATATTGGGAATTAGATATTTTTTATGACTCCTTCCCTAACTTTAAGAGATTTATTCAATTTATTTAAATTGAAATAAATGATAGATTTGTTGTATGGGTAGAATACCATATGTATCATAAAAAACAAACATATTTAAAAACCATACCCCAAAACATAGGGTAGGAATTATCACTTCAAACCTGGTCAGGGTTTGAATGAAATAAAAAAATAAACAGCATATATATAGATCAGACCCACAAATAATGAAAAAAACCTAGCTCTAAACTCATTTTACTCTATCATATCACAATATAGCCAGCTATAACCAAAATGGTAATGATTCAAATAATCATACCAGAATTAAAGTATATATTAATTAGTTATTTAAAGAATAATTAAGTTTTGTTTTGTTTTAATTCCAAATATTATCATTTTTAACTTATTATCAAATTTCCAATGCAACAATTTATTCATTTGTCATATTCTCAAGTCCATCATTTCAATATGTAAGAATCAAGAACCAACCCAATTATTTCATTAATTTATTATCAATTCAAAAAAACTTGATCCCATAGGATTCTTTATAAGATAAAATATTAATGATGAACTCATAGTGCATCGCATCGAACTGTATCCTAATATTTGGAAATTGATAATAACCACAACATTAAGAAATCCAGTCATCACTATTGCATCAAGATATAATTACCCAGTAAAGAGAAATAAATATTCGGAACTCATATCGAACACACAATATTCCTACACAATTGCACATAAAACTATTCTAACATTTCTTTTTACTATCATCATCATATCTTGAACCATGCTCCATTATTATCATCATTACCAAAAATATGTGCAACTATCATCATCATTAACGGAACCATGTTCCATCACAATCATCAACACAACCACTTATTAAGGAATCACAACCAATTGCTTATCATCATATCTATATATTAGTTTGTAATTCATTAACATCATGGATCTATATTTCATAATATAAAAACATAGAAAATGTATTTTTACAAACATATTTTTAAATAAAACTATGGCTAAATTAACAATGCATTCATTCCTCCTTTAATGAAGAATGACCTTACTCAACCCCAATCAGTTCAGCTTTAATAGAAAAACATTTTACTTCCATCACAAATAAATTGATTTATTGTATACAAGTATTCCATTTTAAGCCACATATAATGATATTTAGAAGTAACTACAATAAACATATCGTTGTCTAAGCATTAATTCCTTTTTTTAAAAATTACAAGGTGAGAAATAATTGTTTCCATAATTCTAGATGATTTCAATTAATAATAATATACAACATTACAATTTAAGTTCATTTCAATAATTCAACCATTATAAACAAAAACAATGAAAAAAATATTGATAACACAGAATCTAGAAAATATTAAGAGGAAACAATAAAAAATTCAAACACTATTTACCAACCAATAAATTATCAATTTAACATTATATATTAAATTATATAAAAATTTAATGATGCCCATTTTGGTTTTATGGTATCTAGAAATATAAAGAAATTCACAGAAATTTTATTTTCTATGTTTAACATTACGTCACACTATCAGTTTGATTTTATGAAATAAAAATTTGACATCAGCATGAAGATTTATATTTCCCTCTCATGGATAATTTCAAGATAAATTATCATTATTCTTCATCATGCGATAAATTTTATCTAAAAAATCTCACAAAAATTAATATTTATTTTTATCTCAAATATTTTTCCATTATATAAAGTATCAAAAAAATATCAATAATACATTTCATTATGAATTTTACTAAAACCATATTATAATTAAATTTTTCTGTGAAATGATATATTTTTTGAAATTCAATTTATGAAATTATTTTTTTACAATATTTTACTATGTGTGATAACATTCTCAAGAGTAATACATTGATTTCCATGTTAACAATATTAATAATAAATAAATATTAAGAGATAATCATTTTCATTTTACAAATTCTATATTAATAAAATACTATAAAACTACGTTATTTGTTTTCAAAAATAAAATATATTGCTATTTTGGTTTTTAAAATTTAAGGTAATATATTTTAAATACCCAATAGAATTATATTTTCCTTAATATTAAATATAATCATACAATAAGTGAATATTATTTTATTATTATAATTATTATCCTAATATATACATAAATTCTTCCATGAAAATTATTTTCTTCCAATTAATGGAATACGAATAATAATCTATTCATGTGATAGTATTTTTACACTTAAATTTTTGTTCATGTATGAGGAATATCATTTATCTAATGCATACAATTATTTCGGATAAATAAATAATTTATATAGAAACCAAAAATCATAAATATTTTACTCCCTTTAAATTTTTACATATTATTACATAGTCCTTTTTCATAAATAAAGCCTATGAAGGGTTAATATTAGAAATAAATTAATACCCCATCGTAATTGATGTATTAGAACTGTTAAATTATGTTATAGTATGAAATAATAATTACTCTTCCTCCGTGTATATTTCTATATTATTAAAAAAATTCTATTATTTCATGATTATTATCTTTTTAAATTTAATCTCACCTATTTGATAATAGGAAATATTGGAATGATGTATTAACAAGTAATATTTTAAATAAGGGGAATTCATAGATACATTACATGGAAAAGAACATGTAATCATGCATCACACAAAATAGACTTGAGGGGATGATCATTGAAGCATGATAAACATAAAATATTCCTCATATTATTTCATAGAGGGCATGTGGAACTCATACTACATGTTTTTTATTCACTAAGAATCATGAAATAAAAATGACTTGATTGTGGTGAAATTGGGTATTTTATGATACATATATATAGGCCCTTCAATAATATTTAGTTCATATTAAATTTTTAGTAAAACTATTTATTTATATATATTTAAGGGAGTTTAAAGAATAAATTTAAAACCCTTAACACATTAAAAATATTTATATTTGTACATATAATTATTTGATTTATGTTAAAAACACGTTGATATTGGAATGTGTCAGAAATTTTGAATTTGAGGAAAATTTGAATTTTAGGAAATTGTTACCACCTATACATAATAAGAAATACTTTTTTAAGGGTATTATGAATTAATACATATGTGGATGGTCACCCAAATAAAGGTATAGTAAATTGAGTTAGAAACCTAAATTTATTGAGTATTTCATAGAGTAAATTTATGAAAAAATTTAAATCATGGGTTCACCAATACACAAGTAAATGATTGCCTTTATATAGTAAATATTTGGATTTACTCAACTAATAGAGATATTGGTTTAACCTAACATGAAATATTTATGACCCTTACAAATCCAATTTAGAATATATTCTTCAATTTTTAGTGGTAATAATTTCTTGTATACGGGTGAGGAGATACAAGATCTCCCTTTCTATACCATTATAAAAGTAGAACATACCGTATTTTTATATTAAAAATCATGAACTACCTTTGTGTGATCTCATAAATACCTTAAAATATAGCTACCAAAATATGGTGTAACATTATGATGCACAATTAAAAATACTATTACCATTACTTAAAGTTTTAATAAGACTCTTTCCCTTTCAAAGAGGTTAGGTCCTACATAGGGGAAAAATTAAGTTTAAAATTATCCAAGTCATAAAAACATATAAATAATTAATATATGAATATATTATCAATTTAAAAATAACAAAAACCATTTTACTGAATTTGTTTCACATTATAAACGACAATATTAATTTTCTTATAAACATTTAAATATTTAAATGAATTTCATAATTTGAAAATCCATTATTAAACAACTATTTTAGATATGAAAAACTATTCTGAACTATTGGGAACTCTATAATTAAAAATTAATTACGGATATAATTATATATTATTACATTATATATCTCTTAGAAAATTCTAAACCATAAGAATTGTAATAAATATGTTAAGAAGGTAAAATGGAATGGTGATATTTTAACCACACCCTTTAGATACCTCAGATGTATCACACCATATTTAGAATAAAACCAACACATTTGAGGAAACATCGTATATTCCCAAACCATCATTAATACCCAATGAACATAATATCTATTTTTGGATACCTATAGAGTGAGAATAAGGTCATTATTAAAGAGTTCAATGAGGAGTGCATTAATTATCATATAACAACATGATATTAGGTAACTAATATAAATAATATTACATATTAAACATGAAATACTATGTTTGAATCAATGAATCTCGTTCCAAATTAAGGTATCATAAACAACCATAACAAATCCTACAAGTAGTACATATAAATCAAATATTCATGAAATTAAAACAACACTAAAGAAAGAAACGCCCTTTATAAAAAATCACATATCATTAATTTAAATATAATGAAAATAATTTAATTTCTGAGAAAATATAATGATACAAGATACTTTAATATCATAATTTCACCATTTCATCAAATAAGAATCAATACAATCATTATCATCATGTATAATAGTTTTAATTTATCGTGTATATTTTTTCACATATCCCCCATTCATGATTTATACATAATGAAATAATTGAATAATAATCTGTAAGTATAATTAATTACAATCATTCAAACATATCATTCTTAAAATATCATGATCAAATTAAGTTAACACATGTACATAATATTTTGTAAGAATGATATATATTGTATGTAAAATAATTCATTATTAAAATTAGAGTTAATCAATATAAATCACATGCATTTTTTTCAAATGATTCCTTATATTATAGACATATATCTCAACATTTCATATTATATATCATTAAGTTTTAAAATCATGTTGAGAATTTTCTTTCACATTGTCACTAGAATTCAAAATCATGTGGGTCCAAAAAAAATTAATTTCAAACATTATAATCAATCTACATGACAAGGAATTTATCAAAATCAACATTAGGAAAACACATCAATTTCATTTAAAAAAATAAATTATACTTTAATGGAAAATCTACTATCCTTTATTTAATAAAATAGATTAATTTAAATTTTATTTTTCTGATATAATTTGTTAACTATTTAAACAATTATGTTGGACAATAAATTAAAGAATTTAATTCATAAGGTGATTGATAATTTAAATTATCCTCTCACTATTGTAATAAAAAGCCCTTACATTTGTTATGAAAAAACAATTGATAGTTTTTAGAAAATTGACAAATACAAAACATGATATATAACCATACATATTAATCAAAATTTCTATGAATACCCCATTATATATTAAAGTTACATGCTTTCATAAAATTATATAAATTTTACTAGCACTACTATACCATGAACTTTACCAAGTTTACCTCAATATAGATAATGTTTGAATGTAGGAACCCAATTATATAATTTTTCATGAACCATGAATATGTGTAAGATTTGAAAAATAAACTTTATCTTGAAGAAATGATTTCTATTTTTTAAATGTTGTTCTCCAAGAACATACTAATTCAAACTAAAAATGTATTTCATTTCCAAATTAAAATTTACTATTAGTACATGTCATCACTTAAAATGTTTTAAATTAACACCACATATAATTCCTCAACCATGAAAATCACTTATATCTATAAAATTAAAGATTCAATAAGTAAACATTTTAATTAAATCCATCCAAAACCCTATAAAATTGTTTGATTTTTGTCGAGGTAACTATCATTCATATTTGTGTGCGCATCAAGAATAAAAGTTTATCATTATGGATAAAATTTAAACTTTCTTTTTTTACTAATGGTCATACCAGATGTTACTAGTATGAAAAAAAAATCCCATTCATGGATGTCTTCACATAACGGAATAACCACATTAAAAGAAATGTCACATTGAAAACACCACAAAATACATAAATTTAATCAAAAACTTATATATAAATTAATTTACTACTATGATGAAAATAAAGTAATTAAAAAATATACAGGATTCACATTCATAGAATAAGGGACAATAACATCTTGACTAAGTGTAGACTATAATTATTAAAATAGTGACTTACAATAACCCCTTACCCAAGGCTAAATATACAAAAACTGTTGCCTGAAAGAATACTACAAGCTCTATATAGTGTTAATGAACCCTTCCCTAAGACCATATATTTATAATACTGATCCCAAGGAGATATATAGAGTATTATGTAAATAAGGTCAAAGAAACCCATTCCATAAAAAGTATCTATATTTTAAAAACAATACTAGGGAATGAGATATATATAACATCTCAAGTGGTTAATAATTATCGATTGGAAACTAATGGTTAAAGATGTATATCAATCGTTTTCCAAAGATTCGATAGGTGGGTTTTAGTTTGAAAAAATGGATGTATCCTAGAACACATCATGAATGGTTTTCAATAATAGAATGATGATAATCATTGTCATTAACATTAATGGGATTCTAAATTAATTGATTCACTCTAAATAAGTCAATTCAATTCCCTCAATACACATAAATAAATAAATGAAAAAAAATTATGTGAAGGGTAATAATCAGTGACATGAAAACATCCATTTTGGTTTATGAATGAATATCGACCTTAAAAGTCACCATAGAACACCCCAATATAACAAAAAAGTATTCAAAAAAACTAATTCGAATGTACTGCTTTATTAATATAGTTTTTTGGAGAATTTTCATTTCAAATTAAGCCTCGTTCAATATCAAAGGTTTATTTAATCAAAATTCTATCACTGTTTCCTCTAACTAAATCAATGTATGATTTTTTTGAAATTGAACTCACACACATTTACTTAGAATGGAACTGAATCTCTTGGACTATCCTCATTTGGGTGTTGTTTTCAACATCCTCATATCAGTAAGGATTTTATGACACGTATTATTGTACACATTTACCATAAACATGATTCAAAAATTGACCAAGAGATAATCTTGTAATATATAAAAGGTTAGAGACTCCAAATGTAGGACAAACATTCCTTTTAAGGGTAATTAGATAGTTCAATTATATACTATTTCCCATTATATACCAAAATCAATCAATATATCATATATAAGTATTACACTATCCATTCCTATGTAAATATCACAAAAGTTATATCACTTGTCTTACAGTGTAAAATAATTATGATGGTTTTTATGTCAGATAATATGGGCACCTAAAATAATATCTCCTTGTTATTCTAGATAATTTACACCACATACTAAGTCCCGTTGATACAGTTTCCCTAATAATCCAAGAATCCTAATACGTTATTAACTAAATTGATATCGTATATCTCTACCATTACACGTGATACCACTCTGTCATGACCCCTACCTTCAGAGGTACCCTTCTTTGGCCGGAAATGAATAATGTGAGAGAGTGACAGAAATATCTTTCTCTAAAAGGATAAATTTTAGAAACGATCAATAATTGTATATAATCACAGACATTGAATGAATTACCTTCATAAATATTTCACAATAAATATATTAGAAGAGAATAACCCCTAAAAATAATATACTTATAAAATAATGAGGAAAACCTAATACATTATGTGATTACATACATTACGAGATACAACTGAAATTAAAATACAAAAATATATAATCTATATAGAGGTACGATGAATATCCAACAACTCCGAAAGAACTCTATCAACATGTAATATCTATATAGATCACACAATTTCTCATGAAGACATGAAAAATAGTTTTTATATATATTCGAAATGAATAACCTATATACTCTATTGGGTCCTCTCTAAATCCTCTTGTGATAATATTTAAATAAAGAATAATGTAGATGAGTGAATACATAAATGAAAACAACTCATCAATAAAAGAGGTATACTTTTTTCGCATCTTCACTATGGATCACTCAATAAATAAAAAATATAATAAAAAACAATATTTAGTGTATATATATATGGGACCTCATATCCATGTAATCTATAGTTCTCCATTTTCATGACCCAATATCCACATTCTAGAGCTATCATCACATCCATAAACAGTCCTAACTGGAAAAAAAATGGAAACCATATTATTCCATTCAACTCATTTAACACATAATCACATCAAAATCCTCCATATGAATACCGTATTTATTTCTGAATTCAACAAAAAACAATATATTATTTAATATTATGCATTGAATCATAGATCCTATATAACACCAATGTGATAATCTCTAAGACAATAAATGAATAATAAATGAACACAATATAACCCTATCTTATCATAAACTGTAGTACACATGTATGGAATATCACCATTGGGCCTACCCACACATAATACTTCAACTAAAGAGGGTGTGGGAAGTGTGGTTGGATATCAATCTGTACCCACATAAACATGAATATTTGGGAAAATATCCCTGAAAACATTAGTTATTTGATTCCATTGAAAAATAAACAAAGTTTTTATATAATAACAAAATAATCAACAATTACATATCATACAATTTCACTTATGGAATCTACCTGGCCATATACTAATATAAAACTATCATCTTATATGAATCCCAGAATCCATAGATAAGATCTAGATATAAAATAATCCTAAAAAAATGTAATTAAATAATAATTAAATCATTATACCTTAATTCATATTATTCTATTTACATTTCCATGATCATCATTTTAATCGTCAAGCCAAGATTCTAAGCCATTTTTAATTCATTACATGTAATGTTAAGTATATCATTACCATAAATAAAAATCAAGATAAAACCTTATAAAATCATAAGTTATGTATCATTTCATGATAATTCCACAAATCTAGGGTTCATCATATGTTTCCACATAAAAAATGGGAATGTTGAGAAAAATTACATCCATTAGTTAGAAAAATTATCATAATAAAAAGATATGTCTATTTATCCATAAAGAATTCATGAAGATAAAAATATGCCTCAATGAGAAATAAATATAATGAAATTATCCTCACTGCCCCAATGAACAACAAATTTTGTTTAAAAACATATAGTATCTCTTTCAACCATAATAATCATAAACAATACCATGTTCCACCATCATCATTATAAATATGACCATGTTGCACCATCAGGATCATAACCAATACCTCATATCCTCATTATCATAAATAGAAACATAGAATGGGGTCTTCCGACCCATTAATCATCATCACATCAATCATATTATGTTATAAATTATCTTCATAAATAATATATATTTTAGATAATACAATAATATCAAATCTATTTTCCCTAAAATAAATTTAATAGAAACTTGACTATATCATCAAGTCACACATCTGTTCCATAAGACAAAAGGTTATCTCTCATACACAATCAATCCACCTTTTAAAAAACTTGCATTATAATAGATTTATTTTTTTGTCTTTTTTATATATTTCTAAGTAATATATTACATAAGATTTGTTTTATGAGTTTTTGGATAGTGTCTCAATGTTTTGGAAGGGGTTTTAAGGGTTCATATTTTGTTCATGGTTAATATATAATGTGAATTGTCTCCAAGAAAGCATGTAGATATGTATTGTGATATAGTAGGAAGGCACATGTTTGGTGCATAATTTGGACACCCCATGTGGGTGTCCAATGGAAGCATGTAGTATAAGAGTTTTTGAAAAAATGGAATGTTCACAGTTTGTGTATGATTTACCAAACCCTACGATAGAACCGTGTAGCCTTTAGGTTGACGTAAAATAGTACCTCACAATTGTAGCATGATTTTTAACACCATTTACCTCTCTGATTTGGATATAGTATCATTCACATTGTTGTCACAATATTTCTCAATCCGTGCAACCTAACTATGAGACAATTATTAAATGATATAAAATTTAACAATAACTTTGATCAAGGCCCCAAAACACTCATTTTTATTATCCTATCTCAGTCTCTTGAACTCTGGTTAACACTATGTCATCCCCAGTAATTTCATTAGATCTATGGGGGATTTGTTGATGAATCGAAGGGAGTTAGGATTTTAAATTATTGATAAGTATCATCTTTCCATATTTATCTTTAGATCCTCTCAACTTTTATCAAATATAATTTTATATCTATTTTTTTGGAAAGATTTATGATTAATGATTTTTTAAAATATTATAGTTAAATATGTGGACTTTATGGTATTTTGATGCTAAATGGTGAGTTTTGGGAGTTTCATTATTTGTTTTTCATATCTATTAATTTGGTGGCGGTGTATCTCTCATCTACACTTTTTGTAGGAGATGAATAAATGATTTTTATTACAATGAAAACACTAAATTATTCTTGAAGGAAACCATTCTGATTTACGAATTTAGAATATAGTAAATTTTTTAGATTTGGAAAACCATTTTGTTTATAATTATAAAATTATGTTTCTATTATTAGGAAATAATGTTTTTTTTGAAATTATTTATAAAGAATAAATGTTTTCTGTTAAATTAATTGATATTGAATATGGATTAACATACCTACTAGAGATGATTCATACTTAATTATATATAGACATCGATAAAATAGACTTGGTACTTTGTAACTAAATTGGAATGGAATATGGGATTCATCACCTTTTGATGACAAGGTGTTGGATGAAATAACACTCTTAATTATGGGAGTATCATTTTTTTAGTCATGTGGGTACATGTGTGTGAGATACATGGATAGGAATTCTGAGATCATATAAAAATGATAAATTGATTTAGGGAAGTTATTTTAACTGAACTATTTTTCTTTTTATAAACTATTATGAATTATAACCTTTTGATTTCATATTTATCACTTTGAAAAATTATATTTTATAAAATTTGATAAACTGATCTTATCTTAATGGAATGTGTTAGGATATATATATATGGGGATTTTCATATATATGATACTCTCACCTACTTTGTTGGTACTTGGTGCATTTGTAGATGTTGAATGTCAGGACATAATAAAGTTAAATTTATCATAATTTTCTAGTGATGAAACTTGATATAATCAATGATCTATATAGAGATATAGATTTGGACTAGATGTGGTGACATTTTTATGGGAACATATTCATTTCATTGTGTAATTTTTTCTTTTTTTTCTTTTTGTTGATGTATTTTGTTTCTATTCTATCTCTGATATTTCTTTCCTTTTAGTTCTACATTTTTGATATATTTTTATCAATCAGGAATCAATTCATTGGTTTTGTTTATTTTTATTATTATCTTTTCATGTAATGTTTTTACATAGGGAACATTTTCTCCAATTGTTATAATAATTCATTTTATTTATATATAATTTTTCCACCTTTGGGATATCACCCATGGTTAGTGACACCTCCACACCCTATCAATACAATGAGTTGGAGTCAAATTATAAAAATGGTGTTTGTCACAGTTTCTCCATATATCATTTTGGGATGGTATATTTGAGATTTGAATGTCAGAACATGAAATGTATAGAATAAAAATATATGGCTAACATATTTAGGTTGAACATCCTTATATCAGTGCGGTCCAATTATAACATGTATTCTCAAGCACTTCTAGGATTTTTTCCACCCCATCATCATGTGTTTTTGTAACATCACAGGTAAATAACGAATATGACATTCTCATATTTATTAATATTTGTGAATAAAATATTAAAATTACTTTAAAGGAAATTCAATGTTCAATAGCATACCCAATACGCAACAATGAGTTTCTTTGAAATCTTACGCTGCACACTAATAATATAATAATATTATTTTAAATGGTAGCTAATGTCTGGCCATTGTAATGTCAGGAATGAACAAAACTAACTAAAAAATTATTATATATTCTTATCAAATATTTTTACATTTATTCAATAAATGTTAGATGCTTAAAATACGAATGAATCCAATTTTAAGCGTAAATATTCTAATATTCTTTAAACGGTAGATTAACTGCCTTTTGATGGAGAACCCCATTTAAATCCACTTTTTGAAAATTTTATATGTTATATTTGACAAAATAAAATTCTTTTTAGAATCGGGACATCAAAATTTACTTTCTGTAAATTTTTTGTATTTTTTCGATAAAGTCCATTTTTTAATGAATAGTGGAAAATGTTGAATTTTAATTCAAACCCTCATTTTAATATAATTTATTTATATGATTAGTTTATATTTAGAATTAGTTTTAAAGTGAAATTAGAATATATTTTTACCATTTAATCCAATGGCAGTCATTGGAATTAATTTCACTTTGAAATTAGACTTAAACTAGGGTCAATCTTTTGATATATTTTGTTTCTTAAAAACACGCTATTTGTTTTGACAACAGGAATTAATTATTAAATTGAATAATGCAACTTATATTTTTTTTAATTTTGTTAAATATACATAATTTTTGAATTTTTAATATCAAATATATCTTAGGGTGAATTTTTGGTATTTTTCTAAAAAACGTCAATTTTTGATTAATAGTGAAACCACTAAGTGGTGTTAAAAAACTGATTTTTCGTTTTAATGAAATTTTACCACCTCTTTGATTTTAATGTCAAAAATAGGACATAAATGGATTGAATTAGGATTTAAAATGTGGTTCAATGGGATTAAAATAATTTTTTGGTGAATAGTAACTTTTAAGTTTTATTAATCGCGATTAAAGGTAATTAGTGTAATTTAAGGTAAAGATAATGTTATAATAATATTAAAAGACCTTGAAACATGTCCTAACCTTATTTTATGAGTCATGTAAGACCAATATAATCCATGGGTAAACTTGGGGACCCCATGGAGCCACTTGGGAAATAAAATGACATTAATAACTTTTTATTTAAAGTTAAAATAAAAATGTCACAAACATGTATTGTTTTAATAAAACAATTTTTACATAGGGTTATACAAGACATATTTGTTACTATAAATAGTAATTTGAAAGTTAAAAATATTTCATAAATCATAGTAATTTTTTATAATTTTTAGACATTAAATAAATTAATTTATATATGACACCATGATGATGCAGTGATGACCTCATTAATGAATGATCTAAATAAAATGAAAAGATAAAGTAATATTTATGACAAAAACTTTTCAAAAACCTATTGTATGGGTGGATTTAGAAAACGTATCACCTTATCCTCGAAATATATAATTTTTGGACCTTTAATATTCGAAAATCATTTTATAATAAAGTAACTTTTCATGACTTTCCAAGAGTGCCCTTCCTCCCTCTTATAAAAGGCCCCCACCTCTACCTCTTTACCCACACCTCTCAAGCCATTGGATCGGCAAAAATATGATCATTTTATCTCTCCACATCCCTCTCTTAATCCTAGAAGCCTTCCCTTAGGCAGAAATCTCTTCAATAAACCCTTTTGGTTCAAATCAAGGGGAGTTACATGATTTAAAGGTAAAGTCTTCTCTAATGCTATTTTGTTTTATTTTGCTTCTCCAACCCCCTAAACTATTTTTATTCCGTTATTTTGTAAAAACACCAGTATATTAAATATACTAGGATGTTTTTATGATAATAATTTTAGCTAAAAATACACACAACTACATCTAATGGTAAAAGATCATACTGTTTCCGTTGATGGCGAATTACTGCCTCACGAAATGATGATTGTTCTATCTTCTCCTACCACATATCATGGTGGACATTATGATGGAAATATATTTATTTATTATATTTATTATATTTTTTTCCTCTCTATGCTTCTTTATTTTACATTTTAAAAACATACCTTTATGCTTTTCATGTTGTGCAAATACGATAATCGCATTTGAGGAAGTGTGGACTACCGCCCCCTCAAGTTATTGACTCATCCATGCAATACATGGAATGTATAAAGAATAAAATTAATGAAATTATGTGAAATATATAACATATATATTATATTGTAATTATAATATATATATATATATCTCTCATTTAGTTTTAATTCCATTAATGTGACAAAGAAATGAAAGTAGTGTTCCTGCGTACGTACGGCCTACCGTCTCCATGAATGGTGCCTTTCATTTTCTTATCTCCGAATGTTATGGAATTGTATAAAATGAATATATACTGGATATATATGATATTTAAATCATTAATACTGTTCTGTATATGGGGTTATTATAACTACATGGGAAATTATTTTCAAACAAGTTCAATTTTGACTCATGTACCAAACATCGACAAAAACGTCTGATATGAACTCACATTATTAACCAATTATTATAAAATTATCATATGTGATATGAACTGAATAATAATCTTTAAAGGAGGTCCTTAAGTAATTATAAATTGACCATAGTTTATTATTCAAGAATATAAAGAAATGAACAAGACAAGTCGGACTTGAGGTAAGGGATCCTACCTCTCTCTCTCTTTTAAGTACTATCTTTCATGTCATTTCTTTTAAGCTCATATTTCTTATGTTTGGGGATGTTATTTTATATTCCTCATTCTGTAATTTTTATTTTCATATTATGAGAGACCCTATTTGATCTCATAAATCCATTTTTGGAAGTTTTAAGTGGCTCTGTTAGGCTGCCGATTTTTCGTAAGGGATTTTTCATCTCACCTTTATTCCCATGAGGTTTATGCTACATTTTCCACTATTTCCTTTGAGTGGTGTATGTACTGACCATTATTCTATTCATTGTGTAATATACTTTTGTTTATGCGTATTTAAATCAACGTCGTATAGTCCTTCTTTCATGGGGTGTACGTTTTGAAAGTTACCCAAATCGGTAAGGGAACCTTTCACCCTCCTCTTTTTAAAAGACTTATTTTGTTATGTCTTTTAATTTACATATTATTATGTTGGGATATGTTTTTCTATATCCTTATTGATTTGAAATTTATTACCAAGTGATGAGATACCCTTTTTTCTCATCAACTCATTTTCTGATTTTTAAAGTGACGTTGTTAGGCTGTCGAATTATTACAAGGGAACTTCTTAACCCAATTTCGATTTATTTGGGTTCAACTTGTAGTTATTGAATATGGAATCCTTTGAATATATGTGAATGACCTATGATTTTTTGACACTTAATATCTACTTATATTGGGTGTATTTATATTTTTCACACATAATTATGATACTGATTTATCCTTAATTTAAGGATGCCTTCTTTATAAGGGATTTCATCTCATTTTACATTTCTATTGAGACTTCATTGTTGATATACACCAATTCACTCTTATATGGTGTATATAATGTCTATTGTAATATTATATCATGAATACCTTTTTTTCTCATGATATAATAAAGTTTTTATTAAATGTTATTCCTCAACTATTTGTATTCATGTGTCTCTCATTTTGTTAAAAACTCTTTAACTAAAATATCATTTTAAATGTTTTAACGATTTATTCAAATAAATATTTCTCATTAATATCCATAATTTCAAATTGTTTTTAAGGATTTATTTATATTGATATTAATGGTTTAAAATGATAAAATATTCAAAGTGGTATGTGACACTTTGATTCAAAAATCTCTTTTTTAAATGTTTTAAATGGTTTTTAAAATGGTTTTTAGAATGGATTCATTATTTCAATATCTTAAAATGTTATATTTTTATTGAAATGTGGGAGTGTTATCTTTTCTATATTCTTAAGTTATGTGTTATGATTATGTTATGGTTCTTGCCCATTGTTATGAATACAAGTGGTTTTGTGATAAATCTAGGGTGGGTGAGCCCGAGATAGCTCTCCAATGCATTGGGTAACGAGACGGAGGTAAAAGTTAATATTTTTCCAAAGAGATTTAGGGAATATACTATGATGGGTATTCCAAATCTGACTCCCTATGTAGCTGTGATATCTACAATGCATGTTTAATATGGATTCTATAAGTTACCTCTATGATTTATGATTTCTGTGTGTTACTCATAAATCTTAGGATTTTGTAAGGTATGTTATGAATGAAATGTTTTGGTTTCATTGATTTTTATTTATTGATGGGTTAATGTTTCCTTTCTTTGTTTTGTAACCCTTAATGAGCTATTTTTGATCATCCCATGTTTTTGGAATGTTATCCACAGGGCTTAAAGATGAATAGGATCAAGGATGGGATCAAGGAAAGACATGCTATCTAAAACATGGAACTAAACATGTTTCTTTTTAAGAGTTTTTATTTTATGGAAACTTAGTATATGTTTCTACATTTAAATCTTTTGAGATGTAATAGTTATGTTCTAATTCTATAAAACTCTAAACCTGAAAATATCCTCTTTGTGAATTATTCATTTAATTCATGATTATGTAATGTTTTAAGGTCGGGTCCTTATAGTTGGTATGAGAGGTCGGTTTAGATAACATTAGAGGTTAGGGTATTATCTAAGCTTAAGTGACATTACCACAATGGTTAGGATTTCAGAAAGAGTAATAGTTTATATAAAGTGAATGAGTGAGTATATCCTAGTATTTATCTTCCTCACTAGTACATGATAATTTTTTTGATATACTCACATAGACATTTTTTGTTTTAGTAAATGGATGAATCTAGCAGGCACCAAACTGACAATGGATTTGAAGGAAACTGTGGTGGTTCTCTGATTAAGAGACTCGATGAAATGGGGGATTCAATGAGGAATCTCGTGGTTATTCTAAACCAACTATCAAGGATTCATGATTAACCACTTGAACCTTGGTGACCTCTTTGATGCATCGTGTACGAGAGAACCAACTCGATGTGGAATTTCAGGTAATAATTATAATGGTAACCATTAGGGTTTATATGATCCTTACTTTTGAGGTAATTATGGGTTACTATATGATGGAAGATGAAAGGAATGAGGTAAAATTGAGGTTAAATTATGTTATGGTTATTTTTAAATATTTTATCTATTTTTGGGGAATGTTTTGAGAATTATATTGTTTTGGAAAAAGGACAACATGCAGACCGTGTGACAACCCATCGCATTGGACAAAGATATGGGAATCGAACCCACAACCAAAGTGCAATGGGTATTTATTGCCTACCAGTGGACTACGTAAATTTCCTGGTTAGATTGACTAATTATTTCTAGTTAGACGATTTTATGAATCAAGAGTAAGTTGATTTTGGGTTATCGATGGAAATGATTAGCCTATCAAGGAGGATATGTGATTAGGATAATTACTTTTCAATATGAGACTTTAAGAGCAACCGATGTTATTTGGAGATAAATGTTAATTTTTACCTTGGAAGACTATGTGATTAAATCCCTCAAATATTTGGGTTTCAATATTGGTTTGGTTTACTTTTTAGAGTTTTATGGACAAATTGTTTATCGTATGGTCTTCGTTGAACTTTGGGTTTTGTTGGACAAATTTTGAAGATTAAGAATAGATTTTCTTTTTAAAAAAAAGATTATCCTTTTTTGGATTGTCTGATCTTGTTCTAACATTTTTTGTTTTGGTAAGGATATAAAGACATGGGAAATATATAGTTCTCTTTTTTTCATTAGGTGATTCTCTATATGTCAATTATAGCGCTCTTAATGTGAACTAGTCATCCTAAATACTCATCTTTTGGAGAAAATATGAGTTTGTGTAAGATATCTAGTTGGAGATGAGAGTCTATAGGATAACTAAGTATGTTTCCTTATTATTTAGTTAATATCATAAATAAATTCCTCAATCAAAAGTAACTTAAAAAAATCTCTGTTAAAATTTCCTACGGGGGAATCAAATATCGTTTAACCCATCACAAGTTTGTGAGTTTCTTGTTGTTAACTTTCTCCTAATCATGTTTTCTATCACTCTCTATCTTAACATGACCCTTTGTTTTCTCTTCCATGTCCATGTTTTCCTACATGGAATCCTATTATGGTTTAACTCCAGTGAACTTTTAATTTCTCTTCCTTTCTTTTAAAGTGATTGTTTTGCTGACTATTTTTCCGATGTGGGGATTTCGATGAAGTTTCTAGCCCAATTTTAAAATTGTGAGGACGCAATTCCAAAAAGGGGGGAAGGATGTAACATCCAAGGCAAATAAAAAATATGAAATTTTCATATTTATTAATATTTGTGAATAAAATATTAAAATTACTTTAAAGGGAATGTTATGTTCAATAGCGTACCCAACACGCAACAATGTGTTTCATTGAAATCTTACGTTGCACACTAATAATATAATAATATTATTTAAAATGGTAGCTAACTCTTGGCCATTGTAATGATAGGAATGAAAAAAACTAACTACCAAATTTTTTTATATGCTTGTCAAATATTTTTACATTTATTCAATAAATTTTAGATGCTTAGAATACAAATGAATCCAATTTTAAGGGTAAATATTCTAATATTCTTTAAAAGGTTGATTAACCGCCTTTTGATGGAGAACCCCTTTTAAATCCACTTTTTGAGAATTTTTTATGTTATATTTGACAAAATAAAATTATTTTTAGAATCAGGACATCAAAATTTACCACGTATAAATTTTTGGTATTTTCCCGATAAAGTTCATTTTTTAATGAATACTGTAAAATGCTGTATTTTAATTCAAAACCTCATTTTAATATAATTTATTTATATTATTATTTTATCTTTAGAATTAGTTTTAAAGTGAAATTAGAATATAGTTTTACCATTTAATCCAATGTTGGTCATTGGAATTAATTTCACTTTGAAATTGGACTTAAACCAGTGTCAATCTTTTGATATATTCTATTTCTTAAATACACATTATTTGTTTTGACAACATGAATTAATTATTAAATTGAGTAATGAAACTTATATGTTTTTAATTTTTTAAAATAGACACCATTTTTGAATTCGGAATATCAAATATAGCTTAGGATTATTTTTTTGTATTTTTCTGAAAAACATCAATTTTAGATGAATAGTGAAACCACTAAGTGGTACAAAAAACTGATTTTTCGTTTAAATGAAATTTTACCACCTCTGTGATTTGAATTTCAAACATCCAACATAAATGGTTTTCATTAGGATGTAAAATGTGGTTCAATGGGATTTAAATATTTTTTTGGTGAATAGTAACTTTTAAGTTTTATTAATCACGATTAAAGGTAATTAGTGTAATTTAAGGAAAAGATAATGTTATAATAATATGAAATGACCTTGACACATGTCCTACCCTTATTGGATAAGTCATGTCCGACCAAGAAAATCCATGGGTCAACTTAGGGACCCCATGGAGCCACTTGGGAAAGAAAATGACATTAATAACTTTTTATTTACAGTTAAAATAAAAATGTCACGAACATGTATTGTTTTACTAAAAAAAATTACATAGGGTTATAAAAGTCATATTTTTAACTATAAATAGTCATTGGAAAGATAAAAATATTTACTACATCATAGTAATTTTTTTATAATTTTTATACATTAAATAAATAAATTTATATATGACACCATGATGATGCAGCGATTACCTAATTAATGAATGATTTAAATAAAATAAAAATATAATGTAAAATATATAAAATAAAACTTGTAAAAAACCTATTGGATGGGTGTATTTAAAAACCTTATCACCTTTTCCTAGAAATATATAATTTTGGGACCATTAATATCGAAAAATAATTTTATAATAAAGTAATTTTTCATGACTATGCAAGAGTGCCCCTCCTCCCTCTTATAAAAGGCCCCCACATCTACCTCCTTAACCACACCTCTCAATCCATTGGCTTGGAAAAACTCTGATCTTTTTATCTATGAACATCCCTCTCTTCATCCTAGAATCCTTCCCTTAGGCAGAAATCCATTCAAGAAACCCTTTTGGTTCAAATCAAGGGGAGTTACCCGATTTAAAGGTAAAGTCTTCTCTAATGTTCTTTTGTTTTATTTTGCTTCTCTAACCCCGTAAACTCCTTTTATTCCTTTATTTTGTAACAACAACAGTATCTTAAATATACTAGGATGTTTTTATTAGAAGGATTCGAGCTACACTTACACATACCTATGTCTAATGGTTAAAGAACATATTGTTTCCCTTGATGGCGAATTACTGCCTCACGAAACGATGTTTGTTCTATCTTATCCTACAACCTCTCATGGTGGCCATTATGATGGAACTATATTTATCTATGATATATATTATATTTATTTATTCTCTATTCTTCTATATTTTACATTTTAAAACAGACCTTTATTCTTTTCATGTTTTGCAAATACGATAATTTCATTTGAGGAAGTGTGGACTACCGCCCCCTCAAGTGATGTGACTCGTTCATGCAAAACATGTAATATAAAGAATGAAATTAATGAACTTATGTTACCTATAGAACATATATATTATACTGGAATTATAATATATATATATATCTCTCTCTCATTTAGTTTTAATTCCATTAATGTGACAAAGAAATGAAAGTAGCGTTCATGTGTATGTACGGCCTACCATCTCCATTAACGGTGCATTTAATTTTCTTATCTCCGAATGTTATGGAATAGTATAAAATGAATATATACTGGATATATATGATATTTAAATCATTAATACTATTCTGGAGATGGGGTGATTATAACTACATGGGAAATTCTTTTCAAACAAGTTCAATTTTGACTCATGTACCGAACATCGACAAAAACATCTGATATGAACTCACATTATTAACCAATTATTATAACATTATCATATGTGATATTAACTGAATAATAATATTTAAAGGGGTTACTTAAGCAATTATAAACTGACCAAAGTTTATTATTCAGGAATATAAAGAAACGAACAAGACAAGTCGGACTTGTGGTAAGGGATCCTACCTCTCTCTTTCTTTTAAGTACTCGCTTTCATGTCATTTCTTTTAATCTCATATTTCTTATGTTTGGGGATATTATTTTATATTCCAAATTCGGTAATTTTTATGTTCATATTATGACAGACCCTATTTGATCTCATAAATCCATTTTTAGAAGTTTTAACTGGCGATGTTAGGCTGCCGAGTTTTCGTAAGGTATTTTTCATCTCACTTTTATTCCCATGTGGTTTATGCTACATTTGCCACTATTTCCTTTGATTAGTGTATGTAATGACCATTATTCTACTCTTTGTGTAATATAATTTCGTTTATGGGTATTTACATCAGCTTCGTATAGTCCTTCATTCATGGGGTGTACGTTTTGAATGTTACCCAAATCGGTAAGGGAACCTTTCACCCTCCTCTTTTTAAAAGACTTCTTTTGTTATGTCTTTTAATTTACATCTTATTATGTTAGGATATGTTATTCCATATCCTTATTGATGTGAAATTTATTGCAAAGTGATGAGATACCCTTTTTGACTCATCAACTCATTTTCGTAATTTTAAAGTGATGTCGTTAGGTTGTCAAATTATTACAAGGGAACTTCTTAACCCAATTTCGATTTATTTGGGTTCAACTTGTAGTTATTGAATATGTCATCCGATTAATATATTTGAATGACCTATGATTTTTTTACAGTTAATATCCACTTATATTGGGTGTATTTATATTTTTCACGCATAATTATGAGATTGATTTATCCATAATTTAGGGATACCTTATGTATAAGGGATTTCATCTCATTTTACATTTCTATTGAGACTTCATTGTTGTTATGCCCCAATTCAGTCTTATATGGTGTATATACTGTCCTTTGGTATATTATATAATGAATCTCTTTATTATCATGATATTATAAAGTTCTGATTAATTGTTATTCCTCAATTATTTGTATTCAAGTGTCTCTCATTTTGTTAAAAACTCTTTAACAAAAATATCATTTTAAATGTTTTAATGAATTATTCATATAAATATTTCTCATTAAAATTAATGTTTTCAAAATGGTTTTAAGGATTTATTTATATGGATATTAATGGTTTAAAATTTTAAAATCTTCAAAGTGGTATGGGACACTTTGATTCAAAAATCACTTTTTTAAATTTTTTAAATGGTTTATAAAATGGTTTTTAAAATGGATTCATTATTTCAATATATTAAAATGTTATATTGTTATTTAAATGTGGGAATGTTATCTTTCCTATATGATTAAGTTAGGTGTTATGATTATGTTATGGTTCTTGTCCATTTTTACGAATACGGGTGGTTCCGTGATAAACCTAGGGCGGGTGAGCCCGAGATAGCTCTCCAATGCATTGGGTAACGAGACGGAGGAAAACGTAAATGCTTATCCTAAGAGATTTAGGGAATATACTATGATGGGTATTCGAAATGTGACTCCCTATGTAGTTTTGATAGCTACAATGAAAGTTCAATATGGATTCCATAAGTTACCTCTCTGATTTATGATTTGTGTGTGTTACCCATAAATCTTATGATTTCGTAACGTATGTTGTGAATGAAAAGTTTTGGTTTCATTGATTTGTATTTATTGATGGGTTAATGTTTACTTTCCATATTTTTAAACCCTTACTGAGCTTTTTGTGCTCATCCCATGTTTTGGGAATGTTTTCCACAGGGCTTAAAGGTGAATAGGATCAAGGATGGGATCATGGAAAGACATGTTGTCTAAAGTATGGAACTAGACATGTTTGTTTTTAAGTGTTTTTATTTTATGGAATCTTAGTAGAAGTGTCTACTTTGAAATCTTTTGAGATGTAATTGTTATGTCCTAATTCTCTAAAACTCTAAACCTAAAAATATCCTCTATGTGAATTATTCATTTAATTCATGATTATGTAATGTTTTAAGGTCGTCTCCTTACAGTTGGTATCAGAGGTCGGTTTAAACAACTTTACAGGTTAGGGTATTCTCTAAGCATAAGTGACATTACCATTGAAGTGCATTGTGTTTCATTTGTTGTCAATGAGGTATGTTGTTGTCAAGGAATGAATGGATGGATGTCAAGAAGGTTCAATATGTGAATGACAAAGGATGTGATGGTGTTGGTGATGAATGGATAATGGCCATGGTACTTAGAGACATGTCACTTAGGAGATTCACTATGTGACATAGGATGTTGTGGTTGAAACATTCTCTATGTAAAATCAGACGATTGTTGAGCTGTTCTTAAAGTTCCAAGAACTTGTATCCTGATGATACAAAGTCACAACAATGTTATAAGTCCATGCATTGTCTTCACAATGCATGAGGAGATGAAAGTGATCCATCCACAATCACTAAGTGGATGAAGTGGTTGAATGAAGTCCATGCACTATCACTTAGTGCATGTGAATTAGATGTTGATCCAACTTGATCTATGATTGGATCATTTAAGAATGTTGAAGAATTATTTGATTCAGGAGCTCGGTTGATGAAGAACCTTCGGGAATTCCACATTCTATGTATTGAGTATATATGAGGAATTCCTAAGAAGAAGAGATGAGAAGAAAGGAAGAAGGGAGAATGGATTGGATGATGAATGGCATTTGGCATTTTATATAAATAGGATACTTTGTTTTTTTAACAAAGTGTTTAACACTTCATTTGCCAAAAAATATGGCCAGCCAAGGCACCTTGAGGGTTCAACCCCAAGGCATGGGAGCTAGGGCACCACGCCCATGGGGGAACCCGTGGGGCGAGCCAGGGCGGCAGGGCGCACCCAAGACACCGCATGGGCGCCTAGGGCACGCCCGAAGGAGCGCGGCAGGGGCGTAGGAGCGTGCCCCCAAGAGTGTCAGTGTGCATAGTGGGCGCCAGTGGCGCGCCCGCAGGGAGCAGAGTGGGCGCAGAGCGCGCCCGCAGAGAGAACATGGTGCGGGGCGGCACCGTGAGGGGAGAAGTTCAACTGAGGAGTAGCGGAGAGCGGCTGGGTGATAAACCGCGGCAAAACTGCTCGGCATTTCGATGTGGGACGCGGAAATTTCACCGGGAGCAAATCTCAGTCGTCCGAGCGATCTCGCGCTTGATCTGCGCCGCACGATTCATCTGCCGCACGCCGCAATCTAATCCAGTCGTCCGATGTATTTCAATCTTCGGATCCGACGGTTGAGGAGTCGTCCACTACCTCGAGCTTGCCCGAGCCTCCCCGCGTGCCTCCGTCGAACCAGGCGCCCTCCGAGCAAGCCAAATCGAGTTCCCTGCCACCTCCGATCAAGCCGAAGGCTCCATTGAGCTCGTCTAGACCTACCGAACACGATCATGCATTAAAATGACTCTGCATGAAACAAATGAGGATTTTGGAGTTCGGCCGAGGCAAAGGAAGTTGCCAAGGCTTCATGGGTTCGTGTTTTGCATGGAATAGAAGAGAAGAAGCCGTGCATGCGTTCTAAGTCGCATGCACGTGGAGGAGAAAAAATATAGAAGGGGAGCCCGCGTGAACCGAGGATAAAAATAAAGATTGGAAAGATTTTGAAGATCCAAAATCTTCGGTGATTCAAAGATATAACTCCACGGATGTAAAGCACCGCATCTGCCTATAAAAATGAGGTCGAGCCCTTGAGACTTGCTTGCTGAATATTTGTGGAGTCCCGTGAGAAGCACTCTCTGCCTCACGAAGAAAGAAGCCCCGCGCACACTTGCGCAGCTGAAGTCCCAGTGCCACCCGAGGCCCGAAGGAGTTCCCTGTGCGCATCACTTGCGCGACAGGAAGAGCTCTCCCTGCCCGCATACTTGTGCGGCAGGAGAAGCTTGCGCACCCAAGGTGCTCTTGCACTCTTGAGGCTTGGACAACCCAAGCCGCATCTTTTGCGCGATCAAGGTTGGTTGAGGCTGGCGCGTCCCTTGCGGCTTGGTACCTACGCGGCTGTTGGAGAAGAAGTTGGCCGCGGCTCAAGCATACCCTTGCGCGCCACCTTGCCCCATTGAGAAGGCCGAGCCTTTGTGCTTGTGTGTCAAGTGAAGGAACCCTACGGGACAGTGTGTGTGCATAAGTGGAGAAGGACATATTCGGGTGTGTGTGCAAGAAGGGAAGGAAAGGCCGTAGCCTTGTGCAACCAAAGGAGACCCGAGGCCTTAGTGCATTTGTGTGTGCATTCTTGAATAGTGAAGACCACCACACTTTGTGTGTGTGTGCATTTGAAAAGAAGGCCGAGGATAGCTTGTGTGTGTGAAAAAATAGTGAAGGCCAAATACACACTCATTGTGTGTGTGCAAATCAAAGAACAAAGTTGTGTGTGCAAAACAACAAAGTGAAGTGGCCGAACCTATGTGTGTGCTCTAAGAGGAGTGGACACACTTAGAAGAAGAAGAAGACTCACAAAAAGTATAACACACATTCAAGTGTGTAAGCAAATTGAATAAAGTGTGTGAAGAAGTGAGAAGCTGGTGTGTGCTTAAAGATACTACACCCTTTGTGGGTTTATTACACCAAGAGAAGAAAGAGGGGAGTGCATGCATGCATACATGCACGTGCACACGTGAACAAAGCCAAATCTGGTTGTGTGCATCTAAGTTGTCCAAGACCAAGAGTTCTTGAAGAGTTTTGAGAAGCCATGAAATCAGTGCATGAGGAACCATAGATACCATGCACTCAGTGCATCAAGTTGTTTTGAACTGAGACTGGACCAGACTGAAGTTAAAGATATCAGTTGTCTGAGTATTGAGTAGTTGGAGAGAAGCCAGGTCATCCTGAGAAGAAGGAGATAAATCCTGAGCAAGACTAGAAGACCTCTTCATCACAAGTGAGCAGAGGTACAGAGCAAGGCCAGCAGTCTTTATCCCAGACTGATGAAGATACTTGAAGAAGCTTAAAGAGAAGAAGAGCTACTCGTGTGACTCGAGGAGCCAAGAGAAGACCCTGTGGGACTCAGGGAGAAGAAGTCTTCAGTGGGATTCTGGAGCAGGCCAGTGGGACTCTGGTAACACTGTGGGACGCAGTATAAAGACCCTCCTGTGGGACTCAGGAGAGATACAGTGGGACTCTGTATCGACCATTGTAATTTTAACAGGTTATAATGGAGAATCCATGCTGGGAGAGAATGGCAAGGATGTAGGCCTTTGGTGCCGAACCTTGTAAATCCTTGTGTCCAGTGCCTTTACATTTACTTCATCATTCGTGGAAAGGTTGAGAGATACAAGAAGAGTGGATCGAGGCTTTAACCAGCCATAGAGGTTTAATTGATAAGGAATCAATTAGTAAAAAGTTTTAAGGGATCACTGATTCACCCCCTCCCCCTCTCAGTGATTCACACTGATCTGGGCACTTCAATTGGTATCAGAGGGAAGGTTACCTCTAAAAGATCCAAGAGAGTCTATATGGAGTGCAGATTTGAGGAAATGAAAGAACAGCCTGAAATGGAGATATCTGCCAAGACTCTGAAAAACAAAAAGAAGAAACAGGCCAAGAAGATGAAGAAAGCCTGTCCTAGCTGTGATGAAGTTGGAACAATGAAAGATCTTCAAAGTGCAATCGAATATCTTCAGAAGATAGTCCCCAAGGAAGTGGCAATGTGTATAGCTACAGGCATCCTTGATCTTCAAGAAGAAAAATCACAGTTAGAAGAAGAAGCCAATGCAATGAAAGATCAATTGGCAAAAAGGGTTGGCATAACCAACACTCTCAGAAAGCTGGTGAAGGCTAAAGATGAAACCGTTTCTCTTTGCAATGAAAGATATGAAGACACTGCTGAAGAATTGCAAAGGAGCCTTTCTGAGAAAGAAATCTTTATGATAATGATCAAAGAAGTTTTCCATGCACTGGAAAAGAGGCACAAAGTTTCAATGAATGTCAGAGATTCTCAACTTGAAGACAAAGTAAACAGGGTAAAGGATCTTGACAATTCATTACAAGAAATGAAGAAGGTGCATGAAGACCAACTAGAACAACTGAAAGAAAATTGGGAAGGAAGGCTAAGAACTATTGAGGATGAGAAGAACTCCCTCAATATGAAATACTTAGAACTAGAGGTGATATTGAAAAATCTGCAATCACCCAAAGCTGAATCCTCCCAGTCAGCTGTAAGAAGAAATGTTGCTACACAAGTATGCATTGAGAAGGATGATTCTAAAAGAAATACATCCTCTAGTGAAGGTGCAACAACTTCTAAAAAGAAGGTACCATCCATCCCATCTTGTACTGATGCTTCTAATAGTGTTTCTACTAAAAGTGCAGGATGGAAGAATGAATCCAAACAAGTATGGATGAAGACAGTAAAGAAGCAGAGCTCTCCTGAAGAAGCACAAAAAATCAAGAAAACTACCCAGCAATCAGAAGGACTGAAAAGGTCAAGATTTGTGGGTCAGTGTTGGTGTTGTAACAGGTATGGGAATTGTGCAAAAGATTGTATGTACAATCCTTTAAATGCAAAAGTACAAAGGAAGCCCATGCCAAGGGGGAGCAAGCCAGAAGAAAAGAATCAACATCCACAGGTCCAGAGACATTTGTTTACTGCAAATAGATTTGGATTACTTGACAACATCTGGGATGGTTGCAAAAGTGGTCAAAGAGTTGATACATATCAATCTCCGAATGTATCCGAAGCTGGAATGAAGAGAAGATCACTGAACCTGGCTAAGAGAGATTCCTTGGGAAGCAAGCAGAAGAAAGTGGAAGATGCTCCCAAGAAGACTTTGAAGAATGAAGAGAAGTCCTTGGAATTGAAATCCAAGAAGGGTGATGCATCCAGAAGGACCACCAAGAAAACATGCTTCTACTGTGGAAAGAAAGGACACATCATGGACCTTTGTAAAGAAGCAATGAAACTAAATAGAAGCATACTGAACTCCAAAAGACAATCAATCCAGAAGAAGAATGGATTGATTGAAAATAAGTTGCCTAAGAGAGGTAGCTTAGCAGCATCCAAAGAACCATGTGGAACTTCCAAAACTGAGGCCACTCTTCCAAATGATTTACTAGTCATATGGCCAAATCAGTTTCAACTTGCCAAAGATCTGCAAAAAGCTGAAGATAAAGTTCTGGCAATTGCTAAGGCAAAAGGGAAGAAGAAGATTTCACATGAAGATGTGTTGAGATCCACACCAGCACAAACATCAAAGAAGATCAGATGTGCAAGTGTGAAGAATAGTGAAAATGGGACATCTCGGTTGAGAGAATCTTCTCAACCTTGTTGTTCACATTGATGAACCAAGGAGGTTCCATCTTATTCCCTTATACTATTGGTATTTACATGTGCTCACATTACAGGGAATTGAAGATGATGATCATTCTCAACTGGAGGATGGTTTGGATAGAATGGAGTGCACCCCTTGAGGGGGAGCCAATCTGAAGAAGATGGGATTCTTAGATTAATACTATCTTGAAGAAAAGTGAAGGTATTCCAATCATACTTTCATCCCTTGTTTCTTAATTGTATTCATCATGACAATTAAGGGGGAGTATTGATTGAAGACAAATGGTTGAAAGGGGGAGCTTTATCTTTGCACCTGAACATTCTAATGTGTTTTGTGAAGTATGTGCAGGATTCAGTAATTCATTGAATATCTGAAAAAATTCAACCCCTAAGCATGATCTCACATGTATTGTGAATGTTGGACAGCATTGAGTTCCTTGGTTATATCACTCTTGTTTTCTACACCGGGTTAGCCCAAGTAGACTTAGAGTTGATTTACTAAAGGTTCTTTGCTAAAGAGAACATGTGGCATCATCCCTCTCCTAGTGATTTTTAAAGAAGATGTTGTTCGAAGGGAGGAAGAGATTTTTTTTGAAAGAGAACCACACCACACCTTTGCATTTGATTGCCAATAAGGGGGAGAAAATATTGGCACACATATTGACCCATTCATATGTGCTGAAGGAGTGTATTGACAACAAATACAAAGGGGGAGATTGAAGTGCACTGTGTTGCATTTGTTGTCAATGAGGTATGTTGTTGTCAAGGAATGAATGGATGGATGTCAAGAAGGTTCAATATGTGAATGAAAAAGGATGTGATGGTGTTGGTGATGAATGGATAATGGCCATGGTACTTAGAGACATGTCACTTAGGAGATTCACTAAGTGACATAGGATGTTGTGGTTGAAACATTCTCTATGTAAAATCATACAATTGTTGAGCTGTTCTTAAAGTTCCAAGAACTTGTATCCTGATGATACAAAGTCACAACAATGTTATAAGTCCATGCATTGTCTTCACAATGCATGAGGAGATGAAAGTGATCCATCCACAATCACTAAGTGGATGAAGTGGTCGAATGAAGTCCATGCACTATCACTTAGTGCATGTGAATTAGATGTTGATCCAACTTGATCTATGATTGGATCATTGAAGAATGTTGAAGAATTATTTGATTCAGGAGCTCGGTTGATGAAGAACCTTCGGGAATTCCACATTCTATGTATTGAGTATATATGAGGAATTCCTAAGAAGAAGAGATGAGAAGAAAGGAAGAAGGGAGAATGGATTGGATGATGAATGGAATTTGGCATTTTATATAAATAGGATACTTTGTTTTTTTAACAAAGTGTTTAACACTTCATTTGCCAAAAAATATGGCCAGCCATGGCACCTTGAGGGTTCAACCCCAAGGCATGGGCTCTAGGGCACCACGCCCATGGGGGAACCCGTGGGGCGAGCCAGGGCGGCAGGGCGCACCCAAGACACTGCATGGGCGCCTAGGGCACGCCCGAAGGAGCGCGGCAGGGGCGTAGGAGAGTGCCCCCAAGAGTGTCAGTGTGCATAGTGGGCGCCAGTGGCGCGCCCGCAGGGAGCAGAGTGGGCGCAGAGCGCGCCCGCAGAGAGAACACGGTGCGGGGCGGCACCGTGAGGGGAGAAGTTCAACTGAGGAGTAGCGGAGAGCGGCTGGGTGATAAACCGCGGAAAAACTGCTCGGCGATTCGATGTGGGACGCGGAAATTTCACCGGGAGCAAATCTCAGCCGTCCGAGCGATCTCGCGCTTGATCTGCGCCGCACGATTCATCTGCCGTGCGTCACGATCTACTCCAGCCGTCCGATGTATTTCAAACTCCAGATCCGACGGTTGAGGAGTCGTCCACTACCTCGAGCTTGCCCGAGCCTCCCCGCGTGCCTCCGTCGAACCAGGCGCCCTCCGAGCAAGCCAAATCGAGTTCCCGGCCACCTCCGATCAAGACGAAGGCTCCATTGAGCTCGTCTAGACCTACCGAACATGATCATGCATTAAAATGACTCTGCATGCAACAAATGAGGATTTTGGAGTTCGGCCGAGGCAAACGAAGTTTCCGAGGCTTCATGGGTTCGTGTTTTGCATGGAATAGAAGAGAAGAAGTCGTGCATGTGTTCTAAGTCGCATGCACGTGGAGGAGAAAAAATATAGAAGGGGAGCCCGCGTGAACCGAGGATAAAAATAAATATTGGAAAGATTTTGAAGATCCGAAATCTTCGGTGATTCAAAGATATAACTCCGCGGATGTAAAGCACCACCTCTCCCTATAAAAATGAGGCCGAGCCCTTGAGGCTTGCTTGCTGAATATTTGTGGAGTCCCGTGAGAAGCACTCTCTGCCTCACGAAGAAAGAAGCCCCGTGCACACTTGCGTGGCTGAAGTCCCGGTGCCACCCGAGGCCCGAAGGAGTTCCCTGTGCGCATCACTTGCGCGACAGGAAGAGCTCTCCCTGCCCGCATACTTGCGCGGCAGGAGAAGCTTGCGCACCCAAGGTGCTCTTGCACTCTTAAGGCTTGCACAACCCAAGCCGCATCTTTTGCGCGCTCAAGGTTGGTTGAGGCTTGCGCGGCCCTTGCGGCTTGGTACCTACGCGGCTGTTGGAGAAGAAGTTGGCCGCGGCTCAAGCATACCCTTGCGCGCCACCTTGCCCCATTGAGAAGGCCGAGCCTTTGTGCTTGTGTGTCAAGTGAAGGAACCCTACGGGACAGTGTGTGTGCAAGAAGGGAAGGAAAGGCCGTAGCCTTGTGCAACCAAAGGAGACCCGAGGCCTTAGTGCATTTGTGTGTGCATTCTTGAAGAGTGAAGACCACCACACTTTGTGTGTGTGTGCATTTGAAAAGAAGGCCGAGGATAGCTTGTGTGTGTGCAAAAATAGTGAAGGCCAAATACACACTCATTGTGTGTGTGCAAATCAAAGAACAAAGTTGTGTGTGCAAAACAACAAAGTGAAGTGGCCGAACCTATGTGTGTGCCCTAAGAGGAGTGGACACACTTAGAAGAAGAAGAAGACTCACACAAAGTATAACACACATTCAAGTGTGTAAGCAAATTGAATAAAGTGTGTGAAGAAGTGAGAAGCTGGTGTGTGCTTAATGATACTACACTCTTTGTGGGTTTATTGCACCAAGAGAAGAAAGAGGGGAGTGCATGCATGCATACATGCACGTGCACACGTGAACAAAGCCAAATCTGGTTGTGTGCATCTGAGTTGTCCAAGACGAAGAGTTCTTGAAGAGTTTTGAGAAGCCATGCAATCAGTGCATGAGAACCAGAGATACCATGCACTCAGTGCATGAAGTTGTTTTGAACTGAGACTGGACCAGACTGAAGTTAAAGATATCAGTTGTCTGAGTATTCAGTAGTTGGAGAGAAGCCAGGTCATCCTGAGAAGAAGGAGATAAATCCTGAGCAAGACGAGAAGACCTGTTCATCACAAGTTAGTAGAGGTACAGAGCAAGGCCAGCAGTCTTTATCCCAGACTGCTGAAGATACTTGAAGAAGCATAAAGAGAAGAAGAGCTACTCGTGTGACTCGAGGAGCCAAGAGAAGACCCTGTGGGACTCAGGGAGAAGAAGTCTTCAGTGGGATTCTGGAGCAGGCCAGTGGGACTCTGTTAACACTGTGGGACGCAGTATAAAGACCCTCCTGTGGGACTCAGGAGAGATACAGTGGGACTCTGTATCGACCATTTTAATTTTAATAGGTTATAATGGAGAATCCATGCTGGGAGAGCATGGCAAGGATGTAGTCCTTTGGTGCCGAACCTTGTAAATCCTTGTGTCCAGTGCCTTTACATTTACTGCATCATTCGTGGAAAGGTTGAGAGATACAAGAAGAGTGGATCGAGGCTTTAACCAGCCATAGAGGTTTAATTGATAAGGAATCAATTAGTAAAAAGTTTTAAGGGATCACTGATTCACCCCTTCCCCCTCTCAGTGATTCACACTGATCTGGGCACTTCAACCATAATGGTTAGGATTTAAGAAAGAGTCATAGTTTTAAATAAAGTGAATGCGTGAGTATATCTTAGTATTTTTCTTCCTCACTAGTACATGATAATTTTATTGATATACTCACACTGACATTTTTTGTTTTAGTAAATGGATAGATCTAGCAGGCGCCAAAGTGACAATGGATTTGAAGGAAACTGTGGTGGTTCTCTGATTAAGAGACTGGATTAAATGGGGGATTCAATGAGGAAACTCGTGGTTATTATAAACCAACTATCACGGATTCATGATTAACCACTTGAACCTTGGTGAGTTCTCTGATGCATCATGTACAAGAGAACCAACTCAATGTGGAAGTTCAATTAATAATTATAATGGTAACCAATAGGGTTTATATGATCCTTACTTTTGAGGTAATTATGGGTTACTATATAATGAAAGATGAAAGGCATGAGGTAAAATTTAGGTTAAATTATGTTATGGTTATTTTTAAATATTTTATCTCTTCTTGGGGAATGTTTTGAGAATTATATTGTTTTGGAAAAAGGACAACACGCAGACCCTGTGACAACCCATCGTGTCAGACAATGCTCTGGGAATCGAACCCACAACCAAAGTGCGACTGGTATTTATTGCATACCACTGGACTACATGAACTCCCTTGTTAGTTTGACTAATTCTTTTTAGTTAGATGATTTTATGAATCAAGAGTAAGTTGATTTTGGGTTGTCTATGGAAATTATTAACCTATCATGGAGGATATGTGATTAGGCTAATTACTTTTCAATATGAGACTTTAAGAGCAACTGATGTTATTTAGAGATAAATGTTAATTTTTACCTTGAAAGACTATATGATTAAATCCTTAAAATATTTGGGTTTTAATCTTAGTTTGGTTTAATTTGAAGAATTTTATGGACAAATTGTTTATCAAATGGTCTTTGTTGAACTTTGGGTTTTGTTGGACAAATTTTGGAGATTAAGAATAGATTTTCTTTTTAAAAAAGGATTATCCATTTGTAGATTATCTAATCTTGTTCTAACATTTTTGGTTTTGGTAAGGGTCTAAAGACATGGGAAATATATAGTTCTCTTTTTTGGAATAGGTGATTCTCTAGAAGTCAATTATAGCGCTCTTAATGTGAACAAGTCATCCTAAATACTCGTCTTTTGGAGAAAATATGAGTTTTTGTAAGAAATATAGTAGGAGATGAGAGTCTACACGACAAGTAAGTATGCTTCCTTATGATTTAGTTAAGATCATAAATAAATTCCTCAATGAAAATTATCTTAAAAACAAAAATGTTTTCTGTTAACTTTTCCTACTAGGGAATCAAATACCATTTAACCCATCACAAGTTTTTGATTTTCTTGTTGTTAACTTTCTCTTAATCATGCTTTCTATCACTCTCCATCAGAACATGAACCATTGTTTCCTATTCCATGTCCATGTTTTCCTATGTGGAATACTAGTATGGTTTAACTCGTGTGACCTTTTTACTTCTCTTCCTTTCTTTTAAAGTGATAGTTTTCCTGACTCTTTTTCAGATGTGGGGCTTTCGATGAAGTTTCTAGCCCAATTTTAAAATTACGAGGACGCAATTCCCAAAAGGGGGGAAGGATGTAACATCCCAGGTAAATAAAGAATATGACATTCTCATATTTATTAATATTTTTTAATAAAATATTAAAATTACTTTAAAGGGAATGTTATGTTCAATAGCATACCCAATACGCAACAATGATTTTCTTTGAAATCTTATGTTGCACATTAATAATATAATAATATTATTTTATATAGTAGCTAACTCCTCGCCATTGTAATGGAAAGAATGAACAGAAATAACTACCAAATTATTATATATGCTTTTCAAATATTTTTACATTTATTCAATAAATGTTAGATGCTTAAAATACAAATGAATCCAATTTTATGCGTAAATATTCTTATATTCTTTAAAAGGTCGATTAACTGCCTTTTGATGGGGACCCCTTTTAAATCCACTTTTTGAAAATTTTATATGTTATATTTGACAAAATAAAATTCTTTTTAGAATCGGGACATCAAAATTTACTTTGTATAAATTTTTGGTATTTTTCCGATATAGTTCATTTTTAAGGAATACTGTAAAATGTTGTATTTTAATTCAAAACCTCATTTTAATATAATTTATTTATATGATTATTTTATCTTTCAAATTAGTTTTAAATTTAAATTAGAATATATTTTTACCATTTAATCCAATGGTGGTTATTGAAATTAATTTCACTTTGAAATTGGACTTAAACTATGGTCAATCTTTTGATATATTTAGTTTCGTAAAAATACGCTATTTGTTCTGACAACTAAAATTAATTATTAAATTTATTAATTCAACTTATATGTTTTGAATTTTTTAAAATAGAAATCATTTTTGAATTCGGAATATCAAATATAGCTTAGGGTGAACTTTTGGTATTTTTCTGAAAAACATCATTTTAGATTAATAGTGAAACCACTAAGTGGTTGTTAAAAAACTGACTTTTCGTTTAAATGAAATTATACCACCTCTGTGATTTTAATTTCAAAAATCCGACATACATTGTTGTCATTAGGATGTAAAATGTGGTTCAATGGGATTAAAATAATTTTTTGGTGAATAGTAACTTTTAAGTTTTATTAATCACGATTAAAGGTAATTAGTGTAATTTAGGGTAAAGATAATGTTATAATAATATAAAATGACCTTGAAACATGTACTCCCCTTATTTGATGAGTCATGGCCGACCAATACAATCCATGTGTCATCTTGGGGACCCCATGGAGCCACTTGGGAAAGAAAATGACATTAATAACTTTTTATTTAAAGTTAAAACTAAAATGTCACAAACATGTATTGTTTTACTAAAACAATTTTTACATAGGGTTATACAAGACATATTTTTGAATATAAATAGTAATTGGAAATATAAACAAATTTCATACATCATAGTAGTTTTTTTTATAATTTTTAGACATTAAATAAATTATTTTATATATGACACCATGATGATGCAGCGATTACCTCATTAATGAATTATTTAAATAAAATTAAAATATAATGTGAAATATATAACAAAAACTTGTCAAAAACCTATTGGATGGGTTTATTTCGAAACATTATCACCTTATCCTTGACATATATAATTTTTAGACCTTTAATATCCTAAAATAATTTTATAATAGAGTAACGTTTCATGACTTTCCAAGAGTGCCCCTCCTCCCTCTTATAAAAGGCCCCCACCTCTACCTCCTTACCCACACCTCTCAATGCATTTTCTTGAACAAAATCTTATCATTTTATCTCTCCACATCCCTCTCTTCATCCTATAATCCTTCCATTAGGCATAAAGCTCTTCAAGAAACCCTTTTGGTTCCAATCAAGCGGAGTTACCCGATTTAAAGGTAAATTCTTCCCTACTGTTCTTTTGTTTTATTTTGCTTCTACAACCCCCTAATATCTTTTTATTCCTTTATTTTGTAACAACACCAATGTCTTAAATGTACTAGTATGTTTTTATGAGAAGGATTCGAGCTACACTTCCACACACCTCCGTCTAATGGTTAAAGAACATACTGTTTCCGTTGATGGTGAATTACTGCCTCACGAAACAATGATCGTTCTATCTTCTCCTACCACCTCTCATGGTAGAAATTATGATGGAACTATATTTATCTATGATATATATAATATTCATTTTCTCTCTATGCTTCTGTATTTTACATTTTAAAACATACCTTTATCTTTTTCATGTTGTTTAAATGCGATAATTTCATTTGAGGAAGTGTGGACTACCGCCCCCTGAAGTGATGTGACTCATTCATGCAAAACATGGAATGTATAAAGAATGAAATTAATGAACTTATGTGACCTATATAACATATATATTATACTTTAATTATTATATATATATATCATTTATTTTTAATTCCATTATTTTGACAAGGAAATGAAAGTAGCGTTCATGCGTACGTACGGCCTACCGTCTCCATGGACGGTGCATTTCATTTTATTTTCTCTGAATGTTATGGAATAGTATAAAATTAATATATACTACAAATATATGATATTAAAATCATTAATACTATTCTGTAGATGGGGTGATTATAAGTACATGGGAAATTGTTTTCAAAAAAGTTCAATTTTGACTCATGTACCGAACATCGACAAAAACATCTGATATGAACTCACATTATTAACCAATAATTATAACATTATCATATGTGATATGAACTGAATAATAATCTTTAAAGGATGTCCTTAAGTAATTATAAATTGACCAAAGTTTATTATTCAGGAATATAAAGAAATGGACAACACAAGTCGGACTTGAGGTAAGGGATCCTACCTCTCTCTTTCTTTTAAGTACTCTCTTTCATGTCATTTCTTTTAATCTCATATTTCATATGTTTGGGGATGTTATTTTATATTCATAATTATGTAATTTTTATATTCATATTATCAGATACCCTATTTGTTCTCATAAATCCATTTTTGGATGTTTTAAGTGGCGTTGTTAGGCTGCTGAGTTTTCGTAAGGGATATTTCATCTTACTTTTATTCCCATGAGGTTTATTTTACATTTTCCTCTATTTACTTTGAGTGGTGTATGTAATGCCCATTATTCTATTATTTGTGTATTATAATTTCGTTTATGGGTACTTACATCAATGTCGTATAACCTTCTTTCATGGGGTGTATGTTTTTAAAGTTACCCAAATCGGTAAGGGAACCATCCACCCACCTCTTTTTAAAAGACTTATTTTGTTATATCTTTTAATTTTCATATTATTATGTTGGGATATGTTCTTCTATATCCTTATTGATTTGAAATTTATTACCAAGTGTTGAGATACCCTTTTTGTCTCATCAACTCATTTTCTTATTTTTAATGTGACGATGTTAGGCTGTCGAATTATTACAAGGGAACTTCTTAACCCAATTTAGATTTATTTGGGTTCAACTTGTAGTTATTAAATATGTCATCCTATGAATATATGTGAATGACCTATGATTTTTCTAAACTTAATATCTACTTATATTGGGTGTATTTATATTTGTCACACATAATTATGAGACTGATTTATCCTTAATTTAAGGATACCTTCTTTATAAGAGATTTTATCTCATTTTACATTTCTATTGAGACTTCATTGTTGTTGTGCTCCAATTCACTCTTATATGGTGTATATACTGTACTTTTTCATATTATATCATGAAACCCTTTATTCTCGTGATATTATAAAGTTCTGATTAAATGTTATTCCTGAATTATTTGTATTCAAGTGTCTCTCATTTTGTTAAAAACTCTTTAACTAAAATATCATTTTAAATGTTTTACTGATTTATTCATATAAAAATTTATCATTAATATCAATGTTTTCAAAATGGTTTTAAAGATTTATTTATATGGATATTAATGTTTTAAAATGTTAAAATCTTCAAAGAGTTATGGGAGAATTTGATTCAAACATCTCTTTTCAAAATTTTTTAAATGGTTTTAAAATTGGTATTTAAAATGGATTCATTATTTCAATATCTTAAAATGTTATATTGTTATTGAACTATGGGAATGTTATATTTCTGATATGATTAAGTTATGTGTTATTATTATGTTATGGTTCTTTACCACTGTTACAAATACAGGTGGTTCCGTGATAAACCTAGGGCGGGTGAGCCTGAGATAGCTCTCCAATGCATTGGGTAACGAGATGGAGGTAAATGTTAATGTTTCTCCTAAGAGATTCAGGGAATATATTGTGATGGGTATTCCAAATGTGACTCCCTATGTAGTTGTGATAGCTACAATGCATGTTTAATATGGATTACATAAGTTACCTATATGATTTATGATTTTTGTGTGTTACTCATAAATCTTATGATTTCGTAAGGTACGTTATGAATGAAAAGTTTTGGTTTCATTGATTTGTATTTATTGATGGGTTAATGTTTTCTTTCCATATTTTGTAAACTTTACTGAGATTTTTGTGCTCATCCCATGTTTTTGGAATGTTTTTCACAGGGATTAAAGATGAATAGGATGAAGGATGGGATCAAGGAAAGACATTCTATATAAAACATGGAACTAAACATGTTTCTTTCTAAGAGTTTTTATTTTATAGAAACTTAGTAGAAGTTTCTACTTTGAAATCTTCTGATATGTAATAGTTATGTCCTAATTCTCTAAAATTCTAAACCTGAAAAGATCATCTATGTGAATTATTCATTTAATTCATGATTATGTTATGTTTTATTGCCGGGTCCTTATACTTTTACTGAGGATTGTATCATATCATGCATTGGTACAAAGACTTTCTTCAATGAATTAATTTTTCATAATGTATTTTATGATTTATATAAATTTTTGTATTAATGTTTTATTTAGATTAATCATGACATTGAATATGATGACGGTTGATTTTTATGACTTGAAACATTCTAAAAATTCTTTTACTAGTGTTTGATGACTAAATATTGTTTTATTCTAATTTAGAAAAAATGAACTTGGTATACATCATTGAAATAAACTAGTAGAGTCCATGGAAAATGTACTCTAACCTACGCCACTTGTGAAGAAAAAAAAATCTCTAGATAATCATTGAGTCTTTCCAAGACATTGATAAGGGATATCAAAATAATGAACTATGATAAGTGGAAAATTATATTTTTATTTGAAAAATAGAATATTTCAATGTTTCTAGAAGATTCATAAAATTTAAACCTGAAAGTATCAATCAATATAATTAATCGTATATTTGAAATCCTTGTTTCATTGACCATATTAATAAAAAAGTTAGAAACCTATATTTTGATGTATATTTTATTTTAATGGTGGGATTGTGATGTACAAGATAAAGTTGACTAAGGAATAATTTTTATAGAGTGTAAATAATTATTCAAAAAAATATTTTGTCCATGAAAATTCATGTTTTCCCAAAAAAAATATTTACACAGCTTCAAGATGTATAATCTATTAGAGATAGAGTATGAAGCCATATTTATGAACAAATATTGGTATTCTAAAAATATATCTTACTGAAATTCCGTGAAGGCACGCATCATGGAGTCTGTTCTACTACTGAATATTTTCTCTATGAATGTTTTCATAAATTTTATTTATTACATGGAGATAGTGAATATAGATTCTATTCAAGAATTGGATATATTTGGGTTCCGAATAAGAGGAGGCATGTTCCTTTTTTGAGTAACGTGTGGGAAAACGAATTTCAGGAACAAACATAAATTTTGAAACCTATTTCCACAGAGTTGGTACATCTCAAAATCAAACCCCTATATCAATAGACATTATCCGATGACTAAATACAAGTCCTTATAATTTTTAATATTTCCCATTTTAGAATATGAAGTGACATCTCCTAAAACTACCAAAATAATGTCCCAACTACAATAAGATGGGTTATCTCATTTTTTTATGAAAGTCAAAATTAAATTATTCCTAATTCATAGCACGTATCTAATAAATATTATGCTCAAATTAGATGATATCTATAGAAATATTATCATATTTGATACCATGTGAGTCAATGTGATTCTGGGAACACCGTGACTCCTCAAGGTTTGGAATCTCATTATGGGAGAAACTATTAAGGGTGCGTGAGTAAAAATCTCAATAGTCATTATAAGATGATCAAAGGGGATCAATCGGGTCCATCGATGTCCTGATTTATGATTCACTTGAATTAAAATCTCATTATAGTTCTATTCAGTACTAGCTCATTGTACGATTTTAGTTATACTCTTGTTGTGAATCATATAATATAAATGATCAAATGGTGTGTCATGTATTAAAACTCAAATCCTATTAACCAGTGGGAGACTAAAGCCTTTAGGTGTGTATTTTCATCAATAATCCTTATGTGATTTCAATATTCTTAATAAGCATAGATATAACATGATTTTTAGAGTATAGTGGTTGAAATCCATTTAGGTCCATATTTTTTTATGCCCTAAATATATGTTTGACAACACTAGTTGTTGATTTATCTTACATAAAAGTGGATTATGATGTAAATAAGAGTAGTGCTACACTATTGGATCTAGTATGCAGGAAAATATATTACTAATTTTATATATATTTAGATTTATATATGTTGATGTAATTACACATATACAGATTCTAACAATCATTGACAAATACTCTATTGTATTTATTTAAAATTTATATGGTTTCCCACTCGAGAGAGAAGTTAATTTATAATTGAACACCGAAAATGTACGTGTTTTATTTCACTTCTATATTATAGTAGGACAATGATAGAATAATATAATTATGTTTTAGTTATAAGATTCAGAATGTAAATTTTTTATTAAACCATGTACATCACTATTAGATGCACCAAATTTTATAATTAATAATTTCTTTAAAACTCTTCATCCTTTTATGGATTACTATAAGATAATCCAATTTATGAAAAAAAATAATTTTAGCCATCTAAAAATTATTTAATTTTTTTTAAAAAAAATAGTTCCACATGGTTCCCAAAACATTATTATAATCCAATTACCATAAAAATTTATTTCAAAAGGATGTAATTTAAAAATTATATTTATAGATAAATTATAAAAAATATTAATATATAGTCATTACCTTTGCTCTAAAGTTTTAAATAATACTATTTATTAAATAGATTTATGTGATCTTTCAAATTTATTTGAACTCTTTTTTGGTGGTATTCATTGATGGAATTTTTTCTATATTCATTTACTATGTTTTGTCATGAACAACACTTAGCCATAGTATTTTTTATCTAGAGAGTTCATAACCATCATATTAATATTTAAATGGATTATTTCTAAATGAAATATTTATGTTTACATGTCCAGGTTATTTCGAAAATAGGTTCCACTATACATTATGAAATTATATAATATATTATCTATTTCAAAACATTGTGTAATTTCTTTGATATATGTTATTTCAATAGCTTTGAAGGTTATTACAGTTTCATGGTTCATGAATCTTCATGACATTCTTCATTGATGAAATATTTTATAATGAGAGGAATTATATTCTAATTTGGTTATATGTTATTGAAACATTTTCATGAGATTAATGTTTTGATTTTTTCACCACCTATTCTTCAATTTTTAGAGACTATATGAGGATATGTGGTCTATTTGAATTCATCTACATTATAATGGAGATGTTTTCTCCTGTACATAGATCATATTTTAGTTTATGGATCATGAATTTCTTGGTGCCATTCGAGTAAAGACATTGAATATTATTTGGATTTAGTTAATGTATACCATGAAGAGAAACAATAATTATATTACAATTTTTGTATGGAATTTATTATGTCCAATGATCACAAAATATTTAAAATTCTATACTCACAAATATATTTTAATTTATGTTAATTAAATTTTTTAATACCTTCATAATTTTTAATATTACATGATTTATCTACTAGGTACTAGAAATTCAATAGATGGTTCAATGAGTATAATGTAATATGACTAATTTTATAAGGTGGATTAAGATTAGGGGAAGCTAATATCATTCATATTATTTGTGTGTACGGATTTTTCTGAGCATGGTGATCTTTTAGTTTACATTCAAGTTTCCTTTTTTCTATATTTGTTTTTGTATGAAACATATTTTCTTACATTTGACCCTAAATATATAGCAATGGTGTCCAAACTCAATGGTTGTGAGACCACTGAGGGATTGAAACACAATAAGTAATAGATCGTTAATTTACGATATCATATTATTATTCATCCATCTTATGAAAAAAATTAATTTTTCCCCATCGAGTTTGAGATGGGTTATTCATCCCAAAATTTAAAATATGTAGAAGGAAATTGTATCATAGTTTTGGTGGTTTGTCATGAAAAAGAAGTTGGAATAGTTTATATCAATATTTCTCACTGATAAATATATCAAGGTGAAGCACCAATGTAAAATTGATATGTTGTAATATTTACGTATACCATATGAATTTTAAGAAACAATCCTTGGATTTTTTCATAGTTATAAAAATAATGGTTTTGAAATTCATTTCTATATGGGTGATTCTGGATTAAATAATAAAGAATCTCAATTTGTCCAAATTTGTTAATACAATAATGTTGAATATGTATCAAAACACTTAATTCCTGAAATTTTAGTGATGATTGACATTTTAGTTTAAATAATGGATGCAAAGGACCCCAATTTTACATCTTTGTTTTTTATGTCCTTCTAACAAACCCTTAAAACATAGATGACCATGAGAATTACTTATCATTCACAAATAGATGGAATTTCTAAGAGGACAATCCAAATTTTTGAAGAAATTACTATAGATTGTGTTATAGATTTCAAATGCTCATAGGAATATCATATTCTATTAGTGAATTTCTATTATAAAAGAAGATATCATACTTTGATATATGTGGCTCCTTTCAATTAATTGTATGATCTTACCTAATTCCTGACATTGATGGGTGGATATGGGTGAGAATTATATTATTACATCATTCATTATGTATGAGACAATATATAATATTTAGATGATTATAATGTTTTTTGAGAAGGATCAGAGTTTTCCAACATCATTTATAGTTTATTGTCATTGAAGGTTATCATCTGATGTGGGTGATTGTATTTTATTATGAATCTATATAAGTCCATGTAATTATCTCTATATTAAGAATATAAAATATTCCATGTGGTATATTTTCTATTTTTATTCTATATAAATAATTGATAATGATTCTTATAATTTGGATTTGCCATTAATTTATTATTTATATGCATAACTCATTTCATGTATCTTAATTGATTAAGTACAGACTGGATCATTACCAAGTGATACTATGAGAACATGTATATCATAAAATGAATGATATCTTGATTCACATTTTAATATGGAATATTTATGGACATTGTAATATATTATAAGGGGGAATAAGTTTTTTGGTATTACTATTATTGTAGTATAGTATGATTTGGAAAGAGTTATATGATCTTGAGAAGGAAATTCAAGAGTAGTGGCCCAATATAATCTACAAAGTCACCAATATACAAATTTTAATTAACATAAAGCCTAAGGTAAAATAGTTTGTAACACCACCATATTTTGGGAATTTTTTATTTTGTTATGTATTTATGAATATATATAATACTTGAGTTGTGCTTTCAGTGTTCCTGGAATGATTTGGAGTGATACATATGGGTTTTAAAGGGTTAATAGTTTGAGAATAGATTTTTGATACCATGAACTATCTCCAAAAAATCATTATTGAAAAATATGAGAATCAATATGTAGGTTCATGTATGGGATATGTTTTGGAACACCCATGTATCTTCTGAGGAGAAACCATGTTGTACTATAATTAACAGATTGTCGCATATTCATGATAGTCACATAATTTTCTTAACTATGTGGCACAGTTGTGTTGCCTCTATGTTGTTAGACTATAGGAACACAAATTTGGAGCATGGTTCTCCAAATAGAGTAGGTAGAACCATCATTGTCTCTAATTAATATATTTTATAATGCATTGGGTTATAGCAGGGTTTGACAAATTGCATGGAATATTCATTTTATGCGCATTAAATACTTTGAAAATTAGTCATTATTATAGAATGAGGCCCTAAAGCACTCAATTTTATTCTTATTTTTTATTATATGAATATATTATTCCTCCTTATATTTCCCTATTTATACAATTTTATTTCGGTTGTGTTTTAAATAAACTATTGTTTTTGGATATCTAGAATAAGATGTAATTCTTTTTTTCCACTATTTCTCTTTAGATCGTATCATTTTATTTCACCAGAAACATTAGATCTAATTCTTTATGGATTAATATATGTTATATGATTTGTTTTTATGAAATTATAATTTGATATATTTAAGAGAATGGATTTTCAATCTTATGGATATTTTTCCTTTCATTGTTTTCATTGTCCATTAGGTGTTTGATATATTCTCTCTCATCACTACATAATCAAGAACGTCAAGTATTTTGGTGTATTGAAATGTTTTCATGTTTTAAAAATAAAACATTTAGAGAGTCATGAAACAATTAATTTTGATTTTTGAATTTGGAATAAGAAATATTATAGGGATTTTGGAAATCCTCTTGGTTTATAATTTTAAAATTATGGTTTTTATTTTTTCAAAGCATGTTTATTGATAAAAGTTTTTTAAGGGAAGAAAATTTTTATTGTGATCATTGATATGGAATATATTTTCCCATATATGGTGGAATCAATTTATATTGAATTAAATTGTGGCCTGTGGAAATATACTTGTGGCTCAAAGCCAATGGTGTAATGGAAGATGTAAATAATATAATTATAATGAAATTGTGGAGGATGGGATACCAAAATTTACTAAATATAATTATCATTAAATATAATAATTTTATATTATCGAGTTATAAGGATGGTAATTGAATGATAAAAGAATGAGAAGGAAAAATGTTTTAGTTTAGTTGGTTTCCCATGAACTATTTATCTTTTTATCTTTTTTGAGATTCTCACCCATTATTCACATTTTCATCACTTTATTATAAAATTTTATTTTATAAAATATTACAATATACTAATTTACTATTATCATGGTTTGGTAAGTCTTTAGGTATTTTCTTCTAATTGATATACTCATCGTATTCTTGGTGAAATGTCTGCATTTATAGATGTAATTTAGAGGGACTCAGGAAATGGAATGGCATCTTACTTCTATACTGAACTACCTTGACATCTTGAGAAAGGAATGTATATTTAGATCTTGGATTTTTTTTGGGTTATGATTTGGATGACTCCATGTTAGATTCATTAGTTTATTTCATCTTTTTTTCATATGTTTTTGTCTTTTATTTTGTTTTGAATCAAATATATTTTTAATATTACTTTTACCTATATTTGGGGTCATTACTAGTAATGCATTATATAGTTGGTTTTTTTATTTATATTTTACCTTTTTAGTTATGTTTTTTTTATTTTTGGAAAATCATCCCCCAAAATCATAATAATCCATTAGCATTTATTTTCAACCTTTGGTGTCTTGGTGATGTCACATAAGTTAAGTTTCTCCTCCACCTCCTCGCAAGACTATTAGTTGTGGAATATTGTTATAAAAAGACTTAAATTCCAAATCAAATTAATATTTTTAAGTAATATTCATTATATGTTATGTAAACAATAATAGTAGTGATTTTTAGCTAAAATCAACATAACATCAATCATGAATAAATTACATGTTTCATAAAATACAAGATTAGTATTAATAATTATACTCCTACCTCATTAATTTAGTTTATAATAACATAAAACATTGTGATTATTATCCATTTAATGAATTAAATCATGATAAATGAAAACAGTAAAAATTTCTTGTAGATATAAAATAATCTATATAATATAAAGAGTTAATAAAAATTACATTTTATCATGAAGTCCCAAACAAAATTTTAATATGTGAATTTTGAAATATCAAAATATCTATACATGTGATAACACCATTTCAATTCACTAATATTAATAATTATAATTTAACTCTAATAGATATTATTTAATAATTTGAACACCACATTTTCCATTAGTCTTCATTTTTTTGAAACAGAGTTTGACGATAACATGATATTATCTATTTCTCTATTTTAGATAATTTCCAATTTAATTACCATTATTCATCATAATTTGTAATTTTTTTAAAATAAAATCACATAAAATTTTATAATTTAAATTTTATCTCTGTGATAACATTCATCATATTACATATCAAAAAAATATTAATATATTTAGATATGGATTGTATCGAAATTGTAAGATAAATAAAATTGTGTATTTTAAGAGATATTATTTATAATTTAATTGTAGAACTAAATATATTAAAAATATACATACAAATGAAATAATATTATCCAATTATTAAATTAATTTATATGTTTGTAAAAGTTGTAATAAAAACATGCCTGCAATAATTTTTTTTTGAAAATTTCATATAAATAAAATAATGATAGTCTAGATGTAATAATTATGCTTCATGAACTATGTTTATATTTAAATTATTGATATATAATTTGAATGCATTATAAATATTTCAAATCATACAATCTTCTTTAATATTAACTATTATTAAGAACTAAGTGAATTCCAATTTATTAATTGATGTAATAATTTACTAGTTAAATAAAATTTTCCATGTAAATTATTTTATTCTAATTTATTTAGTAAAAAAATTAACATCACGTGATAAATTTTTTCAATTTAATGTTATTTATAAGTATATGTAATCTCATTTATTTTCTAAATGTGATAATTATGTTAAAAAACAGTTTTAGATACCGACATGAAATAAAAATTATTACTCCATGTTTCATTATTTATTGATTATAACATAGTCATTTTTCATTTATAAATCATGTGAATGGGTTATCCTATAATTATATTACTATCATACAATAAAATATTTATTAAAAAAATTAAATTATCTATTAGTTTGTAATACAAATTATTCTTCTTACTTATAAATTTTCATATTTGTCAGCATTAACCCTTGCGATTTCCATATTTTTTCCTCTTTAAGGATGATCATTCCCTTTTTAAAATGGAATCATTCGGAATGATTTATTCACAAATTCACATTACAATAAGTAAAATTCCTTGATCCCCTATATTTAGATTTTCAATAATTCAATATAAACCCAAAAATTAGGATATAGTAAGATGATTACAAAATGAAAAATATAATAGAATCCTTTTAAAATTTCCCTGAATGCAGGGAAAATACATCCTATTTATTTTGATTCACAAGGACATGATAAATGAATAAATACTTTAATATTGAAAAAATTATTAAAAACTAAATGAATATAGGTTCACATATATATTAAATTCACATAAAATTAATATTAAATCAATTTTATTTTTGTATTTAAAGAAGGTTAAATGTTGCATTTAAAACGCTTAACAGGTTCAAATTCACAAAATATAACATTATATTATATAATTAACAATAAAAAGCATTGAAAGTTGAAATCGGAATGATATGTAGAACTTAAATCAAATTTGGCTACCCATATGTAACAATCAAGAACTACATGATAGTAACATGGCCAAACCCTTACAAAATTCTCCACCTTTATACTAGTATAAGAATTTTTTAGAACCCTATACAACATAAGTACTTCATAGAGAAAATTTATTTGAAAGTGAAATGACAATATAACCCTTATGATGGTTTAGGTTAATGCTTACAATTTGAAGGATTGCCTTTTCCCAACTAAAGAAAATATGGTTTTACCCTTACCCTATCTATTTTTTACCCTTACATCAACTATTTAGTATACAATCTACCATTACATGAGGTATTTGTTAACTTTATATGGATAATTGTAATAATTATCTACATTCTTGTAACATTAAAATAATTTTACACACCCATTATCGTATATTTAGAAGTTTGAAAAACTTTTATTTGATCACTGAAAGAGCATTAGGTACGCATTTATAACAAGTAAGACTTATATATAGCTTGTTCAAAATGGGTTTACCATTATGAAAATTTTAAAAATTGGAAAACCCCAATGAAGTGGTATGTTACATAATATGGTTTAAATTAACATTAATAATATTTAATTTTCACATAAAATCATAAAAATAATTAAATATCAATTTATTATCATTTCCAAAATCATAAATATAATTCAAAAAATTAGGATTACATTAAATAATTGAAAATTACTTATAGAACCTGAAAATTTTAAGAGAAAATTTGTATTTGATATTTTTTTATAGAAAAACTATGAATAGAAAAACAATTGGCACCAAGAATAATCTATGAAATATTTAAATTAAAATAAAATTGATCCCATTGAAAGATTTGGGAACATAAAACCCCAATTTATAATGAACCATAATATAATATACAATTATTTCCCAATTTTTATATTAGTGGGAATGTATATTACTCTATATATTATTAAATTTTTATATTATATACATGTATAAACAATTTTATTAGTTATCTATTAATTTATAATAAAATTAGAATACTTTGAAAAAAATGTACTCTAAAAAACTTTATTTTTTATAAGATAGTTTAGTCATGTTTTCCAAACATATTTTAAAAATGTATCATTATCATATTTAGAAACTGTAATTTATAAAATTGTATTAATTTTTTAAATCATTGTATGATAGTTAACATAGTATAAAACATTTTGATTTATCTGTAATGTTTCGTTTTTTGATGAATAGTAAAATGTTATAAGTTTTATTTAAATCATCCATTTTCTTAACATTATTTACATAGTTAAATTATAGATTAAATTATTTGAAAGTTAAATTAATTCAATTTTATTAAAATTTAATTAATTTAGTTAACTTTAATCAAATTAATATTAAATTATGACCATATAAAAATTTATACTTATGGGAACTTTCTTTTTGGAAACCAGTTTTTTCCTCACGTGTTCAGGTTTTCTACTAATTGGGTTCTTATTATTATGTGAATTGAATTTGAAGAAGAATATTCCATATTTGGAACCAAATTAATTTATATTACCTAATAAGTTAAACTTATTGTTTTACCATAATGAATAGTCAAGATAACAAAAACTAATTATCGTGTTAATTGTAGGAACTAATTTATTGACTGTTAAATAGAGATGATAATGGATTCAATAACCATAAATCATGTAATACAAACATTTTATAGAAATATTTAGATAATACACCTCTAATATTGTCTAATTACAGAATTTTTATCATTTTTGAATAATAAAAACATGGGTGTAGTTGAATCTTTTCATAATTTCCATGTGTGTCCTCTCCCCCTCTTCAGAAAGGCCCCCCCATATCCTCCATGATTTACACATACAAAGAGATTTGGTAAAGACAATACCAATCGAAATCTATTTCATAAACCCATAAAAAATACTATTTTTCACAAATCCCACCTATTAATCCGTACGGTGAAAACCTAAAGAAGTTGTCCCAATAATAGTTAATATCCAAAAAATGAGAGTTATTAATTTGATTCTTATACAATGTCCATGAAATATTACTAAAAAATTATTTTATAATATCATAATTAAATAAAACAAACTATCTTGTTAATATGTTAACATAATTACCTATATCCATCTCATCTTCCGTCAAATTGAAACTAAAACTGTTGATCACATGTACAATAGACTACCACCTCACGAACTGATGTAATTTGTTTTCAATAGATTATATTCTAGTAGGGATATAATTTGGTATTTAAAACATGTATATAAAATTTATGATATTATTATACTTTAGTAATTTTAATATCATATATACCTCCTTAGTTTAAATTCCATTTAAAATATGATAACGTCACACGTGTGTACGGAGGACTACCACCTCACAAGATGATGAGATTCATTTTGAACTTATGAATTACATGGTATGTAATATGAATAAATTTATTAAATATATTTTATATATTGAAATTATATATTTTCTGGAAAATTAATATATAAAATGATTCTTCATACTCTCACCCATTAATTTAATGATGACATCAATTGTGCAAACATATGACCCACCATCTACATTAATAGATATTATCCCTTCTTGATTTTCAAATTTAATTATTAACATAAAAAATTTATATAAATAAATAAATTATATTTATATGATAAGTATCATTTGGGATATTGTTTAACTGTATAATTCATTTGAATTCAAACATTCTTGACAAAACATTCATGAGAAAAGCAATCAATTAATACTACAAGAAATGATAATATTAAAATATTATTCATGAACGAGTGGTAAGATGTTATTATTGGATTATATGTGTTATTATAAATATGAAAAGGGATTTTAATAAATAAATAACTTTATTAAAACCATTATAATAGTGGTCACAAATGTTCAACCAAAAGGAATCATAAGGCAATTTCTTTCATCTCAATTTCTATTTTCTGAGGTATATTGTAATGTTATCAATCTAATTACATTTATATTTTATATAAATAGACTATTTTAAATGTGATATCATGATTAATTAATAATTCATGTAATTTAGATTACAATTTGAATTATTTCATCCTAGGGTATTTGACATAAAAGTTACCAAGTAATGATGAATTTCATAACTCAATTTTTTATTATTAGGTTATATTAATATTTCTCTTTCATTGATATTATATGATTTTGTTTGTTGTAAAAATATACTATATTATTATGTATATACACTTTTTTATGGGTCTATGCATTTTATAAAGATAACCGATTCATTGGTTAGTTCTCACATCAATGTTAGGATCATTGTCACTTCTTATCACACAATCTCATTTTAATTGGGATTGTCTATAAATGAATATAAATTAATGGAAAATATTTTATAATTATATAAAAACCCTCTTTAGTTTTCCAACATATTATATATTCTTGGTTTTTTCATTTAATATTATATTTTTTCAACTTTTTAATACCTTAAATTACTGATAAATTTTTCATAATAAAATTTTATATCAAATAAATGTTCGATTAAAAATCCACTTCCTTCCAATCCCAAATTTTAAAAAAAATCATCAAGGATTTTAAAATCATATAAAATATTTTTTACATAATTTTTTCCAATTATTGAATTTTTATTAAATTTTTTGAAATTAATCTTCATGTAATTTTATTGGAAAATTCTCATTTGGATTCTTCCAAAAAATGTGATGGGAATAACTGTTGAAATGAGAAAGGCATGTATGTACATTCTTTATATCATGAAAATTCATGTTCAAAATCATAAATATTAATTATTAGTGGTTATATTCAAAGATAATTTTTAAAAAAAATATTTTTTTGAATATTATTTTTGTGTTTAAAAATTATTTTAAAATTTAAAAGTGTATAATTTCTACAAGAATGTCGTAAATGAATGTTTATAGAATTTATATTTTTGACAACAACAACCCTTTATTTTATATATACTACACTAGTTATTTCTTTCATTCATATAACCCTTATTCATTATATGGATGTATTATGGTCATTTTTACTAATTAAATCATTGAAATTAACTTACTTGATTCATTATTATTGTCAAAAAAAATCTATTGATATATTTATGTTCCTATCATCATTGGAAATTATATTTTCTTTTAATTATCCATATTATTTATCATGGATATGTTAATTTTTTAAACCATATATTATTTCAATAATCAGTTCTATACATTGAATTTTATTTGTTTCGTCTAGGGAAATAGAGATAAATCCATATATTTTACTCAATACAGTCATTTAAGATAAAGAACATTTTTCGTGAATAAAATGGTTTATTTGATATATGTTGTATTCATTATCCAAGTAGTGATGGATGGGGCACAGAATAATATGTCACCTCTAGGAATCAACAGTCTTTTGATGTTAACTAGTAAGATATTATTAAAATTATTTCTACTTTTGTTTTTAAACCATATTATGAAAGGACTTGATAGTAGATGAATCATGGTGCATATGATAATGACATCAAAAAACTAAAAATATACTTCATTGATAATTCCAATATTTTTAATGATGAAATTGTTATAATGAAATTGTATATGGATTCATATAATTTTTATTTATGATAATATGACATATTTTTCATTTATTTACCGTTTAATACTGATTATGTCTAGTATATTCATGATAGTTATGTTATTTATATGGAATTTTTGTTAGTTACTTTCCATTATATATTGATTATTAATTATCTAATCACGATTTTTAGTTTATTGATTCAATAGAAAGTGTGTTCAAATTGTTATCATTTCTTATTTATTATTTTATTTTGATTAGTCGGTATCTAATAATGATACTTAAATAATGTATTAAATTTATCTTGAATAACACATGATAGCTTCAGATTTATGTAACTATTACTATGATTCTATAACCATCCATATATTGTTTATGTTCCCATGAATCCATGAAGTGTATTATGAATTATATGCAAGGATATGATATAAGGAAAAATGACATTCTATAAATAATATGTTATAATTTTTTCATTCAAATGTAATTAAATGTTCATGTATATTACTATTTACTAAGACTACCAATATATTTTTCCCTTAAAAATGTTATTACTTGTATTTTATAACAATTTAATAATGTAGCCACCAGTTTTGGTTTACTATATTCAGGGCCATTACAATATGTACCAAATTAATAATAGTAGAAAACATGGGATCTATAATTTAAAAAAATAGATTATGGATCACACCCTATAATATACATTGAGGATATGTAGAGAAAAAAATAATAAATTTTTGGTGAGATAAATATTATGTTGGTTATCTTGGAAAGACATCACTGTCATGATAATAAAGGTGTATTTTTTTATGGAACAGATGCCCCTAGTGGTAAAAACATCAAAAAAGACATGTCAACCATAATATTACTATAACCAGGTATATTATAACAAATATTATTGTGTACTCTGTTTGAAACTCATTTGGGATATGCCTTATATGATTCACATTTTCATTACAAACTATTATGAGGGATTCGGACAAATTATGACATTGAATTATGTATTTTAAACTTATGTTTTTTATATTGAAAATATGGTGTCTTGATTTAGATATCCTATAAATTATTAAATTTTTTTCCCTAATGATTTCTATTTCCCACACTACACTTATATGTTTTAGTCCATGGTTTTAACCTGAAGGTATCATGTTAATATTGAATATGAAGGAAAATTCAGCACCTATGAGGAACCAAATAGAATTATTAATGATATTAAAGTTGTCAATATTATTCAAATAAATTAAACCAAAATAATATTAGTGACCTAGACCATCTTCAACTCTTAAAAGAATCAAATAATAGAAGGATGGAGTTTACTAAGTGAACTAGTGGTCGACCCCAATGAAAAAATAATGATCGATTTCATTCATGTTATAAATGTGGAATGGGAAAAAATAATGTTCCTCAAAGTAATGGAGATATTTTTTATGTGTGGAAAATTGCTACATAACTGGTGAATTTATAAGTAAAAAATGAAGTGTATGATTGAAGGAAATAAACATCATCATAGAGAGCCATTTAATGTTCATTGTTTAAAATTTGGGGAACATATACATTATCCACCTCACATCCCTCATTTAATTACTAACACCTATAAAAAGGATGGTCTTATGATGAAATAAAATGAATGAAGTATTTAAGTATTGGTATTCATTAATTAAATAGTAGAATTATTTTTACCAATAGTATTTTTTTATGGGTCACATGAAACATCTATGGATTGTGTTAAATTTTATAGGCATATATGTCTTAAATAACATTGGACTTTTGGAAAATATCATGGGCTTATGAGTATAGTATTTATCATAAGCCTAATTTATTAAACTCCCCTTTTATATTTTATATTATGGGTTTCTACTAATATTTCATATAATTGAGGAAATAATTTTAGTAAAAAACCCATTCGATTAAAATATGATTTACTAAAAATGTAATTTAATGAATATTTTCCTTACTATTTTCAGAATAATATTAAAGGTGTAGGTAATATTTATAGTTTATCTTATTATTGATTTTAAGGAAATTATAAGCTAGTATACATTGAGAATGTTATTGGAATTATATTAAAATGTTTTTAGAAAGTGGATAACCAACATCCAGAGTGAAAATCAACCACATCAAACAAGGTCGTGGAGCTTAAACCCATAACTAAAAGATATTAAGGGTTTTATTCCTACTATTGGCCTATGTGATGTTATGTTTAATATTTTTTTATTTTTAACATAACAAATTGTATGAATAAATTTCAATGATGAACGAGTGGGTTAATATTTAGTTATTTTGATTTATATATTCTGGTAACCATATTGGTCATTGAAAATAATTAAATATATACAAAATGATTTATCACTCGTTTATGGATATTAAATTCTATTAAAATTCAATATTATATCATTAGGTTGAAGAAAATTATTTTTGGATATTCATTTATTGGAGTAAGCGATAAATTATAAATTGATCGAGGGAAAAATATATGAAATTGTGCTTATGAAATAGAAATATGTCAAATAAGTATGTTTCCAAATTCTCATATACAATAAAAAAATAACACAACATTATAAAATAAAATATATATAACTATTATCCTTTTATCGCTATATTTTATTAATCAAATGGACTTTTAAATCATCATTGTTTTTTATATTTTTGGTTGTAAAATTTCTATTGATTATTCACATTATTATTATCAATAACCTCTATCAATATCTATAATTATTTATTCTTTTCTTCTGTCAAATATATTTTATTTCCAAACTATGTTCCCCAACATGAAAACTATGTTTTTTATTATTCTATTGGTCATTAATATATCATGTAATCTTATATAAAGATGAATATTTGTAACCCTATTATGATGTCATATTTTCAATGTTTGTATTTGCAAATGTCGAACCCTTATTTATCTATATCTGGTTTAAATTACAAGGACATAATTTTTTAAAGGTGGAGAGAGTGTAACACCCTAAAATATCAAAAGATAAACATTTTATTCAATAAAATATATGACATGAGACAACTATGTTATATGATAATGTAAAAACATTGGGCTTTATGATATATTTATTTTAAAATTTATTTTATCCCCTCAATATCTTGTGGAACACCCAACCCCGAGTCTAAATGAACTGTGGTATATTATACCATTATAAAATAGCTATTAAATTGATTGTTATGGATAATACAATTGAAATTATGAAATATATATTGATTAAAAAATTATAAAAAAATTTGTATGACATATATTTAATTTTAATAAAATAATAATCATTTCAAATAAAAATAAATGTTTTATAGAAAAAAATATCTCTCTAAAAGATGGTTTGGTCATGCTTTGAAATTTTATGTAAAATTATTTTTTTATAATTTTAGAAAATTTATTTGATAACAGATATTAATTTTTACAATCAAAATTTTTAAATTACCTTAATGTTCAATATTTTTGTTTTTTTTCATGTAATGTTTAATTTTTCAATGAATAGATAAAAAAAACTGATTTTTTAGAAAACTTCCTTTTGTGTAAATTATTTACATAGTTGTATTATATTTTATATTATTTATGAAGTAAAATTGTTCCAATTATATTATAATTTTACTAATATTGGTAATTTTAATAAAATAAATATTAATATTTTATATTAAATCATTTTATACTTATGAGAATTTTCTCATTAGTAACCCACTTTTTTGACTTATATTGGGGTATAATATTAAATTTCTCTCTACCAATTATTTGAATTTAATTTTTAAAAATGTATTAAATTTTTCATATTAGAATAATTTATATTATATAAATGGTTAAACATAATTTTTTACCATTATGAATAGTTAAATCAGTAAAAATTTAATTACCGCAGTTACACTAAAAACTATTTTACCATGGGGTTAAACATTGATGATATGGGATAAAATGTATTAGAAACATGTCAAAAAAAATTTATCGACATATATCTAACAAATAACATATATTATTTTTTAATGATCAATTTTGGATGTTTTCAAAATGAAATATACTGGTTTTAAATGATTTTGTTAAAAATATCCATGTGTATCCTCTCCGCTAATTATAAAAGGCCACCCTTCGCCTCTTCTATTCACACCTACAAAAAAAATTATTAAAATATTACCTCACAAAATAACATATGAAATCTCTTAAAAACATAATATATTTTTTAGTTTGATAATAAATCCCACTTAGTATATATTTTGGTGAGAAACTAAACATGTTGTTGAAATAAGAGGTAATATTATAAAATGTGTGTTTTTGTATTCTTTATTTTCACACATCCTTAGAATATTATTAAAAAATTATTATATAATAAAAATATAATCTAACATGTACTTATATGATATTATTTTATGGTCATGAACTATGTCTGACTCCACTTTAAATAAATGAGAAACAAAATTTTCAAACGTGTGTATATTAGGCTACCTCCTCGGTAAGTGAGTTATTTCATTTTCCTTCACCTTAATTAATGGATGAATATAGTGATGGATATAGAAAATATATATGATATTTATGATATTAAAATTATAATTTAAATTTTATAATAAGTATACCCTCTTATATTCCATTCAATTTAAAATATGACAATATCACTCAGGTTTTGGGTGGACTACCACCTCGCACAATGACGTGACTCGTTTCCCACTTAAGATTTATATTGAAGAAAATGAGGATGTATTTAGATAATAAATTTTATCCATGTGAAATTTTATTTACTCAAGGAAGTTATTATATCACCCACTTTCATAACCTTTCATCTATTAAGGAAATGAAAACATCACTTGTGAAGATATACAACAAACTCTCTCCATGAAGAGATGTGATCCATTATTAATTTCCAATTGTCCATAATTATTCTCTAAATTTATATAATAAAAATTTATTCCTATAGAATTAATATAATATTATATATGAGGGAACTATCTAAATAAAAAGAACTAAAACTATCATGACAAAACACCGAAAATAAAACAAGTCAATTAATATCTGAAATAATGAAAATAATGAAATAATATAAACTATTAGGTGATATAGTGTTAAAAGAGGGTCATATGTGGTATTATAAATATTAATATTATCTTTTAATAAATTAATAACCTTCATAATAATATTATATCTAAAGGTAAATAAAATAAAACACAAATAATGTCTGAGGTATTGGACTCTATCTCAATTTCCATTGATTGAGGAATATTATAACATTATGCACCAAAGATAATTTATATGATGTATATTTTACACATTTTACATGTAATATATTGATTCATCTATACAGAATGGTATTATATGGGGAAATTTTAATTATTTCATCATAGAGGATATGACTTAAATTCCACCTATAAGAAAATAATTTTAAAACTCACATTCTTTACATTGGATTATATTACTTCTCCATTGACTTTTAGATTCTAAAATTATGTGTGTAATGAATATTCACTATATTTTTTTGTATTTACACTTTTTAATATGTATTTTAATTTTATACAAATTATTGATTTTGTGGTTAATTCTCATTTCATTTTTGTAATGTTTAAAGTATTTATTAAACAATCTACATTAAATCATGATTAATTATACTTGAATTTACTGAAAAATAAATTATTTTATAATTGTATAATAAACCATTATAATTTTCATATACTATATTTATTCATAATTTTTTGATGTAATTGTTCCATTTTCGTATTTTTTCTTCTTACAGAAATTAACAACATATTTTTATTAAAATTCATCAACATTTCTTCCTTTAGTTTGGATTTTTTTTATTACAAAATCTTTTTTTAAATCAGAAAATTCTTATAAATTTATTGAAATGATTTATTAAATAAAAATTTACCCTTGATTTAATTTTAATTTTTTTAATGGAATGTTCTTTTCGTTTTCCCATACAATGTCTATTTAAGAATTTTATATAAAATATAATAGAAATATTTTTTTAATGTGTACTTATTGCATTGAATTTCACATCGTCATTACCAATCATTTTTTCAAAGATACATTTATAAGACTAAAAGGTTATTTTCATATAAAATTATTTTAAAATTAAATATACAAACATTTTAAAAATGATTTCAGATTTAAAAAATATATTTTCCTTAAAAAAATATGATGACATTTTTATGGTAGTTTTACTCATCGAGGACCAAAAACAATTATTTTACTTATGTTACACTAGGTATATGCTTTGTCAATATCGTAATTATTCATTAAATGTATGGTTTATGATCATTTTGACAGAATAAAATATTTTAAATTTTTATTCTTGATTCATTTTTGTAATCAATAACTTTACCCTGAAATATTCAATTTCTTTTCAAAATTAGACATTAAATTTCAACTAAATATACATATAATTTATCATGGATATGTTCATTTATTAAATAGTATATAATTTAAATAACATGTGTTCTATATGTAATGTTATTTTTTATCTGGGGAAATATTAATAAATTTTTTATTCTTTACTCAATGTAGATATATGGCGATAAGGCACATTATTCATGAATTAAATAGATTTTTCGATATATAATGAATTATTGGGAATGTAATTACAAGTGGGGACTATAATTATATATACCCTAGTTGGATCAATATTCTCATGAGGTGAATCAATAATATTGTATTAGCGGGATTCCTATTTGTAATTTGAAACCATTATGTGATGTTCTTGATTGTAGAAGTATCATGATTCCTAAGATGATGAAATACAATAAATAAGCATTTGTCCTACAAATAATTTATCTATTATTATCTAAAAAAATTTAACAATGATATTATATCTTGATGCATTTCATTCATATATATTGATTTAATTGAATGTGTTTTAAATTAACAATATTTACAAATTTATTATACCATGTTTATTCATGATAGTAATGTTATTTAAATGGAATGTGTGTCAGTTATTTACCATCCCATATTAATTATTCATTATATATTTAGTATAGTCAAGTTATTGACTAAATAGAATATATGTTTTGATATTTACCTTTCCTTATAAATTATTCCTTATTAATAGAACATTATCTAATCATCATTGTGATGTTATATATTAAATGGAATGTGTGTTAGGATATTTATCTTCCCATATTGATTATTTTTCATTACCTCATGATAGATTCCATAATATGTAACTATTACAAATAATTTAATCTCACCCTTATCCTGTGTCATTTCATAGGAATCTAAGAAGTGTACTATGAATGATATGCAAGGATATCTTAGAGGGAATACTAATATTCATAAAATTTGATTTTATTTTTTTTTTCAAATACAAAGAAAGAATAAAGTATCTATCTAGTTTAATAATACTATAGAAAAATTTGGTAAATCAGTATCTGATTCCATTTATCATATGATAATTTAATAATATATCCAAGAGTTCAAGTTTACTAGAGTCAAAGAAATTTAAATAATTTACACATAAAATTTTAATAAATTAAACCTTATTTCATAAATTCAAAGAAACTTTCTATAACTACTCATTAAAAATATAAAAGACACTTTAAAATAATTCCACTTTATAAAATAACAATGGAAGGATAAGGAAAATAAAAGACCATCAAAAAAATTTAGTCCTTTTTAATATTAAACAATATTCTATCATAGACTATACCATACAAAATATAATTGAACTAAAATAATATTGATATGAAAGGTTTAAAATTATAAATTAAAATAAAATTAATATAATTTCTCATTTAAATTATTTAATATATATTTTAGTAATTAATAATCTTTCATCAAACAAGTACTCAGATAATATGAATAATATTTATTACCAAATAATAAAAATAAAAAAATCCTATGGTCAAGAGGGGTTCTAAAATTATATATGTCGTATTCAAAAAGTTGTATCATCCTCATAATTAATATTCCAAAAACAAAATATGAATTTTAAATGATATTTCCCATATCCAATTTATATTTATAAATGTGATTTTTAAAAAACTCATTCGGTGTTATTTTATCATCCTATATATATATATTATTGATAATATAACATGATAAAAAATGGAATAGTATAATAATTATTGGAGATTTTAATTTTTAATAGTGCATTTATAGTTAGTGTTTTCAAGAATACCTTATACTGATAAAACAACTGATTGATTTCCATGGACGAAAAATCCAAGCATTTCCTAAGAATAAGTTTACCCAATAATATCATAGGATAAGAATAGTGTTCTATGATAATATATTAATTCATAAAATGGGAATTAAAATTATTTTCTTCATACAAAATACATTATAACATTATCATTTCATTAAATATATTCAAGAAATATTTTTAGGTATAACTCAATGATATAAGTCTTTCATTTTTTTATAAAAAAACATGAAAATTTTTATTCCTTCAAAAATTGATAAATTTATGTATAGATTATTTCTAAAACAAACTGGTGTTTGAATATTTAATAATATAAATATAGAGCATGAAATAATCTTCATGTGGGTGTAAACCTTCCTTGTTATTTTGAAATTTGATAATGATATCGTTAATTTACATGATATTTATGACTATTATTTTTATAGAAATTTTGCATGAAATCATTGAATCTATGTGTGATGAAATGCATACCATAATTAATTTTTTGGTCTTCTCAATGATTCTACCAATTAAATGATTAATTTATCACATATATTACAATATCGTGACTAATGATTCTATAGTGGATATTTTAAACCTCACTATTATTAAAACACGTTTAATAAGTAATATTATAGTTTTTATAATAATTTTCAATGAAAAATAATATTTTAAGTAATATATTTATCAATATGCTCTATAATAGAATATTTGTTCATTATAAGATATATAATTTTTATAAAAACAGATGAATTAATTTATTATGATTTTAATTAATTATATAATATATAGTTTTTAGTTATATTTTGAGGAAATCATATCCTCTTCTTCCTACTATAGATTTTCATCCACGGATTCCATATGAAATAACTTCAAATATTTAATTAAAATCATCTTCTTATTCACCGATGATTATAGAAGGGTTCTTTACACACCAAAATAATCTATTAAAGATTGAATGTTTATTTAGAGGTAGATATAAAGTTGACCATTAATCAATATTTTCTTATTTTTTAACTCTTGTAAAACGATACCAAGACTACTAGGGTTGATATTAATAGATTTTAATTTATTTGATGTATTCCTGAAAAATATTTGATGATCTGAAGAATAGTTGAGATTAAATTAATAATTAAAAAAATATAGATTTATTGTCTAGGTAAATTAATTACCCCATAGTAATTTTACTGTGTGAAATATGAGTGATTGATCTCTAATAAATAAATTTATTTGAATAAAATTTGTGAAATTATGAATTTAATGAAGTTTTAAATATTTATATATCACATATAAATGAATATAGTGGATTATTACACAAAACAAATAGTGGAATTGATGCATAAAATACACTCAAGTGGTCTATACATCATAGAATGATTTCATCAAGGAGAATTAAAAATATAAAAAATAGGTAATAGTTGAATAGAATGAAAATATTATTGTATATAATAATGTAAATGACAATATCATTTCATTGAGGTTTATTAGAATATAATTTAATTATCTTCCACACAATGATATAAAATCATTAAATTTATAGTATTTATAAGCAATGAAATTTAAATTTTTATTATATCTTATGTAATATAGTAATATTTCTTACTGCATGAGTATTTTTATGAAATTGGAATTTATATTTTATAATATTTTAATGAAATAGATATTGTTAATGAACTTATGTGGTCCCATAATAATTTTTAAAAACTATATATACAATAAATATTATATTATGCTAAAATGGGTACATTTCATATCTTTTTACGTAAAAAATAATTGGTTCATTACATGAGATATTAGTTTGTATAACTTCTATTTTATCGATTAAAATATACGTTCAAAAGTAACTTATTTATTTTTTACATTTATTTTATACACTAAAACCCATTGTAGGTTATGGGAAATAAGGTACAAAAAAAATTATAAAAGGAAGATTTTTATTCCCTCAAATAAATTATTATTGTCTATGAAATTCATTTATTGACCATGTAATGAAAAAAATAGAAAAATTAGAATAGAGGATGAATGTGAGGATTGATGGGGTGGAATTTATAATATAAATCATTGTCTTGGAACAATTCCTAAATATATGGATACTAATTAAATATTTTAGTCGAAAAGTATGATTTATGTGAATCATGTTGAGAATATTTTTAGATACATTTTGTCTAGGAGTAAAATTTATAGAGCTTAATATTGGTTGAACACTAGAACCAATGTATATAAAAAATATAGTCCCTCTACATAACTGGATAAAATAAAAATTATTAATGTAGTAAAAAGTAAATATTCATTTTGTATTTTACTAGTAATATATTTAATGTTTTATAATTTGGTTTTAAATATGTTATTATATAGATTCATATTAAATGTTGTAATTATATAACAACTTCATTGATTTAAGGATAATGCCTCCACAAAACATGTGATAAGATTTATTATATTATTTGATTCATTATGTTCTAGAAGATTACATTCATAAAAAGAGAATAATCACTAGTATCATAATTATACATTGTGATTATTATTATTTTCATATTTTATTATTGATTTTATTTTTAAATTTTTTTAATTTTGAGTCATATTTAAATTGTTTATAAAATTCATACATTAAAACTCAATATATGACAATTTAATAAGACTAAAAATTGATGCCAAAAAATTCACCCATTCTTCATACTAATGGTCAAATACAATCCCTTGGAATCATTAGTTAGTATTTGATCCATGGTTCCCATTATAAATATTTTTTAGAGAAAACATGATATTTTATTTTTTATAATCACTTGTTACATCATCAATTTTTTTTAAATATGGGAATCATGAAATACTTGAATAGAAAATGGATATAATTAATTAATGGGAATAAAAATGAAATATTTTGAAGTATAAATAAATTTTATATTTATTATATCTTCGAGATAAATTACTGGACTTAGTAAACAATTATTTTCTTACTAATAATAAATGTTCCATTATCTTTCATTTATTTCTAAAATTTATATAATATTATAAAGAAATAATAACTTACATGTGGCTTCTTCCCATTAGTAAGAGGCATTGACATAATTATCGTTGTGATCTTAAGATATGAGTAATCTCTACATGAAACTAAATTCATTATAGAAATATATCAAAATAAATTAACCATTATTATTCTTATCATTGTTTTAGTATTCCTATAGTATATCCTTTTTATGGATAATCATACTCTATGTCTAACTATTTTCCATAATATTATTCAATTTCATTCTCTTTTTGAACTACTATTATGTATGAGTTCCTACAAGAGTGGGTCTACAATTTTCCTTTTTTGGTTGAGTATAAATACTCACTTGTATATCTTTCCATTGAATAAGGGATTCCATTTGATCCTCCACTTGTGGGGATGGCCCCATTTCAAATCATTTTTTCCATTACAAATCATATCACCCACCACTAATTTGTTCCCCATCCCAAGATTTCTATCAGATCCCGAAGGAGAAATGCAATCATAGGTACCTATAGTTAAAGATCCCACACTATGGATATCTTCTTCCAGTACATTAAAATTTATATCTAGCGTAAGATTCCATAGAAGGATATTTTTGACCACATTCATTATCCCCACATGAATTTAGTACATTTCCCACACACAGCTCCATTTTCAAGGTAACAACATTCCCACAATCCAAATGGGTGAGCACATTAATGGATCCCATTGATCATTTAACATAAATATCACGACTAGATATTGGATCCTAATTTAAATCGTCACCATTATATCCAAATTCTCGGGAATTCATAGTATCTGGGATGAGCCGTTCTTAAAATTATTAATAAAATATAAGCATGCAATAAAAATTCATTACAAGGGAGTTCTACAGGCACGAGAGTGAACCGATAATTCCATTTCAACATCTATAACAGATTCACAATAACCTGGGGCCTTGAAATACCATATTGAACTAGTTCTCAATGCCACCATTTCAGATAGCACGTCTTCCACATAATTTACTTTTTTATAGGCTTATGATACAACAAATTGGAGATAAGAAACCTACATCAATAATTCAATCTATTGTGGTAGTAATTTCCATGGGACATCCTTGGATCTAACCTTTAAAGGAATGATAGATTCATTAGAATTAGAATCCATCCATAGTGTATTCCAATTGAATGAAATATCATATTTAATAGCTAGAATCATCACCCATAATTCATCCTCATAATCATTACAAATTCTAATATAATGATGAAAAAAACCTTTGACAAAGTCATGATGGGTGTGAAAAAAACCTCCATATCCTGAAGTCCATGGAATATCAACTACCACGCTATCCACATTGACCTTAATCCAAGATTCAATTGGGGGAATCCATTTAATTGATTAAAGCATGATGGGATACCTAACTTGGCGTACAACTCCTATCTGCAAAGTATATTCAAATCAGAGACCCTATTATGCATAATACCAACCTATACCATAGACACAACATTAACATCCCTATAGAGATCCAATACTCCATCATTAAGGAAAGGTTATTGATCATCAAACATCATAGAATTATGAGACATCCAGATCAAGGAGAAGATAGAGGCTACAAACAGAAGAGGAGGTGCTAAATCTGGTCATTGCTCTCAAAATTTGTGATAGCATTCATCTTCTCATCTAGCTATTTCTGCGTGTCTAGATCAAGGTGTAATAACTAGCTAGAATATCCCTAATGTATGTCAGTATAGTGGAAAGTGAGTTAAAATTTATGTAGATTTTCTTCCACCTTAAAACAAGTATAGAAATCTAAAACAAGAAATTTTCCGGCATGCCTCATTTGGTCATGTGTTGGAAATCTATTTCTCCAAATTATCCAATGATAAATTTATCTAGAGGGTTGAATAAAATGCACCTTTAAATAGGACATACATGATGGGGTTTAAATTGTTCTTTCACATTCAAACTCATATTACCCCTTGGTGTTAAAGTGTCTGTTGCTGGTTGGATTCCAATAAGTGCATCCATGTACATGAAAAAATGAATTTTAATATCCGTCACAACCTACAAGGGTAACAATCCAAGGATATTAATTTGAGCCACTAATCAAGAAATACTCATCTTCGTTTAATCAGGGGGTGTCTTCAATAAATCCTTTGAGGTTTTTCTAGACAATAAATGTCCCAACAATTAAGATCACAGTGTTTGAAACCATCCACTTGGAATTCCTCATTATATCATTGAAGGAGTATTTGAGTGAGGACCATAAAGATGACTGATGGAAGTGAGGGTAACCATACAATAGCTTGCCTTTAAATATTCTTAATATGAAAATGTTGGTTGTCTGATTAATATAAATGATATTCTAGTTTAATTTACCAATGACATGATCATTAATGATTTTATGGTCATTGATACCAAGTCCCCCTGATTCAATGGGATTGATACATTCTCTCAAATAGATAATTATCGATTTTCATTCATGAACATTTCCAATCCAAATAATGTTCCAGATCATATATTCCATCTCCTTTATTATGATTCTTGTCCACATATAGATCGAGAAGGACGAGACAAACTTAGAAGTGAAAATCGAGTTAATAAGGAAAACTCTCTCAGTTTGAGTCATGGATTCCCATTACATTTATCCAACTGATTGATAATTCCATCACATATTTCTATGAGATACTGATTTTTCTCTTTTCCCCAAAAAAGTGTAATCCTGTGATATTTGAAGGGGAGAGTTACCTTTCTCACTGCAAGATTTATAATAAATATGTCCTGTCAAACATTGGAAAACCCATCACAAAAAATAATAAGGGATTTTCCCCAGGTGATGGAATGTCCAACCACATCCTCCAATGAGTAAAGTCTACATGGATAGAGGATATGGTAGACCTCAAGGATTGACCAAAAAACGATTTCATCAACATAAATAAGGTATGAGGGAATATGTTTAACTCATCCATCATGAGATTTCTTATAGATTCCAACCTGCACACGATCATTGATGCACCTACATAATTAACCCTTATAAGTGGAATATGGTAATAATAAAAGGGTATCCCTACCTGAAACCCCTGGTGTAAAGAAAAAAATCATATGGGAGAGCCATTTATCCAAATGGATAGCCTTACATATGATTACATCGTATGATTCAATGTAATAAAGGTATCAGAGAATTCATACCTCTTGATAATACTAAATAGGAACTCCACTTGAGAGTGTGAAAGGATTTGGAAATTTCAATCTTGAGGGAAAATATTCCTTATTTAACCTTCCTCTTCATATTGTTGATGCCTTCTGGGGATGTGACAATGAAATTTTTTATGCATCTTCTCAGAGGAAACTGATATTGATTGGAGGTAATGTGATCATTAATAGTGGCTCCAATATTTAACAATATTATTTTGCTAATAACTATTTTGAGAGTGTTTAAAATATTAATTGGTATAAAATACATAATATCAATAGTTTTATACTTATTAGGAATTAAAGAGATAAAATTTGAATTGTCTCTATACAGTAAGGAGACACGAGTATAAATCTATCTGGACAAGAAACACTATCCATGTTGAGTGAGAAGAGTTATTTCTTAATATCCACATTGTTTTGTGGAATAACTAGACATTGATTATAATGATTCTCAATTCATAGGTAAATTATACCAAATATTTACTCTATATTATCCATCCCATCATATCAATAAAGACCAATGGAATAATAAACCACTACCAAGTATATTTCATTCTCAGAAGTGTAGAGTTGTCCAACAATGTTGATGAAATTAATTCTATATTTAAATATTTGGTCTCTCTCAATCCTATGAAATAATAATTTGTTTTTATCACCCTATTTCATCCATGTTACATTCTTACAATTCCTATCCATTATTTAATTGATAATAAGAATGTCATCCAGCCTTGTATGGGCTTATAATTCTTGCATAGATGGGAGATTCTGATTCTAATTAGTATCTTGGATATTCTTTATATGATGTTCTGCCTCATTAATATTATAATCCATCATTAAGAAAAGGATTTTTACTGCACTCCAATTATTGTCTCTTTGTATCCATTAATTTCTCCAAAATCCAAATGAATGGAATTCCCATGAGCACAATATCCCATAATGATCTCCCTACATCTAGGAAGAACAATTCAATCCTTATTAAATCGAAATGGTAGAGGGGATGACCTTGTAACATTAGAGACTTTCACAATTATAGGGTTGTGTATTCAGTGATGTTTGGGGAGGATTTTGGAAGAAAGAACAAGATAATCACTTATATCATACATTTTCACAATGCATCTATCCTGTGACATTTATAGTCTGTTCTTTTTTATAGCATGTGGTAACTTGGATGACATAATGCCTAATCACATACAGGTTATCTATGTTGTAATTTTAATGATTCTAAGAAATAAAAATGTATCCTAAAGAATCACATTTGAAGTGCCTACAATTGTCAAACAACAACTTTAGTTCAAAAATCCCAATGAACATTACTTTGTTGGACATAGTAAAATGCGTAAGCCATTTGGTCGTTAATGGATTCCCTAGCCCTTGGAAATTACAATATAATATCATCACGGGTTGACGTATTTTCCCATTATTACTAGACCTTTCTCCTTTTCCCTCATTGTGTGACATTTTCATTTTTTCTTCTTTTTTTTATTTTTCCCACTCTACGAGGATATCACCAAAATAGTATCCTCCCCATATTAAGCTGCATCAACATTATATTGGTCATTCCTACTCCCATTCCCATTTTCAAGTGGAGGCGCATTATCTCCATCATCATCATCTGAATGCATTCAACTTAATTGAGTAAATATGTTTTAGAGTGTAAAGTCTTATATAATATATTTAAACTTGTATTCATCTAATTATATTTTGAATAGAGAATCTGTGAGAAGGGATCCACCATGATATTACGAGCTTTGTGCTATGAGTCCTATTTACCGGGTTTCTCAGATATGCGAAGGGTGTCATGGATTCACTAATTAGAATTCTGGTGGTCAACTACCAATGTTTTGTAATTAACCAATATTACCATAGGTTCAACAACAATAAGTACCCAGATCCAACCTGTGTAGGTCCATAGTTTCTTATATCAGTAAATATATCTTGTTTATGTCAGGGGTTGCCCAATATATCCAAGACCATTAAACCCTCCTCTAATCCATTGTGAGACCATGTCCTACACTGCAAAATGTTCTTATAAATGATATTCAAAAAGATATTATTGGTAGAGATTGTGAGATGTGACTATCCATCATGTATCCCATAATTATTATATTCACCAGTGCCATTAAAAAGGGTCATAATAATAACCTTATAATACTTATCCTCATCTTCTCTATGCATTTTTACATCAAAATTCTGGGGGAGAACAAAAGTAACAACATTATATTTTCCCTTAATGATGATTCTCACATCATAAACTGTTGTCATGTCCACCATTTCCCCTTACCATTGGTCATCCTCACACAAATCATATAATGGTTCCTTAGAATGGTCAGAAATGATGATCACATTGGCATCATTCACCTTTAAATTAGAATGTATAGCCTGAGAAACACTCCTTCCCTTTTCTAAATTCTCACCAATGTCAATTGTATGTGTGGTGGCCACCATATACACACAATAATCGCATAATTCCATAGAGTTTACATTGTCACTAGGTAAGGTCACCCACATCTGTTTTTCTTATTGAAATTGGTTACGACATCTCCCTCCATATTTTAGAAGTCAAAAACATTCTCTTTATTTCATTCATATAATTTATTACTAGATAACATGCATTTCTTACAAAAATTTTGTTTCATTTCATAATGAACCTATATATTTATGGTATCATTTATTGTAGTAAGAACTACTTCCTCCATGAGGGTGCTATACGTATTATCCTACACTTTTATATGCTCACAAATCCCAAACCAGTGATTTTTGGTCTATCTATCCAGTCAAATCGGACAACCTATAGAATAAAAAATATCTCAATGAATGAACAGATTACAGTACATCCAATTCAATTTGAGAATATTAATGAAAAGTTGTGAATGTGTATTAATTACCATATAAGGGTAAAATATTCTATCACACTCTTGAAATCAATGAAAACCATGTCTTAGAATGACTATCCCAAAGCGCCAAGATTTTCTCATTCACACATTAGAGGGGAAGACAATTTGATAGTATCCAAGACCCATAACTATTATATTCCAATCACTAAGTCCCAAAATCTCATAAATTCAATTATTTAGGCCATGGAATTTCTACAACTTCTTTCCATTTTGGAAAATGGACCTCATAATAATGGAGTGTCATCATAGGTGAAACATTTCCTCCACTATCTCCTCATTTTTATTGACGTCTGAAACTGGCCCTTCTGGATAAACCTCCTTGGAGGAGAGAGATCAGAATTAGTAAATGATGTGTTTTCTACAGACTTGAACACTTCGAAAAAGTGTTTATTTAAACCTGAAATATGATTTGGGGCATTTCCTACCATTTTTGTCCTTCCTGTGTCAAAATTATTCCATTCTTTGTACCATTCATGATCTTCTAGAGATGATATCTCTTGATTTTCAATGATAATTTTCTTCTCCCAAGCATCACTAATTAAATACAGGGTCATTATATCTCAAATATTAATAACTCTTCTTCCCATAATGTGCCACATGATAACAAATTAAATAAAAGAATAATTCATGTGTGAGCCTCCCTAAAATTTTCTTTTGAATGATATTGTATTTTTAGAACACGTTATAAAATATGCATATTCTCAAAGAATATTATAAAATTAGAAGATTATTGGATGTTTAATTATGAGTCTGTTATTCAAAATCTATTTTTTAATGTTATCTTCTAATAGACCCCAGAGAGTTTATGATGGTATTTTTATCTCTCAATTTATAAAGAAACATGGACCCTCTAGTATAATCAATGTAGTATCAATTAGAATAATGATGGAAAATATCTCAATAAAATTAAATAGAATGTATAAATCATTTATAATGAGTAGTATATTCCCCAAACATTTTATATCATATATATTCATATTAATAATATGATTCTTTAAATTGATTTCAAAATACATTAGAAAATGAAATTTATAATCTCAATATACAAGGTATGATGGAAAACCAGGAATAATTTAGCTATTTGTATTGAAAATATGAGTCTACTAAATAAATAATAATACTAATTTTTAATGAATAAAAATAATAGAAAATTAAATATGAAATCGATTTTAATGGTTCTTTAAGGAATACATATTTAATGATGATTTAACCTAATGATATGGATTTTGAATAATAGTTGAAGTAAATAAATTTTAATTTTCATAAATCCATATCAATTTATTCATGGAAATTGAAGGCAAAGTATAAATTTGAGAACTTTATTAATTTGTATGACTTAATATAATCTCAATGTAATCAATAATGGGGAATTAATGGATTAAAATTTTTCAAATTAATACACAATTTTAATCATCTGAAGAATAATAAAAAGTCAATTAGTTAACATTTCCAAAATATAAAATCAATATTTTCTGAAAATATAGGACTCGGTAAATTCCATGAAAAATATGAATAAATAGAAATGGTAAAACAATTATTTAATTAAAGAATGAGTGTATGCAACCTATGAAAATTATCTTTTTTATTTAATTTGTAATAGGTGACATATTTTTTCCATGAAAAAATGAACCTTTATTGAATTTTTTTAAAATAATGAAATTAATATTTAGTGTGTAAAAATTGTATTATGATACTCATAGACATAATTTATATATATTCTCATATATATATATATATATATATATATATATATATTTAATTTAATAAACAAATTTAAATGACTATAGTGGTACTCAAATTGAAATAATTTTTTTTTATTTTTAACCAATAAAAACATGTTTAAAAGAAAACCAAAGGCTTCAAAAATCAATTATTATTTTTTAGTATGGAATAGTTCTATGGAAAATATGAGTAAAATGGTTATTATGATTTATTAATATTGAATAACCAAATTAATTAGTTAGTGGTTAAAAAAAGATCAACACAAAGAGAAGTTGGATGAAGTAGTGAATGTGATATAGTGTTGGATGTTATATTAAATTTTTTCAACGATGCTAATTATTTGTTCAAAAAATATTTTTTAATTATAATTTATTTTGATGCTAAAAACACCATTGTATGTCTTTCTATTGAAACTACATTAAGTGTTTATCATGATTATAATTTTTGATAAATATAACTTGTTTTAATGTTATTTTAGGTAAAAGTTTTATCTAAATTATTTTTTACATGTATTTAAGAATTATTTAAACACTATTTATACCCAACATATTAATGAGTAATTTAAGGTTTTTTAATCCTTCTTTCTATAAGGAATAATAATTTTATCCCATACCATTTCAAAGAGAATATGCATCTAGTATCCTATAATGTGATAAATGTATGAACCAAAAATAATAATTTTGGAATAAATCAATTTTCTGATAACTAATGTAAGGTTTATTTACCCATTGTGTCGAAGTCAACCAAACATATTAAATTATACATTCAAATTCTACCCTTTAATTTTCTTAGTCCACAATGGAGATTAAATTCATGATATATCCCCTAATTCATAAAATGGTCTCGCTAGAATTATTATGTATTTCAATGATATTTAATGACCTATTCAAAGGAATTTATAAAATTTATAAAATTTTCTAAATATCTAGGGACATTAAAAGTTTTTAAATGTTGAAATTCATTTTCAAATCATGATGCGTTATTTTATTATTTTTATTTATGTTTTGATATTTTTTGATCTTCTTGACATGAAGTAAATGATGTTTTATAAATAAATACCATAACTGAATATTGAAAAACGTGTTGATATTTTTTGTTCAAAATAGTATATATGATATTATGAAGAACTAAGATTTGACTACATATTTTTTTTATCTTTAATATTTGAATTTATTGTTTATTTTTTATTGAAAATTTTTACCCTGTGTTTTTTTCTGCTGATCATTCAAAACTAAAATATCTTTAAAGTTATTCTATCATGAATATTTTTTCTACATAGAATAATTATCATTATCCATCAGTTTCTTCTGCAACATATATTGAATTTGTTTCCCTAAAAATAAACCAATATTTTTGTCTCATATTATTTATTGTTCATATTTAGTTATGGTGTAGTTTCATCTTATCTCACTATGATATCGATTGGTAGGTTTCTTGTAAAATATCATGTCTTGTTTTAAGGATTAAACATTCTACAAACAATTTTATAGTTACAAGGACAACATGAAATATTTCATGAAAACCAATATGTTCACAAATAAAGTGTTTATATATAGACTAGGAAACATTTATTTATTGAGAAATTATAATTTTTTTGCTCTTCTATTCTAATTTTTCCACTACATAATTTATTTAAGTAAAATAACGATACATGTTATTACCATACATGAAGTGGGAGAAATTTTTAATTTTACAAGATTATTAAATTAAAACAATCTACCCTCAATCGTATGTGTCATCATATTATTCAGAACCACCAATTCAAAAAAAGGATACGCCTTTGAAGAATTATGATAATATATAAAAAATATTTTGTTAACGGTCTATATAATGAACGATTTCTTTGAATGGACTCAAAGAAGGAATGTCAATGATCGTAGTGCCATTCATAAATGGAGAAAATTACGATTGATTGAAATATTAAATGAATATTAATTTAAAGAAACATTGGGAAATTGTTTCTGTGATGATTTAGATCCTTAATGATATTCCTAAAAAACTAGAAAAGAAGGATTTCACTAAGGATGATAAACACGATGTCAACTCTTGAACCCCGATTTCTATTATCTTTGGACTTTGACTCAATGAATTCAACCATGTATCAAAATTTTATACTACCTTTGAGATGTTGATAATTATTTCTTTTTTCTTATGAATTAATTGAAAATGTAAAAAAAATGATATAATAATACAAAGATGAAATTAGACACCATAATAATGTATGATGGTGAAATCATTGTTGAGATGGTATGTGAGCATGATATACTCTATAATACCAAATTTAGGATCAAAATAATAGAGATACTTAATAAAGTATCTGATAATACTCAATATAAAAGAGGGGGTGATTTGTACACTTTTAAAACATCCTTTGGAACTTTTTATGATGGTTATGTTTAACAAGGTTAGACAAGGTAATTCAGAAAACCTCTACGTTCTACACACTTGCTTAATTCAAGAAATATGATTCCGAGAATGTGAATCTATAAAATTGGTTCCAGAAAATGAAACTTAATAAAAGATTAAAAAAATGATTCAACCTTAAAGCGTATAGAATCTTGATAAACCAAAGTACAAGTATACAGAAGTACACATTAGTTATACTTTCCTCACCAAATAAAATGCAGCGGAAAACCTTTAACAAAACAAGTAACAAGTAGTAAATCTTTTAACACAAAGAGAATGGTATCCAACAACATTGGATAAATGTACCTTGATTTATACTTTCAAGAAATTCTGTCTTACCCACACATGGTCTAGCCCTCGATACGAAGATTGGAGTCTGTCTTGATATCCCCGCAATCCTTAAACTTCAAGGTAGTCAGCACCTCTGTCTTCCTATCCCTGAAATCCCTCAATTGTACACAGCAACAATCAGAGTCGCAAAAAGAAAATCTGAACAAGAAGTTCTGTACGCATAAAGAAATAAAGCTTATCTCTCTAGAAATCACTTCAGTAGCATGTAATCTCTGGATTGATCAACTTGTTGTTAGCTCTGTCAAATGAGCTCTTATTTATAGGCACAACACCAACAGTCGTCTCCCTCCTCCAACAGTCATATTTTTTCTTGAATTTAGAAGGGACATGTACACATGTCACTCAAAAAATGGTTAGTTAGTAACTAAATGAACGACAGTGTTTTATAACTAAAACAAGTGTAAGAAAAAATATGGTTACATAACCAAAAACCAATATTTGGAATGTAAGAAAATAAGATTTTGGAGTCTTACCAAAAATTAATTATTAGTATATAATACAAGGATATTAATATTTTATTTTCTAAGGAATTCGAAACCTGGAATCTGTAGATTTCCAGAGTTCGAATTTCAAGGAAATTCGAAATCTGGATTCACAAGAATTCGGAACCTAGACTTACCATGTTCGAAGTCAGAGTTCATGAGAATTCGGAGTCAGAAATCATAGGAATTCGTTACCTGAATTCGGTTTCATAACAAAAAGGAATTCGTAACAAGAATTTAGAGTCAGTATTCATAAGATTTAGTACTCATAATTCATATTCAGAATTCGGTGTCAGAACTCAGAAGAGTATGTAACCATAATTTGGAGAATTTAGAGTCAGAAATCAGAAGTGTTCAGGGTCTGAATTCAGAGAACTCGGAGTCAGAAATTAGAAGATTCCAGAGTCTGGATTCGTATTCATAATTTGTAGTCAGAACTCAGAAGAGTTCGGAGTCTGAATTCAGAGAACTCGAAGTCAGTACCCAGAAGAGTTTGTAACCAGAATTCTGATAATTCGGACACTAAAACATAAGCTTCATATCTAGGAAATTATAGGATTCCGAGGTTTTGGCTATAAACCTAATTTTACACTTAGAATAATTATGATATAAACAATTAAAACATGGTAAGGATAAGTTTCCTTGGGGAAGGAAATTTTTCCTTATAGTAGTAAAACACATGGAAGAATGATATTTTCCTTGAGATAAGGTTTTTGTGATTTTCAAAACAAGAAGGAATGGTAATGTCCAAAGGAAATATTATTGACTTAACAATCTCCCCCAAGTATGAAGGAATGGAAATTTCATAAGGAAAACCTTATTGACTCAAAAATTTCCCCCTTTTTGGAAGGCATGAAAATCCTTATTAAAAAGAATAAAATGACTTGGAAAATATTTTTCTAGACTTTGAAACTAAAACTTATCTCCCTTTTCAAATTGTCAAAGATAAATATGACTAACTCCCCCTTAGGTTTCAAACACTAAGCATCGTATTCTAGATTTTTAGAATGAGACTTTTCATTATCTTGAGTACACAAATATATGTAATTAAAACACCCCCTTACTTAGGGATATTTCTTCTTTTCTTAGCATTTTTTCCCTTTTTCCCCCTTTGTGATTTTCAAAACAATTCGAGGGATATAAAAGAAATTATATTACCTGAAATATTAGAACAAAGCATGAAAACTAAAATGAGCAACCAAAATTTCATTAATATTGGAAGAATTTGTACAAGGAAATAAAATACAAAAAAAATATCGGATTTGATATATTTCCCTTCCTTCTCCATGGGTATCAACTTCTTCACTAGGGTTTTCAACTTCTTTAACTCCTTGTAGTCTTCCTCTGCTTTCTTCTCTAAGTCATTGATCTTTTCTTCTTGAGCCTTCAGAGCCTCTGCCTGAGCATTCAAAAAGTAATCTTGCTTCACTAGCTTCTCTTCAATCTCGATCTAGATATCCCTTTCTCTCTTCCATCATTGAGCAAGAGAGTAGAACTTCTCATTCAAATCCTTGACCTCCTGAATCTGAGTATTCTGCCCAAGATTTGGCTTTTCCTCCAAGATGTTTGTGAGATCCTTGATTTTTCTATATTTAGTATCAAAGGATTCCTTAACATCATCTTGAAACTCATAGAGATCTCTCAAATCTTCAACTATATTATTTGATCAGCTAACCATTTTCTTACAAGATATTTTGTGGGCTTCATAGTTGATTAGAAAATATTTTAATACTGATTCCAACTTGACACACTTGCCTATCACCATGGACACTGAAACTGATTTTTGGTTGAAAGTATGTTGTAGCATCTAGCATCTGGAATCAATGATTCGGAAAATCAGAATGGTACCAACAAGAATTTTCAAGGATTGGAATACAAAATCATGTCCCAGAGAAGATGATTTTCGAATCCAAGACCTTTCTTGGTGAGGTCTCTTTTTCTAGCTCAATAATCTTACACTTATAAGATCCACCATATTCATTCTTCTTTGAAACAAAATTAGTAGGTGTAACCTCAACAACCTCATGTTTCCCATTATTAGATCTCGGAATGGCTTCCTCATTTGGAGATTTATGTTCACCGTCAAAAAACTGAACAATATTATCTTCATCTAAATTTTCTCTATCAGCTCTAGCCTCGAAATCTCCTGTATGTATGAAATCTTGGTTTGACCTTTCGTCCTCATAGAATTTATTGACTTATTATTCACCCTTCTCATCATAACCTTCCTCATCCTTCCTTGGAGTTAGGATCTTTGAAGACTCTACTTCAGAAGTTCGGGTTGATAGTTTCTCAGATGGGGGTTTTTTCATGATAATCATCAACTAGTTTTATATGGTCTTCAGTTGCATCACTACTTTCAACCTATACTATCTTTTTTCTTCAACTACCTTTTCCTCAACAACCTTTTATTAGGCTTTTTCCAGAGTGAAATTTTTCTTTCCCAGGGACTTAGGTAGGGATTCAACCAAGAAAGATTTTGGTACTGGGATGTTCTCATATGCTATTTCAGTATCCCTCTGAAGGGATTGCATAATTTCAGCCTCATAAATCTTCTTACTTTGCTTCCTTTCCATGGATTCCTTCTCAACCTCATCGGTTGCCTTCTCTATTAATGCTTTGGCCTCTACAGGATCCAAGCCAAGTTGTAGCTCTCCTTCCTTCTGATTCTTTTAGTCTTTTCTCCACTTGGAAAACACCTCATCTGGATAAGCTTTCTGCTTAATGGGCTTTGGAGTTTCGGAATGATTTCCTTTAGCCTCTGGGATTTTACCTTCAACTACAACTTATTTCAACATCCTCTTCTTTCTAGACTTTTTCAATGGTTTAAGAACTTCTTGTTCCTTCATAATAACTTCTGTCTCTTCCTCTTTTAAGTCATAGAATTCTCTTGATTCCTTAGCTAAACCTACATTCATCCTTTCTAGGGTGTCATCACTAATCAGCATTACTTTGTAGTTTCTCGGCTTTGAACTACAAGGAATCATAAAATACTAAAGGAACTAAACAATTATCGTGGATAGTATGTCTGGATACATGATTATCTATGCTTTCAAGTTCCCATTCTTAATATTCTCTATCATAATGAGAATGTTCTTCATCTGGTTTATCTTCCTCAGATTCATTAGAAAATCTGGAATGAACATATCACTCTTCTTCAAGGTGTCCTTATCACCATTTCTCGGAATGATAAATCCCTGAACCCAAAATTCAAGGATCTGATTATTTTTAGTCAAATGAGAAATATTTGCAGTCTTGAAATCTGTAAGTCCAAGAAACACCATAGATTTTACCTTCACAAAACATTCTTTAACATCTTGCTACTTGTGAGAACAAAACTTGGCTTCCCCTTCATATGGAATTCCAACTAAGCTAGCAACATTGGTGTAATAAAGAGAATAGGTTTTTCCATAACTTTTGAATGAAAAGTTTTCTCGTCCTTTTTCCTTTTTGAAACTAACTGACTCATAAAACTCGATAAGAAGATCTAGATATACCAAGTCTTGATCCCCTAGCTTCGATATACAAACACTTTCCCACCCATTAATCTTGATGTTCTTGGAGATTATAGAATCATATTTGTTGAATAAATTCAGATGCACCAAACATTCACTGTATACTTTCCACTTTGGAATCGGCTTGAAGCTAGACATATCATTCTGATAGGATTCTTTTACAGACATTCGGACATGAGAAAACTCTGAGAAGTTCGATACAAGTTTTTGTAAGAGGGGCATAACTTCAACATGCAAAGGCTTGAAATCGATGTGGGACAACCCTTCGGGGGTCCTTTATATAGGTGTTTGATGTGATGGTTCATCTTCCCATCTCGATCCAATGGCTGAGACTTCTTATGATCATATCTAATGGTTGAAATGATATCCACAGGGAAAATTCAGTAGGATCTGATCATTTTAGGGTTTCAAAGGAAAACATTAAGATTTAAGTAAACTAGAATCAAAGAAATTTTAAAAGAAACAAAAGAAACTACAAGTATGTAAAAGGTTATTACAAAAACTCAAGAAATAATCATACTATTTGGATTTCTAGGAAGAATATTCGTATTGAGGAAAATTCTTCTTGAATAACATTAGATTCCGGGAAAAAAGAAATTTGACTATGGAAAAAAAACACTTTTTCGGAAAATCTTCATTATAAATATTGTAAGTACAAAAATTTCTGAATACATCATTATGAAAAATTTTGAAAACATTATTATGAATGTTTTTTTGAAAACATCATTATGAACAATTTGAAAACTTTATTACGAAATTTTTTGAAAACTTCTTTATGAAAAATTTTGAAACCTTCATTACAAAAAATATGAAAACTAATAAGAAAATCTACTCCCGCTATGAGAAAATGTTTATTACTGTAAAGAGATTAATTTAAAAAGAAGGTTAACAAGTAGGATTACCTTACAGTTATCATTCCTAACTTCTATTTAATGTATTCAAATCTATCAGAGGGTAAAGATTTTGTGAAAATATCAGCATGTTGATCATGCGTTCCGATAAATTGAAGAATGATATCTCTTTTTTTTTGTGAGATCCCTATGAAAGTGATGCATAATATATATGTGTTTTTCACGAGAGTGATGTGAAGGGTTATTACTAAGGGAAATGGAACTTGTATTATCACACAAAATTTTTGTTTTGGTAAAACTCATACCATAGTTTGTGAGTGTGTTTTTCATCCACAACACTTGAGCACAACAACTTCCAGTTGCTACATATTCAGCTTCAGCAGTGGAAAGTGCTACTGAGTTCTACTAATGGCCTGATCAGGAAACTAATAAGTCTCCTATTAAATGAAAAGTTTCAGATGTACTCTTTTTTTCAATTCTACATCCACCAAAGGCAGCTTCGGAAAAACTTTTCAAAAAAAAATCATTTCCAGAAGTATAAAAGAGACATAAATCCATGGTTCTCTTTAAGTTGTGAAAAATTATTTTCACTTCCTTTAAATGAGATTCTGTAGGATTGGATTGATATCATTCATATAAGAATATTGAAAACATTAGTTTTGGACGATTAGTTGTCAAGTAGAGTAAACATCCTATCATACCTCTAAAAGATCTTTGATCTACTGGTTTCCTAGGTTCATCAAGATCAAGTGTGTTTGAGGTACTAATAGGAGTAATTATACTCTTAGTGTTTCTATATCAATAATTTTTGAGAATATCTTTAATATAATTATGTTGGGATATATAGATTCCTTCTGGTTATTGAGAAATTTTAAAACCAAGGAAAATTGTTAACTCGCCCATCATACTCATTTAAAACTCAGATTTCATTAGATTTACAAAGGAATCAGGTAAAGATTTCTGAGTTGAACCAAATATAATGTCATCAACATAAATTTGAATAATCAAAACATTTTTCTTATCTTTATTTATAAAAATGGTTGGATTTTAATTTCCCTTAACATAATTATTTTGAAGCAATAATCTTGTAAGTCTATCATACTAGGCTCAAGGGGCTTGATTAAGTCCATACAAAGATTTGGTAAGTCTACAAACATGATTATGATGTTGTGTATCTTTAAAACCAGGAGGTTGTTCAATAAAAACTTCCTCTTGAACATTACCGTTAAGGAAATCACATTTCACATCCATTTGAAAAAGTTTAAAGTTGAAGAATGCTGCAAAGGCAAGTAAAATACGAATAGATTCAAGTCTAGCTACTGGAGTATATGTTTCTTTATAGTCTATTCCCACTTGTTGATTGTAGCCTTTAGTAACTAATCTAAATTTATTTCTTTTAATGATTCTATTTTCCGCACACTTATTTCTGAAGACCCATTTTACTCCAATAATAGAAGTTTCCTTAGGTCTTTCTACCAAGGTCCAGACTTTATTCCTTTCAAATTCATTTAGTTCATCTTGTATGGATTTAATCTAGTCATCATCACCTAAAGATTCATCAGTGCTTTTTGATATAATTGGGAAAGGAATGCTAGATGTTCTACTTCATTTATTAAGGAACTTCTAGCCCTTATAGGTCGATTCAAATCACCAATGACACTATCACTGAGATGATTCTTTAGAAATAATTGGATTGGGTTTTGTAAAACCTGTTCATCAATATAGGGTAGGAAATATTCTAGGGTAAATGATTCAGAAACATTTTCTTGGAAATTTTCTCTATCAGAAGGATATTCTATCAAAGGTTGATAATCAGTTTTTGAAAACACATCAGTAGAAGTAGGTTGGGGTTGTTTAAAAACAAAAGGATCAGTTTCATCAAATTTCACATGTACCATCTCTTCAATAGTACGAGTGTTTTTATTGAAAACTCTATAGGACTTAGAAGTTGTGGAGTATCCTATGAAAATCCCATCATTAAATTTTGGTTCAAATTTATGAAGATTATCTTTAGTATTCACAATGAATACATTGAAATCAAAAACCTTAAAGTAGGAAAGTCTTGGTTTTCTACCATTCCATAACTCATAAGGAGTTTTATTAAGAAAAGGTCTAATTAAAACATGATTTATAGTATAACAAGAAATACTTACAGCTTCAGCCCAAAAATTTCTTCCAATAGAATATTCACTCAACATGGTTCTTATTATAACTTGAAGAATTCTATTTCTTCTTTCAGAAACACCATTCTGTTGAGGAGTTCTTGGTGATGAGAAGTTGTGATTAATGGCCTTTCTACTACAAAAAATTTCTAAATCAGAATTTTGAAATTCTCCACCACGATCACTATGAATAGTTTTCAATGGAAGGATTTTATCAATTTTAACTTGTGATCTAAAACTTTTAAAATAAAAAAAAAACTGCAAACTTATTTGCTAGAAAATAGTCCTGCATAAACCTGTTGTAATCATCAACTAAAACAAATAAATAATACTTTCCTTCAATACTTTCAGTTTTTGTTGGAACAAAAAGATATATATGCACTAACTATAATTCATTAGTAGTTGAGACTTCACTAACTATTTTAAAACGTGATTTATGTTGCCTTCCATATTGTAAATCGTCACAAACATTTGAAGAATCAAATCTATGCTCTCGTAGATCCTTAACTAATATTTTCTTAGAAATTTTTCATAGGTTCTTAAGGTTATAGTAACCTAACCTTCTTTTCCACAACCAAGAATGATCTTCCATTGCACTAAGGCAAGGTATATCTTGGCTCCTTAGGTCTTCTATGTTTAGTGTGTATACATTCTCTTTCCTATGTGTGGAAAGAATAAACTCTTCCTAGGAATTCTGTACTAAGCACTTATCATTCCTAAAATTCAGAAGGTAACCTTCATCAAATAATTGGATTATGCTAATAATGTTTTGATTAAGACCCTTAACAAATAAAACATTTGAAATCAATGTTTTTTCAATAAGAATGATGTTACCCATACCAATAATTTCTCCCTGATCATTATCTCCAAAAATTATTTTTCCTTATTTTTCCTTGATAATATTTTGAAAATAGTTTTTGTTTCTAGTCATATCCTAGGAACATCCACAATCCATGTAACAAGTACTATTTTTGGTACCTTCTCTATTTTCCTGAGAATAAGAAAAAGGTAGGTTTTTGGAATCCAAACTAGCTTGGATAGGCACCCACATATTTTTAGAAAAATAGGCTTTATGAAATCCTAAAGAGTGGGTTTTGTTTAGGGAACAATTTTTTTCCCAATGCCCACCACACTGAAACTTAGTGCAGAATGGAGCACTCTGAGGTACAAAATAATTGTTACTAAAAACTGGTTTAGAACTAGTCTAACCGAAAACAGAACTATTCTTTAGAGATTGGATTTCAGAATAAAACTTATTAAAATTTTCCTTACCTAAGTTAAAGTTTGAAAAACACTTCCTCAAGGAAAAAATTTAGGATTTCAGTTTGATAACTAAGTTCCTATCTTTTAAAACATTTGATTTTGAACAAGAGTTAGGCTTCAAAACATTTTTATTAGAAATTACAATTTCTAGATCCTTAGAATGTTTATTTTCCTCGGAATTTACTTCCTCAAGATCTTTTGAAATACATTCAAATTCAATATATTTCTTATCAAGATCTTTAGAAATATCTAATATTTCCTTAGTAAGAATAGAATTCCTAGAATTTTCATTATCAAGCATTTTCATGAGATTTTAATTCTCAATCTCAAGGATTTTAGAAAACCTAGAAACATCTTCAAAGTTAGGTAAAGTATTATTATCATACGAAGAAGATTCTTTATAAGAATAGTTATAATATTTACAATCACTATAATTTTCATTCAAAGAAACATTAGTCATTGATTCAGCATTATGTACCATAGCCATTAGGAAATGATTGTCAATAGGTATTCTGGATATTAGACAAATATTCTTCTATCCAGAAGATTCGTAATTTGATGATTCATCTGAAGAGTCACCACCACTGGCACTCTAGGTGTCATTAGATTTCAAGACATTCTTAGAATTAGCTTTCTATTACTTCTTTCTATTTCTCTTATGATTATTATCCTTTCTTTCTTTTCTCTTACGCATCGGAAAATCTGGTCTTATATGTCCAGCTCTCTATCATTCATAACATGTAACTCTTGAGTCTTTATTATATTTCCTTTCTTTCTTCTTTTATTTTGATTGAAAGTTCATCTGTCCAATAATCTTGTTCATCCTTCGAGCAAGATTGGAAAATTCATTCTCGGAAGATTCACTTCCACTAGATTCGGATCGAATAACAACCTTCTTATATTTGGATCTGGTAACTCTCTCAGGAGTCATAGCTTTCGTTTGATTTTAAGTTGTAGTAAATGCAACTTTGACATTCCCATTCTTCTTCATTACATTATCAGCATCTTTCTTCATTCTATTCTCACGTTGAAGAAGAGATCCAAATAGATCTTCAAGAGAAATCTGAGTAACCATTTTGTTCTCATCAATAGTATTTCTCTTGAATTCCCACTCATTGGGCATAATGTCTATAATCTTATCAACAAGAGCTTCACCATCAAATCCTTTCTCACCTATAGATTTTAAACTATTCACAATAGTCATGAATCTTTATTTCACCTTACATATGGGTTCTCCATAAGGAAAGAAAAACCCATGATATTTATCTCTGAGCATGGATCTTCTTGTTTCAATTACATTGGAAGTTACAAAGTGTGTAACTTGAAGTTTCTTCCATATAAAATTTTTTTCTATACAAGATGAAATTATGGAATATATATTTCTTGTTCTAGAACAAAGAAATGAATTTTTTACCTTATAATTCAGTTGATATTCATGATTTTCTTGATTGGTGAAGGTACTAACTTCCTTGTCAGGGATTTTATATCCTCTAGTAAGCATAACAAAATTATCAACTTGAGTATTGATAATGAATGTATTCATGTGATCTCTCTAGTATTCATAATCATTTCCATCAAAAATAGGTGGTCTTGTTGGATTGAGATTTTCTATAGAACCAACATTGATTCCTGTAATCTTTAAGAAAAACTCTTCACAAAAACATATTAGTAATAAAATTTTGTAAACAAGGAAAATATTCCAAAGCAAGGAAAAATATAGAACAAGAGTATATCTAAGAAAAAAATGAATCTAAACCTTATGAGTCTGAGAAACTGATTCCAAGAATATGAAAAATATGAATTCTATTATAAATATAATCTGGAGATTAATTCAGATTGAATTGATCCTCTGATACCAATTATTGAGATTGTATGTAAGTATGATATACTCTATAATAACAAATGTAGGATCGAAATAATAGAGATACTGAATAAAGTATCTAATAATACTCAATATACAAGAGGGGTGAATTGTACACTTTTAAAAATTCCTTTGTAACATTTAAATATTATTATGATTAATAAGGTTAAACAAGGTAATTCAAAAAACCTCTAATTTCTACACACTTGCTTGATTCTAGAAATATGATTTTGATAATGTTAATCCAGAAATATGGTTCAGGAAAATGAAACTTCATGAAAGTTTACAACCAAAAAGATTCTACCTTAAAGCGTATAGAATATTACTAAATCAAACTACAAGTATAAGAAAGTATAAGATAGTTATACTATCCTCACCGAAAAAATGGAGCAGAAAACATGTAACAAAACAAGTAACAAGTAGTAAATATTTTAACCCAAAGAGAAGGATATCCAACAACCATTGATAAAGGTCCCTTGATTTATACTTTCAGGAAATTATATCTTACCCACACCAGGGTAGGCCCTCAATATGAAGATCGAAGTCTGTCTTGCTATCCCCGAAAGCCCTCAACTTCAAGGTAGTCGGCACCTCTGTCTTCCTCAACAAGGAAGTCCTCAACTTCAAGGTAGTAGAAACCTCTATCTTCTTATCCCCGGAAGCCCTCAATTGTACAATGAAACAATCAGAGTCACACAAACCAAATCTGAATAAGAATTTCAGTACACAAAAATAAATAAAGCCTCTCTCTCTAGAAATCACTTCAACAGCATGTAATTTCTAGATTGGTCAACTTGTTGTTATCTCTTTTAAAATATCTTCTTTTAATAGGCACAACACCAACGGTCAGCTCCCTCCTCTAACAGTCATATTTTTCCTTGAATTTCGGAGGGACCTGTAAATTTTTCACTCAAACAATGGTTAGTTGGTAACTGAATTCACGTCATCATTTTATAACAAAAACAAGTGTAAGTAAAAATATGGTTACATAACCAAAAACCAATATTTGGAATGCAAGTAAATAAAATTTCGGAGTCTAACCAAAAATTAATTCGGAGTCTATCATACAAGGATGTTCGAATTCTATTTTTTAGTGAATTCGGAACATGAAATCTATAGAATTCGTAAGTCAAAATTTCAAGGAAATTCAGAATCCGGATTTACAAGAATTAATAACTCGAAATTACATTGTTCGGATTTAGAATTCATGAGAATTTGGATTCAGAAAACATAAGAAATCTTAACCTGAATTCGGTATCAGAACTCAAAGAAATTCGTAACAAGAATTAAGAGTCAGTATTCATAAGAGTACGTACTCAGAACTCATATTCAGAATTCAGCGTCAGAACTCAGAAGAGTTCGTAACGAGAATTCTGAGAATTCACAGTCAGAACTCAGAAGAGTTCAGAGTCTGAATTCAGAGAACCTGGAGTCAAAACTCAAAAGAGTTCTAAGTTTGGATTCATATTCATAATTTTGAGTCAGAACTCAAAAGAGTTCGGAGTATGAATTCATAGAACATAGAGTCAGAACTCAGAAGATTTTGTAACCAGAATTCTGAGAATTCAGGCCCTAAAACAGAATGCTTCATATCTAGGTTATTATAGGATTCCGATGTTTTGGTTATAAACTGAATTATACACTTAGAAAATTTATTATATAAACAATGAAAACATGTTAAGGATAAATTTCCTAGGGGAAATAAATTTTTCATTATATAAGTAAAACACATGAAAAAATGATATTTCCCTTGAGATAAAGTGTTTGTGATTTTCAAAACAAAAAGGAATGGAAAAGTCATAAGGAAACATTATTAACTTAATAATCACCACCAAGTATGAAGGAATGGAAAATTCATAAGGAAACCCTTATTTACACAATAAGAATCACCCAGATGAATGGAGTATTGACTGAAATAGTCAGTGGTGTTTCTAGCTTGGGAGATCTGATTACCCAACATGATTATTCTTTAAATGATCTAATAGTTTTACCTAGTAAATGGAATATAATATCTATAATAATAATATATTTACACTTGATAAAAATGTGAAAATGAATAAATTACTAAAAACTCTAATGATGTATGAATATTAAATAAAAAACTAATGAAGAATCACATCTAATGGTAAAAATGGAAAATACAACCAATAATGAAGATTCTGAAAAATATGAAAAGAAATAAATTGGAGGAATATGGATCCTTAAATGGTTTAAAATTATCTTATTCTATAATGGTACATTCTCATTTATAAAAAAGATTCAGTAATTTTTTTAATAAGATGAATAGATTTAAAAATTCATTAAATAATGTTGAACAATATATTCTAGGTCTTAAAGAAGTAAGATTCTATCAATATATGTAAATGGGTTATATTAGACTTAATTTCACAAATATAAACAAGGATAAAAAAATTTAGAAATGAAAGGAAGGAATTATCTAAAAAATATAGATTTTGTGGGAAATTTTTTGAAAGCTATGAAGTCTACTGGGAGTTTTTTTAATGACTCTAGATGTTTATTTCAAACAAACATAGAAAAAGATTTAACCAATCTAAAAGAAAATATATTCATTCTGGATAATGATAATGTAAAGGTACACTAATTTTATTCTTATGCCTCATATTCTAAATGTTGTTCTAATAGTAAATTATCTTCCTACTACTCAATTATTGATGAAAAATAGGAATCACGTGTAAAATAGAATCAATAAATGATCAATCTTCATAATGTTATCTTAACAAAAAATATTCCATGATAAAACAATACAGAGAATTAAAAGAAAAATTACAAAAATTGTTTTTAAACTACACATTTAATGAAGGTAAAACTAAATATTTTTAGGAAAAATTATATAACTTATAAACCAAAGAAATTATATAAACTATTGTTGAAGAATATATAAATATTATTATTGTCAAAAAAAATCAAAAAAAATTGAAATATAAAATAAGTGATATGTGCATAAATCTAAATTATAAATCAATTATTTTATACCCACTTATAATAATAAAAATAATGTATTGAGTCAACTATTTTTACTAAATAATTAATCTCTGATATACTAATAACAGTATTATGAGAAATCCCACAATCAATAGTTCTAAAAGGCTTTTTTACTAGAAATATATCTGAAGATAGTTCTGAATTTTTTTTTATTAACATAGGATAAACATCATACTGATATCTGAGCATGTTGACACTACAAGACCTAATAGAATTTGGGTACCTAAAAAATTTTCATTTAATGTTTTTTTCATAAAAGGAAATTAGGAAAAGATGATTAATTGTACATAGATAGTGGATTCTCAAGGAACATGAGTGGAGACTCATCCACTTTTCATATACTATAAAAATTATATGGAGTTTGGGATATATTTAGTGGTAATGGAAAAGGAAAAAATAATTGGTGTTGAATCAGTTGGAGGTCCAAAATCAATTATAATTTCCAAAGTCATATATTTTTAATTATTTAAATACAATCTATCAAGTATCTCTTAAATACGAGAGAATGGAATTGTGATGATTTCTCTAATAATTCCTATGGAATTTTTAAGGATAATATATATAAATTTAGAGAAACCTAAACTATCAATGTTTTTACTTTGAGTCACAATTAATTTAATGAATAAAAATTGAATTACGTCACTATTCATGCAAATGAATCATGGATTTGGAATATGATACATAGACACTGTAATGTATTTTTTCAGTAAAATTACCAAAGAAACAATTAATTCGAATATTCCAAATAATAAATTAGATACAAATATATTCATAATTCATTTCAAATATAAAATAACCATAACTAATATATAAAATCTATTTACAATATTTCTACATCTATTCCTCTATAAAATATTCAAATATATTTTTCATACCAGCATGGTTAGAATGATTTTCAAGAAAATAGTATTCTTTTGGTGATTTGTATAGCTTAAATTGGCATAATATCTGTAAATTTAAAAGTGTAGTTTTCAATGATTTTTTATGATTTTGTAAAATTATTCAGAACGTAAAATATTTTTAAATATTTTCATTTATATGATATCATGTTTGTTAGTTTTAAAATAAAGATGTTAATTATTTTTACTCAAACATGGTAATTAAATGTACCTTTTCCACTCCATGAACGCCTCACTAAAATGAAATTATAGGTTGAATAAATAATAATATTCATGAAATGGAAAAATGTTCGGTAAAATAATATAGTCTTAAAACCTTTTCATGGTAGAATCTATCAAAAAAAATATTTATATATAATGAATAGAGTTTTAATAAGACCAATCCTTAATAAGAAACATTAGGAGTTATGGACTAATATAAATCATAATGTTGGATATATTATTGTTTTTATATTCAGGGGGTATATCATGAATACTAAATAAATCCACACTAAATTTTATAAAAAATATAATGATGTAATTGTTTTATAATATTATTCTATACTATAAGACTTTTTACATTGAATAAAAAATTCAAGGACTGTTTTAGACTTTATTTTTGAGAACATTAAAATATGTGATCGTTTTGATCATAGAAAATATTCAATAGATGAAGTTACTGATTCACTAAAAAATATTATATTGAATCTGCATAAGAATATTTTAAAATTAAATTAGAATATAATGATATTTATTCCAAGTTATAAGAACATGAAATTGGTGAACCTAAAGATAACATAGCTAGAAAACATATAACCTTAAATGATCACACATTAAAATCTTATATATGAGATCTATATTGATGATTTAAGACTATGAGGAGTGTAGTAAACCTTTTCTAATTCTCTTCCAAATTTCTCAATTGGAACATAAAACCATAAAAATAATTTTAATATTAACGTTTTATAATAATTATGAAATAATAACATATCTAGTTTATAATAAATAGAGTCTTTGAATATTTTGATATCCCATAAAAACTCTTGAAATAAGAATCAAATTGTTTTCTTGAAATAAGAAATACGAAAGACAGAAAATTACAAGAAATAAAGCTTAATTAGTAGCTAAATGATATAATAGGGAATAAGGGATCGATTATAATGAATTATTTGATCTTATTTCCATGTTAGAATCCATTAGAATCATTTTATCTAATGCATTACATTTTAATTTTAAATTATATTATATGGATATTACATCTATAATTTTAAATGAATATTTAATGGTGTAAGTCCCTTTTTTAAAACCTATAGTTTTTCAAAATCCCCATATAAAAAATTCACTTTTCAAAAATAAAAAAGAAATTTATGGTTTTATATAAGCACTAATATATTGATATGAAATATTGAGTTCCATTTTACAAAATAATTAATATTATATAGGGTTGGAAGATCCTATACTATTTAAGAATTATTTTTTTATACTATTTTATTTTTTAAATTTATATATATGATGTTATCTCTCATTACATGAATAAAAAACTATGAAATTATTATTAAAAACATATGTAAAAATAATTTGACAAGTTTATGATTGTAAAAATAAATTTCATTCTATTTTTTCAGATCTCATAAAAAATTATTGGAATATTTTATACCAAAGTAAATATATTATTGAATTATTAAAAATATTTGACTTTGAAATAGTAAGTGTAATAAAACACACATTAATATAAAATATGATTTTCATAAGATGAAAAAACATGTTAACATAAAGTTATATTATGGTCTGATTTGTAGTATTTTATATCTTATTTCTATGAGACAAGATATTATGTATTTTATCTATTTATCTCAAATATTTCGGTCAAACCAAAAAAAAACATTAATTTATTCAAAGGAATATATAAATTTTTAAAAGGAACCATTTTTCAATATTTACATTATAAATAAAATTTGATTATAATTTAATTTCACATTTAGATATTGATTTTTGAGGTTGTAGATTTGGTATAAATAGTACCATAGAATCCTGCCATGTTTTATTGAAGTCCCTGGTGTGATTGTCTAGAAAGAAACAATTTTAAGTCACATTTTCCATTGGTTAATTAAAATATATTTTTACAGGCAGGTTCTATGCACATGTGTAATGAATGAAACAGAAAAATATGGGCATTAGAGTAAACTTTAAGAATATTTAAATTCTATTTGAAAAGTAAACTATAGTTAATAATTCAAAAAAAATTAGAGTTACTCTTGGACTAGGAATATTTATATAATGAATAATCCCCTAATATATCATGTCCAAAAGGGGGATATATCATTGGAAGTGGTCAGTAATTAATATAATATTATATATATTTTCACTAAACTATTTCCCACTAATACTTTTGAATTTATTATGTGAGAGATAGGTATAGTTAGTATTAAATGAAAATTTAATTTTTATTAATTTGTATCATAATTTAATTTTAATTATAATTTTATATTTATATATTTTATTTACTTATTTATTTTAGTTTTAATTTATATTTTTTATAAACATAATGAGAATTATATTGTTTTTATAAATAATTGTTTAATAAATTAGTAATTTGTTATTATTTTCAGAAAAAAAATATTCTTTTAAAATATTAAATACTAAAATTATTATACAAAATATGTTTCCTTTCAAAGAAAAAACATCATCAAGAAACTCATAAAAATTACCCATCTTCCTTACAACCTCATACTCACACCCTTTCTGCCTTTATATATCAAAATTTCTATAAAAAATCTAATCTAATCCTCAAACGATCATATTTTAAACAATAGAAATGATAACGATAATATAATAATGTAGTCAGAGTATTTCTATGAACCATGGGTTTTTAGGTTCTAAAAGAAGAGTCCTATAAGGAAGGTTCATCGATTTGGAGTGGTTATTAAAAAACATAATGATAAATAAAGATAAGGATTTTCATGGTTTGGAATTTATTTCCATTGGTGAAAATATATAATATGTTCTCGACATTGATGTGAAAGTGTTTTATAAAAACACTAGGTTTAGTTTTGGAAATATTAAGGATGCAGTCTCCTCAAAGGTAAAGAATGGTCAATTTTCTATTTCATGACAATATATAGCTCATATTATTAATTCTCTTCATGAAGGGTTTTTCACATAAATACTTTATCAATTTGAGGTAAATCATATAAATATGATGATATTATGTCCTTTTAGATTGGATATACCATTTTAAGGTAGATGTTTGTGATAGATCATGATGTTTACTAGAAGGTTTTATTCAAGTTTGTAAAACATTCTATAGTTACTAGGATACTAGTACAAGATCACATTTTGTTTTCCCTATATGTATATCATGTTTATTATTTTAATTAAAAATATACTTAATTTCAATAACTATATTCTATTTTTTAAGAAATTTGTTTCTAAAAAGACAAGAATTCTTTCTTATATATGTCAACGACTTGTTTCTCTATTTCTGTGTAAAAAAATAAGATCCATGATAATCATATAGCTTTGAAATTCCAATAAAGAAACATTATTTCAACTTTAAAAATAAGAAAATTTATATTATTATGAGCTTTATAAAGGAAAATATGTTTATCAAAGGTTCTAATCATTAGGGAGAGTATAATTATCATGCTTAGGGGGGGAGAAAAAAATCCAAATGTCTGTTTGATAGTACAATTTTTTGCTGAATAAATTGGTTAAATAAGAATAGATGATGTTTATAATGAAAATGGGAGAATTCTAAGAATAGATGTAAGTGACCCTACCATTGAAAATAGTCTTACTAAATCTATTAAAGATAGCTTAAGAAAATCCATCAGTGAATACCTTGTTGATAGACCTAGAAAAAGTTAAGAGCATTTGATTCAAGAATAATTATATAGTCTTAGTTTAGAAAACTTAAAATTTCTATAATATCATTTATTTTTAGTTTATAACACATTAAATGTGAAATATATTCTTTTTTATCTCTTAAAAGATTAGTTTATTTTTTTACCTTTATTATAATTTATTTTGTTTTGTGATCATCAAAGTGTGGGACAATATCAGGCATTTATTGTTTCAACAAAATTTGTTGAATTATCATTGATTACGATGTACAGAAGTACAATTATTTAACAAGTGAAACTAAATTATATGTATTCATGATTATATTTCCTAATAATTATATCTTATTATAAGGTTATTCATGGTCTATGTTTTGTATAATATATTATGGTGGTTTTTAAGGTTGTCTAGAAACACAATTTATCCCCAATATTTTAAAGTAGAATGTTTGGTTTGGGAACACTACTTTTGTTAACGAATCATAATTTTTAAACCGATGAATGGAGTCAATTTATGGCTTTGGCACCCTATGATAGGGTAAATATATGGCTTATGACCCATAAATTTTGAATCAACCATATTTTTTATGAACTAATTTATGATTCATTAACCCAATATTTCCATACCCCACATATGTTGTCAACCATAATATTGATATTTACCCTATGTTTGATAATGTCAACTATAGAGTTTAAATAAAAGATATTTCCTATAATTGTTTCAATTGTATGGTCAGAATTATTTTCCCTTTAATATATTTTTAAAAGACAAATTCATTGTAATTTATTGAAAATATAAAATTATTTTCATTTCTATGGGAATTCACAATGTTTTGTAGGTGTTCTATTTAAAATTAAAATCATGATGTGTGGATTTATTATTAATTCTTAGATGGAATATGTTTTACGATATGAATTATAGAAAAAAATAAAATTATTCTGTTAAATACAAGGAGTAGAATATTAATAAATTTGCATCACATTTTTTTGTTAAAAAACATCTCTATTATTCTAGTTATATTCAATTTTGATACAGAAATGTTTTAATATTTTTTCATTTACATTCATGTGGTTTTCACATCTATAATCATTAAATTTTTTAATTTTTTTAACATCATTGATAAATATAACCTCTTCAGATATATTCATTGATAAACAATTTTCTCTATAGTGAAGAATATTGATTATACATCATTTGTTACTGAAACTACGAGATGATTTTGTTCGAAAACCAATTAACCAATCTCTTTTTCCTCTAGTATCTTCTTCTTATACATAGTCCTAGTCAAGTATCAACTTCTCACAATATGTTATGAATTTTAAGGATTCCTATTAATCTACCAATATTAGTGTAAGGTTTCAATAGTTTATACTAAATTTTAGTGATATTAGGATATGGGGACCTATTTGGTGAAAATCTCTATGCTCGCTGAGAAGGAATTTTTCGATGGTATTATGGGATCATTGTTCCTAACACCACTATAAAAATTAATGAATTATTATTATCTATTTTTCTTCTAAAAAATATTTTCAAGGAATTTAATTAAATAAATCACTACAATATTGAAAGTGGGAAAAAAATTGATTCAATCATGATTATTAAATTGAAATATTTCACCCCACATATTTTGTTTTTTTATATTATTCAAAACTAACATATATGAGGTAGAAATAATGGATTCATGAAATTAAAAAATACAATTGTAGTCATGGTTGACAATCTATTATTTGTTTGTGATTTCTGAAAATTAAAATAATAGTGGTTTATATTGTTGATATTCAAGATAAAAAGTTAAAATCAATAAATATTTATATAATAGACGATTCATAGTAATTTTTTAGTTATCTATTAGATACTATAAATATATATATATATATATATATATTCATAATTATCGGGTGCATCATAAATTATAAGAAGGATTGGAAAAATTTCCCCAATACTAATAAAACTACCCATCATTCATTTTAAATTGGCAATAACATAAATAATTATATTTCATGTAAACAAAATTACTAGAATAAATATTTTATAAAAAAATTGTTTTTGATCTTGATAGTTGGAGAGTAAAAATTGATTATATGGTATATTTTTTGGAACTTTCCAAACTAAAAATATAACAATTCATTTTTCTATAGATCAAAAAATAGGAATATGTTTTATGAAATTCAAATGAGGGTACAAATGTTATCTAAGATGTAATAATAAAAAATTGGTTTCACATAAGATTTACCAATAATGAAAATAAAATATTTACATTATCATATTTTTTAATCTTATAAAATAATACTTGATGTTATGTTATTTAATATTAAGACAGAGGCTCCTAAAAAATTTATATATTTTTAAAAGATATATTTTTTAAAAAATTGGGTTTTCCATAACAATGTTAAGACGAAAAAATAGTAATGAATATACTTGAAATTAATCAATTAGTACTTTTTTATTGAAGGATACTATGCATTGGTATAACACACAATATAAAATATAAAATTGAGTAGCTGAGGTAATGATTTTAATTTTCTTGAGATAGTGTGAAATTTGTGGAAGAGGACCTAACGATAAATAATTTTGCATTAAATTTTTAAAAACAAAATGTCTATAAATAATATATTATTGTTAATAAATGTATCAATTAATACAATTCATATTATTTAATTTATCAAAATAACATTATTGAGTTACTTCAATTTATTTTAATTTCAGGATATTATATTTAATAATTTTGAAAAACTTGTAGTCATTGATGGGTAACTAGATGAATGGATGGTCGTAGAATATTTTTCATCTAGAAGTGGTTATATATATATTTTTGAAAATCAATATATATATATATATATATATATATATAAATATATAAATTAAATTTTATAATGTAGAAACTATTTTGAAAAATAACAAGGTAATATAAATTTATGGTGTTCTTGAAGAGAAATCTTTTACCATATATGAAATATTTCTTAATATGTCTCTATATAATATTTATGAAATTTTAGACTATAATGAATGTTTAATAATATTATGATAAATGTTTCTCTGTATTCCCCCCTCAACACTAGGATTCTCTCTAGGCGTAAGTTTATATTTCAGATCTCAAAATATGATTCCCATGGAGGTGAAACCCTATTATATCTCTATGTGTTCTCTCCTACATTTTTATATTTTTCTTTTTATTTATCCCTCTTGGTTGTTTCTCCGTTCATCTATCGGTCTATGATTTCTTGTTACCATAAATACATATGTTCTCTAACTTTTCCACTATCATCTATTTCTTAATGACCCTATCATTTTATTATATTTCTCCTCTTTGGGACATTAATTTTTCATAAGAATCTTGATCCTATATTTTCATCACACATTGAATGCTTTATATTTTGATGATCTATTTCACATAGAGGCATTTTCATTTAAAATCAACTTATATACCATCAACAGTGATATAATCGTATCCCTTTATTAGAACATTCTCCAAATAGTGTCATTGTCCCACCTTTTTATCCGGTCAATTTGTAGTTCATCGATAACTTCTCCTTCATGATTCATTCGGGGTGCGGACCATTAAGATGCATTGTGAAGGCGGGAGATCTTATAGTATCATTAGTTATATTTTTTTGGATTTCACCCCTTCTGACTTAATTTGAAAAATAAAATCATTATTTTTTGTCTGTTCTTCTTTAGTCATGATTGGTTCCACTACCTCACTTTCTTCAAATTGTCTATCATAAAAATTTATGTTTTTGTTTCTTGAACTCTTATAAAAAACCAGCATGCGTCAACCTGGAACATCACCCAAGATTGGTATTCCAAGTGGTGGAAAAATAAATAGTGAAAATTTATCTTAATTAACAAGAAAGTAGATGAACTAATTGATTACCAAGTGGAAGAAGATTATAAGTCAATTAGTTATGCAGATTCATGCCAAAAAGAAGAAACCATTAATTAAAATATGGAAATGCCAAAACGAATACTCTATGTGTACGCATATCACAACAAATCTATCCTATAGTGTAGGTGGTGAAGACCAATGGAATATAGTGAAATAATTAATTTGATTCCATACACATGTTTCCTGAAAAAACATATATAAAAAACCAATAAAAAAGTGGTGTTTTTTAAAAATTCCCAGTATCATTTCACCAACAAAATTATAATAGGATCATACCATGAAAATTATAGCACTAGATTAAGAAAACAATTTTGAAGATGAATTTTCAAAGAGAAACGTATCTAAAACACTCTTTGGATTCATAAAATCCATTAATATTCTCAAATATAAGGAATATAAAAAGTACATGTATGAATGTATGAGATCATAAGAAAAAAATACATGGATATGTAAAAAATATTACTATATCAGAAAACAACCATGAAATATATCATCATGTATAAAACCATGAAAAAACTAGGAAATAGAAAATGGAAATTCATACCTGGATATATAATTAATAAACAAAAATTGTAATCAGGTGAATCCAACTAATATTGGGTCATGTCATAATCAGGAAATATCAAGACCTCAAGTGGTTTTACACACACTAAAGTGATATATGTCCATTTATTGAAACACCCAACTTCACCATTTTAAAAAAAATTCCCAAAACCATTAGAATACCACAAACACTTTTTTTAAAAACACTATAACATAAAATAATTTTCACGTCTAAACTTGAAACCTTCCTTTTTATGTCATACTCACCATTAAGCCATTAAATTTGAATACATAGTGTGCACAAATCCTTTTTTTAATGAAATCCCCATTCAATCCCGAGTTTTATTGAATAAAGTACACTTTGAAAAATAATCAATAATTTTTATAAGACAAAAAAATGAATTATTAAACAATAATTATGAATTAATGAATTATAAGCTTTTTATAGATATAGTTACCTCAAGAACAAGCTAAACTAGTCACCATATAGAATGGGGGTTGAAAAAAATTATACATAATACCCAAAAGACTATATCTATAAGAAATATAAAAAATATCCATTTTACCACATATATATGTCAACGAATATAAATTATGTTCTATCGAGATATAGATAAAATGGTCTTGGTAATGAACTATGAATATTAGAGAAGGTCCAATCAAAAACCTAACATACCATGGAGATATATTCCAAGAACTAAGGGATATACTCAATATTTTAATGGGATAAATCATTTATAATTCCAATGTAAGTTTAGTTTGAGCATATTAAGGATTATGGTGTGATTGAAAATAAAAATGGCTTGTAGAAATTATATAAAATTCAAACTTTTAGAGGATTGGATCTGGGAAAATGGTTATGTTGTAGGGTTAGAGAAACCTTCCTCCAATTTTTATGGAATATATCCCTCTAAAACATAAGGAATATGGCTTCATTGGTAGACACACAGGGTTTCGAAAAACCATGATCATACCATGCATCAAATATGGAAAAACACTAAAACAGTCACATAGTTTCTTCAGTGAGCCACATTATCTTACTACAAAATCTCAAACTTTTGAAAATGTAATTTAATTCTTATTGACCAATAATTAATTTTTAGAGAGTGTATAAAATATCCATTTTACTAAATTGTGTTTCTAACCAGTTTCTTCTAAAAATACATGTTTTTAACCTTTAATCCTTAGAATAATTTTGGGCCCCAAAGGATAAGAATATTGATCGAACTAAATCATTCCTTTGATGTAGAAGGAATCTAAATTATATCAACATTAAAATATTTCAATCTTGAGAAATATCTAATGATTATAGAATCATATAGAGAAAGGACCACTGATAAATCAACAATGACCCCTTCTCCACCATCTTGTGGTTATCCTGTTAGCACTTACATAGTACACTAACCATGTGAATTCTTTTACCTTGATGTTTCATATCTCAATGATCTAAAATATAAAATAGTTGTTCCACCATAGTATTATTGGTATCAAGATAGAAATGTTCTCTTTTGATAAAATTTGAATAGTATGCTTGATACTTATTCATCTAGGAAAAATTAAAATGATATTGAATTTGCATCAAGTAATTTGGAATGTAAAACTAATATGCTACTATTCCATGTAATGATCTCAGTGGGGTCAAAAAAAGATAGTTCATACTTACCCTAGATACCTTACTAATGGTAACTCATGCAACATGATACATTAAGGATGTTTTTACCACTATCCTCAAACTCCAAAAGGATATGATGATCATCCAAATGTTATTTTTGATGATTCTATGAAGTGATCAATCTCTTTATAATAAATAATGCCTATTTTTCGTCTCTTAAACAAGTTTTGATCCAACCAATGACCACTCTCCCAACTCTACCAATCATAAGTGAGATCTACATGGATATCCATACAATGAATTTAATGTTTTAATACTAATTTAAGATTGATAACTGTTGTTATTGAAAAACTCGACCAGGGGTAGTTTTTTTCTAAGAACTTCCAAAATACAGAAACAATGCTCAACTAATATCCCCAATTATTTTAATAACCCTATTAGTGTTCCCCTCCATTTCCTAATGATTTTCCACGGTAAATTATAACTATGAACTCATCACCTCTTCAAGAATTTCCAAAACCATGATTTAAACTATTGGTATGTGTTAAAAATTCATAAAGAATCCCAATAACCCTCAAAACCTCTTTGATATACAAGCTCATATGTTTCTCTTACTTCTTAACCTCCTTGATAGGGAGGAAATCACTTAGTTATCTATGTTGATCAATGATCACCCAAAATCATATAGACCAAAAGGATTCCATGTTAATCCAATGATAAGTCTGTTGAAATCCATTCCCAATTCCATTCTAGATTTGGAAAAGTTTGTAACAAGCTATGATCAGCCCTAATTATTTGAAAAAAAATCACCATGAAAAGAAAACAATAATCAACCCCCTCATTTCCATCTGCCAATATGAATGTCTCATATCACGATACATATTTGTAATCTTCATGTGTATGAAATAAGAAGACTATTTTACACTATCCATTAATTACTACCTCACCTATATAATAGTTATCAACATTTATCAAAAACACAAACCACCCATGAGAGACTAAGTCAAATAACAAGGGGCCTCTCCACTATTATGAATTTTACTAACGAACTAAAAGTCAATTTTCTAATGTATTATAACTATAAATCCACTCATCAAAAGATTATTCTACCTTCACTAAATCTATAAACACGTGAACACCACTCATTTAATATCCCAAGATCATTACAATGAACAAACTAATCAGAGAACATTACTACACTGATTCATATAAGGATTTATCCAATACATTCTTCCTCAACATATCATTGAACACATTCCATTTCTCTTAAGTGTGAGCAATTTAAAAATTAAATGTTTGAGGATCCTCAAACTAAAATATTGGTCACAAATTTTGATCCCATAGAGTAACAATATTTATCATTATATTATGATATGAATATACCATAAATATCTCCTCAAAAAGACATAACACTTTGTTTTGTGATCATGCATAATAGCTTCCAACTAAGAGTAGTGCATAGGGTAGTTCATCTAATTAAGGGGTAATTATTGATAACAAAAAGACACCACCTTCTTCTCCTATATCCAGACACATCCATAAACTGTACCTCAACAATCCTAGAAAATACCATAATCTAAAATTGGTCTAAAAATAACTAGAACTAGGCCTAAATTCAACAACACTTCAATTAAGTCCTTTGAAAATTTTCTCTCCACTCACACATAACACCCTTATAGGATAATGTTTTCATAAATGGTGAAATATTTTATAAAACATGAAAAAAATACAATATTAACTATCTAACAATAAGACTCTCTAGATCTCAAATACATTTCTAAGATGATCCGAATTAATTACAACCTAAATATTCTTAGGATCCACAAAGAATATTTTTTAAATAAAGTGTTCTTTTCACCTGAATGGCCTGAAGGCCTTTATTTTTATTGATTTTTGATTATCCCCCTTTAAAGGGATGAGGGGGAACCCTTACAAGGCCTGTAGGATTAGAGATTAAATTTCCAGTAGGCTTAAGAGATTAATGACCCGAAGGTCATATGAAATTCAACCAGACTATCTATAAGGAACTGCCCCTCCCCAGGATCTGAATCACGATAGTAGCTCTCCACCTTCACATGTTCATCTGTCTAGGCTTCCCATGTAAGAATAGGCTGGTCCTGATGGCATATCCATACCATCTCATTCTAACAAATCAATTTGGCTCTGATCTGGTGAGTGCACCTATTCTGAATCCTCTTTTGGGGATGCTCCTTTTTTGTAGTGTGTCTGGGGAAACTCCATGTGGCATGAAGGACTTTCAATGGCCCGAAGGCCTTAATGGTGTCCTGAAGGCCCTACAAACCGGAAGGCCTGGGTGGTACAAAATCCTTAAGGACTCCATTCCCAAACCGGTGGCCCATTGTGAATAGTTCCATCTACTATAGTACCGAACAATACATACTGGAGTAACTTCTATTGTTCCTGCTATAGTACCCACATAGTGTATAGTTCTTCTACAGTACCTGTATAGTGTACAGTTCTGCTACAGTACCCACACAGTGTACAGAGCTGTTATAGTACTACTAGAGTGTCTGCTACTGTACCAACTATAGTGCTGCTACAGTACCCCCCAAAATATGCCTCTACTTGGTTTTGAACCTAGGTCTTCTGGATGCACTTAAGGATACCTCACCAACTGGGCTGAGGCTCATGTGCTAATTTTCCTTAAAAATAGAAATTTTTAGATGAAATTTTCGTATTTAGAGAGAATAACACATAGTAATTGTTCTATTAATTTTATAAATATGTTATCCATATGATCTTTATTTTCCTCAATGGACAGTTAATACACCAAAATATCATCCACAAACACAACTATGGAAGAATTCAATTATTGATAAATATATGTTATATTAATTCAATAAATATGATAGTATCATTGGTGATACAAAATATCATATTAAAAACATAAACATCTATACTAAATCCAAAACATTTTCTTTGGTATATCACCTTTTTGAAATCTCAATATATGGTACCATATCAATATTTCAATATTAGAAAACATTTGATCCCCTCTCAGTTGATCAAAGAGATCCTAGGTATTTAGTAAGTGTTATTTTTTTAATTGGTACTTGATTTATCTTTCAATTATCAATAAAATGTACAGGACCTCCATAAGACATTTTAGAACAAAGAATTGGTGAATCCAAGGGTGGAACACAATGATGAATAAATCTCTTGGCCTCCTGATTCACTATCAAAACCTTATTATCCATTAAATCATCTAGTTTTATTCGATAAGATGAAATAGAAATGGGAGTCATTCTATAGATTATATTAACAGTAAACCCATCATCTCTATTATGTGGAAGAAAAGAAATGTAATCTAGTAATACCATGGTGTACACACACAATACCATGGGAGTTGGATTACTTAAGAAAGTAGGAATGATATCCAGGAACATCTCCAAAAAATGACATTAGATTACTATAGAATACGGAAAAATGGACCCACCCTTCATGAACTAGCTTGCCACTCGCCATTAAGGGAATGACACATCCCATCGAAAGATATAAAATAATATCAATGATGTAAACATTCAATACTGGACATGATGTTGATCATAAAATACATTAAAATAATAAAGTTTATGGTTTGGTGATTGGGAACTAATAAATCCAACTCTACATCAAATATGGAATCCATAAATAAAAATATGAGACATTTAAACCATAGTTAAAACTACAATCCCAATGGAATGAAATGATATAACATGAACATTATAATATCATTTCATCATATCATCACATAAATAACCTTTGATGTTATATAATAATGAGTATCACCTTAATCAAATAAATCTAGTACCATATTGGATGAAAAAAACATGTTTCCTCTAATGGTAAATCCACCAGCCTCAGATTCCCCTAGAGCGTACACTACTGTTGACTGAAATCTAGTCGTTTTTCCTCTCTTATCCTTCCTTTTACTATAAATATCTCCCCTAGAAAAGGCATGGGACCCACCACCAATTGAACCATCAAAAAAAACATGTTAGCCCTTGGTGAGAGCGGATCCAGCCTTACTAACGTGGATTATTCTTCTACAACATTTTCTAAGCGATCTATATTTCCCATAGTGATCACATGTTTGGGGTGATTTCATATAATTAGGCGTGGTATTACTAGACCTCCAGCATTAATAGAAAAGAAATATGCTTATTTTATGATGAACCAACTAAAATTTAAAAGCAAGAAAATTTGTTACCCTTTCACTTCCTATTCATTTTACATAACATTCTCTGGAAACCACTTGCAGTAATTAAGTTAAACCTAATCTTATCCTCCCACAAATGTCTACCTCTTCCATAGAGACATTTTCCACTACGTAAAAAATTATTTAGTAATAAAAGGTTCGGTATCAACTGAATGAATTCCCTCAACCGCATCTCAATCCATTTAGCCTTGAAGTTTTCTTTAGTAATAAGCTGAAGTTATTGGTTAACCAACTTAGTAAAATTGATAGAATATTACCAAACCAAATGCACTCCTTTCCTCGAGGTCATAAATTCCTAGGTCTTTGACACATGATAATTATTTGGAATAAATTTTTGTTTAAAAATCATCGTAAATGATATCCAGGTTAGATCCTTATGTAACATTTCATGCATGATGTTTTCATTGAATATTTATTACGTTACATTATGCATGTAAGTAGAAAATTCTACATTAGAGTTTATTAATGATTTATAGAAATGGAATATTCTCTCAATAATCTCATATTATTCCTCTCATTAATTGGTTCTATTCACCATGAACAATGGTTGGATTATTCTTATGGATTTCTAAGACAACATCCACTATTCATATATGCTTCTCAAAAACTTATTGAACCATCTAAAAAAAGTGTGCATAACTGAATCCACCAAATATGGTTTCTTTGGGGGATTTATCGAAATAACATGTCTCAGAAATTCTTCACTCAGATTTGGTAGAGCTCTTCTTGGAAGAATTTTTCTAAGAATGTAAAATGACACTAAACAATCATCTTAATAGGTATTCCATAATCAAAGGCCAAATTAATTTATCTATAAATTTAATCCATTAAAAAACTAACACAATTATGTAACCCCTGATGGAATGAAATGATATTAATGGAATATTTTTATATAATAAACCCCAAATCCAAATCATTCAAATAACATTAATTATCATATCCAAACATTGGCATAAATCCATGGCCACCCATGGTAACATGAGTTCAGACAAAAAAGTGAGATGTCCAAGAACTCTCATGTACATACTACCTAACTTCAGATGTTCATAACTCTTATCTACCATATACCCTGATCCAAAACCTAGAAATTCCAACAGACTTCTCATAGGGCAATCCCATTGATATATTTTTTTAATATACTATCATTCATAAATATAACACGTCATCCAAAATTCATCTACGACATATTAGAGAAATATCCAATCAATTAGTATACTATTTAATCTAAATTGAGATAATGTAATATAATACAATTTATATAAAGAGTAAAAGTCCTTGAAATAGAAAATGTCAAGCCCCAAATTCTACACCAAAATATAAAACATTAAAATATTAAAATCAAACCTCTATCTAGCTATATATGACAACAAAATAGTAACACTACAAAAAAAAGGTGAAAACTAAGAGAAGAAATAGAACTACATAACACCATTCCATTTAATTAAGTACTAATAAACCACATATATAAATTCCCTAATAAAAAATCAGGGTATGAGAATGAATCCTAGAAGGATTTCACTAAAGAATAAATAAAAAAGTATAATACATTGAAAATATTAGTACTAGAATAAAACATATCAAGTTATAAAGAAGATTCAAAGAGAATAATTGTTAAATCATCATTTTTACTGAAAATACATTCTTATTCACATAACAAGGTATATGACCATGATATGAAATAATGTACAATATAACCCGAAAAACCATCCATGGATATTCCATATCATAAAAAAGTGAGAAACCAACCAAAAAATATACCATCATGTATGAAACCATCCATTAATTATGCACTAGATTATTCAGATATGTCATTCCAAATATAATAAAAACAATAATTCATCCATCATGTGAATCCCACAGAATCAATCCCTTTCACAGTCTATTAATATAATAAACACTATACATTCATCACACAGTATTGTGACATAATTCGATTTCATGATGCACCAACTGTTCCCATTATTTTTTGGTTTTCAAATACCCTTTTAGTAACTACTTTCACTATTTTAAAAATATTTTCACATCATATCATTAACACTTATATGATTGAAACCCTGTATTTAATTTCAAATTACTTATTGAGGTATTTTGATCACACTCATAGTGTGAACCAATCTATATTTAATAATAAAAGATTTAAAACCCTATATTTATTTAGCTAAAGCCACCATGATAAATAATAACTAACATTATTAAAAAACCAAATAAATTATACAAGAACATTAACTATTTCTTTATTTACAACCTTTTCATAGTGACATATTCCATAATAATTGGGTAAAAATAGTATCATATGGCAATGTAGGTTGTAAACAAGTATCCCTAGTACTTTAAAATCTAGATATATAAGACACATAGAAATATATTGTTCAAACCCATTTGAAATAGTAGGCACATCAAAATTGGGTTCTAACTAGATGAAGCGAAATGAGATTTATCATGGAACAATAAATTATAGGGAAAACTAATCCTAAAACTCATATAACATAAATAGATCCACAGAGAATGAAGGGATATCATCATTCATCCAAGGGGAAAGGCCTCTATCAGTATGGGGAATATTAATTCAATCCTTAGGTGGGTTATAGGAAATTAATTGATAAAAATAAAGGGGAAAGTGGTAAAAACCAGCTTTTAAAATATTCATATCAGGGAACACTATTAGGCTCCCCAGTTAGAAAAATGGTACAATAAATATTTTTCCCCTCTGTCCCTTAATAAAATTATTCCAAAACATACATATAAAGATAAAAATGGTTGGAAAACCCATGTTTTATTCATTTCTCACTTTTATATGAACACAAATACACCTATATGGTTTCATTAGAGAGCCTTGCAATTTTAATAACTATTCTCGTACCATGAAAAATCCCACATAACCTTATAGATCCTACAACATGGTTTCTATATAGTTAGAAATATTGTACACCTAAATTTTTTGTCTAGAATGTTAGTCTAAATATCCACTTTTTTGACATTTGATCCAAAGAATTGTCATGGAACAAAATATAAAAGATCAATGCTCGGTATAATTCCTACATCTGAATGAGACGACATCACTTATCATATCACACATTGTACGCAATTTAGGAACTTTAGTAATTTTGTTTTGATTTTCCCTTAGATTTACTTAATGATAGGGTAAACCAAGGCCATTTTCTTCATAAATGGTAGCATTTTTAGTTCATTGGTGGCTTCTAAAAGTACTTATGTTATGTTGATGGCATCATATTTAGATTGGTAATTGCATCCTCATTAGCTTGTATTCTTATTAGGGTTGTTTCAATTTTTAAACTATTTATATATGTGAAGTGCATTTAGATATCATGAATTTTTTTACCGAAGTATTACATTTAAGTTATTCTTGATTGATGTCATTTAGGATGTGTTTTCATTGGTAACATTATCATTGATAGTATCTCGATAGTTGAAGCTTGTGGCGTGGAAGACAGGATGGTATATACTACATGTGTATCATGTGTCAAGATTAAGTGGAATTGGTCCTAATATGTTTATCACTTGTGTATTAGTCATCATGAGGCTCATGGAATGATGTTATCCTCTTATTTCATACTATCTCAGTTTATGAATCTCTATTAGATGATATTTTTTGTCATTTTTAGGTATTTTTTGGTTTTGGTAATCTAGTTTTTTAGGGGATTCTGTTAAAGCAATTAAATTTGAGTCATTTAAAAAATTAAATAGACAAACTCCTTATAGGATGGTCGCTATATTATGTAATACATATTTCCCTTATGTTAAATATTAATAAATATTAAGGCCATGAATTCAGAAAACCGATGGATTTGGTGTTTTATATAAATATGTGTTAGACCATACTCAAAAAAATTATACAATGGTTCTTTTTTGTAATTATAATGAAAAAACTTCTAACATTGTTTGTTTATAAAAATTAGTAAAATTAGAAAACTTATGGTTTTATAAAAAATGTATATACTAATTATAAGAGTCAATTTAATTTTTTTTAAAATATCTAGACATATTCACCCATGTAATTATTAACCAAAATGTACTCCCCAACCAAAAACACGGATCCACTTATCTGAGAAACTATCATTTAAGTGTGAGGGATGGGGAATAATATATTGGTCAATATGAACTCAATTTCAAATACAAAAAAAATTAAAATAATTATAGAAACATCCATAAGAGATAAATAATATTAAACATATTTAATTTTTAATAATGTTTCTGACCATAATTAATAGAATAAATGACATGAAATAACAAATGAACACATGCTAAAATGGGAGATTCAACCATATCAAACGTCTTTATCCACTATTCTGATCATGAAAAAATGTAAACAATTAAATAAATACTTGGAAGTTTACTACTGTATTTAGATCCATTCAAAAATAGTGTATTTACACCCTCTTTTCCTTGATATATCAAAATGTGATGTAATTTTTTCCCTAATCAAAAAATATGCCTACTTGAATGTATACACAAATAATGATGATGAAATACTTGTATTGAGAAAAATTTTCATTAAGAAACCTGGAAAAAGAAACCTAATTTACACCATAATATACAATTGGAATGAATAGAAAAAAACTAAAATGATGACACACAACATACATGTAATCAAGAAAATTCATTCTCTATTACCCAAGATACAATAAAACTGGACATTACCAATTTTAATTTGTGCTGATGAATAGAATAATTCATTATAAATGTTTTACAAGATGGAACTCATGTCTCCAAATCAATACAATCATTCATAGAAATATCCCAAATGATTATCAGACAATCTAAATATTAGTAATAGTGTTTGATCTATTTTCTAGAGACACCATTGAATGATATGAAACGTCTCCCTAATCTATATCTCTCTCCATCTAATCAATATTCATTATTTTAAATAATTCATAAAAAATTCTCCAATATCCTTCATGTATAAAAATATTTTTTAACATAATTCTTACAAGATATTTTATAGATCTATATAAAATTTAAACTGTTAATTGATATGCCTACAAATGTATGATATCTCACCAATACTTAATTGAATCTGAGGAAGTTTTTTGAGAGAATATTGACATTAGATTCAAATTTTAAAATATAAATATTTATATACAATTGATAATAAATCATAGGATATAGACCTCACATTAAATGATTTAACCAAGTACCAAATACATCTAATTATTCTCATATCTTGTTTCACAGATTCCATGTCTTGAACATCCTAGAAAAATCCCTTTGTACTCATCATCATTTTTCAATGTCCATATATCCTATATGATCGAATATGATCAGTAAATGATATTTAATACCTTTTTAAAAAACCATTCCCATCTCATTATCACTCATATGTCTTATAAATCTAAACTGACCATGATTATTATTTCACCTAAGGTAGAACATCTCATAGGTTCTCGAAGGATCAATCCTATGCCACAATTATTATTTTTGAACTAAAATAAAAACACATATAGGGTAATTTCAATAACAATAAGATATAAAAAATCATCTACAATGTAAGATTATAAATGAACCTATATCAAAGAAAATAGATTTCCCTAGTAATATGTAGAACATTCTCCCATTATCGTTATATTAAACATGTATTTTTCATCATATTCTATTTATTATGTCACATATCTCTCTATACCTATCTATTTAAAAGGATGGTTCACTATAGTATATTATTTATTTCCAAATGATTAAAAATGGGTAAAATATGGATTGATAGAACACATGATTCTACCTATAAATATTGAGTAAATATCCAACCACTCTCTTGAATTTAAATTACTTTAAAAAATATTATATATAATTTTAACTAAAACCCTTTTCCATACCATATATTGAAAACATACTCATCGAAAAATCTATTGATCATTAATCATGATAATTCTCCATGACTTCAAAGAAATTTTTAAACAACACTATAACATTAGATACTAAAATTCTCTAGTGGATTAAATAATAATTCATTCAGGACTCATAAATTCATGAAATATCATAAATATGGTTATAAAATCACCTAACCATCTATATAATTGTCTATTCATGTCAACCCTATTAAACAATCTTCTGTGGACTTATATGAGGCTACTTGTATCATATTTATTTCTATATGATTTTATAATTTTATATGTGATTTCACAACATCTTGATCTATATCATGGTCACCTTGACATGAAGTAAAATAAAAAAATGCACAACCACATGATAAAATCAAAATATATGTCCTAATATTAAAGGGAAGACCTAAATCCTTTAAATTGGAGGTACCCCTACAAATATGTGTGGTGAATTACCTTGGTCGATATAGAATAGTTTAATATATATAAGGGAACCAAATTAGAGATATTATATAAATTATTGATATATTAAAATAGTCATACACATGTGGTTATCTTTATAAAGAACAATACATTTTCATATATTAAAAAATTGATTAATTAATTAATGATTATCTTTGAGTATCGAAAATTATGTGTTGGGAGAGTGGTTGGGTACTAATACTATAGGAATGGAAAGAGTATAATTATATTAATTTTACAAAATCCCATGCCAATATGACTAATGTATCCCTAACATGAAGGGTGAGTTAGTGACAGCCTTGGTCTCTTGGTCTCTTTCCATCAATTTCTCAATGTCATGGATGTGGTTCCATTACCATAATGATCAACTCAGTGTATCTAGTGGAACTAAAACAACATTTAATGGGGTTTTGTATAGAATATTATTATTCAAAAACAAAATACCAAAAACTTTATCAAGATATTGTTTACATATTTCTCCACCTATGAAACATTATAATGAAACCACAAAACATGTATATATGGCCTTCAAACAATTAAAAATACCCAATGTCAAATTTATAATTGTCCTATTTCTGTAAGAGTGGATCCCTAATTCAAAACTCACTAATATAAAATATCATATATATCTTGAAATTCTATACCACATAATTTTTATTCATTTATAAGTATCATTAAGATTCTTATAACATTCAATTTAAGAACTATAAATTGAATCTAACTCTTCATTAGGGGTCTCATGATAATTATTTTTTGGTAAATATTATACCCAATATTATTATTATAACATTTCTTTATTTACCTGTCTATAACTCTTAATAAAATTTGTTATTTCCCAAATAACACATCTATCAATAAATACAGTATATAAATAATTAAAATATATGATGAAATAATATTGGTAACCCCATTGAATAGATTTTATCAAAAATATCTACAGCCCATTACCTAGGGTTACAAATTTATATCATAGTCATGATATGTTAATATCAAAGACATAGAGAAATAATTCTAGCATTGATACATAACCAAGATTGAAAATAATTTTAGTCTATGAAATAATTTCATCTCCCCCAAAATGAACCCAAGAATTATATAGATTTTTTCACATTCTTCAGAACCAATAGTTAAGGAATTGGTTTGTCTATCAATTTAATTAGAAAATTATTATGCTATCTCAACATACTCTTAAATAATTTATATTGAGAATCCCATCAAAACATTTCAAAATTATCACATGTCATTATAAACTAATGTAGTAAAATATCTAAATATATTATTGTGATGAATTCTATATATAGATTTAAATTACTATAGGCTAGATTAAAATTTAAATTTTTTTAGATATTAATATGGAGTTAGTAATAATGTTATCTCATCTTTAATGAAACCCAAATTATGTTCCATCACTAAATAATAATACTTTATAATGACTTTTTTAGTATTTTTTAGAGAATTAATATGTAAAACATTTCACCATAACCATCCATATATATGCATCAAGGTTATTACTATTATAGGTTTCCCAAAGACCCTAACCATAATACATATATAATGAAACCCACATACTATTTAGGCCTCATGGTAAATCAAAATTCACTACCACTAACCATCATGTACTATGCATTAAATTTTTTATAAAACTGATTCATGTCCTCCTATAAAAATAAAGTACAATAGACCCGTTCATTTAATACTTATTAATAATCATCAGTATATATAATATATTTACAACAAGATCATATACATCAAAATAATATCTAATTGCACATCCAAAGTGTGCGTTCAAGACCCATAATAAGTTAACTATAGTTTCACCTAGCTAATCAACTATTTTTAAGTATTCACCTCATGTCAATATCATATTTGAGGCATTACACCAAGTGTTTTTATTCCCAATATACATAAGGTAATACAAAATCCAAAATTAATTAGATGATCCCACATGTCACTTGAATCTCCACAACACTTGAATTATCTAACCATAATCCAAAAATATCATATAATACCATCATGTGAACCTCACGTATATTATCAAAATCACTAAATTATTTCATAGAAAGTGAGCTAGAAGTAACTCACATACTGTAAAACACACAAATTACCATCAAACAAACATATTTTTATTTGATAACCGCCTTAATGACCTATAAAATATAGTATGGGTTAGGACAATATAAATAGATGATTACCCATGAAATCCACGAGTATTAGAATCAAATTGATCATTCACATTAAAGATACATACACATCCCTCCATTTAAAAATAGTTTTTTGTTCCTAGAAAGAACAAATATATACCAAATTGATTACCCAACCCACATTAGATTTTCTATCTATTCAAGGAATCCCAAGATCATAATGAACCAAACTTTTTATTATAAATATCATAAACATCATTCCTAGGATTTATTTTTACACATGATCATGTAACAAAATCATATCATTCACATAATAAAATAAGAGTCCATCATCATTGGGTTAAATTAATCATCATGTTTCTAATCAGATATTTTGGAAGTGGACAAACAAAATATTTTTTAGCTTTATTTATCAGAACACCAATTTTTGAAAACAATCATTAGAAATAATATTTTTTGAAGACATTCACCATATTTACATGAAGCCTGAAAAATATTTATGGTTTAATGAGAAACATGAATGTTTTGATATATTATATATGAGTAATAAAATTTAATAAATTTCATATATTCCAATTTCATGATGATTTAGATATGAATTGATTGAATTTTAATATTATAATGATTTGATGAATTTTTTTTATATAGAAAATATTGTTCATGTACATATATCTTATGTTTGGTGTTATTTATTATAGTTTTTTGAAAAGAAAACAAAATTTATTTGATCAAGATCAATTATAAAATTATATATTACTAATAAATGTAACAATAAGAATATATGGTTACATATTGAATATTTATAAATGTTATAATATTATTTTTTAAAATATATGTTGAATAATAATACCATGAAATAAATTTATTCAAAATATTAACCATTTTTGTTTTTAAAAAATTCATTCAGTCATGATGGAAATTTCAGGACCTATAGTATTGTGGAAATAAGATATAATAAAATGTATTTTTAGGATCAATAATGAAATAATTTTCCATAGAAATATCATTATAATGGTTAATATTCAATGAATTCATACATTATTTATTATTGATGCATTCCAAAAAAGATTAACACATCGTGAAATTACATATTTCCAAATTTTAAACATAGAAATGATAAATGTCTTATAATTCCCCTATTTTTCACATGTTTAGATATTGTAACTGAAATTAAAAATATATCTATAGATATTTCTATATAGAATAATATTGTTTCTATATTTACATTAAATAGAAAGAATTGAGTACATGATTTTTGACCAAATGAAAAACACGTTATTCTTTAATTATATATATATATATATTGAATTTCTATATTATAGTGAGAATAAATTTTTGTCCATAGTGAATTTATTTTGATGTAAAAACTCCCGATAGAAATCTATCCTAGAGATAGTTTTCTTCTATGTGAGAACAATGATCTGAAACACTAGTAATAGAAATGTTAGTATAAGTTATATAGGATTTAATATTAATATAGTGACATCAAAATAATTATTTAAATTACATTTCATTAATTTTTAATTGATTATTATAAATATGATATACTCTTATATGATTCCATGACAAATTTAGTTTTTTTAAGGGTGATTCATTCTCATAAATTTCTTTTAATCACATTATAATTTTGTAAAATTAAATTCATACTAATCAAAATAAGTATGTATTACCTTAACATGGGAAAAACCTTATGAAAATATTTTTTTAAACAATACAGGTTTTTTATTAAATATTTAGGACATTTATTTTAAAATAATTAATGGATCTTTAGAATGCTAGATTTGTACTATTGATTAACAATATTTCAACAAATTATATTAAATATTTCATTTAACCACACCATTTCTTAAAATAAATACATAAAATACTAGGGAACCGATATATTTATATAAATCAATTCAAATATAATAATATTTAAAATAAAGTATCATATAATAATGTATTTGATATATTATACTACAGTTCTATAATATTTGTAGACTATATATTATTTATCAATTTTTTAAAATTCACTATAGAATCACTCAAAATATTGAATGATTAAAGCTGGTAAAGAATAAACTAGAAATAAGAATGTGAGAAATATGTTTTAAAATATATAATTTTTATATAATTTAAATATTATATATATATATATATTAATAAATTTATTTGGATAATGAAAAGTAAGCATCTTTACCAACACCATCAAGTTCATCTTCACATATTCAAGAATTTTTATTCAAATTTTTAGTTATCAAATTGTAATGAATCATTGGAATAATATATCAATCTTATTAATTTCTACTAGTATATATATTAATCAGTTTAAATTTTATAAATCATTGATTACACTTTCACTTGTCAGGAAACAAATTAAAATCTCACATAAAAATTTAATTTCTTCTTTATAATGATCACTGTCACGAATCCTCCTTTTTCAAGATGAGGGAAGGGATGGAAACATGTCGAGCCCTTCCTTCATCAAGATGAATGAGGGATAGTTACACCTGAGTCCCACCTCCTATTGGCATCGGGGTAGCGACCAGCACTAAGGGTATATAAATCTCACAAAAATGGGATAAATTACCCTTTTATAGTAACCATGATCGGGATATAAGATGTATCAACCTCAAACAACTCCAAGACATATAAATATAAATAATATTGAATCCATCCCACATATATGTTAAAAATAATACTACTATAAAATAATGTACCAAAATAAAACTATGTAGTGACAGAACAACCATTTCTAACATCATAGATAGTAATGTCCGGCACGGACCTAATAATATTAATGGATAACTGGAAATAGTTTTATATACGTAGGTTGGCAATACAAGTATACTATGTAGGGATAAACCAAATTCACCCATGAAAAAGTGAGATAAGAATACTAATTCGCCTATAATAAAATAGTACAAACTCAAAAGCACCTGCCAAGGTATACTACCCAACCCAAACTCACCATGGAAATACCACCAATTACTCAAGTCAAGTAATATAAATTAGTAAGCCCATGGATATTTTGGGTACCCTGCACCACTTCCCACCAGTTAATTTATCATCCCAAATGGAAACTGTTCTGATGCTACGACCCTCTCCGACAAACCCCACTATCACAACCTGACCACACACAACTGGGACACAAACCACACACATTCTGCTCACAGAAACCTGGCCCAAAAACACAACACTCCTCACCTAAAAAATACCTAGGCCTCAAACTGAATACACCTAGGAAAAAAACAACCTCTCACACAACCAATACCATAAATCAGATATTAAACCATAAACCATTACAACCTTCCTAAAGAGTCTTGGGAGATAAATTCATAGAATAGGGTGAAGGGTAATGTTCCTAACCAACAATCCATTATCCCACAATGATGTTGGAAATTCCACCCTCCCCTATAACAATGGGGGTGTATGACATATAGTTTCCATCGTGAGTGGGGTGTATATATAAAACATTTGGAACTAAAAGTTTATACATATTTGTAACAAACACTCAACTCATCCTATAGTATTCGAAACATACAACCATACCACTTAGAACCACCTTTGCTTCTACCCATACATGCATGTACCCCACTAAATATGGTCACTTGAACATTATTTCACCGCAAGTCCAACACAAAATATACCCCTAAAAACATCATTAAACTAGTTTCCATTGTGCATTATACAGTCATTTATTTATTTGTTTCCATACAATACAAGGAAACTATAAAACACTACTAACATTATATGCGGAAGAAACCAAACCAACCGCTTCCAAATCCAAACAAGGAAATAAGGCCCAATGGTAAAGTAATCCATTATGACACTCATTATTCCAAAAAAGTGCAATAAACTATCATGTATTCCCCCTGCACAACACGCCTCATTACTGTCTCAATATGAATCCCTAATACACAAAAACTCAAATCTAGAACACCCACAAAAAAGAAATCATGAAATAACCTAGTCCTACATCCCCACACCAAACCACTACCCAGATTCATTCCAACTGCATTATAAGTACATCATTTCCACAATCAAGAAAACTCAAGGAATGATATACCATCACATCGCTTATACCTCCCCATACACACAATCACACCCCCATCCACAACACCACACTACATACATTGATGTAAGGATGAACATAACCCTACATAGCACACAACCACACCAACAAGGAAAAGATTATTCATATTTAACTGCACTCGTGCTTAAATTCCACATCATAAAATAGGGTTATCAAAGAATAAGTTTGATCATGGGGAATTCATTTATCTAATCGAATGTATGTGATTAACCTAATTCCAATTATTGTATCAGGAATTCACAAATCATAAAAGGGGGCAAACAGATACACCAAATGACCATGATTTTATAGAAATAAAACCCATGAAATTCATAGTAAGGATTAGGGATAACATGTAAAAAAGATATCATTTTCATATTTCCAAGTCCCTCATTTATTACATCTTATTATCATCATTATATTTGGATTCATCCATTCTCACATGGAGGAATCAATATACCCACCCTGAATGATACACTATTAAAATAGAGATAAAGGAAATAATTACTTGGAACAATAGTAAACCAACAATTTACCTTCATCCAAAACAAAGGTTGTGCAAGTAGTATAAAAACTACAAGAAAAATTTATTGATGTATATGGAACAACAGACGAATCCATGGGAAGGTAAGGCTCTAGAATCACCAAGAGTAATGAGAATAAAATTGGGAAAAGAAAGAATCATCTTACAAAAGCTAGATCTTATATCAATGGAAGGGTAAATGGATTCCAGGACCATTAATGTCAGATCCTAGCCAATACCAAGTGGTTCGACCATTTCAAAGTCCCTAGAGCATTAGGATATTAACGATATAATCAATATATTTTCTAACACATCTAGAAATTCCAAAACAAGCCTTTAAACTTGATTTATGTTAAATACATTATAAGAGTATTGAAACTAGAAAAATAGGGCGAACTAGAAATGAGTCGTTGATGGGAGATTCAGCGATATTAAGACATTGATAGTGATCCTCCGACAGCGAGTTATCGACACATAGCTAACGAAGCTGAGCTACTGATGTGGAGCTTTCAATGTTGTTCTACAAATGCTAATCCACCAACATGAAATATTGATTCATGACACACTGATGCACTGACTCACTAATGCCCCCACCCACCAATGCCCTGACTCACTGATGCCCTGACTCACCGATGCCTCATCCTACCGACGCCTCGACTTATCAACACCTCGACCTACTGACTACCTTGAACTACAGAAACCATGGAATATAGATTCCATCAACCTGCTATCATTCTTGACCAACCAACCATCGACCTACCTATTCTTTCAACCTACTAATGCCCTCAACCTACCGACTCCATGACCTACTGATTCCTTGACCCTCCAAATCCCTAGACCCTCCAACACTGTCGACCTACATATGGATCGACCTAAAAACACCTCAACCTATCGACACCTAGAAATACCTACGCCTTTACCTACCAACTCACTCAATCTACTAATTCCCTCAACCTACCAACACCCCAACCTACTGAGGACCTCAACCTACTTATGCCCTCAACCTTCTGTCACCTTTTCCTACGGATGCCCTCGACCTATCGATGCCTTAATCCTACTGATGCCCTCAACCTACCAATTCCCTGACCTAGTAAAACGTCATCCTACTAACTCCCTCGACCAACTGATTCACTTAATCTATTGATTTCCTCAACCTACTGATGCCCTCGGCCTACCGACGCCTCGACCTATAGAAGAAAAAACTATAAATTTTAAAAAATCAGGAAATGTTCAATCATTTCCTCCCAGAACACCCCAAACACTGTATTTTGACAATGTAATGTTCAACATAGGTTCATGAAATTACATTAGATTATTCTCAATCTATTCTCAATCTTGATAATTCCAAACCAAACCTATAATAAAGAGGGGTCTGAACAACCACCCCGTAAGATACCTCTCAAGGATAAAATGCCTCGTTGGATTGAAACCTCAACATCTAGGGACACCTCATCCATAATTTTTCAACCCAAAAAAGAGAAACATACTACAGAAACACCAGAAGACAGACCGCCAGAACATGTGAATCAATGAATTCATCCCCACATGTCTAGATACATTCATCTTTGAGCAAATACGACTCACCTACCCATGTTTAATATCCTTAGCATTAATTCATATTGATTTTGGATCATGTCCTCCCATCCTTATACATCACGAATTTTATCGTACATGGCATAAAAAGAAACAAATCACCCCATAAAAAATAAGGTTTAAACATTATATCACAATGAAGAAAACATGACAATAACTCAAAATAACTCTGGGTATTGTGCATGCATTTGTGTCTCTCACTGTCAAGTACTCTCCTCCAGAACAACATGCCTTCACAACATGTTAACCATGGGAATGTTCCATCTACATGGAACCTTCTCCCAACAATCTTGGATCCCGACTAGTAACTCCATGAACATTACATCATCCTAAATATCCAAATCTCCCGAATCAATGACATGGGAGTCATCATGAATATACTGATGAATCTGGGAGACATGAAAGACTTCATGGACCATTCCTAATTTTGGTGGAAAATCTATATGATATTTAACATTTCCTACTCATTCCAACACCTTGAAATGTATAATGAACATCATAGAAATCTTAATCCTTCTATAGAACCTCCACTGCACATATCATGGGGAATCCTTCAAGGATATGTGGTCCCCACCCTCGAACTCTAAAGGTCGTCCACTACGATTTGAATAAAACATCATCCACTCCTAAACATCCATCATCTTATCATCGAAATGTTGCACCTTCTCAATCATAATTTTCACCACATCCTTTCCTAGAATAGCAGGCTCCCTGACTTCTGTCCATCACAAGGGTGAACGACACGATCTTACCTATAAATCATAAAAATGATTCATTACAATATAATAGTTATAAATATTATTTTAAGACAACTCTAACAAGGGAAAATGTCTCACCCAAGACCTATTTATGTCCAGAACACCTACCCAAGAATTCTCCTCCAACTTCTAGATGGTCGTCTCTGTTTTTTTATCTGTCAAAGGGTGGAATGCAATGTTGAGGCATAACTGAGTGCCTATGGAATGATGTAATACCCTCCAGAATTGAAATGTAAAATGTGTATCCCGATATGAGATAATTGATCATGGAAATATATGCATCTGTAACACTAATTCCACATAGATTCATTCTCTGGAATCCACCTCACTTCACTCCTTTATCACTAAGAAGTGAGTCAATTTCATCAACAGATCAAAAACTACACAAATATCATCATATCCTCACTAACAACATGGTAATAATGTGAATAAATCCATCATGATTTCATCCATCATCCACTAATGTACATATAGGGGCTACAATAAACCACTTGAAACATGGTGCCCAGCCTTTACTTGATATCACAATAAGCACTTTTCAAAAAAATCCATCCACTTATTGCTTCATCCTGGGCCACCAAAACTATTCCCTCAATCCCTAGAACATCTTGTAAAATATTTTTTGTATATCTAGTGGTGGTATATAAAACACACTGAGAACATCCCACACATTACCACTAGAAAATATAGCTTCACATGGAACAACATCTGCTTCTGACAATCCTCCAACCATCCTTATGAAGAATCACCCTGGCCAATCTGATCATGCATCATCTCTCCATCTGAGTCTCCCCAATAAGACTCCTCCACATTCTTCCTTATATATGGTTATTCCATAAACTGAAATAGACTTTCATGACTCATCCCTCGGGGCCCATGCCATGACTACCCCAAAACCGCCATCCATAGGCCAGGGGATAGCGACAAGAACCGAAAAGGAATATCCCTAAAAATGGAAGACATTTCCTTTTTATACTTTAAAAACACACAGTCCAAGAACATAACAAGAAGCAACCACAAAGTAAACTACTGTATTAGAAAGAGTGATGAATGTAAAGGGGCCATAATACATGTCCAACTAAAAAGTACAAATACAATTGAAAAAGTGAAAAATAACTCATGGATCATCCCCTGAGGATCCTAACTGAAGGGCAGGTACAACTCCTGATCAGTAGTCCTGACGTCACATCTTGCCGAATTTCCCACCTTTGGGCACAATCCAGTCCTGGCTCCCTCATCCTCGATCAATGATGTACATCTTCTGCACAAAACACAACAATGTGCGGGTGTATCCCATTTAGGGGTGAGTATAACGATACTCAGTAGGGACCGAGAGACCCTCGTAGGTCTCCTAGAGTTCCAAAAATGAAAAATCACAAATCTAGACCTTAAACACAAAGTCGAAAGTGCTAGAAATCAATTATACTTTGGTATATGCCCATACATATACCTATGTTATCAAGATATTCTCTTATTATAGATGAGAGAATAATACCTCAAAGGTAACACCACGAAGGTAGAAGTACCACACTGGTAACACCACGAAGATAGCACCATGAAGGTAGAAGTACCACACAAGTAACACCACGAGGATAGAAGTACCACATAGGTAAAACCACGAAGGTAGAAGTAACACACATGTAACATCACGATGATATCACCACGAAGGTAAAACCATGAAGGTAGAAGATCCACATAGGTAACACCATGAGGATAGAAGTAAAACACATGTAACATCATGAAGATAACACCATGAAGATAAAACACGAAGGTAAAATACTCAACTATCACAAGTATAACTTATGTATATAAGTAGATATGATTAGTTGTAATCTAGATCCTCTTATTCTATTAAGAGGCACTATTGATGACCCACACATGATCGATAGGTAATAACCCATAATAACCCACACATGATCTGACCCACACAGTATTGATATGCACTAAACAAGATAGGATCAATGAGAAATGACCCACATCGGATTTGATAGATTCTAACCAATATAGAACTGATGTTCTTTCATCACGTTGCATCCAGCCACATGATTCCTCTCACCCGGTATGCTATAGTTCCATAGATAATTCCCCTCAAGATTTTGTTTGTAATTCGACGTCCACTAATATCCACAGAGGAGTAACCCAAAGTACTGTTATTTCGTAAGGGTTACAATGTGAAAGATGGCGCATCAATTAGATGCCAGGTCTGCAAGTTATAAGCATTTTAGTTGTAAGGGCCTCATTGGATTCGAGTTCGTTCCAACCCAGCCATACTCCAACTATCCCCAAAACACAATTGAACTATTCCAAAAGGGAATTCTCACTCCAAGGGTCCCAAAATTATAGCTAGTTCATCAAATATATTCCACGTTCTCAGGTTATGGCCATTTAAGAAAATTTGGGCCGGGTAGGGTCTGGGTCCGATCCGACCTGGTCCGACCCAGTCCAGGCCGACCCAACCCTGCTGGGCAGGGCCGCGGTGGGCTCATACAGCTGGGTTACAGTCCTTCTTGGATCTATGGTCTCTTGTCTCCTGGATCGCACAGGCGTGTCCCATAGAGGGTGTGGCCCACTGATGCGGGGGTCCGCTGAGGTGGCATTGGGTGGCGGAGGGGTTTCCCTCATTCGTTAGGCAAAGCTGCATTGCCCTTTGGCGCTACCATGTAACCCGTGAGAATAGTTGCGGGTCCTACCACTGTGGCATAGAAGCCAAGGCTCATCTGGCAGCATGTTGTTGCATGTCGTTTCCTCCTACTACAGCCGGCCAATACCGACCACCCTGATCGACCCCACCGTAGCTGAAAAGCCACGACCCATCTCCTCTGTCGGCGTGTGACGGCATGCAACATCAACTCTGTGGCTGGCCAGTGTTGACCATCACGACATAGTGTCGTGATATCCTCCTTCGGAATGTGATGGTGCCCTACCTCTATCATGGGCGGCCATTGTTGGTCGCCAACATCATCTACCGACCCAGTTCTCATACAACCTGAAGATGAAGCTTACGAAGAATGCAGCAAAAATTCAAAGGGTGGAGGGAGCGGACCATGTTTGTTTGTCCCGTACCCTCCTCGTTAGTTTGATAGGAAGAGGATATCAAGAAAAACTTCATCAAATAATGGAAACTAAATCAATATTGAACCATACCTCCAGAAAAATGGATAACGCATGCACTTTTGGATGTGTTAGTGTTCGTATTACACGCAAAAAGCCACCAACAATGCTGCTCAAACGTTGTCCTTCAGTTCGTGGTTCAGTGTCACCTATCACCGACTACTTGAAGTAGCTATGTCCTCCAAGGTTTTGGTGTCGCGACACATTATATGAACTTCGTCGCTTGATCAAGTCGTCCCAATACCCCTCCCCATGCTCCATATAAATAGGATAGGGGGAGAGAGAGTAACACTCATGGAATTTAGGGGGGTTCATTTAATATGAACCTTCCTAATTCTGAATGACACTATTATATAGGATTTTAATGGTAAATCCATTTTATGGCTTGACACATCACTAATCCCACACTACCTCTTTCCCATTATGAGAAAAATAGAAATAAATAAAATATCAATGTTATTTTATCTTTCATTTAAAATTTCCAAAAACTTACTTTTGTATCCAGACCTATTGTGGTCGAAGTGAAGTCTCCATTATGTGGATACTAGAATTGAATATTCAATAGTGCCCTCATATTTTTAATCCATGCACATGTTCAAAAGTTAGTAAATGTTTCTCATGTGTTTACTGAATGTACATTAAAAAAATCATAAATTCATTCCAGGCACATAGTACCTCGGAATCATGTGCCTTCAATTTTTTCAGAATCGTAAAAATTACATATAATTAAAAATAATTACATTGAAATTACAGGTATTTACATTATCCCCGCCTTAGGGCCTTTCGTCCCCGGAATCCCTAATGTTGACTAAGAAAATAAATGAGGGTACTGGACACGGATCTTAGCCTCCTGCTCCAAAGTGCTCTCTTGGAGGTTCCCGTGCTCCCAGTGAATGTGCACAAGAGGTCTCGATCATCCACGAAGTACTCCATCCTGTTGATCTTCACTCTCCACTGGATCTTCTATTAATGTCCCCCCATAATTGAAGTCCAGCTCTTCGTGGCCGATGATGTGATATGGGTCATGCACGTATCTTCTGAACTGGGATACATGGAAGAATTCATGCACCCTCTCCAACTACAATGGTAGTGCCAAGAGGAATGACACCTCTCCAGTCCTCTGAAGTATCCTAAATGGCCCGATAAACCTCAGTGATAAATTTCCTCCTCGACCAAATCTATGTAGCCCTCATCGCGGGGATACTCACAAGAATACGTTGTTACCCTCATGGAACTCTACAGGTCATCATCAACTGTCATCATAAGACATTTCCCTATTCTGTGCAGTCTTCATCCTCTTCTAGATTATTTTCACCTTCTCAGTGGTAGACCATACCAACTATGGACCCATAAGTGCTGACTCCACTGGGTCTGTCAATCATAGAGGTGATCTGCAAGGTCGACTGTATAAGGCATCGAATGGTGTCATACCTATGGTATATTTATAGATGTTTTTGTATGAGAACTCTCCAAATAGCAAGTGATCCTCCCAACTATGGAAAAAATATAGGATGCAATCACGTAGGATGTCCTCCATCGTATGAATGGTCTTCTTTTTCTGACCATCCGTCTACGAATTGATGGTGGTGTTCAAACACAGCTGAGTCTCGAATGCCTCTTGCAACCCCTTCCACAGCTAGGAAGCAAAACATGCATCACAGTTAGAGGAGATCTTCAATGGAACCCCATGAAGTCACATAATCTCCTCTATATAGAGGTGTCCCAAGCCCTCTATTAATCCCTACTCTCGAATAGGTATGAAGTGGTCTGACATGGTTAGTCGGTCAACGGTCATCCAGAGAGAATCATGTCACTTGGAAGTACCTGGAATCCCTATCATAAAATCCATGGATATTCCATCCCACATCCAATCCCTCACCTCTAGTGGTTGGGCTAAGCATACTGAAACCTGATGCTCAGCCTTTACTTGTAGACTAGTGAGGCATTGATAAATAGACTCTATCACTTCTTTCTTTATCCCTAGCCACCAATGCTGATGTCAGAGGTCTTGATACATATTCTCCACCCCATGATGTACCGCCAGAGGGGACGTATAAAACTCCCTCAACGCCACCTACAGTAGAACCACAGGTACCATGATACCTCCTCTAAAGAGGATAACATGTTCCACACCTTCAGAAAATCCATCAGGTTCTGGTCCTAAGGATATCTGAGCATGTATAGCCTCACATTCAATGTCCCCAAGCTGCACCTCCTAGACTCACTGAAGGAGAGGTGGAGTGACTATCATTGATGGTAGATAAGCTGCTCCATCTCTATCCATGAAGAATATTGTCTATGCGGCTAGTTTCTCTGTCACCTCACTCATCAACTGTAGATTAGACCTCCTGTAGAGTTCATCTGCTACCACATCCTCCTTCCCAAGAGTATAGACTATCTCAAATTAATTATCTTATAAGAACTCTAGACATCACCAATGTCTCAAGTTCAGGCCCTTATGAGATAATATATAACTGAGAATCTTGTGATCAGAGTAGACTATAAAGATTTTTATCATTAAGTAATGTCTCCACATCTTCAAGGAGAAGATCACTACTGCTAGCTCTAGGTCATGGGTGGTATAGTTTTGCTCATGTTGTGTCATCTTTCGTGAACCATAAGTGATCACTACTCTCTCCTTCATTAGAAAACATCCATGGTTGGTCCCAGATTCATCCCAGTGGACTACAAATCCAACGCCCTCTTCTGGTATCCTCAAGATGGGGGCACTCCCCATTGTCTGACTCAGCTCCTCAGAACTCTAATGGCATCTCTCCATCTATAAAAAGGGATGTCATTTCTTTTCCAACACTGAAAAGGGATCCACAACTCTGGAAAAGTTAGGAATGAATCTCCGGTAGTATTTATCAAACCCCAGGAAACTTCGCACCTCAGTCACACTCCTGTGTGGCTCCCAAGTAATCCCAACATCTATCTTCACTAGGTCTAATGAAACTCTAGAATACGAGATAATGTATCCCAGAAAGTGGACCTATCATATCTAGAATTGTCACATAGAGAGCTTACCATAAATCTATTTCTCTTGGAGTGTACCCAGAAATATCTGTAGATGATAGTCAAGTTCCTCCTTTGACACTAAGTATATCAAGATGGCAGCGATGAAGACCGCAACAAAGTGATTCAGGTAGGGCTAAAATATTTTGTTCATGAGTCCCATGAAAACTGGTGGGGCTTTGTTCACACCGAATGGCATAACCCAGAACTCATAGTGTCCATAACGACATCTGAAGGACATCTTCTTCACATCCTCATCTCGTACCCAGAGCTGATGATAGCCTGATCTGAGGTCTATTTTTGAAAACCAATGATCTCCCTTCAGCTGGTCAAAATGATCATCAATCCTTGGAAGTGGATATTTGTTATTCACGGTAACCTGGTTTAGGCCCCGGTAGTCCACAAAGAGTCTCAAAATCTTATCTTCCTTCATGGAGAAGAAAATCAAGGATGCCTATGGAGAAACATTGTGCCTTATGAACCCATTTCTCTGAAAGTCCTCCAAATATACCCACAACTCACGAAGCTCCCCGAGATCCATCCCATATGCTTGTGTTGATATAGGTGACGTCCTGGGGTAGAGGTTGATATAAACTTCCACCTCTCTGTGAGGAGGTAGTCCCAGAACATCATCCAGAAATACATTGGCATACTGTTCCACCACTACAGGATTTGTTGGAATCTCAACATCAACTGCTCTGAGGGTAAGGCTAGCCAACTGATTGTGATCGGCTGTACCATCCTCTAGGTAAGTCCATACTGTGATGCAAAGGTTCCCCTCTCACCAGTGAAGGAAACATGGTCCCATACTCATGGACACACTGCACTTTGTGACTAATACAGTCGATCTGAGCATGGACTCCGGATAACCAGTCCATACCCAATATAACGTCGTAAGGCCCCAACGCCTCTAATAGAAGATCCCAGCTGAAGTTCTCACCTCCTATAGTAATCTCACACCTCTAGAACTAGTTTTTAATCATCGAATCCCTTACCGTATGTGTCTCTAGCTATAATGATTGATCCAAATCCCTCACCAGGATCACAGAGATCCAAATGAGGGTCATGGAAATAAAAGTGTGACTGACACCTGTGTCAATAAGTACTACAGCTATGGTATAGTAGACACAAATCATACCTCTAATCATCTTCGGAGTGCTGTGGTCATAGGCCTCAGCACCCTGGAGCAGATGTTGACCATGTACACCTGCTTCCTATGGTCGGGGTGGACCACCTTGAGGTGGTGGAAGTAGAACCTCAAATCCCCTCCAACCACCTTCTGTACTACCAGCTCCTCAGTCACATAATTCTACTGCATGTATAACTCCCTTATCGAAGCTCTTCCTCTACCTCGACAGTCCCTTAACAGCCTTTTGGACATCTGTATGGATGGTCGGGAAGTTGTGAGCCCAGTGACCCTGCCCACTGCACGAGTAGCCATGCCTGCTCTTAATCTGTCAACCTCTATCCCGGGAGCCATGCAACACCGACCCTGTATCTTATTGTCATCCACCAGAAGGTCTATCCCACTTGGGCCCATGCATCATCCGTCTACTACCTATTATAGGTATCTTTTCCACCTAACAGCTGGTGGTGGCACTCGCTATTTTTGCCTCCTCAACTAGGATTCTATCTACCAAAATAACTCGATCTATTACCACATCCTTCATCGGAATTTTGAATGATATCATCGATGCTCTGATCTCCCATTGGATACCCTGGTCAGTGGTCTGGGTCCTATAAAAAGTTCTTGTACCATTTCAGTGGAGTAGCGGGAGAGATCAGTAAACCAAGATGAGTACTGGCCCACAGTCATATAGACTTGCTATAAGTGTTGTAGCTCTTATATACGCACTGAGTGTAGAGTCTCTAGGATGAACTCTGCCCTTAAAAGTCATTTGCGGTCCACTTAGTTGAGGTTATCCTCTTCGTGTATCTAGAGTGTCATACTCCACCATCTCCCAGCTGCTCTATAGAAGAGACTGAAAGATAGGACCACCATTAGATTATCTGGTATGCCAACTAAGCGAAAAACATTGGCCATGGCCTCTAGCCAGTCCTCAACATCATGTGGATCTGTCTCGACATGGAACCTTGGATGCATGTGCAACGAGCTCAGTCGGTGTGCACCCTCTTCTGGTGGGGCTGGTGGCATATGATTCCTAGTAGGTGGTGGTGCGGTTGGTAGAGCTCTGGAAGATGTTAACACCGTAAGAGGGCCCTCCATCAAGGCCTCATCACTCGGTGGGCTATCATCATGTACTATCTCAGGAATCCTGCCTTGCTATCTACGTGGCGGCATCTTGAAATAAAACAGGTGTGCCACTATTAATAAGTTATACCTAGTGAGATAACTCCATGAAATGAAAAGAAAAACTTTTCTGAAACACATTCAATCAGTGTTTTCGTGTGCTAATTCAGAAATCAGAATTCAGGGTCCTGGTGTATGGGTACGTCAGCCTCCACACCCAAACTAAATTCCCCAAACATAAAAAACACACTCATAACACTTAACATTATTTCCACTTGGAAAATATCAGTGTCCTAGTTCTTCGGTAGAACCGACTCCTCTAATATCACTTTGTCACAACCCGTCCCTCAGGGACCGTGTTGTGACTTCCCCAATCCCACCTTACATAGGCCAGGGGTTGGAGTCTACCACCAAAAATTATTATCCCTAAAATGGGAATGTATTTCCTTTTTATCATGTACAAACACAAAGTCCAAGAAAACAGAAAGATGCAACCACAATGTAAACTACTATAGTAGAAAGTGTGATGAAAGTAAAAGAGTTGGAATACATGTCCAACTGAAAAGTACAAATACAACTGAAAAGGTGAAAAAGAGCTCCTAGATCATCCATTGTGGATCCTACATGATGGGTAGGTACAAATCACGATCATCAGTCCTTGCGTCACATCACGTCAAATTGTCCACCTCCAGGCACCATCCAGTCCTAGCTCCCTTGGCCTCGATCAACGTTGTACGTCGTCTGCACAAAACACAATAATGTGGAGGCATAACCCATTAAGGGTGAGTATAACGATACTCATTAGAGACCCTAGGACCCCCCTATGTCTTCCAGAGTTCCACAAAGGAAAAACCAGAAAGAAAGACCTCAAAATCAAAGCATGAAGTTATAGACATCTTCTCTACATATGTATATTACCTTACATATACCTAAGTTATAAATATATACAGATTTTATAAATAAGGGAATAATACCAAAAATGTAAAACTACGAAGTTAGAAGTACCACACAAGTAACACCACAAAGATAATACCACGAAAGTAACACTGCAATGGTAGAAGTACCACACAGGTAATACCACTAAGATAACACTATGAAGGTAACGCCATGAAGGTAGAAGTACACATAGTTAAGACCACGATGATAGTAGTACCACACATATAAGACCATGAAGATAACACCACGAAGGTAACCCCACAAAGGTAGAAGTACCACAAAGGTAACTCTAAAAAGATATAAGTACCACACAGGTAACACCACAAAGATAACACCATGAAGATAATTCCACGAAGGTAAAAGAATTATCTCACACCAAATAACTTATTTACAGGAGTACAGATGATTAGTAGTAATGTAGATCATCTTATTCTATTTAGAGGCATTGTTGCTGACCCACCTAGTATCAATATGTATTAACCACCGCAGACCCACACAGGATCTAACCCGCACACAACCATTATGCACTAACCCACACAGGATCATTGAGCACTGACCCACACAGTATCTGATAGTTTCTAACCCACACATTATCGATGTTGTTTCTTCATGTTACATCCATCCACAGGATTCCTCGCACCATGTGTGCTCGTGTTCTATAGAATCATCCCATTGAGATATCGGTTGTACCTCAACCACCATTATGCCCCACTAAGTGGTAACCCAAATGACCGTTATGTCATAAGGGTTTCAACATGATTGACGGAATGTAAATCGGCCGTGCAGTCTGTGAGTTATAAGCATTTTAGTTCTTAGGGGCTCGTTGGATTCGGGTTCGAACTAACCCGGCCATACTCCAACTGCTCCAAAAACTCAAGCCATGTAGACAAAAAAGGACATCTCGCTACATGGGTCACAAAGTTGTAGTAATTTCATCAAACAGAAGCCTGGTTCTCAAGTTATGGCCCTTTAAGAAAATTTGGGACTGGTTGGGTCCTAGTCTGGTCTGACCTGGCCTGACCTGGTCTTGGTCGAACCGACCGGGTTCGCGTCTATCATACCCGGTTGGGCAGGTCTGTGGCATGATCGACCCACTGGGTCATGGTCTAGCCCGACCCTCAAGGGAGGTGGGCCGATGCTCGACCCACAAAGGGGGTAGCCCGCTGGGTGCGCATGGCCCAGCCCACAGAGGCACCGCCCACTGGGCTCACGCGACCTGGCCCGCAGAGGCACCGCCCACAGGGCTCGCATCTCCCAGTCTATGGAGGCGTGGCCCGCTGGGCTCGTGTGGCCCAGACCGTGGTGGGGTGCGGCCCACATGTGGCGCGACCCACTGATGTGTGCTACACCGAGCCGGCATGGGGGGCTCCCTAGTTTGCAAAGCGAAGCGGCAGCACCCTTTGGCACTTCTAGGTCACTCGCGGGACCCAGTGTGGGTCCTGTTGCTGTGACATCGGAGCCGCGGCTCATCCGGCGGCATGCCGTTGTGCACTGTTGCATCCTCGTGTGGCCGACCGATGTCGGTTACCCTGATCCACCCCACCACGACTGAAAAGTTGCGGCCCTTATCCGCCGACTGCACGCCACATCACCTCTATGGCATAGTGTCGCGGCCACCTCCTGTGGCACACAATAGAACGTTACCTCTATCATGGTCGACTGGTGCCGGCTGCCACCTTCATCTACTGACCCAAGTCATGTCCAACCTAGATATTAAGCTCGCGAAGAACGCGCCAAAAATTTCAACAACGGTGGAGGGTCCGGGCATTGTTCGTTTGGCCCACACCTTCTGCGTTAGTTTGATAGAAAGAAAAACTTCATAAAATCTTGGAATCAAAATAATGATTGATCCTTGCCTCATGAACAATACATAACGCCCATGATCGAGGATGTGTCGTTGTTCTTCATCCCTGTAACAACCGGACAACGTTGCAGCTCAAACGTTGTCCTTCGGTTCGTGGTTCAGTGTCACTTGTCACCGCACGTTGGAACCAGCTCTTTCCTCCATGGAGTTAGAATAATGACACATTATTATTACTTCTTCACTTGATGAATATGTTCCAATACCACTTCCCATGCTCCATATAAATTGGAGAGGGGAGAGCAAGTAACACTTGTGGAATTTATGGGGGTTCATTTAATAGGAGCCTTCCTAATTCCCAACGACAATGTTACCTTGGATTTGAAGTCTCAATCCATTTAATAGAATTAAACATCACTGGTCACAAACTAGCACATGTAATTTGGAGGAAAAAAAGAATGAAATAAAATAACTATGTTATTTTATTATTAATTTAAAAATTCCAAAATCTAACATTTTTCGAGACCTACTATGGCCGAAGTGATGTCTCCGTTAAGAGAATCCTGACACTGAGGATTCAATGGTGCCCTCATATTTTTAATCTGAGAATCTGTTCAAAATATTGAAAAATTTTCTCACTCGTTTAATTAGCGTACCTTAAAAAATGATAAAAAATTTATTTTGGGCACACTGCGCCTCGGAATCATGCACCATCAATTTTCGGAGACTCTTAAAAACTCTGTATAATTAAAAATAATTACAAGTAAAATCCATGTATTTTCACAGACGACCTCTTCCACCATTCATTATTGCATCTAAGAGCTAGGAATCCAACTCCTTCATCACCCTCCAAGCATCTACAAATTCCTAAACCACTTCCTTCTACAACTTCTTTCTAAAATCATCAGCCACAAAATTCTCCATTGTTGTGGTGTAGGATATCACAAAATCATAGTCCTAGAAAAACTCCATCAACCTCTGCCACCGTAAGTTCATCTCTCATTGGGAAAAGTTGTACCTCATGGTCTTCTAATCCATGAAGACCACAAAGCGCTTCCCAATGAAGTAATGTTTCCCCAAAATTAGTGTGGATATAACCACTACTAGTTCTAGATCTTGGGAGGCATAGTTATGTTCAAGAAGTTGTACCTTTCTATACCCATAAAAGATAACTCCTTATTACTGAATCAACACACACACCATGCCTAGATGGAAAGCATCACAAAACACACTGAACAACACCCCCTTTCCCTAGAAGGTTGGTCACTTGAGCACTATCCAACTTCACCTTCAGATAGTCGGACACTACATTTAACTGCTCACCCCACACAAAAGCTTGGCCTTTTCTGGTCATAGCTTAAAATGAAGCTGCTACCCAATAGAAATCAGGTATGAATCTCTAGTAGTAGCCTGCTCGGCTGAGAAACTATGAACATATTCCACATTCTTGGGTACTTCCCAAGAAATGACTTCCTTTTCCATCGATGGGTCCACTTCTACACCCTACTGAGACACCACATGTCCAATGAAGTGGCCCTCTCATGTACAAAACATTCACTTTGATATCATTCCATAGAGATGGTTGTACTGAATGACCTCTAGGATAGTACAATGATGCTTAGTATGATCCTACCCAAAAATTGAGTAGAATAGGATGTCATTAATGAATATAACGACGATCTGATCTAGGAACTCATGAATTATAGAGTTCATAATCTCCATCAACACAACTGGTGCATTCATATCACTTAATGGAGTAACCACAAACTCAAAGTGCCCACAATAGCACCTGAAAGCTATCTTTAGTATATCACCATCCTTCACCCTTAATCGGTGATACCCATACTGTAGATCAATCTAAAAGAACCATCATTCTCCCCTTAGTGAGTCGGAGAGATTATCTATTCTCAGTAGAGGGTAATAGTTCTTGAATGTTACCTGATTCAGTCTCTAATAGTCTATGCAGAGCCTCAGACCTCTATCTTTATTCATGAAAAAAAGACCACATCACCCGAAGGTTACTCACTAGTTAAGATGAGACTCTTCTTAATAATATCATAAATCTAAATATGGAAATCTTACAACTCATAAGGTGTCATTCAATAAAGATCCATTGAGATCGAATGAGCACTGAACTGTAAGTCTATCCCAAACTCAACATCACGTCGAGGGGGTAGAGTCACATACTTATCAGTTAAAACGTCTACAAACTCTCTAAACCCCCCCCCCCCGGAACATCAATCATCTCATCATCCATTGATCCGACGAACATCTTAGCTAAGAAGGAAAAAAGAGGCTCCATGAATCGGCTTCCCATATGACAGCTCTGCTCACCAAAAAAAGATACACTCTAGCATTTCACATCTGAAATCATGACTCTTATCTAGAAGATATCGATATCAACATACACATAGTTAAACTATTCAATCCTATGGGTAAAACTATATAGTTTCATCTGTAGAAGATAGAGATCCCAAATGGATTGATACAGACATAACATCATTCTACTTCCCCAATAAACATAAAACAATATGGTATGAGCTATGACTAGTGTACTCAACACTAGGGGCACAGAAAGACTCCCTTTTTCCAATCCTAGAGCATGGGATAGAGTGTGTGAAACAAATAATTGTCATGATCTTGAATAAACCAAGGTTCAAGAAAACGTACTAAACAAACTAATCATGCCTCTAACGATCTCTGAACCTGCTGAAACTACTGCCTCTATGGAATGAAACTGCCCATGCCTAGCTCCTCTACCCCTTGACTATCATCTGCCTATCCAAACACACCCTGGTCGACGTCCTTGAAGATAACCCTATCATCGGTTTCATCCTATAGCATATTACCTTGGCAGAGAAATTTCATTCTATCTCAACTACAAGTAAAGGCCAGGCTGGAAACTATTGTAGAGGTGGGAATTAAACCTTACCACCTCCACCGTACTGATCATGAGTCAAGAACTATACTTTGAGGTTACCATAACCTCCATAAAAAAAATACATTGTCCTCATTCCCGTGGGAAAATGGTGAGGACTATACAATCATAACCGAAACTGCTAAGGTTAGCTCCCTACTACACAAAAAAATGTAAGGCTTTGACGTTGGAGAAATTTTGTAGATGGAATTAATCATTAAAGAACTCAGGTGACTTCACTCCCATTAAAAACCACATTAAGAGTGAATCCATTACACTCCCTCATCGATCTTCTGATCCTCTTTGTATGTCACTCAGTTGATGTGAGTAACCACATACTAAAGATAAGGGCAGAGTTCCTCCTCTATGTGCCTTTCACAAAACTCATCATCCAGAAAGAGATATGTAGAAATTTTTAGGAGATCCTTGAACATGATCCTCGATTACCTCATCGAAATAATCCCCTTCTGGGGGGATAGTATCTCTGGCCTCTTCATGACTTTCATCATGGAAGAATGGAATTACTCACAGAACTCCTTCTCAAAGTCATCTAATGAAAAATTGATATCCTTCTTCTTCCCAAGGTATAGCATCCACCAGTATTGTGAGTCTCCACTCATCTGGATCACTTCTAGAGGAACTCAGTAATCTATCAGAGCCTGTATCAAGATGAAAGTGATCACCGGCTCCTTGATCTAGCTCTCTGTACCCATGTTTGAGACACTACCCTCGTACTTTCTAGAGTCTACTTCTAGAAAGAACAAATCGTATTCCTTTACTAACCATCCTACTCTGATGGTTTGACACTCCACTGGTCAGTTGGGTCACCCTGCTGACCATCCACTACTCGTACCACAAATGAGAGACATTTGAGATCCATAGATAAAGGGAAAACAAGGAACTCCTATGCCCGAGTAGCATGGAATTTATTCTGGATTCACATTAACTCATTATTTATTATAATTTACCAGAAAATCCTAAAGCAAACAAGAATATAAATCATCATGGTTCATGTAACTTCCATTTGGTCTCTACTGCAAAAATGATATACCATCACTTAGTCATTCAGTAATCTCAGAATCATTTCATAGGATCACTGGGGGGCCTAAATCCCATGTCTGAGCATGTCTTCCCTTCCATATGTCATGCACCAAGATCATATAACACAGTTTCCCTACCAAATGATGCAATCCTCACTATACCTAATTCCAAAATCTATCTTACCTCTCAACTATCAGCCTCTAATTCCATTTTACCATGAACCTCCTTCAAGATGTGGGAATAGATAGAATGATGTTGAGACCTACCTTCCTCAAGATGAAGGAGAGATAATGACCCCCCATGTCCTACCTTAAATAGGCCCTGGGTTGGAAATCAACACCAAGGGTATAGAAATAACACAAAAAAAGGAGGCATTACCCTTATATAGTAACAAAAATAAGGTGATAAGTTGTACCAACCTCAGACAACTCCATAACTGTTATATATAATGAAAACAAAAACCATCCCACAAGCATGTTTAATGTCAAAATGCTATAAATACAAAGAAAACTCAAAATTAAGTACCAAAATAAAACTAAGTAGTAGCACAACAACCTTCCCCAACGTCCAAGCTAGTGATGTCCACCATGGTCTGTGTAGTTTCCCTTGAAACCTAAAAATAGTTTTATATAAGATGAGTGAGAATAAAAGTATACTTAGTAGGGAAAAACAAAATTTACCCATGTACAAGTTGGAGAAGAGTACTAATCACCCTATGAGAAAACAATGGATACTCAAAAGCACCTCACAATGTATACTATCCACCCCAATCCTCTTTAAGGCATGCTCTCCACATAAAGAAAGTCAAGTAATGTAGATTAGTAAGAACATTGATATTTGGGTACCCAGCAGGACTTCCCACTGGTTAACTACTCATCCCAAATGATGAACATCATGATGCTACAATGCTCTTCCACATGCCCCATTTTCCCAACCCACCCACACACACCTACTCCACGCATTATATCCACAGAGACATGGTCCGCTACCACCACATGTCTCACCAGAAAAAAATTCGGCCTCTTCCTGAAGGAACATGGGAAACATACCACCTATAACACAACCAGTATCATAAACATGGTATTAAACCATTATCCATTACAAACCACCAAATATTCTTGGGTGATAAATTCATATAAGAGGGAGAATGATAATGTTATTAACTATCCCTCCATCCTAACATTGGGATGTTGGGAAAGACACCCTCACCAAAGACATGGGGGTGTTCGGCACATACTACTCAACATGGGTGGGGTGAATATATAAAACATAATAAACTACAATTTATACATATAGGTATAAAACTCATCCCACCCCATGGGATTCCAAAAATAAAACCATCCCACTCTAAACCACCTTTGTTGCTACCCCTACATGCATGTACCACCATGAACGACAATCACTAGAAAGCTTCTTCACTATAATCCCAAAATCGAAACATACCTCAAACAAATTCATTTAACTAGATATCATTATTCATTAAATATTTTTTTATTTTTTTATTTCTATCCATATAGAAAAATCTACCAAACACTGCAAACATAATTAGATGAAGAAACCATAAAACCCACTACTAATGAAAAACTCGAAAATAAGGGCAAATGATAATGGAATCCATTATAAAACTCATTCAGAAAAATAAACAAAAATCAACCTTCTTGCAGTCCCACTGCACAACATGCCTCATTACTACCACACTCTATGACCCCATTGCAAAAAAAACACAACATCCAACACACCCATAAACATAAAATCATGACACAGCCCAATCATGTATCCATGTTGCCGAACCACTTCCTAGATGCAGTCCCACTGCATAACAAGTGCATCCAATCAACAATCAACCAATCTCATAGCCTGAGATACCATCACACCACCCATACCACCCCATACACACAATCACAAACCCCATAAAAAACACCTCACTACCAAAATAGAAGAAAGGCTGGACATAACCACACAAAACACATAGACACACCAACAAGGAAAAGTTTATTAAGATTTATAAAGACTTGTTATTTAATTGATCTTGATTAAAAAAAGGGGTTGAAATAGAATTAGTTAGATCTTGAGGTGTTCAAGTACCAAGGAAACTCCCAGAAAAAAAGTTCGATGGATACAAGACAAAATGTGACTTTACATGATGGTAAGGCTCTAGGTGCCCAAATAGAAAAAAGAAACACACTAGGAAGATAAGGTCTCAGCATAGAAAATTCATATTCTATATCAAGAGAATGGGAAACAGTTTCAAGTTCCATTAAAGTCGAATCATGGAAAATACCATACAGTTTGACTATTTCAATGTACCTGTAGTATTAGGGTAATAACGATATAATTAATATCGTATTAAATTCCTTTACAAACATCTATACAAGGATTTTAACTCAATTTAAAACAAAGAAAGCCCAAGAGTGGAGAAACTAGAAAAACAATGGAAAATTGGAAATGAGTCATTGATGGGTGAGTCACTGGCATCAAAACACCGATAGTGAGCCACCAATAGCAAGCCACCAATATTGGGTAACTGATGTTGTGCAAACGTCACTGAGATACCGACGATGAGCCACTAATGCCAAGCTACCGAAAGTGAGCCACTAATGTGGCCTATAGAATCTATGACACACTAACACCCTAACTCGCCGATGTCTTGAATCATAGACTCCCTGACTCACTTACACCCCATCCTATTAACACCTAGACCTACCGACACCTCGACTATCCAAATCCCTCAACCTACCACAACCCTGACCTACCGATTCCTTGACCTACAGATTCCCTCAACATACCGATTCCCTCGAACTATTATTCCATCAACCTATTGATTCCCTTGACCAAACAACACCTTGACCTACTGATGTATCGACCTACCAATGCCCTTGACCTATCAAAACCCCTGACCTACCAACGCATCGACCTACCAATGCGTCAACCTATAGACACCTCAACCAACCTATGGCTCGACCTACTGACTCCCTCAACCTTATGAATCCCTGGACCTACTAACATTGTCGACTAATTGACTCCTCAACCCACTAACACCTCGACCTACCGACTCTCTCAACCTACTAACTCCATCGACATACTGATTCCCTTGACATACCCACATCTCGACCTACCGATGGAAAACAATAAATTTGGAAATCACTTGAAATGAGCTATGATTGCCTCCCAAAACACCAAAACCCTAAACATTAACAAGGTAATGGACCAAAAAGGTCCAGCACATTACAAACAGGTTTTTTTTATTCTTTTAATTATCCTTCATCTCAAAAAAGTATTTTTTTAACCATTATTTATTTTTCAAATATTTTGATGTAGTTTTATTTTTATATAATGAAATGCATTTGATATTGAAACTTGTATCAGTAATTTCACATAGTAATGCAACTATAAGTTTTATAATACTCTTTCAATAATTTTGAACTATGGTATAATATATTGAAAATCTAATATTTAATTGATAAGGAATAAGAAATCATTCATAACATATATTTCCCATTGAAATATTGATCCTCTCTTTTACAAGATATGTGTTATATAATATATGAAAATAAAAAAACTGAAACTCATTTTATAATTTAAACTATGGATAAATGTTTAATTTAAAATGATAATTTTGTAAACATATATTAATATAGTCCATATAAAATACTAAAAATCATAATAACTACTTAATTATAAAACTAATTTAAATAAATATGAATGATTTTTTCAAATAGTAAAACATCTAATACTTGTATTATGATAAAATTACTTTAAATTGATCAATGTTAATTATGAATAATACTTATTAAGGAAATATTTATAAAAAAATCCTTATTTTGTTTATTGTAGAGTCTTTTTTTTACAACTCATAAATGATTTATGAAATAATAAAATCATTCATAAATTATTATTTTACTATTATTTAATTATTTATCTAAAATATTATTTCTTAACTAATATTTGATACTATAAAAATCATTATAATAGATAGAAAATTATGATCATAAACAAAACCATACAATGATGGAAAAAATGTAAAGGAAAACAATATTTTTCACCAATTGAAAATAAATCATTACATTTGATTCCATGAAAAATTATATTGTTAAATGATCACAAATGTCACTTAACATAATAAAAAACCTGTATATATAAATATTTCATTATAAAAATAAATAAATATATTGTTATAAGAAATCATGGAATGATGAATATAAAAACACTGTGGTGAATAAAAAATCCCTTAATCCTAACATTAGAATAGTAGGTAAACCCTATCTTATGGATAAAAATTATCCATAGACACATTAACCAAAATATTTCACTAATTATAGAATCCAAAAAAAAAGATTCAATGTATGTAACCCATGGTCATGATTTTTGTCCATAATAAAATATTGACCCATAATCATTTCATGCAAATTTTTTGATTTTTCTTTTTTTATATTCATGATATAGTAAATTTTATCCTCCTATGGAAATGTTGTGTAATACCATTCCATAAGTGGATTTCATAAATATTATGTTTCATGAAACCCTTCTTCATAAATCATAGTGTGTAAAAGATATATTATATTCTAATTATTTTTCATGGGAATTATTTTCTAACCGAGCCAATATGTTCCTTGTCGGACCATAAAATGTCTTCTATATATCATCGTAAATTATTCTACATCAATCATTTATTTTTAAATTAGAAAAATTGAAATATTAGTTTGAAAATATAAATAAGGATTTATAATGACATTTTGTATTGGAATTCCCCAAGAAAATATTATAATAAACTAATCTTCTAATAATATAAAAATAACATTATATTTTTATTGAATTTATACAAAGTAAATTGAAAATACAAGGTCCATTATTCTATATAAAAAGAAAAATATTTTTGGGGTACATGAACGAATGTATAAATACATTTAATTAGTTTATTATATGATATTATAAAATTGATATCCCTAAAACGCTTATTTAATTTATATGTTCACTAACTCCCTATAACTGAAATTAGTTCCATTCAATTATAATATTATAATATATTTAAAAAATAGGTTATTGTTTCTAATAATTTTTTAAAAAAATATAAATTGTAAATTAAACATGAAATATATTTATTCATTTTATTTTCATATCATCTTTTGATACATTATTATACATTTCAATATAAAGAAAAAATAATTAAATTATAAATATCCTACATTTATATTAAATTAAAAAATATAAATAAAGATATTGAGAAATATTATTTCAACATAAACCTTTAAATTATCAATTATTCACATCCCCTTTATTTTTATGAATTATATGATACATTAGGTTTATTTATTCACATTTTCTTATTCTCATGAAGTATAATCATCAAAATCTATGAAAATATTGATCCAATTTTTCAATTCCAAAATATTAGTAATTAAAAGTTATGAATATTATATATGTTAATAATTTAATCAGTATAAAAGTATTCATTATGAAGAAAGTAAAAATATGATTCATTAATGAAACATTATTAAAATTTTAACTATGTATAAAAGTAAATAATCTATGTGAAGACCTTGGATCAATTAGATAATCAAAATAGATTAACCTTACAATGAAATTGTCTCAATTGGATAAAACATAATGTAAAATTTTCCTTGATCAAGTAAATATACAATTGGAATAAATATAACATATAATTAAATATTAAATTCACTTCATTGAACTTTGAATTAATGACCTATAATATTTATATACTAAAATTCAATTCAATTTATTAACATATATTCATGGAAATGATTACCAACTCCAATAGAAGAAATATGATAAGACATTTTCATAAAGATTTCATGAAAATTTATTTCATAAAAATTACTATAGGAATATTAAAAAAACTATAATAGATTAATGGTTAAAAACACTAAAAAGATAAAAAGGTTATTAACCCCTACTTTGATACTCTTGGTCAAAATTAGAAATTTCAATAAACTTATCCATGTATTATTTTTATTATTATTAGAATAATTTATATAGAGAATGAATTATAATTTATTTATAGGTATAAAATATTTAAATACATCACTTAATTTTCGTTTTGTACGTTTCTTATATAATAGTTTTATTTATTCCGTGAGTGTGGAATATTTTATAATTGACCTTGTATTTGTGGGTTTATTCTCTCTATTCATTACAAATGGTGTGAAAATAATTTGTTATGTCTTTTCAATACGAATAAACCCTAATTGTTATTTTTGAAATAAATAATTACTTAAATAATGGATATCATAGGAATTTATATTATTGTAATTCATATTTTAAGTTAGGATAGACTCATCTAATTAGTGTAATTATTTAAAAACGTAGATATTTTATCAATGTTTTTTTATTTCGTGACAGGATTCATGTCATAGTTCAACCTAACCCTCTATAATATTATATTGGGATATATTTTATAGAACATAATTAATCATATGATTCTGTTTTATTCTATCTATGTTTTAATATTATTAGAAGTATAATTTTTATTATATTCAGTCTATTATTATATTAATCAATGGTTTCTATTATTAAACCAGATTTAATTTTTTTAAAATGTTATTAATTAAATTTTACAAATTTATCTAACAGATAATTGATCATTCCATTTATTATAAATTAACTAATTAATGTTTCAATTTAGTATATTTTAAATACATTATTTTCAAATTTTATAAAATCTAGCTCAACTCACTTCTTCTAATTTATCCTATTATATAATATTGCAAAACATACAAATTATTAAAATTTTATAAAGAAAATTTCACTAACAAAAATATTTTCATAAATATAGATTTTATAAAAACAAAATACCGATTAGTTGTATTTATTTCAAAACTATTTATAATATAAATCTTATTTGATATTTTAAAGGATGGTTATTGAAATTAATTTATTAATTTATATTCATCAAATTTATTCAATAAATTTTAAATATATTTTTTATAACTTTGAAAAAAACTTATGTATCTACTATTAATAATCTCACGAAATTAGTTTACATCATTGAGAAATTGATAATATTATATTTACAAACATTATTCAATCATCATTTCCAATAATAATGATTCCCTGAAACATTATAAGATTGATGTGTTAGAGTGAAAAAATTTCATCAATGAAAGGATATATTTATCAAATTAGTAAGACACTACAAAATCTATTAAGATATATATGACATATAGAACCTATAATTATATATATAAATTGTTCAGATAATTGTATCTTCGTTTGATTCTATCTTAAGTGTAATATTCAAGAATCATACATTGGATATGTTAACATGTGACTATAATTCACTAAATAATTATTTTATAATAAAATATTTTTTCAATGGTTCACTATTGAATCAATGGTTCAGTACCTCAAAATTATCTCTTCTCTATATTTAATTATAAATTAATAAATATTATCCGAAACATGTCGCTATAATGAAAAAACCAATAGATAGTCACTCAAGATATCCAAATGTTGTTTCTCCTTTTCACAATATCTATAAATATGTTCATATAGTTTACCATAATAGTTAGAAGATGGCGAGAGCAGCAGAACATTCACTACATCCTAGAAAAGGAGTATTTGATTGATCCTGGAGTTTTACATGATTTCTATCATGGATTAGTTTAATCTTGATTAGGAGTTTTCTTTCAAGGATGATCGTCTCTCAACTAAGGGTCTTGGATCTTCATCGGATCCCAAATATTTTTCTACGCCGTGAAAGAAAGGCGTTTCTTTTTCCAATGTTGTTTCTAATTCTTTTGATCTGAGAAAAATAGGTTAGTATCATTCCACTAATATTACCAGACTTGAGAATGGTGGTTTCTTTATAGTCATAGATCTGGAGTATTTTCATCAACGTATTGATCTTGGTATGTTTTCTATTCATGGTGGCGTAATTTATTCCAAGGCTGATAAACCCCGGTTTTAACTTGATCATAAAATTAGAATATCTCATTACTGGGGTATTAGTAAATGGAAATTGATTCATATTGGGAGGGGTTTTTTCATGTCATTTTTCAATCAGGGGATGACAATAGATTGCGAGATTTTGGAGACTTACATCTCACGCCTGGTGCTTTGAGATTATCCAAATGGGATATTAATTTTAATACCTTCAACCTTAAGAAAACCAATGCCCATATTTGGATCAAACATCATGGGTTTAATTGGATGTATTGGCATCCTAATATCGTTAATGACCTTGCCTCATGTATTAGAAATCTTATTAGAATGGATCAGAAAACATTAGAGGGGGGTCGTGGATATTTTTCAAGAATTCTGGTTGATGTTAATTTGGTAACTAGAAGACATGATAATGTAATTTTGATTGCTAATGGTAATAAGATTGATAATAATGTAGAATATGAACATGTTCCTTATTTTTTTAGGTTTTCCAAATTGTTGGTCATTCTATGGTGAATTATAGGATGCTAAAAAAGAAATTTAATGATGTTCCCAAAGAGAAGGATTGGAATGAGGTTAATTAGAATAAAAAACATAAGAAGGTATTTGTGGAAAAGGAAGATCCCTCAAAGGATATACCTGGTCCATCTAGAGTTATAGTTACTTCTAATAAATATTGGGTAGATATCTCTGAAGATGTAGAAAATTGTAGGATTCTTGATCTTCCTCGTCCTCTTTCTAGGATTGGTTTGGTAAATGAGTAAGTATGGTGGCTACATGTGCATGGAGGATCACATTTTGGATCAGAATATCTCCTATAAAATTTATAACCTTTTTTGTTTTCAGAAAAAAGAGATAGATGATTGTTTATTGAGGTAGGATTTAGAGAGTAAATATTTGTGTTCTTGTGGTTCCTTTTCAGGATAGTGAGACTATTTGAATTTAACAGGTCCTTACGGATCCTATTATGTCCTCCATTGCACCCAACACTTCCCCAATTCAGGTGACTGGAGTTTCTTCCAGGAATGATATAGTGGTTTTAGATAGCTTAATTGAGGGTCTTGGATATCTTAATACAGATTTTTCCAAAAAGATAGTGGAACCTGCTTCATTCAAGCAGATAAGACTCATCTTAAAGGGTTTATTGGGGTTCCTTTTTCAATTGGTGGTACTACTGCACTAATTGAGAAAATCAAGGATCATGTTTTGTCCAATAGTGATGTGACATTTCAGGATTTGGGTGTTCCTGATTCATCCATAGGTCTAGTTGACACTCTCACTATGGGTGATAAAAATGGAAAAGGAACCACCATTAATTTGGATACAAGTGATCTCTTACGAGGGGCCTCCAGTCCTAAGAGAATGGATGGAGGTCCTCTTAATTCTGGAATGCAGGTAACTATGGGGGTCAAAAAATGGGGAAATCATCCCGGTCAAAGATTTAAATGAAGCTTGTGTTCTGGAACTGCAAGGGACTAGCCAATCATGATAGCATTAGGTCCCTTAGGCTCTTCATTCAAAATCATAGGCCCCTTGTCATTGGTTTGTCCAAACCTAAAAGATATTTTTCTCCCAATATTTTCAATTTTGAAAATCTAGGTTTTCATTTTGAGGAATATAATAGATGTTCATCGGATGTTAAAATATTATGGGTCCTAGATCATTGTTATTTATCTCATATTTCTCTGATAGCTAATACTGATCAGCATGCCACATGTTCCTTCAATTTACAAGGGATCAAATATCTATGATCTTTTATTTATGCCCATAACTATTATCAGGGTCTTATAAATTTATGTATGGATATTGAATCTCTCAAATTTTACATCTCTAGTCTATGTTCTATCCTTAATTATTTTGACGCCATCAATAATTATGATGAGAATATTAGATCCACGACTAACGTCATTTCTTCGAGAGATTTCAAATCATATATTGATAATAATGGGTTGACTGAAGTTAATATTTTTGGTGCTAAGTATACATGGTATAGGAATGTTTTGGATAGATTTGTTGCTAATATAATCTATAGGTCTTTTTTCAATTAGACTTGTCTTGATATCTGGGGTTTTATTTTTTGTATGACGCTTTCTAAATTTAATTCTGATCATCATCCCATTTTGGTCAACCTTGTGAGTATGGATCCCAACCCTCCTTTTCCTTTTATATTTAATAAAGCTTGGGTTAATCATCATGAGCGTAGAAAAATTGTTGAACAAACCTGGAGTTCTTGGAATGGTAGGGTTAATGATTTTTCTTGTCTTATCAATATCAAACTTCATAAAAGAACTTTGAAATTCTAGAGTAAATTACGTTTCTGGTCCCTTAATTCTAAAAATTCTTATCTTGGTATGTCATTCATGATGATGCTTACAGGTTGGTTACTCTTTTTTTTTGTGTTTCTCTTACTCAGTGATTGAAAGCTAAATTCCTTTCCCTTATTCCAAATTTGGAGAATGCTAATGGTATTCATTTTTTCAGACCAATTTCTATGATAAGTACAATTTTTAAAATTATTTGAGAAATCTAGGCCATGAGGTTGTCCTCTATTTCTTGTATGATTGTTTCTCCTAATGAGTTTTGTTTTATTAAGGGTAGGTCTATTAAATATTTCTTTATTAATACCTCGGAATGTGGCAACCTTATTAATAAATCCACAAAGTATTGGTAATATTTCTCACAAGTTGGATGTCAGGAAATTTTTTGATATTATAAATTGGAATTTCATTTATAAGGTTCTATGTTTTTTTGGTTTTGATGATGTATTCATTAATTGGTTTAAAACAATTTTGAGTTATCTCTTATCTCTATCCTTGTTAATGATTCCCCTAAGGTCTATTTTTCTTGTTCTAGATGTGTGAGACAAGGTGTCCCTCTCTCAGCCATTATTTTTTCCATTGGGGAATATTATCTTAGTAGATTAATTTCTATTATGGCTGGAATTAGGAAACTAATATGCATTCATCCTGGTAGAGGATTTTTTGCTCCCACTCACTTGTTGTAGGCTGAATATATTATTCTATTCACTAAATGGGATAAGAGAAATATTAAAAATATTAAGATGGAACATTTTCATTATGAAAAAGTCTATGGGAAATATATTAGTTGGAGTAAGTCCATTGTTTACTTTAGTACAAATTTTCCAATTTCTAGGAAGACGTTCATTATTAGAGATTTTTGTATTCATGAAGGATTTCTTCCCTTTACATATTTGGGTGTTCCGATGTTTTGGGGGAGGCCTAAAGCGTGTTATTTTTCTGATATTCTTTGTGAAATCAAAATGCATATTGCTACTTGGAAGGGTAAGTCCCACTCCCTAGCGGTTCATGTTTTCTTGGTTAAGGATGTTATTATTTATTAGTTTGTTTATTCTTTCATATTCTATAATTCTATAGTCTCTCCCATAAAGAGCATTAATTTTTCTATTAAATTTTTCATTTGGATTGGTAATATTTTCGAGAGGAAGTTAGCTACGGTCTCTTGGAATAATTGTTGTAAACCCTATGATGTATAGGGTCTCACTATTATAAATCCTTAGATTTTTAATGATTATTTACAGGATTATTTTATTTGGAGGTTTTTTAATAGTAATTCTGAGACTCTTGACTATCTCTATAATAAATTCAGGTATTGGCTCAGGAATTCGGTTTTTAATCATCTAGATTATTTTGTTTGGCCTAATTTTAAATCCATTTTCCTTCCATTGAATCTCATGCCAGATGGCTTGTTTCAAGGAACTCATATTTAACCTTCTGGAAGGCCAACTGGACTGGATGTACCCTAGTTGATTCCTTGATGAATGATTATTTTATTATTGATCTGGATGTTAAGATTAAATATCTACTTGATAACATGGGGGTCTCCCTAATCATATTGTTAATATTATCAACAATTTCTTCTTCTCGAACAGAGAGGATTTTTGGGCTTTGGAAACTTCTATCAATGGATTTCTGGCCTCTAAAAATTTTTATAGACATTCTCTATCATTAAATAGAGGTTATAAGTGGATGAGGGATCATCATATGAACTTTATTAGTCCTTTTTAGAGAACATTTTCTTGGACACTGTCTCATGGGATGCTTCCTTAAAAAATGTGGCATTTCTATCTGTTCTTTATGTGTGTTTTTTCATCAACATAGGGAAGATATTGATCATTTGTTTCTTAGTTGTGTTACTTCCTCATCAATGTGGAAGGATATTTATGATATTTTTGAAATCCTTATGTATGGTATGTCTTTAATCCATCATTTACTCCAAGGCTGGAATTCTACTTCACTTTCTCTATAATTGATGGATCTTTTTAGGGTCACTTCTACTGAACTCCTTCATTTTATTTGGTTTTCCTAGAATAAGGTGATTCATGATTGCTTTTCATTCTCAGTTAGTGAGATTTTATCACCTATTATTGCTGCTATATGTAATGTAGAAATACCAAGGATGATTTTTTGCTTCAACTCGGTTTATGATTGGTCTGTTTTGAACCGGATAGGTGTTAAGGAAAACTCTAGGCCTCTGTATCGTACATTTAAAGTTATATGGAAGGAACCTCTTTTGGGATGGTTAAAATTTATTTGTAATGGCTCTTCTAGAGGTAATCTGGGGAAATATAGTTTTGATATTGTTTTCAGAAATCATAACTGGGATGTCCTTGGTTATTATCATGGCCCTTGTGGCTTTTCCTATTCACTTGAGGATAAAATTATTGTCATTGTCGTTGATATAGAATAAGATGTGAATTGTGGTTGAGATAATTTATGGATCGAGAGTGATTCTAATGTTGTTATTTCTGCCATAAGGATGCGTCTTTCTCACTTTTCATGGAAGCTAACTAATCATTGGATTAATTGTTTGGATACTGTATTTCCAATAAATCATATTCTCACTCACATTTTTATGGAATCCAATTCGATTGCTGATGGTGTTGAAAATAAAGGTGTTAATGGAGTTGATTTTGTTTGGTATGATCATGTAACTAATTTTTTTCCTCCTTTTCTTCAAATGGATTGTGATAAGTCTACCATTCTTAGACTTGTGTAAGCTTTCTATTTTCTCTGTTTGATAATGTTTTGTAGGGTTTATTACATATTTGAGTTATTTTTTTAATTCATTGGGGTCTATTCATTTAGTTTAATTATTTATTCTTCTTTAGATTGATTTGTTTCTATGTTTTTCTACAATAATGAAGTGGCAGGTCTACGGTTTTTCTGTTAATTTCTGCACTGGTTTTCAAGGTGAATCTACTTGATTTCATTTCGGTTTGTGTCTCGGATGGGGCATATTGTGGTGATTTTATTGCTTGTATCATGCTTCCACTTTTCTAATTGGATTATTCATATCTGTTTTTTTCTTATGTCAACTATTTTTTTCACATTCTTGGTCATATATATTTGATATTGACTTGTATGCAACAGCCTGTTTTTGATCTTCATTGTGAATTTATGTAATTTAAACTATATTAGATTCTTACTTAATTCCTTCAATTGATTTCATGGGATATTTTGGCAGATTATAGGGGCACCTATGATCACATGCGGTGGCTTGTTCCCTTCACAGGTTGTCATTAGTGAGGCTTTGTTTCTGTAGCTGGACCGTTTCTGGATTTTAAATGAGCAGGTATCCACCTTCTGTTTGCAGTTCATGGAGATCCAGTCTCTCATCCTAGAGTGGACTACATCGTTGTTGTTTTTGGATTGGAGTGCCTAGAGCAATCCTTCTGATTTGGAAAGAAAGGATGATCCTTTTTTGGCATCCATAGCTCACCTTATTTCAATGGCTGTTTTTTGATGCTTTGGTTTTTGTTCTCCAATACCATAACCATCCATTATGGTTGTTGGGTTTTACCTGTTTGTATTTTTTCCTATATTGTTTTCTTTTTTTTCTTTAATAAAATCAAATTATGGTAATTATAAATGATTCTATATTCATATTATAATTTATATATATAATTTTTGTTGTGCTTTGATGTTTATCAATTATCCACCATTAATTCAATTTATGTCCCTTCCCATGATCTTTATATATGTATGCCACATTAAATTGCCCAAATATTTTGGAAAAACAAACCTAATGTAATAATTAAATATTACAAGAATTATCATAACTTTTCAAATTTATAAATATAATTTTATCAAAAAAAATTGGGAGAAGCCAATGAATTAAATGATATAGCCTCCCAAATAATTTTGTGTGTTTTTAAAAAATGATCAGATAATAAAACCCATATTCTACACATCACATTATTTGTAAATATTTGAACATTATATTCATATCTCACCTATTCCAGGACATGGTATCATCCATTCTATATTTTAGTGTTCTAAAAAGTGTATTATTGGTGTTTCTATAGAAAAAAAGTCTTGTATATAATTATAACTTTGACTAATTGTCTATTTTTTCATAAAAATTATTTAGACCACAAGAATAATTCATTCACATATGTTTTTTGGAAAATATTATATCAAGTAGAATCTTAAACTAGAAACCCACAAGAATACGTTTATATTTTCACTCATTTTCATAAATAAAATAAGAGAAATTAATTTTTAAATAATATCACATTAATTCCATAAAAATATTTTGAGATGAAAAATACCCAATATATTGGATTTATATTTAATATGGACTAACCATTTGATAATAAGAATAATAATCATTAAAAAAAATAAAATGTGTAGATTCATGATAGAGGAATCATAAAACATTAATAATTTTTATCAACATTTTAATCCATCCACTGAGTATGAGATGTTGGGTTTTGATATTCTAAATATATAGTTGGAATAAAATAACCAATTAATCAGATTAAAGAGTATACCACAATGTTATTATTTTCATATATATTTTTAAAGCATCAAGTGAATGGATTTTTAATGTTGTTTCAAAACATATCTCTATTAATAATGACATTGAGAACATAAATTTATCATGTAATAAACATAGATTAACAAAACAAATGTCATCATCCTATAGTATTTCAAATATATTGAGTGACCCCATATTTTCCCCTAAATTTCTCTTTGAATCATTATTCCCTCTACATTTCCTTACTGATAAAAAGAGATATTTTGAAGATAAGGAATTTTCTTGTAATCAAATCCCATGAGAAGTTATTAAATGTAAACTTTATCCATATGAATTGATTATAAGATTTAATATATTAGGGGGTGGAGAATATGACCAATTTTATTCAATATTTATTGAATCAAATATTAATAAAAACATGTCTAATGAAGGGTTCACTATTTAATATTTTTTATAAAATGATGAGATTTTCCAAAATATTTCTCTCAAAAAAAATCTAATTTTTGAAACATTTTTGTAAATAAAACCCATATATATAAAAATTCATGATATATTTGTTATTTAGAACATTTTAAAACAATTAAATATCTAATAACTACAAAAAATTTAATCAATTATATAATTTATAAAAAAAATATTATGAACATCTTATGTTTTAAGAACATATTTTTCAATAATATCCTATTTATTATATGTATTGAACTATTAAAAGATAAATTTATAAATTTTATAAAATGGTTTTTTTTTAAAATAACATAAATTTATAATTCCACATATAAAAATTAGTATTTAATAGATTTATGACATTTTTCTAAAATAATTTATTTGTAGGTGTATAAATAAATACTAGTTTTTAAATATCATCAATTTAATGGCATTAAAATAATACCAAGAAAAATTAATAATGTTTGAATAGTTTTTATATAAAAATATATATTTATAATGTATAATGAATCATCTTAGAACACTATATTGAACTTATAAAACTCATGTTTCGTATTTGTGAAAAAGAAGCTATATTTCTCTACAAGAACTATTTATATTCGCTTAAATTAAAAAAAAATTGATTTCATCACTTATAAAAAATAAATATATAAAAATGGATTTTATATTATCGATAAAATTTTTATATTATATAATATGTTCAATTTTAATTTGGGCATCAAATTATGATTACTAGGATTAATTTTAATTACCACGATAATGGCGAATGTATTATTATAGAAGATTTGTTTTTTTAATGTTATGAAATTTTTACTCAAAAATATAAATTATATTACCCTCAAAAATAAAATAAATATAATTTTAATCCTATATATTAATATATTAATTGTCATTAAATTCATAATTAATTGAAAATAATATTAAGAACCCTTACTTGTGAAAAACCCATTTTTCTATCAAATGGGTTTTCAATATATTCATTGTTTAAATTTAAATGTTAGTTTTCTTATTTATAAATATAATTATAATATATGGTGATTAAAATAAAGTTCATTACACCCATTTTTTTAATATATTCTACCTTATATTTTACGTTAATTTTTATTACATGGGTAAAAAATGGTTACCATGTCAAACCCAAAATGGAAAAATCATGAAGGATGTTTGAAACCTATGATAAAATAAGTTATAACGGATTAATATAACATATATCAACCCAAAATCAAATAATTCACAATTTGAGACAAATTTTTCCATGATATGATTCATGGAATTATTCAAAAATAATGGGTAGTCACAAAAGATCCCTTTTGTTCACTTATAAAATGGAATCACTTATACCCCTTCATGAAATACCAATCCCAATGAATTATATCATATAAAAATAAAATTATATCCTATTATACACCTATCTCATTTTAATATTCTTATGATATCAATTAGGCAGCCAAATCCATTTATTTCAATGCCGATATTCAATAAAATGTTCAACATCCCATCATGACTATTTCATAATCCTTTCTCTTTTCCTCATAATAATTAACATTCAAAACATTATAAACCAAAGAAATATAATTAAAGAAATACCATCATTATAAAATAATAGTATTATATTAAGGTAATACCCATATTTAGTCCTTCATATCCACTTATAATAACAACATTACAACAACTGTGAGTTTGTGGGAACTATCATGACTACGAAGAAACATCATTTGTTTTTCACTATCACCTAAATTAATTGGTTATAATTATAGAATTGAATAATAAATTATACATATATTTTTCAATTATTTTTATTAATATATAAATTATAATCCACCTTCAATCCCTCTCTTTCATTAGGAATTGAAAATTTTTAATAGTGTGTTCTGCAAAGTGCCCCTCTAATAAAAAATGTTTTTTATTTTACATCTTGATTTTAAATTTTCATATAAAATAATAACATATTATTTAAAAAAATTAAAATATGTCTACATGTTTATATTATAATGATATTATAAACTTCTATGGTTATACTCACCCATCAAGTTATATAGCATTCTTGTTTTGGTTGACTTAACCAAAAACAGGAATGATTCAATAAAACTCTATCATAGATGACTATGATAACTTCATTAATAAAATTTTTATAAGTTAATATGAAAATAATTATTGTTATATGTTCATAGAAAGGTAATATTATTATTTAAAATACTATTAAAACATCATCACCAATAATTGAAAATTTTAAAATTAGATTTTATTGATTCCATTTTTATGACGCATAACTAAAAAATATTGAATGAGATAAGTGCATTTAAATTTAAAAAAATATATATATTTATTAAATAACCTTAAATGGACTTGGATAGATAAAAATAGTATCAAATAATTTATATCAATATTTACATTTTAAATAATATATGAAAAATTGATAATTTCAAGCATTCAAATATGAAAAGAAATGATAACATATAAGTAAATTCATAATATAATATTTTATATAAATATTATAAAATTTTATAGATATAAATACAAAATGTAACGCCCCGACCCCAGTTACCTAGAGTCAGTGCATTATTACATAACATTGGCTTGATCACAAGAAAGATCAAATATCGAAAGATCGATTAGATTAGTAGCCTTGGAAACACTAGATATATTCATAAGTCTTACATTACATCATAAAAATGAAAACTACAACAACATAGTCTCCATAGTCCATGCTCATATCCCCATATACTATCCATGCAGTTCATTCATAAATTACTTCTTCACATCCTAGGAAAATAAAACATTAAAAGGGGTGAGCTCAGATGGTCAGTAAGGATAACAATATAGCGAAAACTTTCATAAATAAACATAAACATTTAAGGCAATGTATAACTAAAACAGAAGACTTTTAAACTTTAACTTCAGCATAATATGGCAAAGATAAAATGAAATAATTTCATTTACTTATTCAGATGTATATTCTACTAGTCTAATAATCACATGCAATATCAATAACCACTTTCATAATGACGGAATGCATAATGTCAGACTACCATAACCACGTAGCCAAGGCCTCGTGCCAAGACTACAAATAAGATTTTGTCAAGGCATCATGCCAAGACACTAGTTTGTCTCATGATACCTACCGATGCATCTAGGAGCTATAGCGGGCTCCACCCGTCACTTATTAAGTCCAATGCATTCCACATATGAACAGGTTTAAACATAACATAAACATTCGTATTAAAAATAGCATACGAAATGTCAATACTTTCTCTATAAACCATGAATGGTATAAAAATAACACATCCACAATCAAACATAACATAAAAACTTCAATACACTATGGAAGTTTTATATCATAATAAATCAACTGCAAATAATCTTAAAATCCATCAAAGGATGTTGACATACATGAAATCAAAACTATTTTAGAGAAATATCTCTTTTTTTGAAATAATTTAAAAGTCACATAATTATAAAATAAAACATTTAATTATAAAATATTCTTATAAGCTTGTAAGGGAATCTTTATAATTGTAAAACAGCGTAGAATAACCCCATCCGCCATATAAGTTAAAAAAATACATTCTTACCTTAATTCTGTCGAAAAGGTTAAAAAGGACCTTGTTTGGAAAACGATGGAAAGATTCCTTTATAAAATTCTTATAAAAATTAAATAAAGGGTATAAATTAATTTAAACAATAATCTTTAAAATAGTAAAAATGTTTTGAAATACATTTTTAAGAAACATGGATGTGGATGACAAAGAGGTCATAGTAGATAATTACGTATAAACAACCTCGGATAATGAAGAGATTGTGAAATAACCCTTAACTTGTACTTTTCCTTGGTCGAGGGTTGGTTAACCTCCTGTATAATGGTGAAATAATTGTTATTAAATTATACAATAATCATATACATTAATATGATATCATATATGATCTTTTAATATTGCTTTGTTGATAATATCTTAGTATTATCGTTGTTTCGGGTGTTTACTTACTCATTTTCTTTTATATGTTTTGTTACATAAGCCACATTTGTTATGGATAGGTTGTATCTTATTCATATCCATAATGATATAAAGTCCTTAAATATTTTTTTTAATCATCCAATAAAATTTAGTCTGGAATAGATACGATGGGGAATGAATCTCTTTGCGTTCATGGAGACGGTAAGCTGTATGTACGCACGAGTGACAATATCATTCTTTTGATATTAAAATAATATATAATTGGATGGTATATAATATAGAAAGAATAATTATAATGTTATATTTATTATTTAAATGAATTATACATCGTTATTATACATATCTAAATAATAATATATTGAATAACAGTTACACCACAACGTGGAGACGGTAGGTCGTACGTAGGTGCGTATGGTGACATGTCATCCAAGGGATGGATAGAATTATGAATTTGTTTGTTCCATATTTATAATAACATCACTTTATATAGAATATAGTGGATTTATTATTTTAGAATAGAAATAACAAAGAAAGAAGAATTTGAAGAAGAAAGGAACTTTAAAGAGGGTGGTGAAGATGTTACCTCTTCTTCGGGTTCTTCCTTTTGATTTGATCAAAATGGCTCCATAGGTTGGCTTTATGATTTAACTAAGGCCTCTATGATGAATTGACGGAATTTTATAGAGTATTTGGACAGGTTTTGGCCGAACCAAAAGGATTTGAAGGTGTGAAGAATTGGTTATAAGTGGTGTCTTTTTATAAGGGGGGGAGGGGCACCTTAGGAAAAGCTAGAAATATTATTTTATACTAAATTAATATTCGGTTTCTAATAGCTCCAAAGTGGATTATTTAAAGGTTAATGTGGGTATATGTCTAAAACCACTAAACAAATAGGTTTTATATAGGTTTGGGTCACTATATTAACCTTATCTTTTAGTTTTAACTCTTAGTTAATTAGTTTGACATTTACCATGTCACTTTGTATTTTTATATTATATAGTTAATAAACTTACTATAAACATCCAAGACACCCCCAAGTGGTCCATTAATGGTACACCTATCATGATATAAGTCTCTTGGCCGAACATTAGATATTTAGGAATTGAATATCAATTAATAAAATAATATTTTTTTTAAAAACTCTTTTATGTCATTTTTGAAACTACTCAATAATTGATTTTTGTTAAAGTATTAACAACTTTATTAAATCTAAAAAAATTAATTTAAGAAATATAAACATGTCATATTAACTACTAAAATTATTTTAATTTATAAAAACTCTCAAATTACATTTATTTGGGTAATTATAATATCAAATATCTTAATCTTTCATTAATACGGTAATTATTGAATCATCATTGTGTAAACAATAAATTATATTATTTAATATCTAAAAATTATAAATAAAATACCTTTATGTAGTAAATCGTATTATCTTTCTAATTAATATTTATAGTATAAAGTATAACATATATAACCCTATGTAAAAATTGTTTTTCTAAAAGATATATGTTTATGTCATTTTTGTATTTACTTTAACTTAATTAACATAAAGTGTCATTATCACATACAAGTGGATCCATGGGGTCCCAAAATCAACCCAAATATTCCCATGGTCTGAAATGTATCAACCAATAGAGTTAATACATGTTTTAGGGTAATTTATTATTATTATAATATTATTTTTTTACCCTTATTTACCGGATTTACCATTTAACCATGGTAAATAAAATATTTACTGAAGTAATTATTCCAAATGTCTAAAAATAAAAGTTATCTATTTACACAATTTGGAAATCCTGATTCCAAATATGGAATCCATTTTTTCAAATTCAATACACATAAGTGGAATAAATTAATTTAAAATTAATTCCCGTTGTTAAAACAAAAAAGCGTGTTTTAAGAGATAATAACTATCAAAAGATTGACACTTATTTATGTCCGGTTTAAATGTGAAATTATGTCCAATGACCAAAATTGTATTAAATGGTAAAAATATATTCTAAATATACTTTAAAACCACTCAAATTCATCATTTATCACTATTAATTATTTTGATTAAAAAAGTTGTTTTTAATTAAAATTTAGTAATTTTCATTATTCATCAAAATATTAATGTTATCCGAAACATCACTTGTTATTTAACTTTTATTTTTTCCAATTTCTATGATGACTTTATTTCTTATCAAATTAATATTCATGGATCATGAGATTAATGGTAATATTAAATACTAATTTGGGTTGAATACATTCTTGTATCAACCATTTTCATTCTTGATATGAATATTGGTAACACCATTTGTAATTTTTATGAAACCGGATTTTTATTCCATGTTTTATTTACGATGTGATGAATGATTATTTTAAAGTGGCATGCATATTTATAGATGATTGATTATTGGGATTGTATATCACAATCCCCCAAATTTCATAATATTTTATATTATACTAGATAATTAATTGTTTCTTAAAAAATGATATGGGAACCTTTTTCACATGTTTGTTGTATTAAATTGATGTGAAAAAACTCATTTTAGAAGATTATTTTATGAAGGTGATATGGGAAGATTTAATCAAAAGTTTTTTTTGAATATGATTTAAGAATCATGGTTCACAAGTTTGTAATATGAATATTATGTCAAAATCTTCATTAACAAGTATTTTTTGTTTAATGTGGTGCATGATTCTATGTTCAATGATTTTTGTTATAATGTGTGGGAAAAATTGTTCAATTTTTTTAGAGAATGTAATACCTGAAGCTTTGTTCAATACATTTTCTATGATCAAAATTGTTCAAGGAAATACTTGAATCTTTACCTATACCAAAATTTCCAAAACATGGGTATTAGCCAAAAAACCATGGGAATAGGCCATACCAATGGTGTTATGAATTTTGGGATCTTAAACCATTGAGATATTCCTATACCCATAGTTTAAAAAAATCATTAGTATAAACCACTTATACCCATGTTTTTCAAACTGTTGGGGTATTCAATTTCTATGGAATCATTTATACACACGGTTTCATCAAATAGTGGGTATATGTCATTCATTATAAAATAATATACCACTGCGAAGTTATCCCATCACCTTGATCCTATACTCTAATTACATTACCACTATCCTAATTTACATTTTGTGTTCTTATATTCAAATATATATATATATATATATATATATTTTAAAATTAAAATATTTTTTATTATTATTATTATTATGAAAAAATGGTACAAACAATATGAAATATCCCTATTTTTATTACATTTATGGTTGCTTAAAATTTTTTCCAACTATTTATTATGGACCTACAAAGGATGATTAATAAGTTCATAATGGTTCTGAGGGGTGTCTTGGTATTTTTTGGATCTCAAAAACCCATCCTGTGGATAAAAGAATTGTTCTTCACTATTAGTAGACATCGTGTGTCCTATCCTACATGGTATCTCCTAAACATGCAAGGATAGAATATTGGGTGAAGTAGGGTGTGAAATATTTCATAACCATGTGCTATGGGCCGCACACTCATGAAAAAACTACAGAATTTATAGCAGAGTTTTTTCATGGCTATTGCATAGTTTCCCTAACAATGTAGCCTAATCATGTGGGTTCCCCTTAGTAGATCAGATGGTGAATGGTTGGTTAAATATTTTCCCAAAAATGCGACCAAACCCTTCAACCCAGGAATTTTGGGTAAAATTACTGAACATCCTTTAATTGAATGTTTAACTTATTCCTTCTCTTCCTTTTCACATTCTAGTGGAAAACACACTCTGTTATCCCATTTTGAGCTCCTCTAGATCACTTTTGTAATTTTTTTTATTTATTGTCTGATTGAAGTCTTATCGATGCACCATTTATCTCATTGGATCTGAATTGGTAAGATCTTGATTTATCTTTAGGCATTATTCATTTCTCTTTATCTTGAAAATGTTATCGACGAGTAGAATCATATTAATTATTTTCAGGTGTTGGTATGTTATCTATATTTCATCTGATCCATGAAAAACTGAAGGTTGATACAAGATGAAGATAGTTATATGAGTATGAGGTAGGTGGACATTAAATTATTCCTCATGTATAAATTTATTATAAAATGTGTGGTAGTTCCACACACATCTTTCACCTTTTGTTTCCCCTAAATAATAATTTTTTCAAATTGGTTGCCTTCTTTGGAACATAATGATCATATTAGAACACTTGAGACTGATTTCCTTGAATTGAGCCACTCTTTTGGGAATTATCTCTTATGTGACAAAATATAATTAGTAATATTATATCCAAATAAATTGTTGGTGGGTTTTGTCATTATTCAAAATTGTGAAATTTTAAATGAAATGTTTGGATGTACGGTTTCTGAATGGAAAATATTCTTTTATTTTATTGAAATGGTTATAGGTTAGTAGTAAGAACACTTCATCTGATTCAATGGATATTGTTTGAACCTTATTTGTTATCAAATTTAAATGATAAATGCTTTATACCTTAGAGCATATTAAGGGAAATGGTTATTTTAACAACTACAATACATAAGAGAATGATGACCCTTATGAGTTACAATGAATAGGAATGATGAACCTTATAAAAAATGATATTAAATGTTGTCATGGAATCCCTATATATACATATGTTTGTGTGTGTGATAACTGGAATGGCCTCCCTTACCGTGATACATGGCCCGGTGTCTCTTATAAATATGATACTAGGCTAGGCATCCCCTATAATATTGTGATACTGGTCATGGAATCTCCTATATTACTACGTTACTGGGAATGATGTCTCTTACTATGATATTGGGTATCGAGTCAATTATAGATGTGATACTAGTCTTGGAGTCCTATATGATAATATGATACAGGGCATGGAATCCTTTATGCTATGGTGATACCGGGAATAATGTCACTTATAAATGTGATACTTTTCCTTGTATCGATTATAAATGTGGTACTTTGCATGTAATACCCTATAAATGTGATATTTGGAGTGGTTTCCCTTATAAATGTGCCACCGGTGGTGGTGACAATTAATACTATTTCTATGTTATTTAAGTATGGGCCAATGCATGTAGTGTTAGTCTGGTTTTCTTTCAAGAACCAGAACAAGGAATTTTATAGTTATTATTACTTCTTTACATTGTTTTACCTAAAAACATTCATATTTCATTAAAAGACTATATATTTAAAGAAATTTTTTGTGGTTTGATAATGGGATTTATCCCAAAACCTTTCTGATCCTCTTATGGTACCCACGTAGACTACATTAGAAGGTGTATATAATGGGAAGCATCCTCTTATGGTTGCGTGAGTTCTGGATGGACATAGGATAGATCTGGTAGCAGATGATTGAGCTGGAACTAGAGATAATTTATTAAATTTTTCTCTTTTAGAATCCTTTTTATAGTTTTATAGTACTACTTTCTTCTTTATGTATCCACATTTTAGATCATTTAAGACAAGACATTGTCATTTATTTTATATGATTCAATTATTTCATTTGTTTATCGAAAACTAGTTCAAGGGTATTTAAATTTATTTCTAATCCATACTCATTATTATACTACATATTCTATTTATTTGTTGATATTACCTTTGTGATACTCTGGTAAATATTGATTAGTCTCTCCCATGGACATACCAAATTCCCTCGCTGCTAGTTGGTAGCCTCTAAAATTTGGACAGAGGTGTTTGAAGACATGTGTCCAAATAGGTTCAGGACACTGTTGAGTAAAATCTGGGTGCATGACGTCAAAAAGTGATATCATAGGGTCTTTTATTGAATTAATATTTTGAGACAATAGACCAATTATTATTATTTTTATTATTGTTTGGAAAATAGCTATTAATGGGTACAGATAACCCTTGAACAGGGAAATTTAAAATTTCCTCGAATGTAAATTCGTATTTTCTACCTTTTTCATATTATAGTTGATTTGATTCCACCATTGGGTGATTCACTCAAATTGTGATATTATTAATGATATAATTTATATATATATTTTTTCCATGTCCTGATGATATGGGGGAAAGGATTCATTGATCATGCATCATATTAGGGAACTTATATGGAATTAAATTTCAATGCATGTGTCATACCATATAGAAGCATTGTATTAGTTCCAGTGTGTGTGATTGTAATGAGTGATATGAATATTATAAATAGAATTATTAATGGATAATGATTCGTTCATGGAATTAAGATAAACATAGTTCATACATAGAGTTCATACTATAACCTAACAATGTTTCTCGGGATAGGCTACAGAAGAAACCCTAGATAGCCAACTATGGAACGTCGAATCATGGAAAATTGGTCACGTGGACTATAACCTATTATAGTATGGATTTATTAGACTCTATATCTTGGTTCATATGGTGTATGGGACATTATCGATTGGATATGGTGACCCATTTGATTCAACCATTTGATGAGAAATGAAATATAGTAATATGTTATAATCAAATTGAAATTTGAAAAACACAGTTCTTGACCAAGTAACTTCCTTAGTAGTGGGAAGTAGGTAGCCTATCTATTTCCCCAAATAAATATCTCTATCACCAAGACTTGACTCACTGAGTTGGAAGAGGGGTATGATTACTTCATATAAAGTCATAGTACTTATTCTAGTTTTATATATTTGGATTATTCCATTACCAAATCCTATCGAAGGAGTGTGTTTTAAAATTGTAAAGTAATACCACCATGACATCCAATGTTAATATTCCAAGACAGAGATGAAGACCATTCCCCAGTGGTGGTGGGTTTTGAGCTATTATTTATACCTCCAGTAGTGGAACCTGTTAATATTCCAAGCATTAGTGATAATGCCATGTTTTGAGGAGACATCCTAAGATTTATGTAGGGATTATATTGAGCTCCCTCTCTGCAGATGTTTTTTGAGAGTTGACATAGGAGTTCTAGAATTAAAATCATATAATGTTTTCAGGGTTAAATGACCTCAGTCTACATAGTAGTGGGGAAATATGATCATTTCTATATTTGAGCATTAGGAAACACCTCCAAATATCAGACTGAAATCGCAACATATATTTTGAGAGGATCCACCAAAAGCTTGTTTAGTATTCTAAATCAGGTTGTTTGGTATTAGGAATTGATGTGGAGGGTCTTCTAGTAGAGCTTCATTGATTATTTCATTACATAGACCCAATGGTTTGATCATTATAGGGATTTCATGAACTTGTATCAAGGTTCGATTATGGCTATGGACTATTCATCTTGTTTTACAGGTCATCACCACTTCATGCCTATCCATAATGCTAATGATCCTCTAAAAGAAAGATTATTTGAGGATGGTCTAAATAATCCTATTAGTTATTAGTTAATTTTTTTTAGTTCTCTAGGGTATCATAAATAGAAATCTAAACCCTTATCACTAAGCAGAACCTGAGGGAAGTACATGGTGTTATCCAGAGTTGTTCAAAACCTATACAGAGTAGTTGTGATAACTGAAGTTAGAAAATATTATTGGAGACTACGAACATGATTAGAGGCGGTCAATTGAAAACCATAGAAGTTAAGTTGTATGTGACCATTATGGGAATCCTAGGAATAGTAGGCCCAGTGTACTAGAGACCCTTTTGAGTGTTGAGGTTGAGGAATATTGGGGAATATTTAGCATTTTTATAGGACCTTCCCATCTAAGAGAATAGGGAGAGCATTTTTACTAGCTAAACCTTGATGAGAATGTTCCACAACACCTCTCAAGGAAGTTAGCTGAAGTACTACTGTTCGTACAATTAGAGTATATGGTTATGGATGTGGCATCAAAATATTTACTTTTCAGTGCCAACATCGTGGAACCACTCTATGTAGCCATGATATAGCACAAGGTTAGGGATCATGGGATATCTATTCAGTGCAGCATATACCATAGGAGCGTGATGAAAGGACAACTACTATTCAAGGTACTATTTTAGTATCATCTACTATCATTTCTTTCTAATTTGATTATTTTCATTATATTCCTTCACATATTTTCCTATTTCACAGAGTCTTATACTTCATGTTGTGTACTCTTGTGGTTTGATGATTCTACATATGAATTTTTTGTATATTATTATAATGAATAAGCTAGTGGAAATATCCTCCTCTTAATGTAGGAAGCCATCATTTTACAAAGAACCTCTACTTCCTCAAGATGATAGTCTTTGACATCATTCATAGAATGGACCGGTTAGTTAGTTGTCATACCTACAGGGAATTTTATCTTTGGGGTGTCATTTAAAACACTATATGGTGGTATGTTTGTATAAAAATGTGAGTGGTATTTCTAGGCTGGTACATCTGGACCATCACATCATGGGCTGTGGGGAAGGAATTCACATATTTCTAGCATATATATGAATGATCATGGACTATATTGGATTTATTTTTCTTTTTTAGTTGATTGAATCTAGTTTGACTTCCTGGATAACTTTTCATCATTGACACCTAAGAGATAGGTATAATTTATAATGAGTTAGTATTTTAAGCTGCACTAGTATCCATTCCTTTTTATAGGATGGGTACTATTGTATTGCAAGATCTAAAGAAGAAGCTAGAGGATTTTGAAAAAAGTGTTTTTATGGACCAGTACTCCTCCTTGGGGTTCCAAAGTAATTTTATCCATGAAGGATAATGTAAAACTTAGCCTTTTGTGGATTATCATAAGTCAAAATTAGTTTAAAGTGAAAAAATAATCATTTTACTCAAATAGAAGATATTTTTTACCATCATAGATTAGAGGTGGTATTCTCACATATCAACCTAAGATCAAGCTATCACCAGGTTCAATTATTCATTTCAGATATTCAATGTATGGATTTTCATTGTTATCATGACTTATATGATTGTCTCATGTTTCCTTTGGTCTTATGAAAGTTCATTTCATCTTCATGGATTTGATTAATAGTGTTCTCTAAACCTATTTGGATTTCGTTGTCATGGTATTCAAATATGACATCTTGGTGTATTCTCATAATCAGAGGGACTATTCTCTTCATCTATAGATTATTTTTAATACATTATGATAGAACCTTCTATATTCTAAGCTCTATAAATCTCTGTTATAGAGATACAAGTTTCACTAATTGGGTCATATTATATCAGAAACAATATTTTTTGTTGACCCAAAGAAAATGAGAGAAGTAGTTTCCAAGGCTAATCCAAAGAATGTTTTTATAGATAGAGTTTATTATGGAAGTCTATTTAATTATGTTGTTTAATATATAAATATTCACACATAATAACACCTTTTACAGGATTGACTAAATAGGTTGTAAATTTTATATGGTCTACAACAGTGAGACATCCTGAAGGGAGTTAAAATGGAGATTGAATTCAGCCCTGATCCTAATTCTTCTATAGTTTAGAAAGTTATATATGGTCAATTATGACACATTAGGCATTAGTTTAGAAGTTTTTCTAGTATAGGAAGATATATTTCTTTGTGTACATATCTCAATAGTTGTTTTCCATTTATAGAGTTTACCTTAAGCACAATCTTGAGTAAGTAGTTGTTGACTATTCCTAGCATTGTTGGACATAACACCTACACGAAGGGAGTTTTGTGTAATGTCTCAGAAATTCCGTATAAATTTTTTTTACGGAATTATTTCGAGACTAAAAAATCAGATGGTGCGCGATTCTGAGGTCTAGAGTGCCCAGAATGATCTATCAAAGTTTCGTTAAGCATTAATTACAATGTGTAAGCAGTTTTCATGAAAAAATGGAATAACTCTTATACACTGGCTCGGATCAGAAATATGAGGGAACCGTTGCATTCAAGATTGCATGTTTACCCTAGGAACGACTTAATTTTTGTTGGAATAGGCCTCCTATGAGAAAACCAAAAAATTGAATAACCATAAATAAAATTATTAAATAAAGTTATTTCATATTAAAAATGATTATAACTCATGAATGGTGACTCGAATTAAAAATATGAGACCACCGTTGATCTCATGAGAGTATGATCTCTTTAGAAAGATACTAATTTTGGCCGGTGCAGGCCAATAATGGAAGCTAGTTTATGGCCGTAAATAAAATAATTAAGTAACAATTATGTTATTATTAAAATCTATAACATCAAAATGGTAACTCGGATTGAAAATCTGATAGTACGGTTGAGTTCGTTAGAGCGTGTTCTCATTAGGAGGAGCCTAACCTCGAATGGCATGGGTCGAGGGTGAATGTTATTAGTTTATTTAACTTTTTTGAGGTATGCTCAGTAAACATGAGAGCGGTGTTATATATCGTTCGAATCAGTACTCAGATTATAGATCTGAGGTCACCGTTGAATCCGAAGAGCCGAGATTCACTTAAGGGAGACATCACATTTACCGGAGTAGGTCTGTGGAAAATTTTTTGTTTTGGGACTTTTAAAAGAATAATAAAATTAACTTAGTTAAATTTTATTTCACTTTTATCTTTTCCTCCAACAGACAAGTGGAAATGTGGGACCAATAGTGTCTCAAGACAATAAATGGCTTGACCTTTCAATCCTATGTAACATCATCATTAGAGAATTAGGATGGTTCCTAATAAATGATCCCCTATTAATTTCCAACGTCATTACTTAACCTTCCCCTCTCTTATTTACATGGAGCTTGGGGAGAGGTATCAGATAGCTTCACCAAGCAACGAAGTGCTGAAAAAGATCTGAGATTCCAATCCCTTGGAGGACGGAGCTAGTTCTAGTGAGTGGTGATGAGTGACACTGAATCCCCAAACCGAAGATTGATGATCAAGCGACGTCGTTGAAGGCTTGTTGTGAGGATGACGAACACCAACCCACATCCTCAATTGTGGGAGTTCTCCATTTTCCTTGAGGAAGGGGTTTGATATTTGTTTAATTCAAGTGATATAATTGAAAACTTTATTTTTCCCTCATGATTACAGGCTTACGCGGAGGGTACGGGCCTAAAGAAACCGGACTGGATCCTCCTCTACCTTGCTACCCTTGCGCCTTTGTGTAAGACCATCGGGGTCGTGGCACCAACCAGCTACGATAGAGGCTGAGTGACGTTGCGTGCTGTAAGAAAAGGAAGTGTCCAGAATCCACAGAAGTCAATGGAGGGGCTGGCATCGGCTGGCCGTGGAGGAGTTTTAGCACACCAACGCGCGCCCCCGGTGAGCAAGGGGTCGCGGCTCATCAACTACAGCAATCAGATGAGGTTTCCATCACATCGTCCAGTCCTCGAAGGGAAGGATGGCATGACCAGCATGCCACTAGAATGAATGGCACCATGGATGATGCCATAGTAGTGCGGGGACCCACGCCACCGGCAGCTTCCGTGGTGTCTGGGCGAGGCCCACGTGGCTTCGTCGTTTCCCAAGACGAAAGACCTCCGGGCCCTTCGGAATACTGGGGGACTCCCCCCTGCCAGCTTCGGTGAGCATCGGGCCATGCCCCCTACGGGTCGCACCTCACGTGGCTAGGCCACCTTCCTTGCAGGTCGGGCCGCCATTGCGGGCCGCCCCGATGCGGTTCAGGACTCCCTTTGCAGGTCGCCCGTTGCGGGTGGGTCGCCCCTTACGGGTCAGGCCGGACCTCGGCCCAGTGTGTCGAGCCCAACTGGGTCAAACCCAGATCATTATGGGACGACCTGAAATGGGTCCGTTGGGCCTAGACTAGGTCGGGTCCGGTCGGTCCGACCGGGCCAGCCCAAAGCCTGGCCCCACCAGACCCAAAAAAACTTAAATGGCCATATCTTGAGAACCAGATCTCCGTTTTATGAACTATCGATGACGTAGGGATCCTTGGATAAGGACGGTTGCTTTTAATTACACCACATGAGTTTCTGAGATAGTTGGAGTATGGCCAAGTTGGATCGAACACAAATCAAATAAGGCCCTCGGAAATAAAAGTCATATAACTCACAAACCGGGCATCTGATTGACGCACCTTCTATAGTGTTGGAACCCTTAAGACATGGTGGTCCTTTGGGTTACTATTTTGTTGGGATTAACAGTAGTCGATGTACAACCGATATCTCAAGGGTTAGATTCAACGGAACTCGGGAAAACCTGGTGTGAGGAATCCAATGATTGGTTGTAACGTGATGAAAGAACATCAATCCTAAGCGGGTCAACATCTATCGATCATCTGTGGGTCAGCTTCTATCAAATCCTGTGTGGGTCAGAGATCCTGTGTGGGTCAGTGCATACTGATTCTATGTGGTTCAGTGCATACTGATCCTATGTGGGTCAGATCCTGTGTGTGTTAGATCCTGTGTGGGTTAGTAGGTGTTATTACCTATTGATCCTGTATGGCTCAAAAGCAGTGCCTCTTATCAGAATATGATGATCTATCTTACGATTAATCATCTATAATTCTGTACATAATTTATACCTGCTGATGAAATGAGTATCATCTAACTTCTTGGTGTTACCTGTGTGGTACTTCTATCTTTGTGGTGTTAACTATTTGGTAATTAAATCTTCGTGGTGTTACATGTGTGGTACTTATATCTTGATGGTGTTAATTTTTTCGTACTTATATCTTCTTGGTGTTACCTATGTGGTACTTCTATATTCATGGTGTTACCTGTGTGGTACTTCTTCCTTCATGGTTTTACCTCCGTGGTGTTACCTGTGAGGTAATTCTACATTTGTTGTGTTACCTTTGTGGTATTCCTCCCTCATTTATGTGATGAGTATGTCTTGATAACTTAGGGGTATGTGTGGAAATATACCTAAGTAAAGTTGATGCTTATTACTTTTTGATTTAGTATTGAGGTCTTTCTTTGTGGTATTTCCTTTTTAGAAATCTAGGAGACCTATGGGGGTCATGGGGTCCCTACTAAGTATCGTTATACTCACCCCAGCACAGGATATTCCCACACCTTGTTGTGTCTTGTGCAGGAGAAATACATCGTTGATCGAGGCTGAGGTAGCCAGGACCAGAAGGTGCTTGTTGGTGGACCATTTAGCATGATGTGGCGTAGTGACTACAGATCGTGATCTATACCTACCCATTAGGTAGAATCTATGGTGGATGATACAGGAGCTGATTTTCACTTTTCAGTCTTTTAGTACTTTTCATTTGTACTTGTACTTTTCTATTTGGGCTTGTATGTCATCCCCATTACTTTTTGTACTCTTTTATTATAGCAGTTTACTTCGTGGTTGCATCTTATTGCATTCTACTTTGTGTGTTTGTATAGGTTTAAATGCACTAACTTCCTCTTTTAGGGATACACCTTTTCGGTGCTAGTTGCCAGCCCCTGGCCTATGGAAGGATGGTTTGGGGTAGTTACGACATGCACCCAGGGGGACGGTCCAGGAAAAAGTGGTATCATAGGGGTCAGTTCTAGTAAAGAACTAGGACTCTGATATTTTCTATTTGTCAATAGTGTTAAGTGTTATGATTTTGGTTGTCAGTTTGGGGAATCCAATGTTGGTGAGGCGGCCTAAGTATCCATACACTAGTACCATTAATTCTGATTTCTGGCTCGGTGCATTAAAACACTGATTTCTTGTGTTTTGGATACTTTTTAACTTGGTTTATTTGGAGTGAGCTCACTTGGGATAACTTAATGACTATGGAGAATCTATTCCTTATCAAGATGTCACCACGTAGATATCCATATAGGATTCCCAAGAGAGTGCATGATGATGGCCCACTAAGCGGTGAGGCTCCGATGTGGGGCCCTCTAACTGTGTTGGTACCTTCAGATGGTGTAACAGCTGCACCACCACCCGTTGGGTAGAAGTTACCAACAAATTCTACCATTGGACCATTCACATAGACTAATTATATTTCACGAGTACTAATGACAGAGTCCTCTGTGGATTAGAGGTGACACAGATCCTTAGGCAGCTAAGAATTTGTATGAGGTTGTGGTTAGAGTTTTCCACCATGTTGGGACACCATCAAATCAGATGGGGATCTTAAATTCTAGTATCTATTAGTGTGTGACCATGAGGATAGTTCACATGGTGATGAGGCTTCGATTGATGGACCATTGCCCGATATGTAACCTTCGAGTAGTGTACCTTCTATATCACTGCCCATTGGTCAACAGTTACAAACAGTGATACTAGTAGAGGACACATGTAGGATTAGGGCCTTACATGTGTTTCAGCATCAGATACCCCTTAGGTTATGAGGAAATCCCAACTCATAGGTGGATAAGGACTGGATATTGGAGGTGTCTGAGTTTCCATCTAGCCAGGGCACCATTCGATCAGATGGTGGTCCTAGTAGAGATCCTTTTATGTGGCTCAGTCGGACGATTACAAGTTTTATAATACCCTGATCTTGGGAAGAGCTTATTTTTCTGTGGGAAAGCTTGCGAACCTTCCTCGAAGAAGGGGGTCTTCTTCCATAAAAAGCTAAGGGGTGATTGTTCCCAAGAGCTTATACAGCTTCAGCCGGATGGCATGTCGGTATCTGAGTAGTCATTGAGGCGTACCGACCATCCTAGGTACATGATGAATACAATACGGTTTGTTCTTCAGGGCTCGAACATTCTAACGAGGTGTGTTTAGTGTCATTCGAGCCAGAACTATTCCTCTATGCATTCCTACATATTTTAGAGTTCTAGAGAGAACCTTTGGAATTAAATATTCCTTGGCTGAGTGGATACATCCAGTAAATGTTTGAAGTTGGAATGAAAGAAACCGACACCAGTATTAGAGACATAGGCATAAAAAATGATTCAGGAAGAGTAAGTTTTAGGGAAAAATAAATATACAGGGCAGAAGAAGTGGTAGTGGAGCTAGGAGAGCAGCATGAGATGGTATACATTATGACATGATACAACCACCACCCCAACAAGGTCCCCACAAGGCTCAGGGAGTAGTAGGACAAGGGAAGGGAGTAGCTGCATGCGGTAAAGGAGTGTGACCCAAGGGGTCCATGAATGATTAGAGTTACGGTCTGTGTCTACTACTAGATGTTGTATTAATAGACATAGAAACTAATAATTCCTTATTTCCTATAATCTTGTTCAAGACCGAGAGTTTCTGGTTAAACTATTGACATCACCCTTACATCTGGAGATACGATTGGGAGGATACTTAAAAATCACACGTATGCCAATGGTGTGAATTGACCCATTAGGTGAGAGTTTCAGTTTGAACCTCTTAGTGGAATCATCGAGGCCTTAGGTCATTATTTTGGGTATTGATAGGACATCCACACTACATACTCAGATTGACTATATTAGGTAAAATGACTGACATTTATATGCATTGTTGGAGTTGGTTTTTCCTTGGTTGGAGAAAAAGGAAACCCATAAAGCACATGAAAAATCCATTCATAGGAGGGTGCAGTCGATCACTCTTGAGTCGGCCAGACTTACCCTCATGGTAGTAGGAGTTTTTGGTTTTCAGTTCCCAAGAGGAGTGGCAGAGTGAGGGGACATCTTTTCAAAAGATGTTTCCAGGATAACCTCCCTAAATGGTGAGGGAATTATTCTTTGGTTGGGTATTACCAGAGTTTTGAACCAGACTTCTCTAGGGTAGCGACGCCCTTTTAATCTTTGAAGAAAATGGGGGCGCCTTTCCAGTTGATGGAGAAGTGTCAGTAGAGATTTCAGGAGTTGAGGCAGAGACTGATTAGCAGAACTACGCTACCCATGACCTAAAGTTAGAAGGTGTGGTCTTTGCGCTGAATATGTGGCGGCACTACCTGATGGGTGACTGGTTTACTGTTTACTCTGATCAGAAGAGTCTTAGGTATATCTTCTCATAGATGGACCTAATCCTGAGACATCAATGGTGGCTAGAGTTTCTCCAGGACTATGACTTGGAGACAGTCTATACTCCTAGGAAGGGGAACGTGGTAGTAGGAACACTCATTAGGAGGTCTGTTCTACAGCTACTGAGTGAGGCGTTAGAGAAGTAATTCGCACTGCAGATATCCTTCACAGATAATGATGAGGATCTTATCTCTAGTCTATGATAGTGACTCCCCCAATTATTCAGTGAGTTTGGAAGTCACATCTTGGGACGTTGACTGTGAGGCCCGACTTGCTCAGATATACTCAGGATTGTCTCCTGAAAGATTTTTTAAAGGTGGGGAGAACATTGTTCTCTTTAGAGGATGTATCATGATACCAATGATGCTTCTGGAGGAGGTGTTGATGGAGATCATGTCTTCCTATGGTCCTCACCTCGACGAGGTTTGTGGATATTTATCCTGGGCGGAAAGGTATCTCTGAGTTTATCGAACCTTTTTAGATTCTTAATAGAGTGGGTGAAGTTGCGTACCATCTATCTATTTCCCCATAGATGCATCGAGTATGTAATTTTTTTCATGTGTCATAGCTGAGTAGATGTGTGCTTGATCCATTGCTCATTATCAACTAGGGAGAATTTAATTTTGATGATGGACTGACTTTTACGGAGTTCCCATTGAAGACAGAGATTCGACAAAAGATAGTCCTTCGTGGATGGTAGATCCCCCTAGTGAGAGTTTGGTGGAAGCACAGGGACCTCCAAGAGAGCACATGGGAGAGGGAGGTGTAGATTTGTTCTCAGTACCCTTATTTGTTTTATTTTCCTTTGTTTTATCTTTCTGGGACATAAAGGCCTAAGGTGGGGAGAATGTAATGTCCCAAAATTTCTGAATAATTTTTTTAATTATATGGAATTATTACAAGATTGAAAAATCTGAAAACATGCGATTCTAAGGCCCAATGTGCTCGAATGATCCATCGAATATTTGGTAACCATTAATTAGAACACGTAAGCAGTTTTCCTAAAAATGTGGAATGTCGTTTAAACATTTTCTCGGATCATAAATCTGAGTGCACTGTTGCATTCAGGGTGGGGGTTTACCCTTGGCGCATTTTAATATTAGTCAGCACATGCCTATTATGAGAAAACTCCAATATGGAATAACCATAAATATAATAATTAAATAAAGTTATTTTACTTTTCAAATGCATATAACATATGAATGGTGGCTCATATTAAAAATCGACTACCACCACGGATATCATGAGGGTATTTTTTATTTAGTAAGATACTAACTTTGGACGGCGTGGTCCAATAGTGAATGCTAGTTTTTGGCTACAAATAAAATAATTATGTAACAATTATTTTATTTTTAAAATCCATAACTTCTAAACGGTAACTCGGATTGAAAACCAGAGTGTGCGGTTGAGTTCGTTGGGGTGTGTTCTTTTTAGGAGGATCTTAACCTCGACTGTCACAGGTCGAGGGTGAACATTATTAATTTAGTGAAATTTTTTAAGGTGTTTTTAGTAAACGTATGAGCGGAATTTTCTAAATTTTGAACTTGTGCTCGAATTAAAAATCCAAGGGCATTGTTTAATCTGCAATGCCATTATTTGTTTAAGGGAGACTTCACTTTGACTACAATAGGTCTAGATAAAAAGTTGATTTTTGGGACTTTTAGCAGAATAATAAAAATAGCTTAGTAAATTTTTATTTTACTTCTATCTTTTCCTCCAATGAACAAGTGACAATGTGGGACCAGCGGCATGTCATGCCAATAAATAGCTTGAATATTAAATCATATGTAACAGCAATGTTGGAGAATTAGGATGGTTCTTAATTAATGAGCCCCCATTAATTTCCAATGTCTCTACATACCCTTCCTCTAACATATTTATATGGAGCATGGGAAGAGGTATCAGACAGCTTCACCAAGAAAAAAAGTGTTGACAAAGTGTCAAGACACCAAACCCGATGAGGATGGATCATGTTCCAATGAGTGGTGATGAGTGACCCTGAAACCCCAAACCGAAGATTTAAGATCAAGAGACATCATTGGAGGAAAGTTGCGGGGATGACGAACACCAACCTACCTCCACAATTGCAGTATTTATCCATCATTCATGAGGTAGGGGTTTGATATTTCTTTAATTAAAGTTATTTTCTTGATCCATTTAATCCTCTCTCATGATTACAACCAAACGCGGAGGGTGTGGGCCTAACGAACCCAGCCCAGACCCTCTGCTACCTTGCTACCCATGCACCTACGTGGAAGACTATCGGAGCGGTGGCACCAACCATCTATGATGGAGGCAGCACAACATCAAGCATCACATGGGGAGGTTGTGCACTATACTATGGAAGTCAGTGGAGCGGCCGGCACCAGCCAACTATGGATGAGGTGTGGCACGCATTCGTGCACCACCGGTGAGCAAGGGTCCATGACATGTTAGCCGCAGCGGTCGGAGGAGGTAGCCGACACATCAGTCGACTGCGGAAGGGATGGGTGGCGTGACTAACTCACCATTGGTGATAAAGGGGATGTGGTCGAAGCAACGGTGGAGGGAGAACCCATTCCTCTAGTGGGTTCCATGGCGACTGGACGTCGCCAATGTGGCGCCACTATTATACATTCCAAATGGCCTCCGAGCCGTTCAGAATAATGGGGGACTCCCCCCCCCCCTTTTCCAGCTCGGGCAGACAGTGGGCCACGCCCCCCTGCGGGCCGCACCTCATGCAGCAAGGTTGCCTGCCTTGCCGGTTGGGCTGCCCTTGCGGGCTACCAAAATGTGGATCGGGCCACCCTTTTCTGGCCGCCCACTTGCGGTCTGACCGCCATTATATGTCACCCCCTAGGGTACCGTGCCACCCCCCCCCCCCCCCATGTGGGCCGGGCCGGACCACGACCCAGCGGGCTGAGACCAACCAGGTCAGACCCAGATCGGGTTGGGCTTACACGAAACGGGTCGGTTCGGCACAGACTGGGTTGGGTGAGGTCAATCCTACCGGGTCGGACCAAACCTAGGCCCAACTGGACCTGGAAACACTTAAAGGGCCATATCTTGAGAACCAAGTGTTCTTTTTAAGATCCATCTATGGAATTGGGATCCATGGATAGAGATGGTCCTTTTTGTATACTCCACTTCAGTTTGAGAGACATTTGGTGTATGGCTGGGTTGGATCGAACCCGAATCCAATCGGGCCCTCAGAACAGAAACGCTTATAACTAACAGACTGGGTGTTCGATTTACACATTGTCTGTCGTGTTGGAACCCTTACGACATGGTAGTCATTTGGTTTACTCCTTTGTGGGGCTTAGCGGTAGTGGAGGTACAACCAATATCTCGAGGGGATGTTTCTACGGAACTCGAGCGCACCGAGTGCGAGGAATCCTGTGGTTGGCTATAACATGAAGAAATAACATCGATACTATTTGGGTCAGCATCTATCAATCATGTGTGGGTTAGAATCTATCAGATCCTTTGTGGTTCAGTGATCAGAGATCCTGTGTGGGTCACCGCATACTAATCCAGTGTGGGTTAGATTTTGTGTGGGTCACCACATACCGATCTTGTGTCGGTCATATCATTTGTGGGTCAGATCCTATGTGGGTTAGCGAAGGTTATTACCTATTGCTCCTATGTGGGACTGATGCAGTGCCTCTTAACAGAATAAGATGATCTAGCATAAGAATCATCATATGTACTTATGTACTTATGTTATACCAGAATATGAGTTGTGTCTCTTCTAACTTTGTGGTGTTACCTGTGTGGTTCTTCTATCTTTGTGGTGTTACCTCTGTGGTAATTCTATCTTCGTGGTGTTACATGTGTGGTACTTATATCGTCATAGTGTTACTTTTGTGGTATTTCTACCTTCGTGGGTTTTCCTTCATTGTGTTGCATGTGTGGTACTTCTACCTTTGTAGTGATACCTTTTTCGTATTCTTCCCTCAGTTTTGAGATGAGTCTGTCTTGGTAACTTAGGTATATGTAATGGTATATACCAAAGTAGAGTTCATATCAATTTCTTCGTGCTTTGGGATTGAGGTTTTTCTTTGTGGAACTTTGGGATACCTACGGGGGTCTCGGGGTCCCTACTGAGTATCAATATACTCACCCCTGCACGAGCTACGCCCACTCCTTGTGGTGTCTTGTGCAGATGATGTACAATGTTGATCGAGGTAGATGGAGACTAGACTAGACGGTGCTCGGAGGTGGACCATGTTGGCATGATGTGATGTAGGGAATACTGATCATGAGATGTACCTACCTTTTAGGTAGGATCCGTGGTGGACGATCCAGGGGTTGCTTTTCACTTTTCAGCTGTTTTTTACTTTTCAGTTGTACTTTTAATTTTCCTCTTGGGCTTGTATTCTGAACCCTTTACTTTCAGCACTTTTTTACTACAGTAGTATACTTCATGGTTGAATCTTGTTGAGTTCTACTATTTGTGTTTGAACATTTTTTAAGTCAATACCTTCTCATTTTAGGGATATTCCATTCTGGTGCTAGTCGTCATCCCCTACCCCATGGAAGGCGGGTTTGGGGTAGTCACGGCACGACCCCCGGGGGACAGGTCGTGACATTTTGTGGTGTTTACGTGCCCCAATATAATCTATAATCTATTTAAATAGTGGGATTTAAATCTTCGGTAGTTGATATCAGTTGAATATCAATAATACATTGAATAGAGCTAGACTATATTCCAAAGAAATGAAATCTTGTTTCTGATTCCCTATGAAGGTGGACTTAAAAAATGGTATGTCAATTGGCATGTTGGGAATGGTCATTTATGGTTCGGTTTTTAGATATGAATATAGAAGATCGTGATTTTCATAGATAGTCTATACTTGCATCACTATCAGTGAAATATTCACTTCTAAAGAAGTTGAAGATCAGACTGATTTCAAATCCATAGGTCTTGGTCCTATGAGAGGATATTACTATTGAGGACCCACCTTCGGATTGGGCTATTGATTATGATGCCATCCAGCATATAAATGGATGCATTTGGGTTCCCATAAAAATGAGAGAGGTTCTATGGTGGGATTTAAATGCTTCTACTTGGGTAGTTCACCTGGGTATTTTTAAGATATAGTGTGATATCAACTGAGAGAATTGGTGTATAGGTATGAAGTTTCATGTAGCATGTCTTATCAGTAGGTTTTTCAATTTTCAAGAGGTGAATGGGGAGCACCAATGACCTGCATTGTTTCTATATCTATTAATTGTTCTAGAATATAAATGTTAGGATATTGCTATATATTTTTTCTTTGGATTACCGAGGTCACCTCGTGGATGTAACTCAATTTTTGAAGTCATGGATGGACTAACATAGGCTTCTAACTTACTTCATATTCAAGGTACATTCTTTTTTTTGATATGGGAACATTGTACAACTGTGATATTATCTAACTACATGGGGTCCCCCATCCTATCACTAAAAATTTCGATTCTTGTTTAATATCGAGGTCCTCGAGGGTATCGCAAAATGAAATGGGTACATGGGTGATTCATTGCACATACTTTCACCGAAAAACTAATGGAATGTCAGAAAAGACTATATCTATTCTTATGAGAATTATTGGAGCATGCTTCCATAATTTTGACATTTCATAGAAGAATCATATCCCTCCCCTCTAGTTCTCCTACTATAACAGTTATCATGATATGATTAAAATTTCAGCCTATGAGGCCATATATGGTAGTTTGTGATGTTCACCCATGTTATGGTTAGTGGTAGAAGATGTAGCGCTACTTGGTCCTCATATTTTTCAGGAGACTTCGGAGCAGGTTTAGCAATTTAGGAAGCAGATTGCTATTACTCGGTCTATTAAGAAATTTTATGACAATCGTCATTAACCACCACTGGAGTTAGAGGTCGGCGATTGTGTATTCTTGCGGGTATCACCTCAACATGATAATAGAATGATACAAAGTTAGGTGATGTTGTCTCCATACATTATCATTCAATTTAAGATTCTATAGAGAGATATGACTAGTGGCCTATCAGTTTCTGTTACCTCATTAGTATTGGGCCATGGATGACATCTACTACATTTCATAACTTCACCATTATCATGCTTACATGTCTCATACATTTGATCCCAAGGATGTTGAGTAAGATATTAATGATTATTTTGAGTATTATCCTATATGAATCATTTACTAGAGCATGATGGTTTACTAAGGATGGTATTTTTCTTTAGTATGGGTGTTATGGGGTCATGACTAGGTATATAATCATACATGGGAGTAGGTGGAAAATGACCGTGTTTAGTGGAAAGAGTTATTTTCAGACGATGTTTTTCCACCCATTGAAGGTGAACTTGGGGTATATTTCCTTTATGGTTGGGAAAATAAAAGAACCAAGTTTCTATCTTAGGTATGAATCATTTTTTTCTAATTCTGTATTATGGACCTACTATGGATTGAAAATGAGTTCATAATTGTTTCATAAGTCTCTCGAGATTTTTCGAAGTTCAGATCTCTATTCAGGGGAGAAAATAATTTGGCCGCATGGTTATTAGAAACCATAAGAATCATCCTATATAGTCTCCATAAACCATGGGGGCTCGAAATTTGGGTGAAACAGGGGTCACAGTTTTACCTAAATTTTCATTAAGTGCATCACGCACGTGCTGAAACTATTTTCTGGTTTTGAATAGGTATTTTTCATATTTGGAACAAGGATTCCCTAACTGTATAGACTAATCATGTGGTTTACCCAATTGCACAACATATGGTGCAAGGTTGTCACACGGTTCTACTAATAATGCATCCAATCCCCGAGACCCCAAAATTTTGGTTAAAACATAAAAACTACCCTTAAAAAAATGTTTAACCTTTTCCTTCCCTTTAGTTTCTCATTCTAGTGTAAAATGCAGTCCATTCCCCCTATTTGATCTCCTTTTAATATATTTTTTAGTTTTTGATCTAGTTATTCCATCTAATTTTTTATCAAATCACTGTTCATCTTATTTCATCCATGTTAGTAAAATCTTGATACCTTTTTAACTATTCTTCATTCTTTTATCTCTTGAAATAATTATAGTGGTGTGGCCTCATATGTCCATTTTTAGGTAGTTGGTTTGTTCATCAGATTTCATTCAATCCAGACTATACAAATGGATGATACTATACAAGGATAGTTGAATAACTATTAGGTATGTGGTCTATAAATTAATCATCATGTCATGATGTTTTATAATATGTATTATTATGACGCACTCTAGTTTCACCATACATTTGACCTATGTTTTAATTTCCTTAAATTGGTTTCCTTTTTGGAACATAATGATCCCATTATACCCTTTGATATCAATTATAATAAATGGAGTTACTAATTTTTTTGTTCCCTTTAACATTCCTTAGTGGAATTAATGATATTATGGACAAAAAACATATTAGAGTGTTTGGACATGATTTTAAATTTTGATATAACAAATGAAATGGATAGATGAAGTTTTCTAGTGTGGCCAATACTATTATACTGAATTTAAATGGTTAAATTTTAGTGGTAATCACCCTGCATTTAACCAAATGGACAATGGTGACACCCTCTTCATTATTACATGTAAATAATAAATGGATTATAACATGACTCATATTAAGGAAAATAGTTATTTATGAATAAAATTTCTTGAGGGAATAAAGACCCTTCTAAGTTATAAAGAATTATATTGATGACTTTTCTAAATAATAATAATAAATGTTGTCATGATGTCCCTATATATATGTGTGATAACAGGCCTAGTTTCCCTTATGGTGATATTGGACATGAAATCCCTTATAAATGTGATATTAGGCATGAAGTCCCCTATACAATTGTGATGAAGGGAATGGAATCCCCAATATTACTATGATAATTGGAATGGTGTCTTTAACATTGATACTAGGAATATAGTCCCTTATAAAAGTGATAATGGGCATGGTGTCCCATATAATATTGTGATACTGGTCATGGAATCACTTATAAATGTTATACCAGGCCTGTCACACACTATACATGTGGTACTAGGCATGTTGTCCACTATAAATGTTCTATTGGGCATGGAATCACTTGTACATGTCATATTGGGCATTAAAACACTTCATACTATTACAGAGTTATTATGTCAAGTGCCAAATAAGGTAGTGTCATCCTAGTTTCCTTTTAAGAATTATAGCCCACCCATTTCCAGTTTTTATTGCAACATTACTTTTTTTACATACACACTAGAAAATTAAATAAACTAATTTGATATTTATATACACTGTTGGTGGTGTCCCGGTGAGATTTATCTCATGCCCTATCCGTGATATCTATGGTACCCAAAAAAACTACATTCTTTTAGGTGTATATAAATGTACGAATTCTTTTATAGATGCATGAATTTCAGACTGAATTAGGATTGACCTGGTAATAGATGACTGGGATGGATCTCAATATGATTGATGTATTTTTCCCTTTTTTCTTTATTTTTGATATCTTGTATAGTAATACTTCATGCTGCTTGTATCCATGTTTTCCAGCTTTGTTGGCATGAAATTATAATATTTTTATATGATTCAATTATATCTTTTGAATATTGATAATAGTTTCATAGATATTTGTATATTTTAGTTCTACTTACTCATTGTTATACCCCTTAAACTATTTATATTTTGATTAAAACACTGTGAAACTCTGGTAATGTGGTAATAGTATCTCTATGAACACACAAATTTCCCCCATTTATAGTTAGTAGAATTTCGGATTTAGGGAGATTATCTTGAGGTAATGTGGACAACTGGGCTCGGGGAACCATTGAGTGTCTTTCGGGGATGGTAAGTCACACTATATCCATAGTTTTAACAAACCGTGGATATAGGTTCTTTATTATATAAAATCAACCATTGGGAATTGATTCCATCACATTCCCTTTCTACCCAAATGACCTTTTCACTATCCAACAATTAACATTACGTTCTTATACTAAACAAATATATGTATATGTTGCATGTATCATTATTACATAGACTTGGATCTAATACCAATTGTATGATCGATATGTGTGTGTATATAGAACAATACAAGAGGGGGATTGGAATCGGAGGTTTATAAACATTTTCTTATTCCAAAGGGTATTTAGTTTAAAAGGATTTAAACTAATTAAATTCTCCACGAATCTTAATTTATTAGAATAGTAATCATAAAGGGCCTTGGGTCCGATGGACAAGGTATTGTTGTCGATAGGTTATGATACATATTCTAAAGGGCATAATTGAAATTAATCATGTTCACAATAAGAAATGATTTAATCAGAGTAAGAATGATATGGATAATAATCACAATGGTTACAATAAAAATAGTTATACAATTAAAGATTATTTAAAAAATCATATCAAATTATATTGCCTAAATTAATTGATCATAATCAAAAAGATCATATTTAAAAAGATCATAATCAAATAGTAGAGAATAAAAAATTAATATATAATACAATTCACATTCAATTTCAATATCGATATAATGTAAAAAAAGTAAATTAATAAAATCATTTTAACCTGAAGAGAATTTTATAAAATAACATTGGATAGAGGTCCCTTGATTTATACTATCAAGCTTGTCTGTCTTACCCACACAAAGGTAAGACCTTAATACAACGATCATCCTTTGTCTTGTTATCCCTGGAAGTCCTCGATCAAGAAGGTGATCATCTCCTCTGTCTTCCAAGCCATATAATCCCTTGATCCACAAAAGCTCGGCACATCTATCTTCCATTCCATGGAATCCCTCAATCGTAATCACAATGACCAGAGTTGAATGAATAAAATCAACCTATTAAATTTTTCAAGTATGTGAAACAAGTTGTTCTCAACATATAGGCTTCAATGTATTCACAAATAGAAGAAGTTTGATAAATAACTCACAGAGTGTGTCCAATTTGTCAAAATTTCTATGCTCATTCAATTGACCTTGTATTTATAATCCTTCATTCCATTAGTCGACTTGGATTCCAACAGTCGAATTTTATCCTAAAATATTGGATGGAATTTGATATATTGAAATCCAATGGTTATATTGTAACTAAAATGATGACATCATTTTATAATTCATATTTAAATATAATGAATTTCCTTATTTTTATTTAAGTATTTCCCTATCATTATGATATAGTTTTTGGGATATGCTAAAATGAGGTTGAATGTTTCTAATTTGTCACAATACAATGGTTTGTGTGATTAAAAATTTAGTATGATACTAGATAGTGTGTATGATATATTCCATTTCTAGGTTTTAAAACATAAATCACATCCACTGAGTATGATATAAATCATATATGGTGTGTATGATAAAAATTTTATCTGCCCTTATAATGATAAACATCAAATGAATTGTTTCTGAAAAATCTCATGACTTAGATAATTATCGTATGCATATGAAATAAATCGTAATGAAAAAATCTTAATCAAAGGAATCAAATAATGTATGATAAAATGATATATGATTTCATTATTAAAAATACTTACAATATAAAATAATAATTGGATATATATTAAAGAAAGATTTCATGATTTACAAAACAAACGGAATAACGAAGTCAAAAAGTTTTTCAACTCATTAATCACCCCCATTTGTAAATCAAAAGCCATAAGTCCTATGTATATAACTACATTGTAAAATTTGGGTAAAGACGAAAATTTTATAAAACTTTTGTATTCATAATTAAACTCATATAATATCTTTCTAATTTTTAAGAACTCTTCTGAATATGATGTTCAATTTGATTAACCTCTCCCTTAGGATTATAAAATTACTGGGGATTGTATTCATTTTCACTTCCCCTTAGTAAAAAATTCTCCTATAATATTATATTATTCTCACCATATCAAATACATTCCCCCCTTTTATAACTCATTCTCCCGTGGTTTGACTTATAAAAATTAATTGGGAAATTCTTCTAATACCAAAAATACGGGTTGGAGAAACAAATAATATAATGTGATAAAGAATATGATCATATAGATTTAGTTAAAGAATATTAATCCAAAAAATGAAATATATTCAACAAGATGATATATTGATTTCAAATAATTTCATTAATGTTTCATGGAAAATACAAAAAGAGTTAAAAAAATATTAATTTATTTTCCTTTTTCTTCTCATTCCCCTTTTATTTTCCCTTCTTCAAGAGATCTAATACAACTATCTTCATTTTCATTAATTACTTCCTATAATACATTAGTTTTTAATGATTTTCCTATTGGGACCTAAGCTTCGCTAATTGTTCTAAGAAAAATTGATATTTGTTATGATTCGAATCACTCTAATATTTCAGCTTCTCTTCCAGTGAATGATTTTTTCCTTATTCAGATTTGATTTTTTTGATCCTGAACATCAATTCTACTCATTAAGATTACATTTTGATTTTTCAAAATTGATTATATCATATTTGAAAAACATCATCATTGACAATTTTGATTAAAAATCCATCATCTTATTCTCAATCACTTTGAAATCATCATATTGACTCACTTATTTACACTTTAAATGTATCATCTTTTGAGTAGTATCAATGACTAATTTGATGATTTCAACACACTGTTCATTCACTAGAATTCTAAAAGAATCAACGGAATACTCATGAAGCATAATTCTTTCATAAGACTTATGAGAACACATCACAACCTTATTTTTATAATTTCTATGTCCCTTTGTACTTTCAACATTGACTTTGAAATATCCCTCGAGCTTGACCTATCTTATTCTCGAAAGTATGATTGGGTCTGATATTTAATTTTGGTTATCAAATATAAAATCAATATTACATTCAATGCATTGAAAATATGGAATTTAATATTCAATTATCCTAAGGTATTGAAAAATATACATTTATATTTTCAATGATATAGTATTTCCCAAATCATGGTCTTCCTCATAATCAGGAATTTTTGAACTATGACTTCCAAAATATTCATTATCTGAATTCTAATTCTGATTATCATCAGATCTGGTTTCTTCTTCTTTGTCTAAGAAATTAATGGATTTCTCCAAATGGGATTTTTTATCATCTTTCATTAAGGATTATTCTCTTTGTGATGGTATCTTTAAAGATTTGGATTGTGAATACCTCACTATAATTCTATCATAATGATAATTTTAATCTTTACCAACATCATTTTCACCTTCCATCTTTTAATCATCTTCTTATTTAATTTACTTTGTTTCTTTATCCTCTACTTGTTCATCTTCATATATATCAACCTCTTCCTTGAGATATTAATCAATATATCCATTTTTACAGTCCTCATGATCTTTAGAAAAAAAATATTCAGAGTCATTTGGTGATTCTGATTTACCAACTATTTGTTTGCCTTTTAATTTTACTAGGACAAAGGGGGTGATTGATTCTTTTTGAATTGTTTCCCTGAAAGCAATTCTAGCACTATATTTTTCAAAAAATTTCAAAAAAATTATCAATATAAAGGGTATAATATATTATCATTTTCAACTTCTTTATATTTTCTTCTTCTTTATGATTTTATTCAGTTTATATTTGTTCTGTAAGAGCTTTAGCAGGATTGCGACCGAGTTGTGGGTCTCTTTCTATCCTTTCAGCATGATGTTTTCTCCATTTGGATGCAATATCGTCATTAAAATTCAATAGTTTCATTAGATTTATGGTAGATTCAAACGTTTGTTCTTTTCATTATCTAAAACAATCATTATTGATTGTTTTGGGTTTCCCTGGATTCCTCTAACTCTTTATTTTTTAGCTTCAGTTTTAATGTATTTAATATACTTATTTTATTCACAATTAAAATTAAATTTTAATATATTTATCAGATCATCACTAATCAAAAAAAACTCTAATATTCCATGGTACAAACCTTAATATAATATTACAAAACATCATTCTTTTTAAATTAGTTTACTCAATATCAATAGAAACATTACTAACTGTGATTTTTGGCACTATATTTCAAATTATTTATGGTTACAAAAATGTAACGCATAAAATTAAGATTTCTATAATTAACAAAGTATTCCAAAATAAATAAATATGAATGGTTTTATGGTTTCATTATCATCACTTCTAGGTATTAAAAAACCTTTCATTCAGAGCGTTGTGAAGTGATTTTCTACTAAAAGAAGAGTGGTGTTTAATTTGGCCTCATAAACATCAAAAAGTGATTATTTGGTTGTACTCTCAATAGAAGTTATATTTTATTTATGAAACATGTGAGAAGTGAAAAATGAATCTTCTTCTAATGGTACACCTAAAATGTTTGATGCTTGTTTTGTAGAAATTCTTATCTCTCTGTAATAGATAGAAAAGTTAATGTTAAATCATCTTTCACTTTCACTAAATTATAAAAAAATTATTACTTCGTCCATAATAATCGGATTTTGATAAGTGTTGAGTATTTCAACACTAACTAATTCCCACCCTTGGAAATGAAAAGTTATTTTTAGCGAAGAATTGTAATTATCATAGAACTCTCTTTGATCAAATCTTTTGTAGAAGAACTTCATGTTTTTGAAATAATTCAGAGGCCTTACTTTTTTAGAAGTATCTAATGATTCTTACATGAGTACAATGATAATCTTAAGAGTATAGAATATTTTTGACTAAGATATTTTAGGAGGAGTAGATATTTGATTCAATGTAGAGACAACCGATTTGGGATAAGGTAGGGTTCCATTTATAGAGGCGATGATAATACAACTATTAAGACTCTATAGATTATATTTGGTCAAAAAGTTCCAATAGTTGAAAAATGGTGAATTGTTGATGATTTTATCAAAAAAAATTATCGTATTTAGGATGAAACTAATCTGTTTTAAAAAAATGAAAAATCATTGTATAAAAATCAATGAAATAAATAAGATTAGAAATTATACCTTTTATATTCTTAGGATAGAACTATTTGTATTGATGAATTATTCTTCAAAATAAAATAAAACGGTAATTTTGAATATGAACAAATGAGTATGAAAATGTTAAGAAATTGGATTATGAAAAATATTAGTAAGAAAAATATGATTATAATGATATCTAAGTATAGAAACAATTTCTACAAAGTGAATTTTATGTGTAATAAATAATTTAAAGTGAAAAGTGATTATGAGAATGAAAATAATTGAGTACGAAAATTTTTGGGTATGGAAAATTTTGGTTACGCAAATTTTTTGTTAAAGATTTTTTTTGATATAAATATTTTCTGTTACGAATATTTTATGTTAAAAAAATGTTCGTTATGAATCTTGTTTGACTATCAAACATATATACATCCCTTTTGAAAAAGGAGATACTTAATGTAAGGAGATGGTTTAAACTAGAAGTAAATGTGAGTGATTACTTTATAGTGATCATTCCTAGCATCTTTTTAATATATTATACTATATTACAAGGTAGAGGTTTTTTGAAAATATAAGCCATCTTTTCATGTGTTCCGATAAATTATAAAATTATATATCCTTTAAGTGCGTGATCCCTAAGAAATTAATGCTTAATATATATGTTTTTTTCACATTAGTGATTTGGAGGGTATTTAATTAATACTAAGAAACTGGTGTAATAAAATATAAGTTGTGTTTTAGTGAATATCATGCCATAATCTATAATTCTATATTGCATACACAATATATGAGCATAAAAACTTTCAACTGTAACATATTTTGCTTCAGTAGTGGAAAGTTTAACTGAGTGTTGTGTAGTACAAGACAAAGAAACTAATGAACCACCTAATAAATTAAAAGTACCAGATGTGTGGTTTCTATCCATTATATAACAACTAAATCCATCTTCTGAAACACTTTTTAATTTAATATAATTTTTACAAGAATTAAAAAGTTTTGAATCCATATTTACCTTTAAATAAAATATATATATATTCATAGCTTTTAAAAGAAATTCTTTCGGATTTTATTGATATATTTTACATAGTCATACTAAAAACATTAACTCCAAACAACTAAATGTTAAGTATAGTAAACTTCCTATCATACCTCTAAATATTGTTTGATTCACTAATGGTCCAAATTTATCATGAAAAGAATATTTGAGGTACTAATTAAAGAATTAATGCTTTTAGTATTCACATATCGATACTTTTTAAAAGGATATTTAATATGCTTATGTTGATATATAAAAGTTCCTTCTAGTTATTGGGATATTTGAAAACCACTAAAGAGTGTTAACTCGCCCATAAAACTCATTTCAATATCACATTTGATAATTTTTACAAAATTATCAATTAAAAGATTGAGGCATTGATCCAAATATAATTCTATCAACATATATTTTCACAATTAAAACATTTACGTTTATTTCCTTTTTGAAAGGAGTTGGATAAATACTTCCCCTAACTAAATATCATTGTAGAAAAAATCATGTAAGTCTATCATCACATGCTCTAGGGTCTTTTTTTAGTCTATATAATACATTGGTATGTTTAAAAACATATTCAGGATATTTTTTATCTAGAAAACCATGGGATTGTTCAAAAAACATCCCTCTCTACACACCCATTAAGGAAATCACACTTCACATCCATTTAAAAAAGTTTTGAATTAATTAATTATACAATGTCTAATAGAATTATAATACATTCTTGTCTATATTAGAAAGCATAGTTTTCTTCATCATGTATTCCTTATTATTGATCATAACCATTAGAAACTAGTCATTCATTATTTCTAATAAGGAATCCATTTTCATCACATTTGTTTCCAAATACCCATTTAAATCCAAGTATAGAGGTTTATTAAGGTCTTTCAACTATGTTCTAGAATTTATTCCCTTCGAATTCATATAGCGCATATTTCATTACCATAAAACAATCATCACCACCTAAAGAGTCATCATGCCTTTTTAGTTCGAATTGATAAAGGAATGCAATATGTTCTACTTAATTTCTAAAAGATCTTATAGTTCTTATGGGTTGATTTATATCAGCAATGATACGATAAAAAAGAAAATTCTTAAGAAACCACTGACTTGGGTTTTGTAAATCATGTTCATCAACATAAGGTATGATGTTTTCTATAGTAAATAATTCAAAAGAATTTTCTTGAATATTTCCCTTATTATAAGAGTCTCTGATCAATGTTTGATAATCAGTTTCTGAAAACACATCAGAATATGAACGTTTTCATTGTTTAAAAACAACAGGGTCAGTGCCATAAAAATTTACATGTATTTTATTCTCAACAATACATGATTTCATATTGAATAATAAATATTACATAAAAATAGTTGAATTTCATAAGAATATACCTTCATTATATTTGGTATTGAATTTATGTAAATAATTTTTTTTCAAAATGATTACATTGAATCCAAATAATTTTATGTACAAGCCTTTTGGTTTTTGACTTGTCCATAACTAATAAAATGTTTTATTAAGAATTGTTCTCATTAAAACATGATTTACAGTATAGAATGCAGTACTAATATCTCTTTCTTGTAAATTATTTGGAATAGAACATTCACTCAACATGGTTCATGTTATCTCTTGAGGAATAATATTTCTTCTTTCAATAAAAACATATTTTGAGAAGTTCTAGAGGCATAAATGTTATGATTAATAACATTATTATTAAAAAAATATTCAAAGTTAGAATTTTCTAATTATCCACCATTATCACAATTAATAGTTATCAATGGAAGGTTTTTTTTATTTATAACCTTTGATACAAATATTTTAAAATAATAATAGGCTTTTGATTTCATTTCTAGAAAATAGAATCATGTGTATCTTGTGTAATCCTCAATTATAAAATTACATAGTATTTTCCTCCAATACTTCCATTTTTTGTAATAAAAAATAAGTCCATGTCAAATATATGTAAAGCATTAGTATTTGAGACTTTACTACCATATTTATTGATTGTCTTAAATTACTTTCCATATTAAAAAGGATCATAGACTTTTTTAGTATCAAATCTATGTTCTTATAGATCTTTTACATGTATTTTCGTAGAGAATTTATATATGTTCCTAAGGATACAATTTCCTAACATCCTATTCTGTATACATGATTGATCTTCCATTTCACTAAGGAAAGTATGTATTTCCTCCTAAGTACTTCTATGTTAGGTGTGTCAATATTATCATATTGATGGGCAGAAAGAATGAATTAATCATTGTAATTGTTTACAACACATTTATCATTCCTAAAATTCACATGGTAGCATTCATCACATAATTGAATTATTCTTATAAGGTTATGCATAAGACCTTTTACAATTAAAACATTTAAAATCATTGCTTTTATAAGAATAACGATATTACAAATACCAACAATCATTCTTGGATAATTAACTCTTACGAGAATTGTTAGAGCTTTCATTTCAATAACCTTTTCAGAAAGTATTTGTTTCTAGCCCTAGGTTTGGAACATCCACCATCCATGTACCAAGTAAAATATTTTCTTGTACTTATATTGTTTTCTTAAAAACAATAGAATTATACTTTTGGAACCCAAACATTCTTAGGTTAAAAAATGATAATTAATTTTATTTATGGAAACCGTAATTTTTTTAAAAAAAATTGGATTTATGGAACCCTAAAGATTGGATTTTATTTAAAGAAATTTCTTTATTACAATGAACTCTACAAAGAAATTTATTTCAAAAGGGAGTATTTTCCAGAACAAAATAATTTTTACTAAAAATTGGTTTTGGATGACAATAAAAAATTATAGAACTATTTTGGAAAGGATGATTTTCATCATAAATTTTATTAAAACCTTCCTTTCGAGAAGTGAAATTTTATAAAAGTTAATGAAGAGAATAAATTTCAGAATATAGTTTTTCAACTTAACTATTATCCATATTAGTATTTGTTTTAGAAGTGGGTTTTGATTATATAACATTTTTCATTGAAATAACAATTTCTAAATCCTTTGAAATATAATCCTTCTCAAAGTTAGATTCATATTTTTTTTATAAATATAATTATTTTAAAAAATATATTTTGTAAATATATTTTGTATGATATGAAACTTAATTTCTCAAAATAATTATTCTAGCATATTCTTTTTCAATTTTCCTTTTAACATTACAATTTTTATTATCAAGAAATTTAGAAAATCATTAAAAATAATTATATGAAAGAAAAGTATTATTATACTAGGAAAAGGGGGATTTTTATTATAAGATATAGAATTATTTATATCAGGATAATTATCATTTAATTAAATATTTGTTAAATAATCAAAATCGTGTACCTTGGCCCTAAAACATTAACTTTAAAAAGGTATTCTTGTGTACAAATGAATATTTTATTATTTGACCATTCTTCATCTAAAGAATTATCAGAAGAATATCATCCACTAGTACTCCATGATTTATTAGATTTCAAAACATTATTCCCCTTTTTCATCAAAAACATAGTTGAATTTCTATTAGAATCACATTATTTTCTATCTTTTATTATGTGTTTTGGAAAATTAAGTATGATATGTCCTACCCACTTGCATTCATAACATGTAACATTAGAATCATTCATATAACCTTTATAATTATTAAACTTCTTATATCAATACTGAAATTATTTATTTCCAACTATCTTGTTAATAATTCATGAAATATTTGCTAATTTATTCTCATAAATTTTAGAATCTATTGTATCAGATTTAATAAAAACATTCTTCCTCCTAGAAGACAAGACAACATTATCTAGTGTTAGAGCATTAATAGTATTTTTATTATAAGTAAAAGATACTCCACTAATATTTTTTGTTGACTTTTTCAGAATCAATTTTCAATATTCCACAATATTTTAAAGGAGTTACAAAATGTTCATCAAGTGTATGCTTTGTAATTTTTCTTGATCCATCAACTACTATCCTCCTAGATTCTGATTCATTGTGAGTAAAATCTATTACATTTTCCACAATAATTTCATCTTCCAAGCCTTATCCCCCTTGGATGGTATAATGTAAACTATATTCATATATATTTTTGTACCTTTGTTACTGGATCTCCATATGGAAATTAAAATTCTTTACAGTCTGCTCTATGAATTCCCATTCTTGTCTCAATAACCATTGAGATTATGAAATGAGTAAGTTATAATTTCCTCCAGATAATATTTTCTTCTTCGCAAGATGAAATATAACAATAGAGACATATATTCATATAAAATAATAAGGTATTTTGAACTTTTTAATTCAGATGGTATTCCCATTTTTCATAAATTGATAATGTAGTCACCCATTTATTATGAATTTTCTAATCTCTTGTAAGAAATAAAAAAATTTCTACTCTATAATTTATAACATATGTCTTCCTTATCTCTCTCCAGTATTAAAAGTTAGCTCCATTAAAAATTAGTTGTCTATTCATATAGAAATTATCTACTGTACCGATAATTAATCCATCCATATTAAAAACAATACAAAACTATTTCCCAAAAAACACGTCGGTATAATATGTATTTATAAACAAGATGTTTATAAATAACATGGAAAAGAATAAAATATTAAGTGATAGAAGTAGAATCCTCCAATGCTATGAAATGTATGTTCCATTATTATAAAGACTTAGATCTGATACCAATTATAGGATCCAAATATATATATAGATGGATCAATACAAGAGTGGGTGAATTGAAGGTTTTAAAAATTTTATTTTTTCCCAATATTTATTTAGTTAAAATGATTTAAACTTATTCAATTCACTAGGCCTATTAATATATTATAATGGTTATCAAACATGGCCTACAGACTGATGGAAAATGTATCATAATCAATAGGTTACAATGAGTATTCTACATGTTGTAATTGAAATTAATCATATTCATAATAAGAAAAAACTCTAATCAGGGTAATCATGATATGGATCGTAATCAAAATGGTTACGATAAATAGAGTTAAACACAAAGTGATTATCTCATAAAGAGTATTGAATTGTAGTGGTTTAATTAATTGATCATAATCACAAATATTATTATGATAAAGATCATATTCATGTAATATTGAAAAGAAAATTGAACATATAAAACAATTCACTTTAAATTACAATGCAGTAATAATGTAAAACTAGAAAATGAATACATTTTTTCCCAAATATAATGGAATCCAAAAACCTTGTATATAGTTCCCTTGATTTATACTTTCATGCAAGTCTATCTTCCCCACACATAGGTAAACCCTCAATATGATGATCAGCCTCTATCTTGTTATCCATGCAGGTCCTTGATCAAGAAGGTGATCAACTCCTCTATTTTTTAAGCCTCAAAATCCCTCTATCAACAAAATATAGGATAAAATATCTTCCCATACATTGAATCCCTGAATTTTAATAAAAATAATCAGCATCACATGAAGAAAAAAATATATTTAATGTTATATGTATGTTGAAATTTTTCCTCAACTTGTAAAATTCAAATATTTCACACGTAGTTGCAGTTTAACAGAGCTGTCATAGAGTCTCTGTAATTTTTCAAATGCTCTGAGCTCATTCAAATGACATGTTATTTATAGGATTTCACCACATTGGTTGACTTGGATTCCAATGCTATAATTTTCTCCTAAAATAATATAGGGACTTCGAAACCTTTCACTCCAATCATAATCACATAATTGAAACAAATACCTCATTTTATAATTCATATTGAAATAGAATACATGAATAATTTTTCATTAAGGGTTTCACATTCATTACGATAACTTTATATTGATATGATAAAATGAGTTTGAATGAGATTGATGGTTCACATTATGAGGTGATTAAGATTTAAAATTCATTACGATACTAGATAGTGTGTATGATGTAAACCATTTAAAGTGTGTAAAACATGAATCATATTTGGTGAGTACAATATAAATTGTATATAATGGGTATGAAAAAAATTGTATCTCAACTTTCCATGAAAATAATTAAAATATTTTTACCTACAAAATATATGGAGTATGATAATTATCGTATGCATAGGAAACAAATCGTTATGGAAAAATATGAAATAATGGAATTAAATAAAGTATCAAAAAATGATATATAATTTCATTATGAAAATACATATGAAATAAAATATTATGTGATTAGATATTTAAAAAAGTGTTTGTGATGTCCAAAACAAAAGCAATAATGAAGTCAACATGACTTTTAACTCAAAATATATATGAATATAAAAATTATTTATATTAATGTATTAGTTATTATTAATATTTTTATGGGATAATAATGTGAAAACTTATATCCACGGTTTGGTCAAACTATGGGAATAGGTTCCTTGAAATATTAATCATGCCCACGGTTTGGTCAATCAATGGGTATAGGTTTGCCCACATCATTCCACAAATATCCCCCAAAAAAGCTATTTCCATGTTTACAAAAACATTGTGTATAGTTAGGATTCATATACATGATTTTTTTAAAACCATGTGTATAGGTTTTCCTATAACAAGAACGTGATTTGTTTTTCACTTGAAAACCCAATTTCCATGGTTTACCTAAATTGTGGTTATTTGTTCTAAACCTAATTTTATAGACATTATTTTTTTTAAAACTATGGATATATGGGTAACATATATCCGTGGTTTTGGAAATGAACTGTGTGTATAGTCTTGTTTTCAAGTAGTGATAACTCCTTTTCATTCAATAATTAAATAAAATCCCATTTTTATTTGAATGATTATAATCCATAGATCTTGTTTATTATCTATATATTACACACCCATTGTAAATTTATTATGTCTAATCATTTGAGATCACATGACCATCTATCATTACTTACTGAAAGATTAATTTATATTAAAATGCAATTAAGCATGCCACCATAAAATAATTCATACATACAGTTGAACAATTTGGGGGGGTGGTAGAGGCCAAGGGAATCATCATTAACTAACAAGTTAAATAAATTTGGAAATGACTCCATTGTGGTGTAAATAATAAAATATTCATATTTTCTCCCTTTCATGGAAATCTCATTGGATGAAAAATTTCCTTCCTCCAATATTTGACTAATAGTGACACCTTGATTGATAAATATTATATAGCTCTCGATCATGTAGTCCAGCTCCCATGGTGTATTAATTTTACCTTGTAGAAACTCAACCTACATTTTTGAGTCTGACTGAATTTTCAGAATATGATTATTATGGTTCTTGAAATACATTATACCAATCATCATATCTCAATCCTCAGGTACAATGGAATTACGTAGTCCAAAAAATGAACTGAAACCAATATAAACTGAACCCAATCTCCCTCTAACAAGACCTCCACTTATCATTTCCCCAACTTTACATGATCCATACAAATTATGTTTCATGCCCACATATTTATTTTTTCATCTCACTCGCCAACCTTTCTTGCCTATACCATTATCCAAATTAAAGCAAGGCCTTGGAATAAGCCTTCTCAAAGAGATAGATTAGGTTCCACCCTTGATTATAATCCCCAGCTATGCCAGCAGTTCCTTTTCCCTCATCTAAATGAAATGTGAAGAATGTTTTGTGCCTTAGTTTGTCTTATTTTTTTGAAACCCATATTATCCAACACAATTCCACAGTGGACATTCCTTGAACCCATGCCTCAGGTCCAGGCTATCCATCACCCTTAAACCATTCTTCAATAACCACCAATGTCTTATCCATGTCTCGTCATAAATTCACTCACTACGCCAAGAGTTCATGCACCCCTATAGCCCAATCACCTTAGAAAAACACATGGCACGTTATTTCAGGTTTTGGACTAGAGAAGTATTAACAGAATTCCACCAACAGAACTCATTTTTCTAGATATTTTCATTCATAAGAAAAACATGGTACCTCAATCACCAAACTAAAAAAATCATCTTATTAGAAAAACATTTGAACCATAACATCACTTCCCATTTATCCATCTCATTTCTCATTTGAATCATTTCTTTATTGGTCCACCTTTAGAATTTACTTGAGTTGGACCCCGATAAGATACTATGATATGGTTCCTCCACTATCCTAATACTCTGAAAGACATTTTTAGGATCATGGTCCAAAATGAAAGTGAAGAAGGAATGGTAAGTGATGGTCTCTTTGATCATGATATTAATAACTGGTCATCCTAGGAAAGACAACATCTCTCTGACCATGATCACCTTCCACATGTTAATATGTAAGAACCTAAGACCCACTACTCCATACCTTAAATCTCCTCCAAGTATTCAATAATTCAATTCATTAAACATTTCAATATATTGGTTCGACACATCTATTTCATACATAAATAACCATATCTATCTATAATATTATTTTCATAAAGCTATTATCCTTCCATGACATCCCATTCCTACTTTTATTTCATGGACTTTAGGTAATTTTCCATGCTACGAATCCTAATGACTCTTTTCTCAATTATCTTAAAATGTTTATTTACATGAATCCCAGTGGAACCATATATTTTGATTCACATACCATGGAAAATATGACATCACATTCTAAAACTTTATAGCATTACATTTTAGTGTTTTGATGATGAAATCACATGCATCAAGATTGATGTAACGAAACTATTGATAAAGTTAATCCTCCCTCCATGTGAAATAAACCTATTTTTTTAGTTGAAAAATAATCTTGTAATCTTATTAATGATATAATATAATAACACCCTCTTAAACCTTACATATGATGTTAGTTCTCCAAGATAATGAATTGTAGGTTTCTATATTTTAAATTCCATTTTATCTTGAATAACATTTTTCAACTTCTTTAACACTTATAAGAGATATGAAAATAGTTTTATTTCATTTGATGCATTTAACAGTCATTCCTCAATAATTTTCCTTAATATTTTGGGACCTCAAAATTGATCTTTTCACAATATTAATAAAAAACAACATGCCATTAGAAAACATGAGGTGTGACAGAATACCATTCCCAACCCTATTTGTATATGGAATGACCATTCCTTCCTCTAAAATTTGTTAAATATTCCTTTTCAACACCTTATGATCCATTATAAAGAGACATTGTGATAAGGGGTCATATTTTCTAACACCATAGGCAGATTTCAAAAAACCAAATCCTCTTCCCATAAGAGAGATGGTAATCCAAGGTGATGCATAAAAACAAAAATATCAAGTCACAAAGCCACTCCTATAAGACAAACTTCCTCATTTCTTTAATAAATAAATTTTATTCCAATATATCATAATATTTATCCATGTACACATTGATTATAATGAGAGACCTAATTTCCTTCTTATTAATGGGAACTTCTATTTTCTTTAGAAATGAATATAGCCTTGGGAATACTCCTCCCTTGTACACACCCATATGGTTCCTCAAAGATGATTCTTAGGATGACCCGTCTTAGCCTTATATTTACAAGTATATCTAGAATTTTATAAGAACATTTAAAAATACACATTGGTCTATTTTGGTTGGGAGCTGTAGGATCCCTATCCTTCATGACTAGCATAACCTTGGATGCACAAATAGGCATTTTCTATACTTCATCTATGAAGAAATATTGTACTAAATCTCTCTCTTGTTTCTTGAAGATGTCACATGCTTCAACATAAAATGAAACTTTGTAGTCATCAGGGAATAGGGATATTTCTTTCATCATAAGAAAAACAATGTAATTCAATTCTTCAATCCCTAGAAACTACCATATAAGCCTCATTATCAATTTTTTCACCTATCGTGGTAAATGATCAATGAAGATATCCCCTCCATCCTACAAATTTTTTCTTCCATAATTTTTTCTTCTTTAAAATAGATCAATAAAATAATCAAATTCCCTTTTCCCAACCTCTTCCAAATCAAAAGTGTAGGACCCATTATTTAAAATTAGGGTGATCATTTTAGCCACTATTTTCTCTTTCAAACAATATTGAAATAGGTTGTGTTCTTATCCCCACTTCCATTTCCATACAACTCATGATATTTTCTTATATACCATGTGGATTTCCAATACTTTCTCGACTAAGACATTCTATTTTTTCAACCGGGATGGCAATTATATCATTACTATAGTCAATTTTTATGTTTTTCTCCAGACATTGAATATATTCCTTAATTCCCTCCATGATTATGTTATTATATCTTTTGGTGGATCTTCAATCCTATAAATCCTACCTAAAATATTTTACCACATTCACTAGGGACACCCATTTTGGGACACACTCTAGTTTCTCCAATGAATCTTTCACCATCTGAATGAAACCATCCTCCCAACATTAATTGATAGAATAAATGAATCCATTGTTTCTCCAATATCCTTTATTAAGCACAATAAGCATAGGTGTGTGACCAGACAATGACTAAATGAGATGGGTATCCTTACTTTATCTATAGTATCAATGACTTGAAGGTTCGTGAGGCACTGGTTGATCCCACTCCAAATTCTTCTCGATCATTTTTTGTTGTTGTAGCATGTTATTTTTCACCCAAAGAAGCCCATGTCTAATAGTCTTTTCATGGACATTCACTACATAATGCATAACCTCAAGGAGTTATTATGGCTCCCTTATATTCATCCTTTAGTTAAATATAATAAAAATTTCGTGGATACAATTTCAAAAAAGGGGATTTGAAATAGTCGATATTTTTGAATTTATTTGTTTAAATTAACACTCCTTTCACGAGAATACTCCATAAGAAACCACAGAATAAAATGGGAAATGAAATATTTATTATTTTGAAAATTTTAGAATAATAAATTTTCATTTAATTAAACAAATTATAATCAATTATTAAATTCATAAAAATTATGACTAACAACACATAATGTTTTTCAAAAAGAATTTTTCATTTAAAATATTTTTTTTCTATATGTTGAAAACTCATTTTAAGGTTTAATTTTTAATTTTTTTAAATAGGATTTTACAAGAATAAATAAATTCATAATATCTAATATTTACTATTCTAAGTATTTTTAAATTTTCTAAATGATTTTATTTCTATGAATATTGAAAAATATCTATTCCTCTAATAAAATCTCTTTTTTTTATATAATGATAACACAATAAAAATATAAAATTAAATTAATAATTATTATTTTTATATTTATTTTTATTATGTAAAACAAATAATTTGAAAAAAAGTTATAAAATTTTTAAAAAATATATGTTTATTAGTTTTGTAACATAAGTAATATTTCAATCAAAATATTTCTTTTATTATCTGAAATTAAAATTTTATATTTTATAACTTATATAAATTCAATATATAAAATTGTATTTAATATTTTATATCAACATGTTCATATTATGTAATAATTTCAGCTTTATTTTCATCAAACAGGAATGACTACAAGGATTGAAGATAACAAACATGACAATGGTGGAAGGATTTTTTTCAATGAATTATTTTATTATTATTTATTAATATATATCTAGTGAAATTAATAAATTTTTTATAAAGTGTGAATTTAATATAATATTTTAATATATATAAATATGTTATCACTTAATCAAAATTTTATCAATACAATATTATATTAAAGAAACATATTGTTGATAAAAACAATGTTTTCTAAAAATTGGTTTTCTAAATACTAAATGTTTAAATTCAAAAGATTGTTTTATCTTATACATAAATTGAATTCGATTATAAGTGAACTGAATTAAGGTAAATAACTCCAAAAAAATTTATGAGGGTTTATCATATGTTTTTAACCAAAAATAAATTACTAGGGGAAAAAACCTGCTACAAATCTAAAATAAAAATTGTTGAAAAGTTAAAATCAAGTCATAAAGCCTTGAAGAATGATTATAACATGTTTCAAGTGGATTGTATAGGTTTTATAGACCCTAATACACACTATATTATTTTATTTACCACTTTTGGATCCATTTAACCATGAATAGTTTCATGACATTATTAAAAAATTATGGGAATTCCTAAATGTTCTATTCCATAACCTATATAAGTGGATCCCATACACCACCTCGTGATACATAAATACAATCTGATTTCATCAAGAAATAATAAAATTTCCACTTAATATAATATTATCTCATGTATATTGTCCTCTAGTCACAATATTTTTTCTTATTTTCTCATTTCCCATGAGACATTCAAGTGAATGTTCATGTTCCCAACATTAGTATTACCTTATACATAACCATTTTCACTAAATATTTCTTTTTGAAAACTATCATAATAATGTTAATATAAATATTTAGGTATAATTATTATATATAAGTGTCATTATATTTAATAAATAATAAAAACGCCTTGCTTTCCATCTATTTATAAAAAATGGTGTCAATAATGATTTTGTGCTGACTATGATCACGATGAAGTGATGTATTCTAATATTCAATATGTACTCTATTAAATAGTTATACAGATGTAATTGTAGAATAATTTTATATATATATTATAATTTTTATTATGGAGTGTCAAATTAAAACCCACCTTCATCCACTCGTATCTGTTTGGAAATGAGAACTTTAACCATGTCTTTTGCAGACTACCACCACTTCAAAAAATTAATCCATATTCTTTTATATTTTAATTAATGATACAATAATAATAAAATATGATATGAAAATATTAAATCATATAAATAAAATCCTTATAGTTATTTTATAGTTATCATATACACTTCCTTATCCAAAATTTCTCATCGTGTTATAGCATGTTCTTGTTTGGTTCAGTTTAACCACCTATACGAATGATACTATAAATCAATATCGTAGATAATTATAGAAAAATCAATACAAAAATTATTATATGTTTACATTAAAACGTCAATAATTTTATGGTTATTGAATGGTTATATTATGCATTTACCTTATTGTTAAAATATCCCCTTTGATCCCTAAAATTACAAAAAATAAGCTGACACCAAATCCATTTTCATAGAACATAACTAAAACACTTATAGAATGATATAATATAGTTATAAATGAAAACAAAATATCAATCTATTTACTTAAATTATCTTAGAAGGATTAACTTATTATCAAATAATGGGTATCCTTATCAATATTATTAATCATACACTATACAATTAGAATTATGAACATGTGATAATGAAATGAAATAATTACTATGTAGTTAATGTATAAGAAATTATTTTTGTTAAATATTATGAAATGTTATAGTTATGAACATGGTTATAAATTAGGTTACTGTAATTTTTATTTTATTTTTTCATATATGATGTTCTAGTGATTTAGACTTTTAAAGAATACATGGTAAGTCTTTCTTTGTTTCATTTAAAATCCATGATATGGGTTTTGTGTTCCACACCACCATTTGAATTATATGGTTTATTAAATCCCTCATTTCCTTCAACTACAATGAATTTATTTTATTTAAAATTATATTAATTCCCATTTCATTATATCCTACTTAATTTTTTTACTCTTAAATTGTATCATTCATAATTGTTTTTTCTGTCAATCCTCATTCATTGAGTTATAATTGGTCTTCTTGAACTTGTTTTTTACAATTTCAGCATAATATTTTATTTGGTATTATTATGTTCTACTTATTATTTTATATATGGATTTGCAATTTTATCAAACGAATAATGTTATATATGTCTCTATCTTCATGAATTATGATATCCATAAGGGACTAGGTTTTCTCAAATTTCCATTCTTTGACATAAGACATTATTCATTGACCATCATTCCTGTGATATTAAAAATTCATTTCATTCTATTTTATAATATATTTCAACTTTTATATATGGGTTAAAATGTGTTTTTAACTCAAATTTTATTTCTATATTAATTTATTTTTCATAAATGTGAAATATTTTTATGAAAATAACTCATCTCTTTTAAAGGTGGTTTTTACTTTCTTTCTATATTCATTATTACAAAATATGTTTTATTTTCATTATTTTAAATTAAAATATTTTTGAAGTAATGTGGAAATCCTATTATCTATAAAAGATTTTAATTATAATCCTTTATTACAAATTTTTATGACATATGTATTCAATAAAATTATTTTAAAATATTAATATGTTATTCAAACATTTAAAAATAAAATTTTATATCTTTAATATGACATTTATTCTTTGTTACAATGCTTTTTTTAAATGATAAAATTATTAAAGATTATTTTTAAAAATAATTTTTTTTTAAATAATATTTTTATTTTTAAAACAATTAAATATTTTTCAAGGTTCTATTTTTTATTGTTATTTATAAAAAATAATATTTTTAGAGACTTTTTCATATAACCTTTTTGAAATAATATTCTCTCTTTTCATTATAAAATTTTATATTTTTATAGTAAAATGATTTCAAAATACATAACATCATATTTACAAACATTTCATTGAATTTTGACTATAACATCGTCTTTCACAACAGAGAAAAATTCAATTTTATTATTTTAAATATTTTTTTCTTTGTCTCTATAGGATTTTTTTCATAGAAATTATTTTTACTTAGTCACTTATTTAATGATATTTTAGGATATTATTTTTGGATGATTTAATTTTTATTATCAACCATTTACATTCTTGAGGTTAATTTTTTATACCACATGAAACCCAACGAATTCCATTAAATCTATGGGTTTATTATGATGTTACGAATTTTTATTTTCATTAGGCACACATATGTATTGATGATGGATGTTTAGGTTTGTATATTTCCATATAATTCATTGGATAAGATTTCATATTAGTTGATTTGATGAAATATTGTATGAACCTGATGTGAGAATCATTTTTCATAATTTTTTTCATTCATGATGCAAGAATACATTGTCACATGTTCTTTGTATAAAAATTATTTGGGGGAAATTTTTAATTTGTTTTTTGTGAGAATATGATGTATTATTCTTATATTACATGTTTTTTTTTCTTGTGAACATGATGTAGGAAAAAAATTTCAAAAGTAATATGTGTAAGTAGTTTTTAGTAATATTCGTTAAAATGTTTGTTGTATGAATGTGATGCATGAATAGTTAATAAGTAGTTTATTATATGAATGTGATGAGTGAATTAATTTTCACAAGGTATTATATGATCATATTTATCCAATAACATCTTATCATTCATTATTTCAATGAAATGACAAATTTATGTATAACTATGATTATGCTCCATTTCTCATATTTATTATCTGTTAACATTTCACCATTTTCCTATGTTATATTATTTTTCCATTTGAGGTCCCATGACCATCATTAATGAATTGTGAAAAACTATATTTCCTCCATGATATTTAAAATATGAAATATCTCCCTTATAATTTTTTATCTTATTAATATTATTTAACCCTCGATGATATGTTGATTAGTGTTTCCCTTAATAGTCATTTAAGATCACCAATTCATTTGGTTTCATTTAAATAGGAAAATATTTTTAGTATTATGTTAAAAGGGATATTTTATATAAATATGATTTGTGTCTGATGTTGATAAAATTAAAAGGAAATATTAATATATGGGAACAAACATCCATTTTGGATGAGTAAGACATGGGATATAATCCTAAAAGACACAAAACTATGTGGTCATATGATTATTATATTATTGTAACAAAATCTATGTAGTAATTATTATTTTCTGAAAAATATGTAAATTGATGATATGATTACCATAGGTCAGTATAATTTTGGAATAGTATCATCTTGTGATAATGTAATTACTAAATGAATTGGGAAATATAAAATTTACTATATATCCCTAGGATATTAATATACCATATATAAGAGTTTACAATCCTATAAAATAAGGATTTCAAAAGGATTATAACTAAAGTATTGAATTATTAAATGGAAGATAAATGAATTAGAATATATTTATTTTATATGGTACATCTTTTGAAAAATGGTAAAAGATAATTTATTTGAATAAATTTCATTTATAAAACATAAATTTTATTTTAATGGCTTTGATTAATTATAATTTCAACAAATAAAGAAATGTTCTAAATGTTTTTTGAAACCAAAAATTTTATATAGAAAGTAAATTAAGATGAAGAACAACCCATACATTGAAATTTTAATATGTTAGGAAATGGATCTTAATTGATGAAAATTCATATAATCTTATCGACACTACCTGATAGAGATAATAATATTAATTAATGGGAAGCATATTATTAAATGTTATTAATTTTGGATGAAAATAAAATAAAATAATCACAATTGGAAATGGTGAAACCAATATAAGAACTCATACCTTACTTGAATATTTTTTCATTGAAATAACCTGTATAAAAAAACAACACTTCAAGGTGAATATTTTTCAATTTGAGAGACACATTAATATAACAATATTTGGTATATTTCAATTTATTTACATATATAAATGAGATTAGGTGGTGGGTATTCGTTGGTGTAGAGAGTCTGCTACTGTGAAATTAATTATTGAAGATTTCATAATTTCATTTTATCAACTAATCTATTATAACTGTATTACGAAATTACCACCATAAATTAGAGTATATAACATTCTATGAAATTTAGAACAAAGACAATACATGGTAATATTTTTTCATGATTATATATAAATGTTGTCATATTTACCATATATTGTAGTATTTTACAATTTTTAATATAATAATTACAAAATTTAATTCCATATATAATTTTGATATTTTCCATTATTAATATTTAACCATATTTCAACAATTTTACACACAATGATCTAAAATCTATCATTTAAATGTAAACAATATATTTTAAAAAATATATATAAATAAAATATATTTTATTATGATATGTGTTTACATATAAATTCCACCATAATTCTTAGAGACATAACTCATTTTAAGAATAAAATAATACCTTTGGGAATGGTTCAAAATATAGGTACATTCATACGTGTGATTGAGTTGATAATTATCTAGCGGTGACTTATTCAAACATAAAATTCTCTCAAATATGTGTCTTATCGAACATTATTTTTTTAAATTTAACTTTAACATTAACATTGGAAAACACTAGTGATGTCACATCCATCCAAATATATAATAAATAATTCACATATGTTATAATCCCATTAGTGGAAGTTATTATATCACTCGTGGGAGTATTAATTCCATTATCATTGTAATCCACACTAGGTTGGGTGGTTATATTTAATATGAAACATAATGGAATGTGTTTCTAATTCTAGGGTCTCCTCAGATTGACTAGTTCTTGTTATTTGGATTTATAATTTATCAAACATGTCTCCATAGGTCTATAAGAATCATATTTAAAATATAATACTCTTGAATATTTACTTATATTCATATAAATATTGGTGGATATTTATAGAATCTATTATCTTACAAACCAAGAATGCTTGAAACTTTTATTTGATATTCTAATTTAAAATCATAATATTAAAAAATAACATGGATTAGTTTTTATCATTCATTAAATATCACCTAATTTCCAAAAATCCATGAGGAACAGAATGGTTAAAATGGTATAATAACATTTTTTATATGTCTCCCACAATATTTTGGATTCATTCATTCATAATAACTTCTATCAAATCATTTTTGGTTCATTTGTAAAATTATTAACCAATATTTATAATTATTAAATAAAATTATTTTAATTACATTGGTAATGTGTTGTTTTAATTATGTGTATAGTGATGATAAATCTAATTCTTACTTTTTATATTATGGCTTGAGGTATTTTTTTTATATTAGTCAAACTAATTTCAATGAATCATAGTTTATTATACATAGTGATAGTCTATATTACCATTTCAAATATACTTGGAAAAAAATATTATCTAATAGTACTAGCAGGGAATCCTTAGATATTTATGGGGGAACCTATTACAAGTACTCCACAATGTATAAATGACCTACCACCCTAACATATCGGAATTATAAAACCCATATCGCACTTGTTAGTGTATGATAATCCAGGTCTAGTGGGTGTTGTAATACAAAAAATAAGTATAAATTACTGGTAATTATGATTATATTCTATTTGTATCTAGGCATGATGAAAATATAGGATATGCTAATTTTTATAGAACTATGATACAATTATTCATGACCTATACACAATGTAATTATCTTAGGGAATTCTCATATATTAAAAAATATAATTCAATTAATTTTAGAGTGTTTGTATTTTTCTTTCATTTTTTGTTATACATTCTCTTGGATTTTTTATTGTAGATTATAATGTTAAAATTAAAACAGGATGTTAATTTTTTTACAAAATAAAAAAAAAATCATATAATATTTTTAGTTGTTTCTTCTTCCACGAAATTAATTATTGTATATTATTTTTTGGTGGATCATTGTGTAGAAACCTAATATACATGTTAGTTGAAGCCTAACGCAACCCCTCTAGATGTATGTAGATTATTTTATCCAAGATAATATTTTATGTGTGGATATTAAAATATCATTATTTTTGCTTTAGAGTATTCTATTATTTATGGATTAATTAAGTAGGTCGAATGAAATTTTGTTTTTTATGTTTGATAGTGCTATTTTTGTATTTACTTTCATTAATATATATTTTATCTCTTTTTTGATTGAATTGTAATTTCCCACATTTCTTTTATGTATTATGTTATTTATTAATTTTATATTAACTGTATGCTAGATTTATTGTGTATTTTTTTCTTATTTATTACAATCATTAATGTTAAAACCTATCCTAAATGGTATATCACTAATAGGTTTCCTAATAGGAATGAATATTTTGGACCACACCAAAATGTGAAAAAAAACCTTTACGTTAGCATATAATATATATTGACTATGTTTTGGTTCTAAATCACAATAATTAGTAAAATATATACTTATAATATATAAATGGATATTACATGTTAAATTTCATGTGTAATATTCACTTACATAGGTAGGCGGGTAAATTTTATTGTTAGGCATTGATTTTCTAGGTCAATATGCTCTGTCGTGCAGTTTACCCATGAAAGATAACAATTTCACTAGTTTTAGGTGGGTTGTATAATGGGTAGTTTTCGATATTCAAGAACCACGATCTATATTTTAAAATGTGGAGAAAACATAGAAATAATGTTTTGGTAGGCCTTTGATCATGAATAATTTTTCATCAGTTATTGTATCTAGATATCAAAAATTGAAGAATGGAGGTTTGTAATAAATATCTAACATAAAATGTCCTTAATCATTAATACAGGTATCCATTTTACATACACGATCTATAAAATCAAATCTTGTATAATGATCTATGAAATTTAGTATTAGTGTGACCATGTAACTCATTCACATCAAGGTTAAAATATGTCTATAGTTCTTCTAAAACTAGTATTTATGTAGGATTATAATATCTTTCACATTCTTTAAGGAATATGTTTTACTAATATGGGATCTAAAACATGGTCCCCAATAACTAGTAGCACCACTGAGCTTCTATTAATTTATTTTGGATTAATAGATTAAATATTTTAATTCAAGTGTTTTTTATAAACTATATGTCTTTTTGAACTAAGTAAGAAACTCTATAAGGAAAATTTCTCAAAATTATATAATATATTAACTAATAAGGTTATATATTTTTTTTCTTCACCACCTCATTTATTCATTTTTATCCTCTATATAATTTTTTCTTATCCATTTCTTTTTGGGGACTAGGGGTTAGCCCATGTGATTTTGAAACATCGAGAACCCATAGGTAATCATCTTGATAGAGTAATTTTGGAATTCTATTTTTCATATTAACCTTGTTATATGGTTCTATTTGATCCCAAATATCACCATGAACTATTATAACATCCACTATCTCTAATAATTTCATAATTATTGTTACACAGGTTTCTAGAATTAAAATTAATTCATATTAGGCCTATATATTCTATTTTCTACGGATGATTCCCTGTAAATTTTTTCCAAATTTATATAATGGTTAGTAGAACATGTTATTTTACATCATTTAATTAACCATATATTCTTAATGATATTAAGTTTATTTATATTATAAATAATATTATTTTTAGTTAATAATTATTGTATGTAATCATATATTCACTTTTATATTATTTCAGATAATTCTAATTGTATTGGGTTTTTAAAATATAATGACATATTGGTTTTGTTTTTGAGAAACCATGAACATGATTTAATAATTAATGTGTCATTCAATGAAATAAATGGTTGTGATTTAGTAAAATTACTTCCATAGATTAATAACAATATATAACAATGATTTTTGAGATAAATTCATTATTAAATAATGTGTTTTTATTATGTGGTTATCATTAATACAATTGAAGGTACATTTATCAGTTTTGTATTGAAGACTATCATTTATAAATTTAAAATAAGTTTCAATTAATAGTAATGTTTTATTATTATATATTTCCCCTTCTGTCTTGGTTGAACTATTGGGGTCACTTCTTCTTAAATAGTGAAACATGGAAAGACGTGGGAAATTAGATTGGAACCTTGGATGTGTTCTCTTTTAGGTGTATTTGAAATAATATAAAAATATATATTGGTTTTATTTACCATTAGATGAATGTTAAAGAATTATATGTAATGGAAATTAGATATTTATTATAATATACATCATTCACACTCTAGTTACTAATAGGTTATGAAAAGTTGATAATACTTACACATTCCTTGAGGGAACATGTAAGGTCATGATTAGACTCTACAAGTTGTTTCACGATACCTAACTAATAAATACTATATTTATTTTTATATTATGATTATATTAGTTTTCAGAACCTCTACACATACAAATTCACTGGTGGAATGTTCTTGAAATTCAATTTACAATATATTAATTTAAAAACTATAATGCTAATTCATGAGATGTATTTTTTTAAATTCCCATTAAGTTCTAAATGTATGATGTTTCCATAAAATTCCATCCATATCGTATTTGTTTTAAAAAAAATAAAAAAAACATACCACACTAGTTATATATCTTTCATACATTTCATTTACTAGATATTTTGGATTTTACAAAAAGGGTTAGGAAATCCTTCTATGGAAATTTTTCCACACCCACTGTGCACCCTCTATGATTATGTAGATATTATTTTTATTTCATTACATGTTTCAAAATAATATATTCATGTATATAATTATATACAGATTAGACCATTCACTTTTTTGGAGAAATAGATTTTGTGGCATATCATAGTGTTCATGTTATGCATAGATCTAGTAGTTTCACTATTTTATTAATATTTTTTATCCCTTTTATGTGTTTAAAAGATATTGGATAAATATGTTAATATTTAATTTTATTTATTACATGTCAATTTATTGGAATCTTTTTTTTTTGTAATTTTATTCAAATATTTATTATAGTTCTTATTGGTAAATTGATCGATAATTATTTATGCTTCATAACTATGAACTATTTTCCAGACCATGGGGGATATTAATTACCTTTTAAAATAATTTTATGGTAGATCTGGAATAATAAATTTATGGACTGGGATTTTGTCATGATAGGTATAATTTTGTGATTCGAGGTAAAGGTGAATTAGATGGGGTGGGTGGTTGGTGATGGTCAAATCCTAAATGGGTACTATCATTTTGATGTTAATAAGGTATTAATTAATAGAATATCTATGGTATTTTGTGTCTTAACTACCTTCCACTTATTTTTCCATTACTCATTGATCCAGATATATTTTTATAACAATTTTTAATCATCATAAAGGGTGTTTTAATTGTATAAATTTCCTAAATAAGAATTTAGTGATGTTTAATTACATATAGGGAATGATTTATCGAAATGAGAGTTAACTCATATTAATTTATTTTTATATTATAATTAATAGTTATAAGAGAAGGTTAATTTGGTAGTTTTTCATATTCATATGTTATTGGAATTACCGTATTGTCCACAATAACTATCATTTCATATGAATTTGTCATTTAGGTCATTATATGATTAGATATTAGTTGAATTAATCTATAACTCAGTTGTATTTTCTTATAAGTAAATGTAATATAGTCTCTTCAAATAATTTATTCATGAGACATCATTATACAATCTAAATTTTCCATTTTTCTCAAAATTTGGGTATTAGTGGAATTAGTTTTTGTAAAATTAGTAAGTTAAGTTACATGGATATTTGATAGATCATTAATTGATTTTATAAATATAAATTACCCCATATTTTCTATATAATGGTTTTCATACTTCCATAATAAATATTGATTCTTAGGTATCATTTTTTAACTATAGAAATCATGTAATTTTTAGATAAAAAATAATTAGATTATGTTCAAATAAAGTGATTGTAAATGAAATATAAATCACAATAAATTTATATTCCTATTTAGAAATAATATATCCTGAATGGTTAAGAATATATGTTTTCTTATTTGACATCTATAATGCAGATAAAAAATATTTTAGAAAAAATATGAAGGGAAAATATTTATAATAGAGAATATAACCAGTATATCCTTTTGACCATCAATTAGATTTTATTTTTAATTTTCTAATTTATATTTATTTATAAAAAAATAGATAAAAATGTCATTGAGTTTTAGTTCATCTTGAAATTTATGAATTATGATATTTTAAGGCATTATTGTTCAAATTAAATGTACATTTAATGTGTTTATTTCTCCAGGGTGATATAATAGAATTTCTATAAAGGTGAGATATTTTTTAAAGCCCTAAAATATCTCTAATAAATGATATAAAATATAGAAATAATATTTATCATATACCTACTATGAATTAAAATGATATGAATAAGTTATGACATTTATTTTAATATTCAATTAAATTAATATATCATTACATCACTCATCTCTCATATTAATATTTAATTTATTTAGAACCTCTTTAATTTATCTCAATAAATATATTCTAATCAAATATGAGAATATTGATTATGATAATAATATTCTCTTGAACCTATTTTCACACACACAAAAAATTTATCATTCTAATAAATATTCTAATATATTGGTAACATATGGTATGAAATGATATTATATAGTTAGTATTAATTTTATTTAGTTGGTGAGGCATTTTTCAGTTGGTTTAGGGTAATGGTTTGTTTCATGTGTTATAAATATTTCGAAAGGATTTAACATGGTATTTTAAAATGGGACAATGTTTTAAATATATGTTGTATATTATATAAGTTATTATGAATCTTTACACATGAACACATTGTAATTTTGGTTCATGGAAGGATTAACCTGGGAGAATAAGGTTTTAGTAGGGATTTTCTTGTTTGGATGGTGAATATTATTGTTATATGTTTATTCAGGAGATAATTTGTCTGAATGTGCTGATATATTTTAATAAGTATGATGAATAAGGGAAATGAAATGGTGTATGATTAAGGAAATTAAATGAGATAATTTATGTTAATAATGTTCTGTCACTACTGGAATGTGGGTTTTTCCCCACAGTTACATACCAACGGTTTCATAGAACCGTTGGTAAAGGAGGTTTTTCCCAACGGTTCATTAGAACCATTGGCATAGATGTTCCCTGTGAGGTTTTTTCCCAACGGTTCATGAGAACCATTGGGATAGATGCCTTTTACCAGGTTTTTGCCAACGGTTCATCAGAACCGTTGGGATAGATAGCTTTTCCCAACGGTTACCCAACGGTTCTAGAGAACCGTTGGGATAGATATGCATATGCCAATGGTTTTAAAAAACTGTTGGCAAAGGTTCTCCCCAAATTCCCAGCCGCCTGTTCTCTCCCCCATTCGCGATACACAACCCTAAAACGGGAGCAGCAGCCGATTTAGGCGATTTTGGAGGTACTGACAGCCGGACCTTGAATCTTCCAGCTCTTCTTCAGGTTATTCTTCTTCTTTATCTGAAAACGTATTCAAATGTTTGGATAGTATTTAAACGTATTTTCATTTTTCCCATCAGTTTAGGCGATTTTGGAGCTACTGTCAGCCGGACCAGCCTATGGGTGAGTTTTCTTGAAAATTCCTTTTTGGATTTTACCCCTTGAACATGGGATGTCATTTGTGAAAGGTTATATAAATCGAATTGATTGTTCGATTTCTGAATTGAATTGTAAATTAAATTAATTAAGGGTATTTTATGGTTTGCATTCCCCTTTTAACACATGAATGCCAATTATTTTTTAACACATGTTTTAATTGTATTGCCTTGCCAATGTGAGTAAAGTAGAGACTATGCTATGAATCTATGAAATTGGATTGAATTTATCTTATATTTTATGTTACCATGTTAGATATATTATTACTAATGCATGTGATATCTTTATAGTCTTGTTAGGAGTGTTCTATTAAAAATTCCCATGTGAGTGCTTGAATTTTCATTGAATTGCTAGCCATTATGAGTTATGTTGAGACCATGATATGGAATTGATTGATTAAGCAAGGGAATCTCATTATCTTTTCATTACAACATGAGTAAATGAAGCTTCATTCTTTTTAGGTTATTATTTGATTGAGTCGCCATTTTGAGGTGAGTTGTATTAAATACCTTTGTTTTTGACCTTGGTATGTTTAATGAATTGTTTAAATGAAATGGAATTCATTAAATGATTAATAGTAAATAGTGATACATGGATTCTATTAGGATGTCAGGTATATAATCTTGTTTCTATTAACTTATACGCTTTATGTGATAAATGGATTCACAGTGGAATTCCACGGATAGACTCATTTCTTTGAATATTGATTAAGCCATGGGTGATACATGGATCCAAGGGAGGGATTCCATAGATAGACTTATTGAATGTAGAATTATATTCCAATTGATACATGGATTCTTATGATAATTCCATAGATAGACTTATTGAATGTAGAATTATATTCCAATGTTATGCGTCTTGTGTGGTGGTGGTGTGGTTTATGTGTTTTATGGTAGTAGTGAAGTGTGTGATTATGTAGTTAATGTGAACCCATAGGTTGAGTATTTTGTGCTATCTATATATCATGTATTTTTATGTTATTTGTACACATTCCCAACCAGAGTTGGATAAACTTACCAACGATCAGAGGTCTTGAGTTATGAGTATTTTTTCTAATATCTAGGATGGTGGTTATATGTTTGGATAGCTACCATGTCTTCCCTACTCTTCCTTCAAAAGTGATTGACCATGTGTTTTTAGGCAAGATGCGATGTGATTGTCCATGTGTCTTCAGCTGAGATGTACTATGATTTCCCTAGTGTTTTTCGGTGAGGTGTGATGTGATAAGGCTATAATAAGATGTGGCATGTGGTTGGGGTCATGTAGGGTAGGAGGATGGCACAAGGTTGATGTTATTCATGTTCATGATACCCTACTAATATGGTTATGGGATGAGTCATGCTGTTATGTGATATAACACATTAAGTTCTTGTTGGTTTTACATTTTTTCAATAACACATTTGTATGTTTTTTTGACATGTGTAGTTGATACCTTGATTATTTTCTTCCTTTATCATTTACTTAAATGTATTTTCTATTATAGTTAATGCATGTTTAATTGTTTATGACAAAATGACTTATATAAATTCTTTTTACAGAATGGACAGAAGTTGGATGTATGAAACCGATCGGATCTCAGACGATTTTCAAAACAATTTAGAGAGCTTTATAGATTTTGCAGTTCACAATGCTTCAGATAGTGGTAACATACACTGCCCATGTTCCAATTGTGTTGGTAGACCTTGGTTGAGCCGTGAAGAAGTCAGCTACCACATAACCAAAAATGGGTTTCAAGCAAACTACTTTCTGTGGTATCACAATGGGGAGAAAACGAAATCTCAAATTTGTGATGATCGAAATGAAAAGACTGGAATGGAGAATTTGTTAGATGATCGGTTTCCATTTATTCGTCATCATGAAAAAGAAAGGATTTTAACTCAAGAAGACTTAGATATGAGGACAGCTGATGCATCTAGTGAAAATGATGATGTTGATAGGGTGAAAAAATTGAATGATGCTGCCATGACTCCAGTATATCGACAATGCGATAAAATGAAAAAGCGAGAATTTTTAATCAGATTATTTCATGGGAAAACTATGTATGGGATTTCTAATACAGCAATCGATTACATTCTTACCCTCTTGAAGGATTTACTTCCAGATGATGCAGATATTCCCTCAAACCACTATATGGCATGGAAGTTAGTTGAGGAACTTGGATTTTCGAGAAACAAAATTCATGCTTGCCCGAAAGATTGTAGTTTATTCTGGGAGGAAACCGCTGAACGAAATGAATGTATAAAATGTGGCACATCCCGCTGGAAGTCAAAATCTGATGGAACACCATCTCGCATTCCACAGAAAGTAATGTGGCACTTTCCATTGATCCCCAGACTCCAGAATCTTTTTATGTCTGATGACATATCAATAAAAATGAGATGGCATGATACCGAGAGAAAGAAGACTGATGATGAGTTGGTTCATCCTGCAGATGGATTTGCATGGAAGAGATTTGATGCTCGACATCCTGATTTTGCAGCTGACATGCGTAATGTGAGGCTGGGTCTTTCATGCGACGGTTTTAATCCGTTTGGGCAGATGCTTACTTCGCACAGCACATGGCCAGTTTTTATACACATTTATAATCTTCCCCCATGGTTGTGTATGAAAAAATCTTTCACTTTCATGAGTATACTCATATCTGGTCCTTCTGATCCCAGCATTGTTATTGATGTATACATGCAACCTTTAATAAAAGAGTTGAAACTTCTTTGGGATGTGGGTGTGCGCACATACAATGCATGTTCGAAAGACATATTTCAGATGCGCGCTGCGCTTATGTGGACAATCAATGATTTTCCGGCTTATGCAATGATGTCTGGATGGAGCACGAAGGGAAAACTGTCATGTCCAGTTTGTATGAAGAATACACGATCCAGAAGACTGAAACATCGTTGTAGTTTTAGTTTTATGGGACATCGACGATTTTTGCCAAAGGATCATCCATATAGAATGAATCGTCGAAGATTTGATAATACTATAGAGACCGATGATCCACCTCAGCGTATGTATGGAACTGATGTGGTTAATGAATTGAAAGATTTTAGTTTTTCATTCGGGAAGGGTCAAATGAAATCTGGAAAGAGAAAGAATGTTTCCACAGAAACCTGTTACAATTGGAGGAAGAGGAGTATCTTTTTTGATTTTCCTTATTGGTCAACCAATTTGCTATGTCATTGCTTAGACATCATGAATATTGAAAAGAATATATGTGAAATGTTTCTTTCAGTTCTTCTAAATGTCAAGGGGAAGAAAAAATATGATTTACGATCTCGACGTGACTTGGTGGATTGGGGCATCAGACCAGAATTGCATCCTGTGCGTATCAGTGAAAATAAATGGCAACTTCCATGTGCTTCTTATGTGATGACACCTACTGAAAAAAAACAATTTTTGGAAGTATTAGAGACTATTAGAGTTCCTGATGGCTATTCAAGCAACATATCTAAACGGGTCAACAGAAGAGAGTTGAAGCTAAAATCTTAAGACTCGTGATTATCACGTTCTACTGCATGAGTTGCTTCCAATAGAAATACGTCATCTTTTGTCCAATAATGTAAGGGTGGGTGTTATTCGGTTGTGCCATTTGTTTATATATCTTTGTGCTAAGAAGTTGTCCAAGTCTTTCTTGAAAAAAATGTTGACAGATGCCCCATTAATTTTGTGTGAGTTGGAGAAAATATTTCCCCCATAATTTTTCACATGCATGCTGCATCTGACTGTCCATATTCCAACTGAAATACTTCTCGAAGGACCTGTTTCTTTTCATTGGATGTATCCAACTGAAAGAAATATGTTCACATTAAAGTCTTATGTTCGAAACAAGAATCATCCCGAAGGTTCTATCGTGAACGGTTACTTAGCTCAAGAATGTATGGATTTCTGTTCAATGTATTTGTCTGATCTTACTACAAGAATGAACAGACCAATGAGAAATGAAGAAGAACAATATGAGCAAATTGAACCCAGTTTTCCATCACTTCCTCAAACAGGAGGAATTCCTGGATCATATACATTGAAGACATTAATCCATGAAGAGCGGGAGATGGCACATCGCACAGTTTTGTTCAACTGTGATTTGTTCGATGACTATATCAGGTAACAAAATTGAATATGTATATCTTACATATATATCTGTTAAACTATTCATATTTTTTTATCTACAGGGAACATAAAACAATGATAAATAGGAAGCATCGTTCTTTATCTTTGAGAAGGAGAGAGACATTGCATAGCAAAGAGTTTTCTGCTTGGTTAAAATTGAAGGTAAAAATATTACTGTTTAAATTAATAATTTCAATATTTAATTAAGTTTAACTGTCATTTATATTGCAGGTATTGAGTTTGTCTGCTGACTCTGTCTCTGAGGAAATAAGAGCTTTGGCTTTTGGTCCTAATACCGTGGTTCGTGACTGTAAATCAATTGTTATCAATGGGTACAGATTTATTGTCACTGAACGAGCCAAAAACATGAGAACACAACATGATGGTATTATGGTTACTACCACAACAGATTGTTATGCCAGTGCATCAGATAGAAGACCGAGACTTGAAAATGTGGGTTATTATGGAGTCGTTGAGAAAATAATAATATTGGATTTTTACTCTCATGGACGAGTCACAATGATGAAATGCCATTGGTCTGATTCAATGACGAGACATGGCACATTTATTGATGATTGTGGATTTCGAGTAATTAATATGACCCGCACTCTTGCAACCGAAGAACCATATGTGTTGGCATCAATGGCTAAACAAGTTTTTTATGTCAAAGATCAACTTCAACCTGAATTTGGTGTCATAGTTGAAGTAATTCCAAGACATATTTTTGATGATGCTGATGATGGAATTGACACTGTCCCTATTGCCATTGGAACCAATCCATTTATATCTTTTGATGACTCCAATAGCTCAATTGTCAGAGTTGATTGTGAACCTGAAGTTGTGGTTGGAAATATATAGAATCATTCATCCATGTTCTCAATTCTTTTGGTTTACCTCGAGTTGGGTTGTTAAGGTTGGTAATATTCATATTTATTTAGTATTGATCACAAATATGTTTTAGCTGACTTGACCGTTATGTGAATTTTCAATGTTTATTGGTTTCTGTTTTATTTGAATTGCATTTTCTAATTTGGAATTGAACTGTATTCAAACCAAATCAAACAATATTTCTAACTTGGTGAACATTACAACTTGTATGTTTTATTAAATTCATTCAAGCTCTTCTAAAACAATTGATAGCTAAATTACCAATGAATCCCCTCATTCCCTCATATATTTAGTTTTTTGGTTTACACATTAATTTTCTTTTTCTAATTAATTACATATTTGTTTTCCAATGCAGGAAATGAAGCCAATTGAAGAGAGACGAAGAAAAAAATGGCGGAGAACAATCGTCGGATGGAGGAGATGGGCATTCCACCGTTAGTGCCTACAGTGAGTACTTTATTTCAAATATACATATATATATTTACAGAATATATAATGTCATGTGATTAATTTTTTTTGTAAACTTTTTTGTAGGATCCACCATTACGTCGACAGCTATTCGACGAGGAGCCTAGTACTGGTCCTAGTACTCAGGCCGGTGGTACGAGGAGGGTTCGTACCAGAGGTGGATGTAGAGCTGCGCATGCCCGACTAGACCCTGCCCCTCCCACTGACATTTCAGCCTTCCCACATTCTGATCCCGGTGTGTCGTTAGGGACACACGGGATATTTAGACCTCCCATGTTTTCGCTACCTTCTGCATCTTCTGCCCCATCATTTTCACATCCCATGATGATTCCCACTCCCCAGTCAGCATCAGGTCATACAGCTGTTCCATCTTCTTTTCCTTCTACTTCTGTCTCTCCGAGCTTTTATATTCCATCGTCTTCGACTCCTGTTCCACCAGAGGGTGTTCCATCAGGTTCTGTGGATCCGACGCCACTCATTGATCAGACTAGCGCAGGTATATTTATAAAACCCTAACAAATTTTTATAGCAATATTTATTTTCATTATAACATGTTTTGATAAAATATTTGTTTTTCTTTCATGACAGATACATCTACTGACAGGAGGCGGGGGCGGGGCCGTACACGCATGCGTTCGGTGTGGAACCGTCGCACACAGGTTATGGTGGAATATAATGAAGACAATCAGATGGTTGAGAAAACAGGGCAGCAATGTCGGAGTTTTATGGCGACGCTTGCCAAATACTCCGACATCATTCCCGTCAGCCCGCTATCGTGGAGACATTTGCCACATGAGGTCAAAGATAGAGCTTGGGCAGAGATATGGGTAAAAAAATATGTTGTATTTAATGCCATGAATTATTTTTGTATTTATATGAATTAATATTTTGATTTCAGCTTCAATTTAATTTTCCTGATGGTGAGGGTGCACGACTGGCATGTCTAAACGATTTAGGCGAGCTTTGGAGAGCCTACAAGCATGAGCTGTATATTGGTTGGCGTGCTAGAGTTGGCACTGAGTTAGAGGCGGTACCAGTCGTGGATGATTGTCCTATAGAGCAGTATCGTCAGATGATTACTCATTGGACGAGTACCCAATTTAAGGTATGAATTACATTTGAGGTATTTAAATAATAACTTTCAAATTTTACATTAATATTATCCTTTGCATTATCGAATTTTATTTAGGAATCATCTGGAAAAAATAAAAAAAACATTGATGCAAAAAAATACCTCCATACACTAGGACGCACGACGATGTCGGATCATGAGAGGCAGCAGGTATGACAATTGTTTATAAGTTTTCTTTACGACTTACATTTTCTTTTGTTTCCTCAATTATTTAATCATTTGCTAAAATTTTTATATAACTTTTGTTTTCAATGTCATTGTAGAGGCAAGTACAAAATATTGAAGGACGTGTGCCTCGAGCAAAACTGTTTTGCTCGAGTAGACGAAAAAAGGATGGAAGTGCTGTCAATGAAGCGACTCAGCAGCAGATTGTAAGTTTTAATCTGTTGATTTTATATTTTAATATCTATTTCGTAACATAATAATATATTTATATTTGTAACAGGATGCTTTAGAGGCCCTCGATGCCCAAGAAGCAGACAATTTTGGGCCATCTGATCACTTACATCAGGTGTTGGGAGATGATCATTCTGGCAGAGTACGCTGCCGACCTAGGATAGCCCCGACGAGGTATTGTCCTGCCTCAGGTACGAGTTGTAGTGCCACCGAGCTGCAGCAAGTTAGGGCACAGGCAGAACAGGCTGAGAAAAGGGCCACAGAGACGGCAGAACAGTCTGCTAGGGCAAACAGTGCATTTATGAAATTTATTGAAGTTCTACGTCCAACACTTCCAGCAGAGGCCAGCCCAGAGATTGATGAATACATGTCGTCGATACATTCTATATATGGTGCACCAGGTGGCAATTCCAGTAGTGGTCAGGCCGATGTCCAGCTTGAAGATGATGATGGCGAGGAGTCTGATGCGGAAGAGGAGGGAGATGAGGAGGGCGAGGAGGAGGGCGAAGGTGAGGAGGAAGGCGCTGTGGAGGGTGAGGACGATGAGGAGGACGATGACGAGGGTGATGACGATGATGATGATGATGGTGATGGTGATGCTGATGTGGGACATATTGATCCGTTACATTTTTTACTTATATTACTGAGATTTGATGTTTAATCTATTCTAGTTGTTGGTTTTATCTAGACTCGTAGTATAGTATTGGAGTTGAGTTATTTTTATATATTGTCTGTTTTTATGGATGTTATTGTCTTTTAGTGGTTGTGTGTTTGAGAACTCCCTGGACAACCCCCCTCATTCTTGGACCCTGGACAACCCCCCTCCCCCTTGGACCCCGAACACCCCCCAAACACCCCCCGGACAGCCCCGCGGACAGCCCCCTGGACAGCCCCCTGTATAGCCCCCAACCCTCCACCCTGGACCCCGGATAGCCCCCCGGACAGCCCCCCGGACAACCCCCCCACCCTCCCCCTTGGACCCCGGACAACCCCCCAAACACCCCGCGGACAGCCCCCTGAACACCCCCGGACAACCCCCTGAACAACCCCCTGAACAACCCCCGGACAGCCCCCTGAACAACCCCGGACAACCCCCTGAACAACCCCCAAACACCCCCCAGACACACCCCGCACAGCCCCCCCACCCTCCTCCTTGGTCCCCGGACAGCCCCCCGGACACCCACCGGACAGCCCCCCCCCCCGGACAGCCCCTCCACCTTCCTTAATTTCATTAGCTCTGAAATGTTTCATAGCACGATCAACTAAAATCTAATCCATACTAAATATGATATAAAAATATTCTATATGAATTTCCATAAGATTTTAAGTGAAAACAAAAAGTGACATACGAAAAACTGACCAAACGCATACGAAATGTGTTGATGCTTTAGGACAACGATCCATGGGTCATATGTGACGTGTACGAATCAACCCTGACTCAATCCGAGTCGCGGTGTGGCCGGGATCAGTCTAAGTGGCTCTCTTTTGAGTAAAATGGACATCATTTTAAGTACATACAGAAAACCGACCAAACGCATTCGGTTTCCGCGCGCACACGGCACGTCTGATTGACCGTTTGACGCCCGTTTTGGCCGTTTATGACACCAGAACTGCGTTGTCGGTCACCGCGCGCACACGGCACGTCCGATTGACGTTCCGTCTGCTCGAACACTTCATAAATCACTCACCCGTATTTGTCGTCTGATTTCAGGCCATTCTGAAATCGTTCGGCCCGTTTGGACCCCCCTCACGCGCGTTTACGAAGCGCGCGCATCACTTAAAACACGAATATTGAGTCGTACCACGCAAACCGCACGTCCGATTGACGTGCCGTCTGCGCGTACAGGTCACGAATAATAATTAGAATGTTTCCCGGTGGTTTCAGGTCAATCCGAGGTCGGCCGCTATGAATTTGACCGTTGGACGCCCGTTTTGGCCGTTTGTGACACCAGAACTGCGTTGTCGGTCACCGCAGGCACACGGCACATCCGATTGACGTGTCGTCTGCTCTAACACTTCAGAAACCACTGTCCCATATTTGTTGTCTGATTTCAGGCCATTCCGACTTCGTTCGGCCCATTTGGATCCCCCTCACGCGCGTTTACGAAGCGCGCGCATCACTTAAAACACGAATATTGAGCCGTACCGCGCAAAACCGCACATCCGATTGACGTGCCGTCTACGCGTACACATCAAGAATAATAATTAGAATGTTTCTTGGTGGTTTCAGCTCAATCTGAGGTCGTCCTCTATGAATTTGACCGTTGGACGCCCGTTTTGGCCGTTTATGACACCAGAACTGCGTTGTCGGTCACCGCGGGCACACGGCACGTTCGATTGACGTGTCGTCTGCTCGACCACTTCAGAAATCACTCACCCATATTTTTCGTCTGATTTCATGTCATTCCGACTTCGTTCGTCCCGTTTGGACCCACCTCACGTGCGTTTACGAAGCGCGCACATCACTTAAAACACGAATATTGAGCCGTACCGCTCAAACCGCACGTCCGATTGACGTGCCGTATGCGCGTACACGTCACGAATAATAATTAGAATGTTGCACGGTGGTTTCATCTCAATCCAGAGACGCGGTGTGGCCGGCACCACTCAAAGTGTCCGTCTTTTGTTTCAAAAGGACATCATTTTAAGTGAAAAGCATCAACTGGCATACGGAAAACCGACCAAACGCATTCCGAATCTGTTGATAATTTATCCCAACAATCCATGGGTCATATGTGACGTGTACGAGCCAACCCGGGATGAATCCGAGTCGAGGTGTGGCCGGGATAAGTCTAAGTGGCTCTCTTTTGTTTAAAATGAACACCATTTTAAGTACATACGGAAAAACGACCAAACGGATTCGGTTTCCATCGAAACTTTAGGAGAACGATCCATGGGTCATATGTGACGTGTAAGAATCAACCCCGCCACAATCGGAGACGCGGTGTGGCCGACACCACTCAAAGTGTCGGTCTTTTGTTTCAAAAAGACGTCATTTTAAGTGAAAATCATTAGTTGACATACAAAAAACCTACCAAAGGCATTCAGACTGTGTCGATACTTTAGCACAATGATCAATGGGTCGTATGTGACGTGTACGAGTCAATCCAGCCTCAATCCGGGGAGCGGTGTGGCCGAAACCGTTCTAACTGTGTATCTTTTGTTTAAAATGGACAGGATTATAAGTGAGAAGAACAACTGGCATACGCAAAACCGACCAAATGCATTCCGAATATGTTGATAATTTATCACAACGATCCATCAGTCATATGTGACATGTACGAGCCCACTCGGGCTCAATCCGAGTCGCGGTGTGGCCGGGATCAGTCTAAGTGGCTCTCTTTTGATTAAAATGGACATCATTTTAAGTACATACGGAAAACCGACCAAACGCATTCGGTTTCCATTGAAACTTTAGGAGAACGATCCATGGGTCATATGTGAGGTGTACGAATCATCCCCGCCTCAATCCGTGGCGCGGTGTGGCCAACACCGCTCTAACTGTGTCTGTTTTGTTTAAAATGGGTAGGATTATAAGTGAAAAGAACTGGCATACGCAAAACCGACCAAACGCCTTCAGTTTCCATTGAAACTTTAGGAGAATGATCCATGGGTCATATGTGACGTGTACCAATCATCCCTGCCTCATTCCGAGGCGCGGTGTGGTCGGAACAATTCAAAGTGTATGTCTTTTGTTTCAAAAGGACATCATTTTAAGTGAAAAACATCAACTGGCATACGGAAAACCGGCCAAACGCATTCGGATTGTGTTGATACTTTAAGACAACGATTCATGGGTCATTTGAGACGTGTACGAGTCAACCCCGCCTCAATCCGAGGTCGTCCGCTATGAATTTGACCATTTGACGCCCGTTTTGGCCGTTTATGACACCAGAACTGCGTTGTCGGTCACCGCGCGCACACGGCACGTCCGATTGACGTGTCGTCTGCTCGACCACTTCATAAATCACTCACCCGTATTTTTCGTCTGATTTCAGGCCATTCTGAAATCGTTCGGCCCGTTTGGACCCCCCCTCACGCGCGTTTACGAAGCGCGCGCATCACTTAAAACACGAATATTGAGCCGTACCGCGCAAACTGCACGTCCGATTGACGTGCCGTCTACGCGTACACGTCGCGAATAATAATTAGAATGTTTCTCGGTGGTTTCAGCTCAATCCGAGGTCGTCCGCTATGAATTTGACCGTTGGACGCCCGTTTTGGCCGTTTATGACACCAGAACTGCGTTGTCGGTCACCGCGGGCACACGGCACGTCCGATTGACATGCCGTCTGCTCGACCACTTCAGAAATCACTCAACCGTATTTTTAGTCTGATTTCATGTCATTCCGACTTCGTTCGTCCCATTTGGACCCACCTCACGCGCGTTTACGAAGCGCGCGCATCACTTAAAACACGAATATTGAGCCGTACCGCTCAAACCGCACGTCCGATTGACATGCCGTATGCGCGTACACGTCACGAATAATAATTATAATGTTGCACGGTGGTTTCATCTCAATCTGGAGACACGATGTGGCCGGCACCACTCAATGTGTCCGTCTTTTGTTTCAAAAGGACGTCATTTTAAGTGAAAAGCATCAACTGGCATACGGAAAACCGACCAAACGCATTCCGAATATGTTGATAATTTATCCCAACAATCCATGGGTCATATGTGACGTGTACGAGCTAACCCGGGATGCATCCGAGTCGCGGTGTGGCCGAGATAAGTCTAAGTGGCTCTTTTTTGTTTAAAATGAACACCATTTTAAGTACATACGGAAAAATGACCAAACGGATTCGGTTTCCGTTGAAACATTAGAAGAACGATCCATGGGTCATATGTGACGTGTATGAATCAACCCCGCCACAATCGGAGACGCGGTGTGGCCGACACCACTCAATGTGTCGGTCTTTTGTTTCAAAAAGACATCATTTTAAGTGAAAATCATCAAGTGACATACGAAAAACCGACCAAAGGCATTCGGACTGTGTCGATACTTTAGAACAAGGATCCATGGGTCGTATGTGACGTGTACGAGTCAATCCCGCCTCAATACGAGGAGCAGTGTGGCCGACACCGTTCTAACTATGTATCTTTTGTTTAAAATGGACAGGATTATAAGTGAAAAGAACAACTGGCATACGCAAAACCGACCAAACGCATTCCGAATCTATTGATAATTTATCACAACGATCCATCAGTCATATGTGACATGTACGAGCCCACTCGGGCTCAATCCGAGTCGCGGTGTGGCCGGGATCAGTCTAAGTGACTCTCTTTTGATTAAAATGGACATCATTTTAAGTACATACGGAAAACCGACCAAACGCATTCGGTTTCCGTTGAAACTTTATGAGAACGATCCATGGGTCATATGTGAGGTGTACGAATCATCCCCGCCTCAATCCGAGGCGCGGTGTGGCCAACACCGCTCTAACTGTGTCTGTTTTGTTTAAAATGGGTAGGATTATAGGTCAAAAGAACTGGCATACGCAAAACCGACCAAACGCATTCGGTTTCCATTGAAACTTTAGGAGAATGATCCATGGGTCATATGTGACGTGTACCAATCATCCCCGCCTCAATCCGAGGCGCGGTGTGGTCGGAACAACTCAAAGTGTATGTCTTTTGTTTCAAAAGGACATCATTTTAAGTGAAAAACATCAACTGGCATACAGAAAACTGGCCAAACGCATTCGGATTGTGTTGATACTTTATGACAACGATTCATGGGTCATTTTAGACGTGTAAGAGTCAACCCCGCCTCAATCCGAGGTCGTCCGCTATGAATTTGACCGTTTGACGCCTGTTTTGGCCGTTTATGACACCAGAACTGCGTTGTCGGTCACCGCGTGCACACGGCACGTCCAATTGACGTGCCATCTGATCAACCACTTCATAAATCACTCACCCGTATTTGTCGTCTGATTTCAGGCCATTCTGAAATCATTCGGCCCATTTGGACCCCCCTCACGCGCGTTTACGAAGCGCGCGCATCACTTAAAACACGAATATTGAGCCGTACCGCGCAAACCGCACGTCCGATTGACGTTCCGTCTGCGCGTACACATCACGAATAATAATTATAATGTTTCCCGGTGGTTTCAGGTCAATCCTAGGTCGGCCGCTATGAATTTGACCGTTGGACGCCCGTTTTGGCCGTTTATGACACCAGAACTGCGTTGTCGGTCACCGCATGAAAACGGCACGTCCGATTGACATGTCGTCTGCTTGAAAACTTCAGAAATCACTGTCCTGTATTTTTCGTCTTATTTCAGGCCATTCCGACTTCGTTCGGCCCATTTGGACCCCCCTCACGCGCGTTTACGAAGCGCACGCATCACTTAAAACACGAATATTGAGCCGTACCGCGCAAACCGCATGTCCGATTGACATTCTGTCTGCGCGTACACGTCACGAATAATAATTAGAATGTTTCTCGGTGGTTTCAGCTCAATACGAGGTCTTCCACTATGAATTTGACCGTTGGACGCCCGTTTTGGCCGTTTATGACACCAGAACTGCGTTGTCGGTCACCGCGGGCACACGGCACGTCCGATTGACGTGCCGTCTGCTCGACCACTTCAGAAATCACTCACCCATATTTTTCGTCTGATTTCATGTCATTCCGACTTCATTCGTCCCATTTGGATCCACCTCACGCGCGTTTACGAAGCGCGCGCATCACTTAAAACGCGAATATTGTGTCGTACCGCTCAAACCGCACGTCCGATTGACGTGTCGTATGCGCGTACACGTCACGAATAATAATTAGAATGTTTCAAGGTGGTTTCATCTCAATCTGGAGACGCAGTGTGGCCGGCACCACTCAAAGTGTCCGTCTTTTGTTTCAAAAGGACGTCATTTTAAGTGAAAAGCATCAACTGGCATACGGAAAACCGACCAAACGCATTCCGAATCTGTTGATAATTTATCCCAACAATCCATGGGTCATATGTGACGTGTACGAGCCAACCCGGGATGAATCCGAGTCGCGGTGTGGCTGGGATAAGTCTAAGTGGCTCTCTTTTGTTTAAAATGAACACCATTTTAAGTACATACGGAAAAACGACCAAACGAATTCGGTTTCCATTGAAACTTTAGGAGAACAATCCATGGGTCATTTGTGACGTGTACGAATCAACCCCGCCACAATCGGAGACGCGGTGTGGCTGACACCACTCAAAGTGTCGGTCTTTTGTTTCAAAAAGACGTCATTTTAAGTGAAAATCATCAAGTGACATATGAAAAACCGACCAAAGGCATTCGGACTGTGTCGATACTTTAGCACAAGGATCCATGGGTCGTATGTGACGTGTACGAGTCAATCCCGCCTCAATCCGAGGAGCGGTGTGGCCGACACCGTTCTAACTGTGTATCTTTTGTTTAAAATGGACATGATTATAAGTGAAAAGAACAACTGGCATACGCAAAACCGACCAAACGCATTCCGAATCTGTTGATAATTTATCACAACGATCCATCAGTCATATGTGACATGTACGAGCCCACTCGGGCTCAATCCGAGTCGCGGTGTGGCCGGGATCAGTCTAAGTGGCTCTCTTTTGATGAAAATGGACATCATTTTAAGTACATACGGAAAACCGACCAAACACATTTGGTTTCCGTTGAAACTTTAGGAGAACGATCCATGGGTCATATGTGAGGTGTACGAATCATCCCCGCCTCAATCCGAGGCGCGGTGTGGCCAACACCGCTCTAACTGTGTCTGTTTTGTTTAAAATGGGTAGGATTATAAGTGAAAAGAACTAGCGTACGCAAAACCGACCAAACGCATTCGGTTTCCATTGAAACTTTAGGAGAACGATCTATGGGTCATATGTGACGTGTACCAATCATCCCCGCCTCAATCGGATTCCACATATAATTGTCATCTAAATTTTAAATTGAATTATATATGAATTATGTATGTTTATGAATTGTAATTTAATTATGGATGTGTATAGTTTTAGGATCCATTATATGTTAAATGTGTATGAATTTGTTCGTAATTGTATATGTATGTTTTATTTTATTACAGGTACAATAGTTGGATCGAAAATGAGGTGAAAATGAGGCCTGATGAGATGAGAGGTGCCTGATGTACATGGGAGAGGGTCTGTGCAAATTGCAGGCTGCTGCAATTTGCAGCATAGGGTATGCCAACGGTTTTAAACCGTTGGCATATAATCCTAAATAAGTTTTTACCAACGGTTCAATGAACCGTTGGTAAATATCTCTTTTCCCAACTATTTAGAACCGTTGGGAAAGAGTTCACCCATGGAAAACTATCCCAACGGTTCTTCAAAACCGTTGGGATAGTTATGGTATATTTGGTTTTCCCAACGGTTTGGGAGAAACCGTTGGGAAAAACTATCCCAACGGTTCACCAAACCATTGGGATAGAGTGCCTTCTGTCAGCCTACCCCAATGGTTTCCAGCAAACCGTTGGGAAAGGTTTTCCCCACGGCTTGCTTCCCTACGGTTGGGAGAACCGTTGGTATATCATATACCAATGGTTTGAGGGGCTTTCCCAACAGTTGTGAACCGTTGGGAAATAGTGTATTTCCAGTAGTGTGTGATAAAAATAATTTTAAATGATATATAATTAGAATTAAAATTAGAGGAATCATGGTAACCTTAAAAAATTTGTGAAGGAATTATATTTTCTGCAACATGGACGTTTACTATGTTTTGGGGAACTAAATTAGAAATATATAGAATGATCCAATAGAGTAGAATGTTAATTTTTTTATATTTTGTAAATATTGTGTTTTTGGTGTTGAAATAAAAATGGTTTCATGTTTTTTGTATTAAATATACTTAAACCAAATAGGCTGATGATGTCATATTGATAAATTATAATTTTGTTTTGTTATTGAAAATTATGTGTGCACATCACCATAAAACTAAATTGTTTATATTTTAAGATTTATTCTGTTTTTATTTTATTTTCATTCAATAAATTCATTGTGTTTTAGTAATTGATATATTTTCAAATTTTAACATGTGATTATTTTGGATCCCATTATAATTGAACATTATAACTAAGGTTAAAAAACTATATAAGTGGAATGATATTTAATAAAACATTCATTAATAAATAGAAATTGATGTGGTATGAAAATTTTTGAATGTTCATCCATTCTTGTATAGTACATTAACATAAAAGATCATTTTTTTTATGAACTAACATGTTTACAGATTTATGAATGGTATGGATATGGTTAACTGAATGGGGTATGTGAATTATAATTGGGTTAGTGATAATTGATGGTAATGGTTTTTAATAAACTTCATAGAGGATTTCAAGGTACAAATGGGAACTAATAGGAACACTACATATATATATTGAAATAGATATGTAATGAATTTTGTTAAATAAATATGATTTTGTTAATTTTTACAGAATTATTTATGGAAGTAGTGTAAAGAGTGAAAAAAATGATTATTGGGTGTGTTTTATAACATCACTTTAAAAGTATATGGGTCAAATAGGTTTGGGATAATCATATTATAGAAATATTTATGGACATTCCATGCAATACATGATCCTATGAATAAAGAAAAGATTATCTAGGGTTTTTTTGGATTAAATTAAATTATTTTGGATAGTTTTGTTGTTAAGGATAGAAATATAAATTATTGTATTTTCTACCGCATAGATTCATGGAAGTTTTCAATGATAAAAGTTTTAATTTATAAATTTTGAGGTTATGAAGTATTTAAAAAACATTTGTTATTGTTGAATCATATAACTATCATGAATAGATCTCATTAATGTATTTATTTTGATCTAGTGGTTAATATTTTCAACCCTAACATCCTAATGTTCATGGTTACTTAATAACATTTGTACTAGATGAAACTGATTGCATATGAAATGATTACAAATTTTAGGACAGAAAAAGATGATCCTTAGACTTCAGTGAAAGATTCTTGGGAGAAAATAAGTCTGGATATGATAAAAGAGGCCAATTATTATATGAAGACTCAAATGGTGGATGTGGGAGGTCCAGATACTCTATTGGGTGCATCATATGTTGAGGTGTTGTACCAAGGGAGTGGTATTTGTGTTGGAGGTCAAGAAGGGGTTTTTAATTAACCTAGGGTGAGTAATTATATAGGTTTTAATTTCTTGAGTAAAGGATTAGTGTGGGGAAGACTTTATCAAGGCATGTCCTAGTAGGGAAGTGGAAACAGCTGAGTTGGTTAATCACTTTGAACAATTGACGATTGAGGATATCACATAGGAGTTTGAGGATGATCTAATCTGTCCCTTCATGGATGGGTAGAATTTCTTCTGGAGGGAGTCTAGTGAAGTTGAAATAGATGATGTGGTTATGGGTGATAGGCCTCTAAGACCAAGTAGAAACGAGATATGGAAGGGAATCCGTAATATAAGAATGATTAATCCCTTTTCCACTTCTAATAGAAACAAAATCAACAAAAAAGATGATAGAAAATAATACATAAAATTATGACACTTGTCTATAGAATAATTTAGGTGATGTGATTGAGGAATCATTGTAATTTCTTATGATCTTGAAAGAAACTGTGGTTGAACAGGTTATGTCCCTAAATGCTGCTAAAGAGGAAGCTACCAGAATGATGAGTAGGTCATTAAGGGTGGCTCTTAATGAGGAGCAACATTCTTGGATCAACAAGAAGGACCTCACCCTAGATGGTGTATTAAATAATTGGATGTTAATCCTTAAGGAGTACATCATATACTATGACATGTTGGCCTTTCTGTTTGAAAACCTCCTAATTGATGAACCTGACACTTAGGTAACCAATATCTCTTGAAAATTGCATTGGAAGATTAAATCTGGTGGGATTAAATTTTCCTTCAAGGGTAGTATTATTTCATTTTTAGATTGAACTCATGTTTTCAAAAAAAAATCATAAATGTGTTTAAATAATAAACTTTTAATTTTTAGACAATATGGATGGAATAAATGACGATTAAACAATTACATACATATAATAATATGGTGTTAAAACTATACCATAGATATCATAACTAATCAAATAACAATATGGAAATCAATAACTAGTATCATAATTATGGAATGGATAATATCATAAGACATAAACATTACATCAGTGCCTTGTGGTAAGACGTCTTATAAAAATGGTTAATGCCTTATCCAAACAACCAGCATACTTTGTCCTTTGAGACCTACCAATGAATCAAAGGGCTCTAGCAGTCCCCACCAATCACTCATTTAGTCTAATTAATTCCTCATAATAATGGTTTGAAGAAAAATAAATCTAAAAATTCATATTCAAAATACAGCATTCCAAATGTCAATAATTTACCCAATAAATAAACATAATTACAAAAAATCAATTGTAATATAATAAATTATATCAAAACTAGTACACCCAATTTCAATATAATCATAAACAATATGAAATAATTATATGTATGGAATCATAACAATATCTACACAGTTTATTGTTTTAAAAAAATATGGTTTTTTTCATTGATTAATAAACGTTCCCTAAAAAATTCATTAAAAATATTCTTGATAAAAACTAGAAAATTGAATAATATTTAATACCATATTATTTTTAGAAAATAATGGATATATGAAAAAGATTATTAAAATCATTGATATGTTATGGTGTAAAGAAATTGTTTCTTCTAATATATTTTAAAATAAAACATTCATTTAACATTTTTGTTAAAAGTTAAAAGTACATTGTTCCGAAAATAGTTAGAGGATCCCTTCTCAATCATTTTATAATAATTAAATAATGATCAAAATTAATATATAAATCATTAATATAATTTTTAAAATATTCTTGAATATATATTTAATAATCATGTATATGGAAGAAATTGATTTTTGAAAAAACAGAACAACATTTTCAGTTTGACTTAACAACATTATCTCAATCATATTGATAACAAAATTTTAATAAAATTTAACTATTACATGAACTGGTAATGAATAATAGTTTTAGAATAAAATATATTTGTTTTGAGGTAATAATAATATACAATTTCCCAATAGGAGACTTAATCTTAAACTATCTCGAATAATGATAAGACTGTGAAATAAACCCTTACCACATTGGTGTCATTTGAATGTTAACACCCTTCAAAGAAATAAATTTCAAAAAAACATTAAATATGATTACTATAATAATATTAATGATATAACCTATGAAATGGATAGTATATACAATATATAAAAATAAATTAGTGCATAATACCCAATGTGTCTCAATGGAGTGGATATTGAGATGAAATCTATTACAAAAATCAAACTATTTATGTGAGAATTGATTAATTATTATACAATTTATAGAAAATTTAAATAAACATAAAAAAGTTTAATTAAAACATTAAATAATCATTTTTCATTATACACATAATCATTAAAACATTAATGGAATGGATAATGTGATATGACATAATGAATTAAATTGAGTTATGAGACCCCTTACTGAATATTAACATTCATGGAATATACCCATTGATGAAATTATTTGAATTGAAACAAAAAAATCATGATTTAGAAAAAAAATATTATATAACATGTAAAATTATAAAAATATACACCATATAAGTTAAATTAATTTCATTACAATAAAATATTCCTTAATAAAATGAAATTGAGACGTATTCTCTTACCTCATGTTAGACTCTCTTCATATGTATATGAATGTCTTCTATAAAAAATATTGATTTATTATAAATCAATTATACAAAAATAATAATATAGATATTACCATATATGATTACATTATTATCTTTCATCATTTATTTATTAAAAATTCTTTGTTAAAATCAATATTCTGGGCAATAACTACATCGTTTTTCATACAAGTTTCGGTTTGATGGTTCCAATAAATATAATTTGATAATGGTTCAATAATATCAAAAATTTATCCATGATATAATTATAATATAAAGTCATTATAAATTTATTTCATGTAATCAAAACAGTTAATAGAAATAAATATTAATTACGTTGTTTATTGAGAGGCTTTACCGTACGTACATAGAATGTAGTTTTCACTTTTCAATGGACAAAATGAAAGAAAGGTGAATAATAATTTATATTTAACAAAAAATTATTACATCATATATATCAAATATTTTTACTAAATCCATCCTTATTACCATCTACAAAAATCATATATTAAATGGTATCACATTGCTTCATGGAGGTGGTAGTCCACTTGTACACATGAGAATAGTTTTCCTTTTCTAAAGGATGGGAATGAGAGAATATATATTTGATATTATAATTTTGAAATCATAATTATTTAATAAATATATTATAGACTAATTTTTTATCATATTTATAACCATCCATGTAAACTGGTGATGAAACCAAAATTACACCACTATATGGAGATGGTAAAACATATATACACATTAGTGATGTTTTCACTATTAATAGTATGGAAAAGAGATTGAATTTGGTTTTATCATTATCATAATAACACACACACATATATATATATATAATGATGCATGATTTTTAATTTTAGGATGTTTACAACACCTTAATGGTAACTATAAGAAGAAATAAACATGATAGTGTCAATAAAGATAATTGACGTTTCATTGGGAAACCTGCTTTTGATCATTTCTTATGGAACCTATGGTAGGTAATTTGGAAAATACGGTACCTCTATAATGTAGGTAAGACATTTTATATAGTATTTGTTAGGGTATGGTTTATATATATTGTATAATAGGTTCTGAATAAGTTAATGATAGGGGGTCCTTTTATAAGGGATGGAAAGAACAAGACAATAATTACTATAAATATTTATATATAATTAATTCATTCTAGGATAAAATGAATCCAAATGGACAGATATTTGATCCAATTGCATCATATTGTTTAAATATTATATTACAACCAAATTTTGAGAGTTTTATGTGGTATTATAATATTTATATTTTGGTTTAACCCCTTAGATACAATATTTAACCATATTTTCAATAATGTATTTCTCCTCTATGGGAGGTTATAATATAAATATTGAGATGAAATATTTGTCATATATATAAATTGGATGAAATTTTAGGTTACATAATATCCACCTTTTCTTATATAATTATTTTTTATATATTTAGAAATTTTCATGAAATATTATTTAGATAAAATTTCATTATTTAAAATTTGTAACTATTCAGTTAATTTGAAATAATGGTCATAAAGAAAAAGAAAAAATTAAAATATAATATTTTAAAACAACATTACGATATCATATTCATCTACAAAAATTAACACAATATCTCCCACTATTTGTAAAACATGTAATATTTTAAAAATTATTTATATTATTTTTCTATTAATTGAATAAAAAATGTTTCAACTTTGGATAATAATTTAATATAATTATATAATACCTAAAAATTATAAATAAATTAAAATAATTAAATATAAGTACATTCTTCTCTTAACATTGATTTTTATTCCTTCAGAAAATTTTTTCCAATGTATAATCATATGGGATATTTAAAACTAAGAGAGTAATTTTTTAACTTTATGTGATTTCAATATTATATTGGTCATTTCATGGAAAAGTTTCCATTATAAAACTAAAACTAGAGATTATGTTAATAATGGATTAATTAAATTTACCAAATAAGTATAAAGATTAAAAACTATAACCATATCACTATGTTTTAACCGAGATTAATCTCATTTACTATTTACAGTGGTGAAAATTTTTATTATGGTTTCAATTCATATTGGTAGAAGGTTTCAATTAATATTTATAGAAAATGAATGGTTAATATCTATAAAATTTAAACCAAATTACTCTATAAATGTAATATATTTTATCATATAAAATTTATATAATTTCAACAAATTATATTTTAAATAAACATTCAAAACATGATGAAATAATATTTTTAATAAAAATATTTCTTTATTCTAAAAGTGATTTTATGAAAAATCAATCATGAAATTGATTAAAATGAATATAATTTTATTATTAATAATTTAAAAGAACAAAAATATGTTTCAAATATTTTTTAATAAAAAAATTATCTTTCTAAATGAAAAATAAAAATATTATTTTCATTAAAAATGATATTTTTCACTGTCCACTAGAAAATCTGTCTTTTAAAAAAATATGAAAATTTTACAGTATGATAATATTGATATACTTATTTAGAAATGATATATTTTAATGAAATAAATTTTATATATGTTACAAAAAATAAATAACAATATATTCACACCAAAATAAATAAAAATATTTTTTATGAAAATATATTTCTGAAGCGTAAAATATCTTTACCGAAATTTGGATAGTAATTTCCTAATAATTAATCAATATTTATTTATTGATTATGTCTTATATATATATATATATAAATTAATTTAGTTAATAGTATTTATAACATCCAATTAAATGTCTTATGAAAAAAATTCATATTAATATAATAATATTATGTAGTCTGTTAAAGCTTTTTTTGCGTGTCATATAAAATATCGATCCAAATTTTATTCTTTTAAGATATCATGGTGTTACATTCCCCCACCCTTTAACCTGATTATATTTAATAATAAAAATTTGAACACATCCGTAGTGATTAAGGGTTTGATATTTGGAAAATCCTTTTTCAGAAAATCCACATCCTAAAAAATGATAATAAAATATCCTCTTGAATAGTTGAAAATTTAAATAAAATTGGAATTTAGAGTGACCCATATAATGGGTTATAGATAGGATATAAATAGTGTAATGTGAATATATAGACATGAAAGAAAAATATAATGTCTATATAATGATTAAAATTGATGGTAATCATTGATCAAAATAAATTTAGTGTTCATTAGAAAGTTCAAGACCATGAATCAATAAATCTATTTGTATTAAAAAACAAACTCAATTCATTGGAATTGAAAATAATAGGTATTTTTTTAGGATCCTTTTCCAAGAATTGAGGTATTATTTTACCATCTTATGTAAGAACATATGAAATAATATTTATTTGTGTGCACTTTTATCCTTTGGTTGATCATTGATCAATTTCCATATCATTTCTAACTATATGAAAATCATATTATAATTCCACGGATCGGGTGACACTAAAAAAATTCCCCATTCCATTTTTTAATATGAGCTCAAGTTCACCTACTCATATGAAAACGGTTTCCAACTAGTTGCGAGCGTCAAATGTGGAACTGTGAGTCAAAAATACCCCCATATAATATTGAAAACCCAAAAATAAATAACCAAGAATCATACGCATCAAAGTACAAGGAAATAATTAATAAACTAAAAGTGAAACATTATATATTAAAATTAGATTAAATAGGGGCCCAAATGGCCATATTTAATATATAAACAACCTCCTACTATGCAGGTTACATAAAATACCAAAATAAAGAAAACTACCCATAGGATATATTATACCATCCTGCCAAACCCATCACATCATCTGATACCACTCAAGAAATCCTAATCAACCAAACAATACACAACATAAGAATTATTCCAAACATACTCGTGCAATAAAAATTTATGAGATGTTTGGGTACCTAAGTTCAATGGTGACCAATAAGTGTGACTGTAAAACATAATAGGATTATACAAATAATGCATAAAGAAAATACAAGTCATTACAACCACACTTTATGGAGAAAGAAAAAACTATAGACAACAAGGTAAATTCATTTTGTTTTATTTGATAAAGTGAAATTAATCACACATATTATTAATTATAGATATTAAACATTTCTATTATAATCCTCATTCAAAACCAGCTATCTAATCCTTATATATAAGGGGTCATAGGATTGAAAACATGGATCATCAGTCCATGTATCCAATCGAGATCTGGTACTCAAGGTCTATTCATCCCAACCACAAGGTTATAAGTAGGAAAAAAGGTCATCAGTATATGAATCCAATCATGACTCAGAACTCCATGTATGACCATCTCATCATTTTTTTGGAATTTCATTTTTATACCATTAAAGTTAGTAATTCCATGTTATTCCTACAAAAAATATTGTGCAATGCGAATCCTAGAGCATTATTATAGCAAGACAAAAAAAACTGGCTAGTAGAACATTATCCCATCATCCAAAAACCATTAGTCACATGTTAGAAAATATATATCATCATTCTATGTATCCAATTGATATTCATCAAAAACATATTCGACCAACCCCAATCATTTCACATTAAATCATCACCATTTGTTTCCAAACATCCAACGTTCATTACTTCAATCATATAAAACAAAAATTCCCAATTAACACATTTCATCATTTACCCAATTATATGATCACTTAATGTTCACCAAACCATTTAATAATTAAAAATAAAAATTTACCCATTTCCATTTCGTTAAATAATCACAAGATTTCTCATTGTCCAAATAGACCTTTAAATAAACACAGGGCTTAAAAAATCAACCAATTTTTAAATTTTTAAAAAAAATAATAAACAAAATTATTAAATACATGGATTCCACTCTTTAAAAATGGTTCATCCTATTTTAATTTCCATGAATGTTCCAAGACCTTCATATTCTATGAAAACCATTTAATGACATATCATATCATTTTCACTAAAAATTCTAACACACACTCAATTATAATCAACATTTGAAATCCATTTAAACCCCAATTTTATAAAAAACTTAGAGGCCAAAACCTCATTTCAAGACAATAAATACTTTAATAAATATATTTCCCATTTGACACAAAAAACTTATTCAAGGACAAATGAAAAAATTTAAAACCATCTTGAAATCCTCATATGAATTTCTGTAAAACCTTACCATATACTATCATTCCAAAGAATCCCTTTACCACTCCACTTCACCATTTCTCTAAAATAGAACACCCCATAGGTGACTGTGGGTTATGTATTTTAAACACACACGTATCCCACTAAATCTATTGAAGGTATCAACTATTAGTTTAAGGAATCCACATAAATTACATAAACCAATGATGAAAAAAACAACACTTCATATTTAAGGTACACCCAACATATACATGTAAATCAATTAACCAGAGTATGGCTAAAGATCTTAGACCATATATATCATTTTTAAATATTTTGAAAACATGTTCAATTCATTGAGGCCTTTCCAAAGTCCTCTCATGTATCATCTATACATGTACAAACCCCCACCAAGATTTTCACCTCAACTCAGGACCTAGTATCTCACCAAGCAACCAAAATTTAATAATTATTAAAAATATAATTAATTAATAAATTAAAACCCAATGTTTCATAATACTAAAAAAATTACTCGGTCAACCAAATCTTACAAAAATTTCATTAATCTCTTCCAAGAGGTCCATACAGACATCCTACACCAATCTTATGAATAATCCATAAGATTATATACCATTTCCAAACATAAATATATTAATTTAGTTGGGGAAACTAAAGAAAAAAATTTATGACAACATATCTTAATGAGACACCATGAAATGATGTGAATAATAATTCTCAAGATCTCCTACAATAAATAAAAATAAAAGGCCCATCATCCTTTTCCAATTTCCCCATGAATTTGTGAAATCAGAATTCAATCCCAAAACCCACATATCTTTAAATTATATGGAACTAAGGGAAGTTAGAAATTGGAGATGGAAGAAGTTAAATATCAACATAAATGATTAATTGAAACCATGAATGCACCCTAAATAGAATGGTTGATGAAAGAAGAAGAGGGTTGGGAAACCCTTGGTTTGTGTGAACCTAATGGAAGATTAGGCGGGTATGGTGGCTAAAAATACATAGGGGTGTTTTTTTTAATTTCACCAATTCTAATGAATGATGGGATGTTGTGTGGTTTGGTTGCATGATTTCCTAAAATAATCATCAACCATGTGGTTTTCTCTATCAAAGTAAAATACCTTAATGGGGTTTGGACTCATTGTTAGACAAAAAAGGATAAAAAAAAGTTCACACCCCTAAAAAATAACACATATTACCCACATGGTTAGGATAATAGTTTTACAAAACATGCACCAACCATGCTGTCATCCCTACATCTCATCAGCAGAATGGAGCATTGTTTTTTTTTTGAAACCTTTCATAGGTCACGTGCCAAGATCCAGAAAATTATCATCCTCATACAATTTCCCATTATACACAACATGTTTTTCTTTAACCATGAGTTTAACATGAAACACAACCTTTCTTAGTTAAAAAAACAAAAACACCCCGAGCATAATGTTTTCATAACATTTCCCCACAAATGTGAAAAACAATTGTGCATCCTAGGAAGAAATCTCCAACACATATAAAACATAATATAAAGACATTGGATACCTTATAAAGATCCGAAATACATTATGATAAATAAAATATTCTTAAAAACTCCATTTTTAGACATTTTAACCCTATTCAATCCAGTCTGAATTTTGATTCAAAATTTGACCCATCTAGTATGATGAAATTTAAATTCCTTCATAAATTTTGAACCCATATGGATGCAGGATCGTACAAACCTCGCCACCATATACTTATCATCCATGAGAATCCCTAGTGTTCTTATATGTACACCACCTCACCAATATTGTTCAACAAATATTATCCAACAACCTCATCAAGTCCCTCAATTGATGAAAACACCATGCTAACACCTGTAATCAAACCTAAAACACCATGATGGAAGTTATCTAATCCCATCCAATAGACAAATTGATTAAAACATAACCTAATAATTCATCCGGATATGGTGCTCCCCACCATAAACTTCATTTTATAACCACAATCTTTCAATTATAAATACCCTTTACACTAGTAAATCCCAATAGAATCTAAAATCCATCTCTAACTAAGTTCTAGAAGTTGTTCTCTACATATCATGCTCCCAGACCAATGATAATTCCAATCATCTTCAGCATATGTCTTCATCGCTGAAAATTAACCAAAGAGGATTCATACCCACCATCCATGCAAAAAATAAGAAAATAACTTATTTTCATCATATTCAAAACTCAAACCCTAAATACCCTATATTCCTAAAAAACACTAGATATAGATTTTAACCATCCAAATCTATGTTGAGTGCTAAAACAATTCATAATATCCTCAGTTGACTCATCCAAAAACACCTTGTTCTAAGTACTGGTTGGTCATCCTCTTACATTATAAAAATGAATTCACTCCTAAATGAAATTCCCAACCGCCTAATCATGCTCAATAGATTTCAGAGCTGAACCCCAGAGAGATTCCTCATTCATATCCCTTATTGACTGAAAAAAAAATTAATTCCCTACCACAACAATCAATACACCTCAACGTTTTTTCATTAGGATTATGGTGACGCCAGAACTGACCCATTATGAGATCTTTACAATGGTGAACCTTCTTCAACAAGAGTCACACCTCCTCATCCAATGCATCACTCCCTACAATATGATTGCTTTTTTCGTATTATCATTCAAACAAATATAACTACCATGGTTGCGCTCTAACATATATTTTCCCAATAATTGAGCGTTGTTATATCACTCATTACATATCAAAAAATCCACTATCATCCATTTCCATAATCTGAGAATGAATACCATGATATTCACCAACGTCTCTCTAATCACAATTTCCTCACTCATAGAAGGATGATTGTACACTACCACCATATGAATTCTTAAACACCACTCTACACACACAACCCCTCAAGAAACCATTTTTATATAAAAAATGATATTTAGATAAATTTTCATATATCTAATTCTCTCTTAGTGTACTAAATACAATTTCATGATATTGGGAATGATTGTATCTAAAGTAAGCTAATTCCAAAATGTTAATCACAAATACCACCTCAAGAGAATATATTTATGAAGAATCCTCTTACTAAAAGGGCATTTCAAACACATTAAAGAATTTTGGGCCTCTCTACTCACAATCATGTCATCATACCCATAATAGTTCTTCACCTACAAATGTATATCCACAATACAACACAAAATGTCACCACATTTTCCTACATTCATGATTCCACGATCAAATAACTGTTACATTCTTGTGTGTAAATCAACTACATTACTTGTTTATTACTATAATGTGTTTCATCCCAGGATAAATAGGTTCACAATCACTATCCAATGGATTGTTCAATATTTCATACTAATCTCATAAAAATCATTCTTGGTGCTTCCCAAAACTAAAGGAAACCCATGCACCAAAACCACTTACTTGGTAACTCAAAAACATGATCATAATTCATAATTACAATAAGATCATCAATTAATTCTCCAAATCCTCATAAAAACATATTTATATATCTTGTTTGGGATCTTAACTAGTCCCTAACTCAGAAACCGCATTCTCCCCTGAAGTATTGACACTCAACATTCATTCCATTTTGAGGAAACTAGTCATATCCTCATGTTTCATGAATTAAACATGCCTGGTCTATGTCAATTGTATGTTCATCTTCCAAAGAAATCATGCACTTAAGGTCCAACTCAAATCCACTAAGAACATACTTCCTACACAACTGTCACTCATCCATGGCACCCAATCATGACTAGCCCTCTATAAAACGACCACAAAGTTAAACAATAAGCACTATCAAGTGCTCTTATGATAACCGAAGGCATCCTATATTCCAAAACCATATAATAGGTTCCACCTATCATGTATTTTATTCAAAAAAAACAAAATCAATCTTTACCACATGCACCAAGAATCACACAATATTATACCAACCCCTCTCATGGGTTATCAACAAAAACAATACAAAATTGATCCCATGATCCAGAGTCACAACAAAAAGCATATCAGATCCAACCACCCAGGGTATACACCACCACATGTAAAGGAAAAAAAATACAGTACAACATCAATAAGTCAAAATTCCCTCCTCTAAGTTTTCACATTATAAAGGTGTCATATAACTACCAACCTCCCACAACTAGGATTCGCTTCAACTCTATGAATTCTCACATCAATTTGCTTCTAAGGGGTGCCAAACATACAAAAAACATAATTAAAAAACATCCCACAAGGGGTATATTGATCCATTAAATATACTATACCGATTCAATAGGTTCACTATACCATCCATGCATGAGGAAATCACTATAATCATTATCAACAAGTGCCTGAAAAATATCCACAAGTATTTTTAAAAATTAAATCCGTAAAATCGCACAATATCATTCCTATAATAGGTGGATCCTACATGTGTATCATGATGCATGAGAATCCTCATTAATATGAAGACCAAGAGTCAAAACCAACTGATAAGCATCTTGGAAATATCCAAATTCAAGAAATCCATTATTATTTATCAAATCCAAACAACATATGCATCACTAAAAAGTAAAATCACATTCAACCATAACATCACAGACCAGAAAATCAATCCAAATCAATGGTAACCTAGATTTTATAGCAGAATAAGTGTTCATCACATTGTAGTGCAGTATCCACCTCAATATCTGACACATTCATATATCTTGGGTCTAAAAACCCGTAAATACCGGAAATTTCCAGGAAATTTTTTTCTTAAATCATTTGGAATATTACAAGTCTGCAGTTTCTGATGGCGCCTGATTCTGAGGCCCAGTGTTCCCATAATCTATTTCTAAAGTTTTGTTTGTGTACGTTCAGTAAACGTACGTGCGGGTTTTCTATCTTTTAAAATGGTGCTCGGAATTGAAATTTGAGGGCACCTATGAACTCGCAGCACCGATATTCACATAAGGATACCTTTACCGCAGTTGCATTTGGTCGGGAGTAGAAGTTTTATTTTGGGGTTTCATACTAAATTAAATAAAATTGTTGTGTACGGAATTTTAATTTTTAAAGGTGGTGGTTAAATCCACCAAAGGGTGGTTGGAGGTGGGGGCCACACCCCACATAACCTCCCATGGGAGGATAATGTTTGATGTGGCCCACACAAGCACCTAACCCCCCTTTAACCCCTTAAACCTTTGGGCTTCCCATTAATGTTCCAAATCATCCATGTTTTAAATTTATGAAACCATTGAAATTATTTCCAAAACATGGAAAATTAATTAAGTGAATCAATTAATTAATTGTTCATGTGTTTGAAATATTTTGAAAGGCATGGAAATATTATTATAATATTGGGAGCCTGTTATTTCATTCGCATTGGAAAATATTCTATTAGGGGAGGTTCTGAAGAATTAGAAGAAAGGTGTTCCTCTCTCGACGAAGAACACTGTTCTTCAATGAATAACACCATTCTTCAACGAAGAACATCTCTGATGAAGAATGTGAAAAACTTATCCAATGACTCTTCCTCTTCAGACGCACCCTGATGTCAACGGAATCGGCGTCTGTATTCTGTGACGGTCGACCTCTGCGATGCTCATCTTCCGCGGCTCGTTGACGTGCAACATTCTTTAAATCGAGGTAGGGGTTTTGAATAATTTTAAGTGAATAAATTATCTCATTATTGTCGAATCCTTTGGGATGTCTTTGGCCAACTGCTATCGCCTAACGTGGAGGGAGCGGGCCAAACAAACACAGCTCGACGACCCTCCATTGAACCTTGTTTTTATTCGCGATGGAGGCGGAGATGGAAGAGGTGGCGGTGACCGGAGTTGATGACGACTGAAGGAGGCGGCGGCAATGGCGGTCCTGCACCAGCCCGTTAAAGGACCACACCACCGGGCGCTGCGCGGGTAGAGGAGACCGCGGCCCGCAACCAGGCCGGTTGGCCGAAGAAGAACTGGCCGGTCTCATGACTGGCCAGGCTGGAAGAACTGGCTGGCTAAAGCCGGCAGCGCTGTGAATAATCGCGGCCCGCTTCTAAGGGCCGCTTTGGCGGGTAAACTGGCCGGCAAGCAGCCGGCCAGGTTGAAGAAGGCCACGGCACCCGAAGGTGCCGTGTGACAGAACAACGGCCCACCTGTACGGGCCGCTCGCGCCGGGGAAGACCAGCCGAGCAGGAGGGGAGGCGCTGCATGGTGCTTCCGTTTCAAAAAAACCGGGGGTCGCGCTCCCGGCTCCGTGTGGCTAACTGGCTGAAGTGGGGCCAGCCACGGGTCAAGTCGCGCCCCGTCGGGTCGCGTCGTGCCTCACTGGGTCGAGCCGCATTCCAACAGGTCGGGCCGCGTTCCACCTGGCTGAGCCACGCCCCATCTGGCCAGGCTGACCCCTCAGCCGGGTCGGAATCACCGAACTAGGTCGGGCCATCCCGCCAGCCCACTGGGCTTGACGGGTCGGGCCCGTTTCGATTAAACGAGAATATCTTTAAGGCCGCGCGTCGGAACGAGGTGCCGTCTACGGAATTGGGACACTTGCGCCGAGGCAGTACTTTTGCAATATTATAAGTTATTTTTGGAAAACTTTTAAAAACGTCTGGGTTTGGAATGAGCATAATTCCAACCAGGCCCCTAGAACGGAAAAGCCAATAACTATCAGACCGGGTGTCCGATCAACGCGTTGTCTTTCGTGTTGGGTTCCTTTTGATGAGACAAAACTTCGAGATACATCAAAGCTAGACTTCATGATAGATTATGTATCGACCCCTTTGAATCGAGGAGCGGACCCTCCCGGAATCAAGCGTGTTGTGTGCGGGAACCCTAGAGCTGGCTGCAACTGTGTCGACTACTGTACTAGAATCCCCTTTGGGTTCGACAGTGACGAATACTGTACTGGAATATTCCATGGGTTCGACAGCGATGACTAATGTTCTTGTATCATGTGTGGGTCCAGCAGTTTTACCTCTATACTTGTATTCAGTATGGGTCTGACAGAGTAGTTAGTCTTGTATCATGTGTGGGTCCGACAGCTTAGCTGGTCATGTATCCTGTGTGGGTCCGACAGCTTAGATGAATCAGTGAATACATTTGATCATTTTTATCGCTATATGAAATATGTATAACTATGTCATCTGAGTCTTAACTTTCAATCATTATCATCGATGTGGTTGACTTTACTTTCTATGTGGATTGGGTTGTGCTTGGGATCGAGAGATAGAGATGAACTGAGATTGATAACTTAGGTATATGAAGGGGAATATACCTAAGTAGGGTTGGTTGATACTTCGTGTTTGTATCTCTCTTATGTGGTTTATCCGTCGTGGATTCTGGGAGACCTTCGGGGGTCCCGGGGTCCCTAATGAGTATCGTATACTCACCCTTGCACGGGCTATGCCCGCACTACATTGTGTTGGATGTAGACGATAGACAGATATGATCGAGGTAGAGACTTGTAGAGCTGGACGGTACCCAGAGGTGGACCACTTGGTGAGAATTACATGGAGCGGACGGATGGACCTGAGGTGCTGAGGATTCCATATGTACCCACCCTTCAGGTGGGATTTCCGGAGCATGACTTAGTAGTTGCTATTTTACTTTACTGTAGTTGTACTAGCTTTTCAGTTGTGTTGTACTTACTGTTGGGCTTGTATTTTCGTCCCATTTCCTTTTAGCACTTACTTTTGTATATATAATTACTTAATTCTTTAGTCGCGTACTCTGTTGTGTTTGTTTTCTTTTATAAAGAAAATTCTTTCACAGTGTGGGGATTTACACGTTCGGTGCTAGTCACCGGCCCCTGGCCTATGGAAGGGGGGCTTGGGGTAGTCACGGCATGGGCCCTGAGGATGGGTCATGACAAATTGGTATCAGAGGAGTTGGTTCTACCGCAGAACTCATGACTCTGATCATTCATTTCTTTGAAGCAATAGTGTTAAGATTATTGAGTGTGGTTTTCAGTCTAGGGAGTCCAGTGTTGGTGCAGTGACCGACGTATCCATACACCAGGACCCTGACCTCTGATTTCCGACTCAGTGCACGAAAACACTGATTGCATGTGTGTTTCGAAAGTTTTCTTTGTGATTTATTTGAGTCAGCTCACCAGGTATACTATTTTGACCATGGCACACCTGTTTCTTTTCTGGATGGCCCCATGAAGGCAGCCAACTAGGGTTCAAAGTTATGTATGAGATGGAAGCCCACCGAGCAATGAGGCCTCGGTGTAGGGCCCCATCAAGCGGAGGCACCTACGGTACCACTACCCTCTGGGCTGTTGATACCACCAGCTCCATCAGCAGAGAGTGCATGCCACTTGAGTGTGTTGCACGAGTTCCAGCGACAGAGGCCGCCCAGGTTCCGCGGAGAGATGGACCCACAAGCAGCTGAGGATTGGCTGGAGGTTGTCGTCAGAGTTTTCATATTGGTAGGGACACCAACCGACCTTATGGTGATCCTAGCCACGATTCTCCTTCACGTATCAGTAGGTAGATGGTGGAGCCTGATTCTCCAGGTGCATGACGAGGCATCTTTACTATGGACAGACTTCAAGAGTCTCTTCCGCTCGGAGTCTGTTCCAGCCACCCTTCGTTCAGGGTGGATTGAGGAGTTACTACATCTGTAGCAGGGCAGCATGACATTAGCTCAGTACTTAGTGAGGTTTACTGACCTCTCACGCTACTCCACAAATATGGTATGGGATCCTTTCTTCAGGGCCTGGACCTTTGAGTAGGGACTCAGGCACGAGATCATGGCTTCGATGATTCCCCTCATCATTCTGACGCAGGTGGGGGTGCTGGAGCGAGCCCTTCTAGTGGAGAGCTTTCATGTTGAGCAGTCACCAGCGACGAGACCCATCGTAGGGTGACACGTAGTGGAGTCTTCTACAGCTGGCAGTAGACAATTGACACAGAGGATCAAGAGGACCAGGCCATCAGGTTGGAAACCTCAGGATATAGGTTCAGTTGTGTGGGGCACATGAAACAGAGCTAGGCTTATGAGGAGAAGGAAGTGCTATGCATGCGGCAGGTAGGGCCACATGGATTGTGACTTCCTAACCCACCATGAAGATGAGTAGTAGAGAGTAAAGGGACCTCCCAGGCAGAGGCAGATGTTTGGCTGTGGTGGTCCGTTGGGAGTAGGCGGACGTGGCAGAGGAGCTGGCCAAGCAGTGGGTGGTGGATGACATTTTGAGGCTCTACCTCCACCGCCACCAGGAGGTCCACCCCAACCATAGGGAGCTAGAGAAGAGAGGCGGTCTCAGCTCCAAGAATTCAAGTCCTATGACCACGGCGTACCTGAGATGATTCGAGGTACTATCTGTGTCTACTCCACCCTTGTTGCAGTACTTATAGACACAGGTGCGAGTCATTATTTTATTGTTGCTTCCCTTGTTTGGAGCTCGGAGATTCTGATGGAGCTGTTGGCTCGATCCTTACTGCTAGAGACTCCTACGGGAGAAGACTTGATGATTATGCACTAGTTCCGGCAGTGTGAGCTTACTCTAGGAGGCGGGAGTTTCGGTGGGGATCTTCTTTTAGTGGTGTCGAGGCCTTACGACGTCATCTGCGGTATTGACTGGTTATCTACAGTCTATACTCATATCGACTATATTAGGCGCAAGGTGTAGTGTGTCCGCACGGATGGGACCAGGTTCACCTTCACCGGTGGGAAGGGAGGCTTTGCAGCAAAGGATGGACTTGCACAGATGAGAGGGCATCCGATCACACATCAGTTGGCTAGTCTCATCCTCGGAGCGGTTGATGGGCAGAGTCCTAGTTTTCCTATTGTGGTGGATCAGTATGCAGTTGTTTTTCCTAATGATGTTCCAGGACTACCTACTCAAGTAGAGGTAGACTTTTACACTGACATGTACCCTGGGACAGCACCGATATCTACTCCAGCGTATCGGATGGATCCCACCGAGCTTCGTGAGTTGCGGGTATATCTGGAGGAATTGTAGGGGAAGGGATTTATCTGACCTAGTGTTTCACCCTGGGCTTCTCCGATTTTTTTCGCCAAGAAGGTGGATGGGAGTTTACGACTGTGTGTCAACTACCGTCACCTAAATCAGGTTACCGTGATGAACAAGTGCCCACTCTCGAGGATTAACGACCTCTTTGTAGGTTCCGGGCGCAGCGGAAGCACGTTGGTGGGTGTTCCCAACCTTAATTTTAGCGTTAAATGATGTTCAATCCGAGATCTGTCACGATATAAAACGCTAGATCTTCGGAATAGAATGAAGAATGAAAATGAAAAGAAGTGTCCCGGAAACCATGAGATAGGATCTTCATATGTTGGTTATAATTAATTTAATTAATTCATAAGAATTACCTCGATGGAATTCTTTCTTCGTTGGTGTCTCCAGTCACGATCCTGTGATTCTTCGTTGCATTGGAGAATCCAAGTGTAGGATTCCTCTATCAGTGATCCACATGTGTTCCACATATCATTGGACGTCGCCGAAGGGAACTCCGGGTGCTAGCGCGGAAGATCCTTTCACTTGTGATGTCCGTCTTCGATCGCCTTGATCCGGGGGGGGATCTTGCTTTCATAACTTGAAAACTTTCTTGGTGGAAAGGGAATTCTCTGTTGGATTGAGAGTATTTCTAATCCATTGTGCACAAACAAAAATGGCTAACCCTCATGAGAATAATGTAATTGGGATTTATAATACTTAGAATAATAAAAATGAATTAATTTCCCAAAATAATTTAATTATTTCATTTAATTCTTAGTAATACCCCTTGTCTTAATAATGACAGTTGACCATCATTATTACTTGACATGCATCCAATGTATCAAATTTAATATCATTTAATTAAATAAACAATACTTTCTCACGAATCCCGAAAAAACAAACAACACGGCGTGTATGTATAAACATAAATGGCGTGTACTTTTTATTTTTCCAGTTTTATTTATTTTTCCTCCACCATATTTTTTAGACCTTGAGTAATGGCTATTTATTTCTTAAATAAATGTAACTGCATTACTCGCTAATAAATATATATTATTTTTCCCACAATATATTCTCTCGAATAACTAGTGTCGAAATAAATGCGATCAGACATCCTTGAATAATTATTAAACCACAATCGTGAATAATATTTATTCAACTTGTTAAATTAATATTTAACTGAGATACATGGACACACTTAGTGTGTGACCCTCTAGGACTCTTTCTCAGTGTAATTAGACTGAACCTGCCTAATGTCCAAGGTTAGCATCTAGAAACACGCCAAGGCACCCATATAGAAAGAAGTTAACGCCGCAATGATGTGTCACCTCCTACGAATTCTTACCGTGTAATATAATCCATTTGTCTCAATATCTCTAATCAAGCGGGTTGCATGCTAGTTCCATAAACCCATGTGCTCGATTATTATTTCTTTTCCTTCCTGGAATTGAACTCACCCATACCTTACCATGGACATGGATTTATGTAGGCTATATCAATTCCATCAAAGGGTCTGAGATATCTACTTCTGTTATGGAACAGAAGGGACAAATCCTTTCTCGAATTATCTATTAATGCAGTATTACTCGTGACGCACCCAACGTATCCTACCTCGCTGCGAACAGTGTGTCATCACATTTTATGTCAATACAACTAAGTGCACGAGTTTTAATACCCATTAATAATGGTCTTAAAGTCTAAGGACCAATACACACGTCCATAGATAGGAACATCCAATGACACTATGAAATGTGGATTTCCTACTGGCGGGTCTCGTTCTCATAATATCCTCCTGGATATTACCAAGGGCGCACACCATGAGAAGTTGCCTCAAAGTTTTATGATTCATCACCCCTAATGACTTGTATTATTTGTGTCCCTCAAATAATATCATCCGACCATAGAACATAAATTCAAGAACAGTGTTATGGCACTTTTGGGTTCTCATCATAGCAGGGATCCGCTATGACCCATTAATGCAATATCTATCCTTTAGGAAATTATCACAGGCATTGTCATGCATAAGAACAATCAAGATGTGATAAGGCTTTTATTTAATGAATAAAGTACAAAGTAGTTGGCTCTAGACCACTAACTCTAACAGACTTCCACGTGGACTAGAGCCAACTGCTAACAACCTTTAACCTGCTAGCTCTCACATGATATTCATACTTCTGCTGAGATAGGCCTTTAGTCATGGGGTCTTCCACGTTCTCTTCTGTGGACACTCTGCTCACTGCAACTTCACCCCTTTGATATAAATCCCTCAAGAGGTGATACTTCTGGAGTATGTGCTGTGTCCGTTGATGTGACCATGGTTTTTTTGCAAGAGCCACCGCTACAGTATTATCACAATACAATGTAATGGGATCTTTACAGCTAGGTGCCACATCTATCTCTTGGAAAAAGTTCTGAATCCAGACGGCTTCCTTGGATGCAACAGAAGCCACTATATACTCGGACTCTGCTATAGAATCGGTGACAACTGGCTGCTTTGAACGCTTCCAGATCACAGCACCTCCATTGAGACAGAAAACATATCCAGATTGTGACTTCAGATCATTCTGATCTTTCAGAAAACCAGCATCAGCATACCCTTTGATGACAAGCTCCTCGTCTCCTCCATACACCAGGAACATATCCTTAGTTCTTCTTAGATACTTAAGGATAGTCTTAACAGCAGTCCAATGTTGTTCCCATGGATCTTCTTGATATCTTCCTACCATGCTCAGTGGATAGGAAACATCAAGCCTGGTACATAACATGGAATACATGATGGATCCTATAACTGAAGTGTATGAGATATTACTCATCCTATATTTCATCTGTTGTGTCTGGGGACACATTTTCTTAGAAAGATGTAAGCCATGTGACACTGGAACCAATCCCCTCCTGGATTTTTTCATACTAAATCTCTTTACTATCTGGTCAATGTATGTGCCATGACTTAGTCCATGCAACCTCTTGGATCTATCATGAATGATCTTGATCCCTAGAATGTAGGATGCTTCTCCCAAGTCCTTCATGGAGAAACACTTGTGCAACTAGTCCTTAGCTGATTGTAAGACTGGTACATTGTTTCCAATAAGTAATATGTCGTTAATATAAACTACTAGGATAATGATTGCATTCCCATTAAACCGATTATAAACACATGGCTCACATTTGTTCTTAATGAAACCAAATTCCTTTATGGCTTCATCAAATCGAATGTTCCATGACCTGGATGCTTGCTTCAATCCATAAATGGATTTCTGTAACTTGCAAAACCGTTTGGCTTCACCTGGTGTCACAAACCCTTCTAGTTGTGTCATATATACATCTTCCTGAAGGTTCCCATTAAGGAATGTTGTTTTGACATCCATCTGCCAAATCTCATAGTCATGGTAAGCTGATATATCAAGTATGATTCTTATGGATTTAAACATGGAAACTGGTGAGAAGGTTTCATCATAGTTAATTCCTTGATGCTATTTGAATCCTTTAGCCACTATCCTTGCTTTATAGGTTCTAACTTGACCTTCCATGTCCAGCTTTCTCTTGAATACCCATTTTCATCCAACAGGCTTTACATCAACTGCCTCATTGAAAAGACCCCAAACTTGGTTCTGATACATGGAATCCATCTCAGAATTCATAGCTTCTAGCCATCTTGCAGCTTCTGAGCTTTCTACTGCTTCCTTTTAAGAAATAGTTTCATCATTTTCCAACAATAATGATTCACCATCCTCGGTGACTAGGAAACCAAATCTCTCTACTTCCCTTACCTCTCGTGATCTCCTATGCAGTACTTGTGTTTCTGGAACCTCTTCCTCAGGGACCTGTGGAACTTGTTCCTGTACCAACTCCTGTGTATCTTGAGCATCAACTTCATCGAAGTCAATCTTGCTCCCAATATCCTTTTTGAGGATGTGCTCCCTCTCAATAAAGATGGATTGTCTGGTGAAAGTCACTTTCTTGTCTTGAGGGTTATATAGGTAATATCTATTCATTTCCGTAGGATATCCTCTAAAGATATACTTCATGCCTCGGGGTGCTAGTTTCTTGCCTGAGAAGGCTTTAACAAATGACTCGCATCCCCATACACATGTATGCGACAAAATGGGTTTCTTTCCATTCCATAACTCGGAGGGAATTCCATTTGCCTCTTTAGTTGGTACTCGGTTTAATGTGTATGTTGCAGTTTGCAATGCATATCCCCAAAAGGATAATGGAAGATCTGCATGACTCATCATCAACCTCACCGTGTCCAACGAGGTGTGGTTCCTCCTTTTACTAACACTATTCCACTGTGGTGTGTAAGGAGGAGTGAGCTGAGATAGAATCCCAGACTCCTGTAGAAGATCTATGAACTCTTGGTTCAGATATTCTCCACCTCAATCTGATCGAAGCTTCGTTATCTTCTTACCAAGCTGATTCTATACTGCATTCTTGAATTACGTAAATTTATATAAGGCATCTAACTTATACCTCATTAGGTAGACAAATCTGTATCTACTCAAATCATTAGTAAAAGTAATGAAGTAAGAATATCCACCTCTAGCTTCTACTGGAAATGGTCCACATACATCCGTGTGTACCAATCCTAGATGCTTTGTAACCCTTTCACCCTGTCCCCCGAAAGGCGGCTTGGTAATTATACCTTGTAAACAATCATGACATCTATCATGTGGTTTTAGCTTAGTGGATTATAAATAGCCCTCTTGACAGATCTTTGTCAAATGCTTCTCGTTTACATGACTAAGGAGGTGATTCCACAACTGTGTGATGTATGAGTCATGTGAGTTTGTTTCGTTATTGATTTCCAACACTTGGTTTTTGTAATTTAATACATACAAACAATTATTTAAATGTTCCATACCATAACATACGGTGTTCTTATAAAAGAGACAACCCTTATTTCCAAACTTGAAAACAAATCCATCCATATCCAAACAATATACAGAAATTATGTTCTTGGTAACACTAGGCACAAAATAACAATTTTGTAAAACCAAAATAATGACAGTTGGCAATGAGAGGTGGTAGTCGCCAATAGCCAATGCAGCCAGCCTTGATCCATTTGCAGCTCGAAGATCCACCTCTCCTCTTGCAATATTTCTAAATTTACCTGGTTCCTGCATTTGAATACAGATGTGAGCCCCATAAGCTGTATCTAATACCCAATGTGTAGAAATAGAAAGATTGCACTCGATAACAAATGCACCTTTAGCGTCCCAATGCTTCTGGGTGCAGTTGTCTTCCATTGGCCCTGCTTGCCACATGCAAAACACACTGCCTCCCGTTCCTTGCCCTGCCTCTGGATCATCCCCTTCTTGGAGGGACCTTGCTCGGGGGCTTCAGACTGTTTATAAGTCTTTGGCCCCTTTTCCATTTCCTTCCTTTTCTTGTTCACCATAAGGACCACGGGTTTGTCACACCCCATGTCCTTATCTACCTTGAGAATCGTGGTCAGAAGCTCCGATAGACTCTTCTCATTGCCTCTCATATTATAGTTGACAATGAAGCTAGATAAGGTCTTGGGCAGTGATGATAGGATGATATTTGTACACAACTCATCCAGTAATTTAATCCCTAAGATTTCAAGGTGTTCAATGTAGCCAATAATCTTGACTACATGAGGCCCAGATGGCACAGACTCTCTAAGCTTCATGGTGAACAAATAATTGGAGATCTCATACCTCTCTTGTCTCGCCTTCTCTTGGTAGAGATCCTTAAGGTGAGACATCATGCTATACGCGTCCATGTTTTCATGTTGCTTCAAGAGCTCATTAGACATGGCTGATAGCATGAAACACTGGACACCTGTGGCATCATCCATGTGTTTCATGTAGAGAGATAATTCCTCATCACTAGCTTCTTTCCCAGGAGCAACTGTAATAGTCTCTTCCAGCACATACAATTTCCTTTCGTGGCGAAGGACGACGCTTAAACGCCTCTGCCACTCTTAGAAATTGGTGCCGGTGAGAAGGTTTTCCTTCTCGAGTATGGTGTGCAATGATATGTTTGAATTCATTTTCTTTCTGTTTCTACAATTTAAGATGAGCAAAGGTTTATTAATTTATTACAAAAAATGAGACAAATAAATAAATTAATACTTATTATTCTCCCACTATTTTATCGAAATCTAATAACCCTCACCATTGACTTCGGAATATTATGTTGCCTGAATATTCTAGTGGCAAGGATCCATATTTCCCTTCGCATTACCCCAACTAGGGTTCTTCATGCAACTTGAAGGGTTTTAGGTAGGCATTCCAAATGCCAACTGCAATAACTCACAGCTCCTTGATCTGCTGAGTGGACTTCCCAATCCTGAAATCCTTTTATTTTGGATTTCCTCAACCTTTGCCTCTTGGTCACACCAAGTCCTGTTGTGGCAGTCAACCCTTGATGCGAACCAAATCAAGTCAGCCCAAAACCTTGAATTATAATTCCCCGATAATTGAAAGCACCCCAACTATGGTTGGTCAAGCACTTTGAATTATGGTTCGATTCTAACAAAGATTATGGAAGGCTATACAGACTTAATATTTCTTTTGAGGGATTTTATCCTTATACGTAAATTTCCATTTTATTATCTTTGGTTACATGCTTGTTAATATTAAGTGGGATATACTTAAGTGATTAAACATGTCTAAGATAATATTTACATATAAACCGGTCTTATTTTAGTTATATCTTGCATTCTTGTTATATTCATTAATTGTGTGATCATGGCAACACACCCACAATAAATAAACCATGCCACTGACAGAAATAAAATAAATGGTATGATCATGGACTTTTTCTATTGGTTATTTTATCCAGCAGTTGATAAAATAACCCAAGACCTAGGGGAGAAACACCTTGAACCATGCGGGTTCGTGTTTACAGCTTTCCACCTGTCCACCTTTGTATCTCCTTGGATTGGTTTCACCTCGACTCCTGACTTGAGCCACCTCCACTAGATTGGGAGATCCATCCATTACATATGAATTTATCTCACATGCAGGTGAGGGGTAAAAATGGGGGTTTTTACATAAAAAAATACTTGGGCATGCAGGCCCTAAATATTAATGAGGAGATGGCTCGCAGGACAACAAATTTAATTTAAATAAATTAATTGAAACAAACCATTCACATACAAAGGTCTCGGTCTATCTCATGATCATCCATACATGCAACGATATTTACGCATAAATAAAACTTAGCATTCAATTATTTAATCGTTCTTGTTTAAGATAAATCACGATCGAATCAATTAATTATCTTTAATTAATAAATCCTTTTATCTTAAACCCTTTTCTGATCTTCTTTGAGATTCTAATCCATCATAATTTTAAAAAAATAAATTCATTTAAAATTATCCTTGTACGTAACTTGTACCTTGGAGGCAACCCGGTGAATTCCCGTTCATTACACGGATGTTAAATTAAACATATATATATATAAAACACTTATCACGTGTTGTGCCTCAGCTTTACGCCTGCACCATGGTACACGTCTCAAGGGTTTGTATAATATAATAATTAAATTTTAATAAATCTGCGTAATTTGGGTGAGTACACGACATGTAGTTCCGACTACATGGCGTGTACTTTTCTTCACTATCCATCCGAAGTACACACCCGGGGACATGGCGTGTAAATGTACTACGGAAATTTTTGGAGTACACAGCATGTTCTTTTGGACACACGCCGTGTAGTTTCTACGTTACATGGTTTCCAGCCGAGCAAGCCGTGTACGGTGTACACGGCCCAACCCGAACCCGAAGGGACTACACGCCGTGTTCATTTGGACCACACGGCATGTAATCCGGAAATCGTGTGCCACCTGTTTCTCATCAACAGACGGTTTCATAAATGACCTCAATACACGGCCTGATTTGGCGGATCGGTCAATTCATTGAACCTAGACTACACGGTGTGTACTTCCGAATACACGGCATGTATTCTGGTGTTGTACGTTCAGAAACTTTTGGCTCATCCGGATGAGTTCCTCTATTTTATTTTAATCAAAATTAAAAGAAAAATTCGTTTCTGTGAGGTGAACGTGAAACGAGGGAGGAGGAACAGATCTCGATATTCAGATTTCCAGAATGATTAAACTTTAATTGAAACAACTAAATTATTAAATGCATAAAACATCAATGAAAAACTAAATAATTATAACCAATGATATGACCCCTTTGATACCACTTGTAGGTTCCGGGCACAGCGGAAGCGCGTTGGTGGGTTTGCCCAACTTTAATTTTAGCGTTAAATGACGTTCAATCCGAGATCCGTCACGATATAAAACATCGGATCTTTGGTATAGAATGAAGAACGAAAAAGAAAAGAAGAGTCCCATAACCCTTGAGATAGGATCATCATATGTTGTTTATAATTAATTTAATTAATTCATAAGAATTACCTCGATGGAATTATTTCTTCGTTGGTGTCTCCGGTCATGATCTTGTGATCCATCATTGCATCGGAGAATCCAAGTGTAGGATTCCTCTAGCAGTGATCCACACTTGTGTCACGTATCTCTGGATGTCACCAAGGGAACTCTGGGTGCTAGTGCGGAAGATCCTTCTCTTGCGATGTCCGTCTTCAATCAGCTTGATCTTGTGGAGGATCTTTCTTTCGTAACTTGAAAGCATTCTTGGTGGAAAGGGAATTCTCTCTTGGCTTGAGAGTATTTTCAATCCGTTGTGCACAACCAAAAATGGCTAACCCTCATGAGAATAATGTAATTATAATTTATAATACTTAGAATAATAAAAATGAATTCATTGACCAAAATCATTTAATTATTTCATTTAATTCTTAGTAATACCCCATGTCTTAATAATGAGAGTTGACCATCATTATTACTTGACATGCATCCAATGTATCACATTTAATATCATTTAATTAAATAAACAATATTTTCTCATGAATCCTGAAAAAACAAACTACACGGTGTGCATGTACAAACATACATGGCATGTACTTTTTATTTTTCCAGTTTTATTTATTTTTCCTCCACCATATTTATTAGACCTTGAGTAATGGCTATTTATTTCTTAAATAAATGTAACTGCATTACTCTCTAATAAATATATATTATTTCACCCATAATATATTCTCTTGAATAACTAGTGTCGAAATACATGCGATCAGACATCCTTCAATAATTATTAAACCACAATCGGGAATAATCATTATTCAACTTGTTAAATTAATATTTAACTGAGATACATGGACACACTTAGTGTGTGACCCTCTAGGCCTCTTTCTCAGTGACATTAGGCTGAGCCTGCCCAAAGTCCAAGGTTAGCATCTAGCAACACTCCAGGCGCCCATAGAGAAATAATTTAACGTCGCAATGATGTGTCACCTCCTACGAACGCTTACCGTGTAATATAATCCCTTTGTCTCAATATCTCTAATCAAGCGGGTTGCATGCTAGTGCCATCAACCCATGTGCTCGATTATTCTTTCTTTGACTTCCCGAAATTGAACTCGCCCATACCTTACCATGGCCATGGATTTGTGTAGGCTATATCGATTCCATCAAAGGGTCGGAGATATCTACTTCCATTATGGAACAGAAGGGACAAATCCTTTCTCTCATTATCTATTAATGCAGTATTACTCATGACGCACCTAACGTATCCTACCTCCCTGCGAACAGTGTGTCATCACATTTTTCATCAATACATCTAAGTGCGCGAATTATAATACCCATTAATAATAATCTTAAAGTCTAAGTACCAATACACACGTCCGCAGATACGAACATCCAATGATACTATGAAATGTGTATTTCATACTGGCGGGTCTCGTTCTCATAATATCCTCCTGGATATTACCAAGGGCGCACACCATGATAATGTGCCTCAAAGTATTATGAGTCCTCACCCCTAATGACATGTATTATTTTTGTCCCTCAAATAATATCATCCGGCCATAGAACATATATTCAAGAACAATGTTATGGAACTTCCGAGTTCTCATCATAGCAGGGATATGCTATGACCCATTAATGCAACAGTTGTCCTTTAAAACATTATCACATGCATTTTCACGCATAAGAACAATCAATATGTGATAATGCTTTTATTTAATGAATAAAGTACAAAGTAGTTGGTTCTAGACCACCAACTCCAACAGACTCCCACTTGTACTAAAGCCAACTGCTAACAACCTTTCACCCTCTAGATCTCACATGATATTCATGCTTCTGCTGAGATAGGCCTTTAGTCATGGGGTCGTCCACGTTCTCTTCCGTGGACACTCGTCTCACTGCAACTTCACCCCTTTGATAGAAATCCCTCAAGAGGTGATACTTCTAGAGTATGTTCTTTGTCTGTTGATGTGACCTTGGTTCTTTTGAAAGAGCCACCGCTGTAGTATTATCACAATACAATGTAATGGAATCTTTATTGCTAGGAACCACATATAGCTCTTGGACAAAGTTCCAAATCCAGACGGCTTCCTTGACTGCATCAGAAGCCGCTATATACTCGGACTCCACTATAGAATCGGCGACAACTGGCTGCTTTGAACTCTTCCATCTCACAGCTCCTCCATTGAGACAGAAAACATATCCAGATTGTGACTTCAGATCATTCTGATCTGTCTGAAAACCAGCATCAGCATACCCTCTGATGACAAGCTCCTCGTCTCCTCCATACACCAGTAACATATCCTTAGTTCTTCTCATATACTTAAGTATAGTATTAACAGTAGTACAATGTTGTTCCCCTAGATCTGCTTGATATCTGCCTACCATGCTCAGTGTATAGGCAACATCAATCCTGGTACATAACATGGCATACATGATGGATCCTATAGCCGAAGCGTATGGGATGTTACTCATCCTATATTTCTTTTGTTGTGTCTGGGGACACATTTTATTAGAAATATGTAAGCCATCTGACACTGGAACCAATCCCCACCAAGATTTTTCCATACTAAATCTCTTTAGTATCTGGTCAATGTATGTACCCTGACTTAGTCCAAGAAGCCTCTTGGATCTATCAAGGATGATCTTGATCCCTAGAATGTAGGCTGCTTCTCCCAAGTCCTTCATAGAGAAACACTTGTTCAACCAGTCCTTAACTGACTATAAGACTGGTACATCATTTCCAATAAGTAATATGTCTTCAACATATACTACTAGGATAAAGATTGCATTCCCATTAAACTACTTTTAAACACATGACTCACATTCGTTCTTAATGAAACCAAATTTCTTTATGGCTTCATCAAATCGAATTTTCCATGACCTGGATGCTTGCTTCAATCCATAAATGGATTTATGCAACTTGCAAACCCATTTGGCTTCACCTGGGGTCACAAACCCTTCTGGTTGTGTCATATAGACATCTTCTTGAAGGTTCCCGTTAAGGAATGTTGTTTTGACATCCATCTGCCAAATCTCGTAGTCATGGTAAGCTGTTATGGAAAGTATGATTCTTATGGATTTAAACATGGAAACTGGCGAGAAGGTTTCATCATAGTCAATTACTTGATGTTTTTTGAATCCTTTAGCCACTAGCCTTACTTTATAGGTGCTAACTTGGACTTCCATGTCCAACTTTTTCTTGAATACCCATTTGCATCCAATAGGCTTTACATCAACTGGCTCATTGACCAGAACCCAAACTTGGTTCTGATACATGGAATCCATCTCAGAATTCATAGCTTCTATCCATCTTGCAGCTTCTGAGCTTTCTACTACTTCCTTGTAGGAAAGAGGTTCATCATTGTCCAACAATAATGTTTCACCATCCTCAGTGACTAGGAAACCAAATCTCTCTGGTACCCTTACCTCTCTTCAGCTCCTACGCAGTACTTGTGTTTTTGGAACCTCTTCCAAGGGGACCTATAGAAATTTTTCCTGTACCAACTCCTGTGTATCTTGAGCATCAACTTCGTAGAAGTAAATATTTCTCCCACTATCCTTTTTGAGGATGTGCTCCCTCTCAAGAAAGAGGGCTTGCCTGGTGACAGTCACTTTCTTGTCTTGAGGGTTATATAGGTAATTTTCATTTCGTTTCATTAGGATATCCTATAAAGATACACTTCGTGCCCCAGGGTGATAGTTTGTTGCCTAAGAAGGCGTTAACAAATGCCTCGCATCCCCATACACATGTATGCGACAAAATTGGTTTCTTTCCATTACATAACTCAGAGGGAATTCCATTTTCCGCTTTAGTTGGTACTCGGTTTAATGTGTATGCTGCAGTTTGCAATGCATATCCCCAAAAAGATAATGGAAGATCCGCATGACTCATCATCGACCTCACCATGTCCAACAAGGTGCAGTTCCTCCTTTCACTAACACCATTCCACTGTGGTGTGTAAGGAGGAGTGAGCTGAGATAGAATCTCAGACTCCCGTAGAAGATCAATGAAATCTTGGTTCAGATATTCTCTACCTCAATCCGATCGAAGCTTCTTTATCTTCTTACTAAGCTGATTCTCTACATCATACTTGAATTCCTTAAATTTCTCTAAGGTTTCTGACTTATACCTCATTAGGTAGACAAATCTGTATCTACTCAAATCATCATTAAAAGTAATGAAGTAAGAATATCCACCTCTATCTTCTACTAGAAATGGTCCACATACATCCATGTGTACCAATCCTAGAATCTCTGTGGCCCTTTCACCCTGTCCACCGAAAGGCGGCATGGTCATTTTACCTTGTAAACAAGCGTGACATCTATCAAGTGGTTTTAGATCAGTGGAGTCTAAGTAGCCCTCTTCACAGAGATTTTTCAAATGATTCTTGTTTACATGACCAAGGCGGTGATGCCATAACTGGGTGATGTATGAGTCATGTGAGTTTGTTTCGTTATTGATTGCCAACACTTGGTTTTCATAATTTAATACATACAAACCATTATTTAAATTTTCCATACCATAACATATGTTGTTCTTATAAAAGAGACAACCCTTATTTACAAAATTGAAAAAAATCCATCCATATCCAAACAAGATACAAAAATTATGTTCTTGGTAACACTAGGCAGAAAATAACAGTTTTGTAAAACCAAAATCATGCCAGTTGGAAATGAGAGGTGGTAGTCGCCAATAGCCAACACAGCCAGCCTTGTCACATTGGTAGCTTGAAGATCCACCTCTCCTCTGGAAATATTTCTAAATATACATGGTTCCTGCATTTGAATACAGATGTGAGCCCCACAAGCTGTATCTAATACCCAATGTGTAGAAATAGAAAGATTGCACTCGATAAAAAACTCACCTTTAGCGTCCCCACGCTTCTGGGTGCAGTTCCTCTTCCAGTGGCCCTACCTGCCACATGCAAAACACACTGCCTCTCGTTCCTTGCCCTGCCTTTGGATCTTACCCTTCTTGGAGGGATGGTGCTCGGGGTCTTCAAACCATTTATAAGTCTTTGGCCCCTTTTCCTTGTCCTTCCTTTTCTTGTTCACCATAAGGACCGCGGGTTTGTCATGCCCCATGTCCTTATCTACCTGGAAAATCAAGGTCAGATGTACCGATAGACTCTTCTCATTGCTACTCATATTATAGTTGACAATGAAGCTAGAGAAGGTCTTGTAAAGTGATGATAGGATGAGATCTGTATGCAAATCATCTGGGAATTTAATCCATAAGATGTCCAGGCATTCAACGTAACCAAAAATCTTGACTACATGAGGCCCAGCTGGCACAGACTCTCCAAGCTTCGTGGTGAACAAAGTATTGGAGATCTCATACCTCTCCTGTCTCGCCTTCTCTTGGTAGATATCCTTAAGGTGAGACATCATGCTATATGCATCCATGTTTTCATGTTGCTTCAAGAGCTCATTAGACATGGACGATAGCAAGAAACTCTGAACATATGTGGCATCATCCACGTGTTTCATGTAGAGATATAATTCCTCACCACTAGCCTCTTTCCCAGGTGCAACTGGAATAGGCTCTTCCAGCACATACAATTTCCTTTCGTGGCGATGGACGACGCGTAAACACCACTACCACTCTTGGAAATTGGTGTCGGTTAGCAGGTTTTCCTTCTCAAGTATGGTGCTTAATGATATGTTTGAAGTCATTTAATTTCCATTTCTATAATTTAAGATGAGCAAAGGTTTATCACTTTATTAAAAAAATTGAGACAAATAAATAAATTAATACTTATTAGTCTCCCACTATTTTATCGAAATCTAATAGCCCTCACCATTGACTTTGGAATATTCTTTTGCCTAAATATTCTAGGGGAAAGGATACATATTGACCTTCACATTACCCCAACTAGGGTTGGTCAAGAAACATGAAGGGTTTTAGGTAGGCATTCGAAATGCCAACTGCATTAACTCACATCTCCTTGATCCACTGAGTGGACTCCCCAATCCTAAAATCCTTTTATTTTGGATTTCCTCAAACTTTGCCTCTTGGTAACACCAAGTCCTGCTATGGCAGTCAACCCTTGATGTGAACCAAGTCCAGTCAACCCAAAACCTTGAATTATAATTCCCCGATAATTGAAAGCACCCCAACTAGGGTTGTTCAATCACTTTGAACTATGGTTCGATTCTAACCTAGATTATGGAAGGCTATGCTGACTTAATATTTATTTTGATGGATTTTATCCTTATATATAAATTGCCATTTTATTATCTTTGATTACATGCTTGTTGATATTACGTGGGATATACTTAAGTTATTAACCATGTCTAAGATAATATTTACGTATAAACCAGTCTTATTTTAGTTCTATCTTGCATGCTTGTTATATTCATTAATTGTGTGATAGTGACAACACACCCACAATAAATAAACCATGCAACTGACAGAAATAAAATAAATGGTAAGATCATGTGCTTGTTCTATTGGTTAGTTTATCTAGAGGTTGATAAACTAACCCAAGACCTAGGGGAGAAACACCTTGAACCTTGTGGGTTCGTGTTTACAGCTTTCCACCTGTCCACCTTTGTATCTCTTTGGATTGGTTTCACCTCAGATCCTGACTTGAGCTGCCTCCACTAGCATGGGAGCTCCATCCATTACATATGCATGTATCTCACACGCAGGTGAGGGGTAAAAGGTGGGTTTCTATATAAAAGAATCTTTGGTCACGCAGTCCCTACATATTAATGAGGAGATGGCTCGCAGGCCAACAAATTTAATTTAAATAAATTAATTAAAATAAACCATTCACATACAACGGTCTCGGTCTAGCTCATGATCATCCATACATGCAACGATATTTACGCATAAATAAAACTTAGCATTCAATTCTTTAATCGTTATTGTTTCAGATAAATCATGCTTGAATCAATTAATTATCTTTAATTAATCAATCCTTTTATCTTAAACACTTTTCTGAACTTCCTTTATATTCTCATCCATCTTAATTTTAAACAAATAAATTCATTTAAAATTATCCTTGTATGTAACTTATACCTTGGAGGCAACCCGGTGAATTCCTGTTCATTACGTAGATGTTAAATTAAACACATATATATAAAACACCTATCACGTGTTGTGCCTCAGCTTTACGCCTGCACCATGGTACACGTCTCAATGGTCTATATAATATAATAATTAAATTTTAATAAATCTGCATAATTTGGGTGATTACACGGCGTGTAGTTCCGACTACATGGCGTGTACTTTTCTTCACCGTCCATCCGAACTACACTCCCAGGTACATGGCATGTAAATGTACTTCGGAAAAAAATTTGGAGTACACGGCGTGTTCTTTTGGACACATGCCGTGTAGTTTCCGCGTTACACGGTTTCCAGCCGGGCAAGCCGTGTATGGGGTACACGGCCCAACCCGAACCTGAAGGGACTACATTCCGTGTTCAGTTGGACCACACAGCGTGTAATCCGGAAACTGTGTGCCACATGTTTCTCATCAACACATGGTGTCATAAATGACCTCATTACACGGCCTGATTTGGTGGATCGGTCAATGCATTGAACCAAGACTACACGGCGTGGACTTTTGAATACACACCGTGTATTCTGGTGTTGTACGGACAGAAACATTTGGATCCTCCGGATGAGTTCCTTTATTTTATTTTAATCAAAATTAAAATAAAAATTCATTTCTGTGAGGTGAACAAGAAATGAGGGAGGAGGAACAGATCTCGATATTCAGATTTCCAGAATGAATAAACTTGAATTGAAACAACTTAATTATTAAATACGTAAAACATCAACGAAAAACTAAATAATTATAACCAACGATATGACCCCTTTGATACCACTTGTAGGTTTAGGGTGCAGCGGAAGCGCGTTGGTGGGTTTTCCCAACTTTAATTTTAGCGTTAAACGACGTTCAATATGAGATCTGTCACGATATAAAACGCCGGATCTTCAGAATAAAACAAAGAATGAAAAAGAAAAGAAGATTCTCGGAAACCTTGAGATAGGATCTTCATATGTAGGTTATAATTAATTTAATTAATTCATAAGAATTACCTCGATGTAATTCTTTCTTCGTTGGTGTCTCCAGTCACGATCCTGTGATCCGTCTTTGCGTCGGAGAATCCAAGTGTAGGATTCCTCTAGCAGTGATCCACATGTGTGCCACATATCTCTAGATGTTGCCGAAGGGAACTCTGGGTGCTAGTGTGGAAGATCCTTCGCTTGCGATGTCCATCTTCGATCGCCTTGATCCGGTGGAGGATCTTGCTTTCGTAACTAGAAAGTGTTCTTGGTGGAAAGGTAATTCTCTCTTGGATTGAGAGTATTTCCAATCTGTTGTGCACAACCAAAAATGGATAACCCTCATGAGAATAATGTAATTGGGATTTATAATACTTCGAATAATAAAACTGAATTAATTACCCAAAAGAATTTAATTATTTAATTTAATTCTTAGTAATACCCCATGTCTTAATAATGACAGTTGACCATCATTATTACTTGACATGCATCCAATGTATCATATTTAATATCATTTAATTAAATAAACAATATTTTCTCACGAATCCCGAAAAAACAAACTACACGGCGTGTATGTATAAACATACATGGCGTGTACTTTTTATTTTTCCAGTTTTATTTATTTTTCCTCCACCATATTTATTAGACCTTGAGTAATGGATATTTATTTCTTAAATAAATGTAACTACATTACTTGCTAATAAATATATATTATTTCTCCCACAATATATTCTCTCAAATAACTAGTGTCGAAATAAATGCGATCAGACATTCTTGAATAATTATTAAACCACAATCGGGAATAATATTTATTCATCTTGTTAAATTAATATTTAACTGAGATACATGGAAACACTTAGTGTGTGACCCTCTAGGCCTCTTTCTCAGTGGCATTAGGCCGAGCCTACCTAAAGTCCAAGGTTAGCATCTAGCAACACGCCAAGGCATCCATAGAGAAAGAAGTTAACGCCGCAATGACGTGTCTCCTCCTACGAACGCTTTCCATGTAATATAATCTCTTTGTCTCAATATCTCTAATCAAATGGGTTGCATGCTAGTGCCTTAAACCCATGTGCTCGATTATTCTTTCTTTGACTTCCTGGAATTGAACTCGCCCATACCGTACCATGGCCATGGATTTATGTAGGCTATATCAATTCCATCAAGGGGCCTGAGATATCTACTTCCATTATGGAAGAGAAGGGACAAATCCTTTCTCGCATTATCTATTAATGCAGTATTACTCATGATACACCCAACGTATCCTACCTCGCTGCGAATAGTGTGTCATCACATTTTTCGTCAATACATCTAAGTGTGCGAGTTGTAATACCCATTAATAATAATCTTAAATTATAAGGACCAATACACATGTCTGGAGATAAGAACATCCAATGACACTATGAAATGTGAATTTCCTACTGGCGGGTCTCGTTCTCATAATATCCTCCTCGATATTACCAAGGGCGCACACCATGAGAAGGTGCCTCATAGTTTTATGAGTCCTCAGCCCTAATGACCTATATTATTTGTGTCCCTCAAATAATATCATCTGGCCATAGAACATATATTCAAGAACAGTGTTATGCCACTTTCGGGTTCTCATCATAGCAGGGATCCTCTATGACCCATTAATGCAACAGCTGTCCTTTAAGAGATTATCACATGCATTGTCACGTAGAAGAACAATCAAGATGTGATAAGGATTTTATTTAATGAATAAAGTACAAAGTAGTTGGTTATAGACCACCAACTCCAACACTCTTTGATCGTATCAAGGGGGCACGATGGTTTTCAAAGATAGACCTCAGGTCAGGCTATCACTGGCTCATATTTCGAGATGAGGATGTGCAGAAGACGGCCTTCATGTGTCGGTGTGGCCACTAAAAGTTCTTGGTTGTTCCCTTCGGTGTAACCAATTCACTAGCAGTGTTCATGAGTCTCATGAACAGGATCTTCCAGCCTTAACTTGATTTATTTGTCATAGTCATCATCCACTAAAAACTGATTTACTCATCCAATGAGGAGGATCATGCCTACCACTTGCAGGTTGTACTGGATACACTCTGAGATAAATATCTTTATGGTAAGATCTCGAAGTTCCGGTTCTATATTCGAGAGGTACACTTTCTGGGACACGTCATCTTGGAGGATGGAGTTGCAGTGGATCCAGCAAAGAACGAGGTATTACTTTCTTTGAGGCCACCCAGGAGTGTGACTGAGGTTCAGAGTTTCCTGGGTCTGGTAGGGTACTATTAGATATTTGTGCCAAACCTCTCCAGAGTTGCAGCACCACATTAAGCTTTGATGAATAAGGGGAAACCCTTCATGTGGTCAGAGAGATGCCATAGGATCTTTCTAGAGCTGAGGCAGAGATTGACCAGTGCACACATCTTGAGGCTATCGGAGAAGGGCGCAGGGTACGTATTTTACTGTGACACATCAGGGACTGGACTTTGGTGTGTCCTGATACAGGAGTGAGTAGTGATCGCGTATGGTTCACGTCAGTTGAGACAACACGAGAAGAACTACTCTAACCATGAATTGGAGTTAGCAGCAGTGGTCTTCTCCTTGAAGATGTGGTGGCACTATCTGATGGGTGAGTGTTTTACAGTCTACTATGACCACCAGAGTCTCAGGTACGTCTTCTCATAGATTGACCTAAACCTGAGACAACGGCGATGGCTTGAGTTCCTCCAGGACTATGACTTTGAGATATTCTATACTCCTGGGAAGGGGAACGTAGTAGCAGATGGTCTCAGCAGGAGATCTGGCATTCAGCTGCTAGGAATGGTGATGGAGCATCTAGACGTGTTGCATATATCCTTTGTGGATAGAGATGGAGCATCCTTTCTGCAGTCTCTCACAGTCACTCCTCCACTTCTAGAGCGGGTCAGAAGGGCACAGCGTGGGGACGTTTACATCGAGGCGCGACGTGCCCATATATCCACAGGACATGCACCCGATGGATTTTATAAAGGTGGGGAGATTATCATCTTCTTTAGAGGATGTACCATGGTACTAGTTACATTAAAAGAGGAGGTGTTGAGTTATTTTCATACTTCCCCTCTAGCGGTACATCCATGAGTGGCGAAGATGTATCAGGACCTCAGACGATAGCACTGGTGGCTGGGTATGAATAAGGTTATAGCAGAGTTTGTCTCACAATTCCTCACTTGTCAGCAAGTAAAGGAAGAGAACCTGGTACCAGCAGGCTTGGTACATCCCTCAGCCGGGTCGAACCCGCCAAACTGGGTCGGGCCGACCCGCCAGCCCACTGGGCTTGATGGGCTGAGCATGTTTCCCTTAAAAGCGAATATATTCAAGGCCGCGCATCTAAATGACGCGCTGTCTGTGGCACTGGGACCCTTGCGATGAGACAGTCCTTTTGCGATACTCTAAGTGGGTTTTGGAAATCTTTGGAAAATTTCTAGGTTCGAAACAAGCATAATTCCAACCGGGCCACTAGAATAGAAAAGCCAATAACTCTCAGACCGGGCGTCCGATCGACACACCGTCTATCGTGTTGGGATCCTTTTGATGAGACAAAACATAGGGATACATCAACTCTGGACTTTGTGATAGTTTATGTATCGACCCCTTTGACTCGAGGAGCTGACCCTCCCAGAATCGAGCATGATGTGTGCGGGAACCCTAGAGATGGTTGCGACTGTGTCGACTATTGTAATGGAATCCTTCATGGGTTCAACAGCGACGACTACTATGCTAGAATCCTTTGTGGGTTTAACAGTGATGACTACTGTTCTTGTATCCTGTGGGGGTCCGGCAGTTTGACCTATGTACTTGTAGCATGTGTGGGTCTGACATAGTAGCTGGTCTTGTATCTTGTGTGGGTCCGACAGATTAGTTTCTCTTGTATCCTGTGTGGATCCGACAGCTTAGATGAATCAGTGACTACATCTGATCATATCTATCGTTATACTAAAGATGTATACCTATGTGAGATGAGTCTTGACTTTCAATCATTATCATCGATGTGGTTTACTTTACTTCCTGTGTGGATTGGGTTGTTCTTGGGCTCAAGAGTAGAAGCCAAACTGAGATTGATAACTTAGGTATATGTATGGGAATATACCTAATTAGGGTTGTTTGATACTTCGTGTTTGTATCTCTCTTTTGTGGTTTATCCTTCGTGGATTCTGGGAGACCTTCGGGGGTCTCAGGGTCCCTATTGAGTATCGTATACTCACCCATGCATGGGCTATGCCCGCACTATGTTGTGTTGGATGCAGACGACAGACAGCACTGATCAAGGTAGAGACTTGTAGAGCTGGACGGTACCCGGAGGTGGACCACTTGGCGAGACTTACATGGAGAAAACGGATGGGCCTGAGGTGCTGAGGAGGCCATCTGTACCCACCCTTAATGTGGTATTTCCAGAGGACGACTCAGTAGTTGTTGTTTTACATTACTGCGTTATTACTAGCTTTTCAGTTGTACTATACTTACTGTTGGGCTTGTATTTCCGGCCCCTTTCCTTTCAGCACTTACTTTTCTATAAAGTATTACTTAGTGCTTACTTCAGTCGTGTACTCTGTTGTGTTTGTTTTCTTTTATAAAGGCAATTTCATCCCAGTGTGGGGATTTACGCCTTCGGCGCTAGTCGCTAGCCCCTGGCCTATGGAAGGTCGGCTTGGGGTAGTCATGGCACGGGCCCTGAGGATGGGTCATAACAAAACCCGTAAATAGTTAGATAATAGGAATGTGAACACCAATGTTATTAAATTAGAATTTACCATATCAAAATTCAATAAATGTTTTCCCAAATTTAATTTACTACATGACCTCATACATTCCACTTTATATTCCAGAGGTTTTCGACTAATAGCGTGGGTCTAAAGTGAAACTATTTTGATAGTATAACCCCATATTAGAGTTCACAACTAGAATTAAAAAACAAAATATCATACACATAAATTTAAACTAAATGAATAAATAAACTCAAACTAAATATTTCTATAATAGATGATATAAAATAATAGCTCGAATAGACAAGTCAAACAAAAAACCAGTTACCCACTAGGCTGGTTAAATGACATTCCTAAATAAATAAACCACAATGAGGCTCCAAAAAATCACCAATCCAAACCCACCTATACATCTGATACCACATGAAAAATCCATCTCAATAAATAAATAAGGAAATTTTCCCTCCACCCAAAACTATACCTACAATATACATTTGAGATCTCATCAAGCACCTATGTGACTTGGAGACCTGAGAAAGGTGTGAGTAAATCTCAGTAGGCCACTAACAATTCCATCTAATGGTAATATCAGTCAGAATACAGATCATACAGGAGAATGGAAAAACTATAGACAAAGAGGTAAATAAAATAAGTGTTATTATTTTATAAAGTGTAATTAATAAAATTTGTTATTTATTATAAATTTTTTTCATTTACATTATCCTAATTATTTTGAACCATTAATATAAACCACATATCAAAGGGGTCGTAGTTTAGAAAATATAGAAACCATTCTTTTTCTAACATTACTATTACATCGTGTTAAAGATAAAAAACATAATAATACTACAAACAAAGGATCCATTGGTTTATTATCTTGGTAAATTTAGGAACATAAATAACGTTTATATAATACAACATAAACAATCATTTAATTCCTTCTCCTCTAGATTTTTATTGCCCTCATGTTCTCCATAGTACATGTTTTCTCCTGAGGATCTACATCAAAAGAGGGAGAGAGAAAAAAAGAACAATAATTGGATGAATAAGAGACTTGATACATTGGTGATTATAATCATCATCATAAAATAATAATCATAATACTGAGTGGAAGAATTATATAAAGGCTTGTAATATAAAAATCTATAAAAACTAAACATCTTGTTTTATCGGTTAACCACCACACATAGTTCTGAGAAAATCTATAATATTATCAAGAATATTGAAAATTATCTCAAGAGTTAAATCACATTACACAATGCATTGGAATGATATAGAATTATAGTCACAACCATAACATAATAACATTTAAATGCTCTATATAATTTCTCATGCACCTATCACATCATAACATTCACATTATCATGAAGGCCACATAGAATGTATATTAATCTTGGATATAAAATAACCCATGGAATGAAATAGGTTTCATTTCAAAAATAATATATTCAGGAATAAACTTTGGGGTTCCCAAATTCAAGACGTAATAACATACATGGTATAAGAATCATCCATATTGAGTTAAGAAGAAACAATCTCATGAGAAGTAATAGATTTATTTTTGGAAGGAAGTGTTCTTTTGGAAAAAAATTCATTTGTCATAAAACCATATTTAAAACATGTATATCCTGTAAAATAAAAGAGATGAAAAAATTAATGGTATTTTTAAACCATTAATGGAACATCCCTAGAAATTTGAGTGAAAATGGAAAACCCAAAAAAGCGAGTTGGGGTCAAGAATCCACATCCCCCATGTCTGAATTCATTATTCCCATTAATATAATCGATAATCAATTTAAAATAGTTAATTATAAAATAAATAACTTGTCATTAAATTATTTCATTCAATATAGATATATTAAGATCATTAATGAGACCTTTTAGAGGTTATAACATTTATTTTCATCATTCAAGAGTGTTTGTTTTCTTGGTTTTCTTGAACGACTTCCATATATATGAGTATCATTTTTATGGTAAAATTAAAATAGTTATCCATAATTGAAATTAAATGGTTTTAATGAGAAGAAAAATAATTAAATTATCTTATATTTTATTTTTATATTGTTTGAGGATGAATCATTTGATAAATATTTAATGAAGGTGCTTTAATTTATTTCATGATTTATACATCCATCATTAACTCGTATCATTTTATTTAATATCATGTTTATATATTTCATAGAGAACATTGTTTAACGTATAATATAAATAATTAAAAATTATTTAACCAGTATTAGGTTTTATATTTATCCTTTTAGGTAGTTGAGAAAATTAAAATGCATCACCCATGGCGGGGGTAAATGGACACACCGCGAATGATATTTTCATGTTTTGAAAAAGGGGCAAAAGAGAAGATATTTGAAGATAAAAACTTATCTTAACATAATAAAATTATAGTATATAAACAATAAAAAGTATAATGCCTCTTGGATAGTAAAAGGTGATGATGGTATTATAAAATAATGAAATTTAAAAGAAAACAATTGACAAAGAAATATGATTTTACCTCTTAAATTTATCCTTCTTAAGAACCTCCATAGGGAAATGAGATTGGTCTTTTGATGAGACCAAGAGATATTGAAAATCTAGGAGTTCCTTAGGAAGAGTACATAGTATAATTATTACAAGTCTAAAATAATATAAGGTTTTTGGAGAAGATATGGTGAGGGTGGTATTTATAGGGGAGGAAAGTGGTGTTTTGGAGTTATTTTATTCATTATTTTATTATTACGGCTCCTGTCTATGAATTGATTGATCATTATCACAAAATATATTAAAATAATAAAGGATATTATGATATTTTTGTCTTACATTATCCATACATAATCTATTACTCAATAATTCCTATATTTATCTTCTATCATAAATTATTGTATTTTACTATTCACAGAAAATTCAAGCATTTTAGAAAAATAAAAGAAAATTAACCCACGCTATTTTTTTGAAATTTAGAATTTAAAAAAGACCTACATTTGAATAAAATAATTTTATAAATTTTTTAAAAAAATATTTTAATTAAAATCATCATTTATATGGAAAATGTCGATTTTAAAATTATAATTAATTTAAGAACACATTTAAATATAAATTATTGTCTCATAAAGTTATATTACAATCATAAGACATAAAAATATTAGTTCATGATTCTATTTTAAGAAAATGATTTTTATATTAAATCATTATATTAATAATGAAATTGTAAACAAACATTTATGTTATATAAAAATGACCAACACCTGATTAATAATTTTTATAATATTTATTTACATATATATTATATAATTGTTTCAAATTATCATTTATTTGATTCATAAATTTTATTTATACATTCATATATTAGGTTTATTATCAATTTTCTTATTTATTAGTCATAATGTTAACATTACTATTCCAATGGTCCTATTACAAATCCATTGGTAAAGGTTTCTTAACTTCTTGAAATGCATATTATTTCATTAATTCATTATTTGTACAGTTTGTGTTGTGTTCTCGAATTGATTTTTTTGGGATTTATACTATATGAAATATTTGTAACATGATAATTTCAATTCATAAAAAAAAAAATTTACATTCCCCCCTATTAAATTTCTCCCTCAAAATTTTAATTTATTATCTATGGTGAAAATAAGTGAGGTTTCCTTGATTTTATCCTTTTGTCTAGTTCCAAAGTTGCCTCTTTGTACTTATAGTTATGCAATAGTACTTTGACCAGGTGAGTATTCTTTTGGCATATAACATTAGCTCTATGATCTAATATATTAAATGGATGCTCCTAATAAGATATATCATATTCATACCGTACAACCTCTAGATACAGTACACAAGAGGGATCTAGAATTTACATCCTCAAAGGGGATATATGGAGTACATCATGTACTTGAGACATTTTAGGTGGAAGTTCCAGTCGATATGCCATAGATCGGACATGATCAAGTATCTCAAAGGGTCATATGGACATGTGAAATAGCTTTCCTTTCCTCCCAAATATCATGATCCACTTCCATTGAGATATATGAATGAATACCATGTCTATAGCCTTAAACTCTAGGTCTCATCGATGATTGTATGCATAGCTATTTTGTCGTCATTTTGCTGCCTTAATGTGTTGCTCAGTAGTTTTCACTTTCTACAAAATTTCATTGACCATATCAAGTCCTTGAAACATACATTGGCTAAATCAATACTTGCACAGTGGTGTTCTAAATATTTTCCTATAATGAGCTTCAAATGTTTTTGGATGGTTGCGTGGAATCTATTATTGTAATAGCACTTAACTAGAGGTAGATGATGATACCATCATGATTTTTGGTACATTTAACATGCTCTCAAAATATCTTCTAATGACTAAATAATTCAGTAGTATTGGACATCAGTTTATGGATCATAAGACATACTGATGTTCAGTTAATTTTTCGAGAATGTTGGATACTTTTCCAGAACATGAAGGTGAAACTCAGATCTCAATTGGATACAATCTATAGTCATACTCCATGAATCCTCAATAATTTTCTAATGTATATCTTTTCATGTTTATCCAGCGATAAGACCTCTCGATTTGTGATAAAGTTATATATATTTATAATACAATCCACAGTAACGCATATAGTATTTTTTCTTAAAGAAGTATTTAGACATTATGTGACAAATCCTATAGTGATGTTTTACCATTTTCATGTCGGTATGGGTAATGGTAGCACGATCCCCTTATCCTTTTCTATTTCATCCATTAATTTCCGAAATACCTAACCCTTTTATATATATTAAGAGATCTACTTCATCATATTGTCCCACCAACAGTTCACTCTAGGATCTCGATACATATTTGTGCTCCTTGGGAGAATAGATAATGTTGAACTACGTGTGTCATTTAAAATATCCATCTTTAACTCTGGATTAGATGGTACACATATTTTTGAAACAAATCCTAAAATTTCTTCCCTATATATTTTTAACTATGAGGATTTACCTTTTCCCATAGCTTTCACCTTCATCTGAATTTCCATAATTTTTATTTGAGCATCATCATTTTTCTTCTACATGGGTGGTTGATAACTTATTTGAGAAATTATTGCAGACATTTCATCCTAAATTATTATCTTTTCTATCTATTTCAAGTCTAATGTAATTGTATCCTTCTAAATTATCATCTTTGATAATGTAACAGGATCCTTTCAACATAGATCATCCAGTAATTTATTCACTTTTCCATAATGGTATTGTTTTGAAGAGTCATAATCCATGATGTTATCTAACCATCTTCCCTAGTTAAAATTAATCTCATTCTATGTGAATGTACATTTTAGTCTCTTATGATCAGTTTATATTTCACACTTCTCCCAATAGAGATAATTCCACTAGATTTTCAATGCAATATTCACATATAACAACTCATATCATGTGTGGGATAGTTTCACTGATGAATCTTCAACTCCCTTAGTGTGTACGATATCACATTATCGTTTTAATCATTACATAGCCTAATAACTTCTTTGAACCATCCTTGTATTCCAAATATTATTCCCCACTTGTCTGAAGTATGAGTATCGGCATGGTGATAAGCCTCTTTATGAACTCTTTGAAGCATTCATCACATTCACTAGACAAGAAAAAAACTTTTCCCTTATAAGCAGGTTTGTTAGTGGGTTTGAAAATCAAGATATGTTCTACAATAATATCAGATAATACACAGCTAGACCAAGTAAAATATAGATCTCTATGATAGATGTTGGGCTGGGATACTCTTCTATTTTTTTCTTGGTAGGGTCCAAAAATATTCCTTTCTTGGTGATAATTTCCCCTAATAATGATACATCCTCCATCCAAAACTCATATTTACTATACATAGCATATTTTTTATCCCTTCTCAGATTATTTAGTACATTATTCAAATCTTCCTCGAGTTCCACCATTTTCTTCGATTATATCAAGATATCATAAATAAATACTAACATTTTTTGAGGTAATCTATGAAGAGTCTATTATATAAGTACATGAATATTGATTTAGAATTTGTGTTTCTAAATGGAATACCCATAAAATATTAGTGTCCATATCTTGTTTGTATGAATGTCTTGTCAATATATTCCTTCACCAACATTATTTGATTATTTCCCAACTGAACATCCACCTTAGAAACATACTTGTCCCCATGAAATTGAGAAAACAAGTCACATATTCAGGGAAGGGGATACTTTTTCTTTATTGTGATTTTTTTGAGTTCACAATAATCAATGTAGAGTCACATTTATCTATCCTTCATATTGATTAATAGGACTGGTGAACCCAATTGTGAAGCACTCATGCATATAAAACCCTTTTATAGATTCTCTTCTAACTACTTCTTCAGTTCATACACCGCAATGGTGGCCATTCTAAAAGGTGTCTTTGATTTAGGACTAAATCCATAAAAAAGTTCATTTGAAAACTCTACATATCAATCAAGATTAAGAGAATTTAATTATTCACATTACACATTAGTTTAGTCCATCACAATGGTAATGTCCTCAAACATTTCTCTCTCCTTTGTATCAATAATTTGAGTTAGATATTCTTGGTCATGAAAAATAATTTCTACAATTGATATGATGGTTTTAATGGAGACTAATCATCTACTATACACTTAAACATAATTAGAGGATGAATCGAGGAATGAATATAGATAAAACATTCCCAATAGTTGATGTTTTAGTTGTACAAATATTGAAAATATATGCCCAATATAGCATCTAACAACACCGAAGGAAGTAGGAAAAGATTTGTTGGGAGGTTCAAAATATAATAATTAATTAGGGAGGATTTATATATATGGATGTAATAATTTTCCCATTTTTTATTCTGATATATAACATATCCCCCATATTTTTAGGTGAGGTATAAATATTTTTACAAAAAATTTAATATATGAAATAATTTTTAGTTATATAATAAAATTGTACATTCTTTATTCATACATGAATAACTAGAATACCTTTCTCCACAACATTTTCGGGATCCAAATTAGTATTACCGATGTAATAATCCTTCCCTATCTCCATCAGCTTTGGTGGTTGATGAAAATGATTACCCTCAACGACTTCAGATTTAATTTACTTGCTTGCATTATGACCTTTCTCCCTACAGTTTAAGCATTGAACCATGGGTGGTGCTCTCATTTCCTCTAGAATATCAATTGGATTATTTATATCTATTCCAAATTAATGTGCATTATGGAATTCTCTCCCACAAATATAGCATTTCCCCATCCATTTGAGGTCAATCCCATGATTCTTCTTCTCATATTTTTTACAAGTAAGTTGCTGATTAATTCTTCCACCATTCTCATTAGTTCCACTATCTTGAAACTACATCTTTTTTTCATATCTCCTTACACATGGAATAATTCTCCAAACTCAATCTCTACATTGAGTGAACATCAAAAAAAAATCATAACTCTCATAGTGTCTAATTTATAGTTCCTCTCAATGGTTTTGTTTTAAACAATTAATAATCTAACAATTTTTCTATCATTGTTGATTTGAAAACCCAAATTATACCCTTAAATCCTGGGGAAATTGTCATCATATGTTGGGAATAAATCATCATCCTTTTTTATTCCACAATATGAATTCTCTCTCTATATTATTATGAAGAGTTAGATGGATATACCTATTAAAGAACATTATCTTAATGTCCCCCACTCAATCAATTTAATATTTTTCTTCCGATTGGTGTTTTTAATAAACAACCACTATTGATCGTCCTATCAAACATGATTATAAATATCCAAAATCACCTTATCCTTCTCATAAGATTGAAGAATAAAAAATAACTTCTCCATCGATCTGACACTCCATTCAGTGAGTAGTGGATCTGAAGATCCACTAAATGTTGTTGGTCTTTTCCTCAGAAAATACTTTATATCCATCTTATCACTCTTATGTTAAATAGTACATTCCAAAATATTTATGATATTTTTCATATCCATAGATAGTTGGGTAGGAATTACCATGAACTTTTGAACACCACCTACCACAAATTGGGGATTTTATTTGGGTAATCACTATATTTTCTCAAACATTTCTTATTGTAAAGGTTATTCCTAGATCCCAAAATTTTTTAAAATAGAAATTTTTTTACCAAAACATAAATAAATATGTCCTGAACAAATACATTCTTTATTTTGGAAATTAAATTTAAATGAATATTTATTTAAAATACCTATCTATTTTATTTTCATAATATATAATATTGGGTGATTTCAAATTTTTTTTCTCATACTAAGGGTTTTAACTATGGTTCTACAATCCATATTTATAATTTAACTAAATTGTCCCCTAATACCAATTATTTCTGCCATACTTTTTCATATATTACTATTACAAAATATTATGGATTAAAAAATAACAGTTCTACCAAACCATGATCCAAATTTTTAGGGTATTCATGAAATTAATACTATATAAAAAATTTACATAATAAAACATGAACATTTATTTAATTCCACTATACCTAGATTCTTATTTTTCCCTTGTGTTCTACTTGGAACATGTATTCAACTAAGGATATACATCAAAAGATAGGGTGAGAAAAAATCCCAATAATTTGATGAATAAGATACCTGCAACATGGGTGAGAATAATCGTCATAATCATAAAATCATCATAATAATCATGAATGGAAGAATTATAAAATTTAATAGAATGAGACAATGCATAAAGATGAAACATTATGTATTAGTGGCTAACCACCACACATAGATCTAAACTATGCTAGAATCATGTTAACTCATATTTCACAATATTTGATGACATAAATCACATTACCTAATTCAATGGAATGTCATATACTTTTAATAACACCCTTCACATCATTACATTTATAGGTGGTCTATAATTTTAGGTGCACCCATCACATCATTACATTTACATTATCATGCATTCCACATAGAACATATATCAATTTTGAAAATAAAATAACACCTGGAAATAAATGGGTTTAATTTCATAGATAATAAATTCATGAATAAACTTTGGTATTCATAAATTAATATGAAAATAACATAATTTGTATAATACTCATCAATCATAAGTGTAACGCCCCGACCCCAGCTACCCAGAGTCGGTGCATTACTTCGTAACATTGGCATGATCACAAAAGATCAAGTCTCGAAAGACCGATTAGTTTAGTAGCCTTGGAAACACTAGATACATTCATAAACGTTACATTACATCATAAAGTGAAAAACTAATAACAAAGTCTTCAGAGTCCACACTCATATCCCCTTCTGACTATCCCTACAGGTCATTCATAAAATACTTCTTCACATCCTGGAAAATATTAAAACATTGAAAGGGGTGAGCTCAGATGCTCAGTAAGGATAACAATATTGCGGAAGCTTTCATAAATAAATATTAACATTTAAGGCAATGTACAACTAAAAAAAAGCCTTTTAAACTTGAACTTCAACATAACATGGCAAAAGTAAAATGAGATAATGCCATTCACTTCTTCACATGGATATTATACTGATCGAATAATCACAAGAAATATCAATAACCACTTTCATAATGAGGGAATGTATAATGCCGGACATTCTGAAACATTTTGTCAAGGCCTCGGCCAAGACGTCTAAAATGATTAAGGCCTCGGCCAAAACCATAAATCAAATTGGGAAAGGGCCTCGGCCAATTCCACGTCTAGTTGTCTCATGAGACCTACCGATGCATCGAGGAGCTATAGCGGGCTCCACCCGTCACTTATTAAGTCCAATACATTCCTCATATGAATAGGTTTAAACATATCATAAACCATAACATAATCGTATCACATAAAACATGCATAAAGGAAACCTAACATTTCCACATTTCAATCACAAGATATCAATATAACACATTGATATAATAAAAATGCTTTCAAAACCATTTTCAATACCAAAATAAAAGAAAGTTAAAAATTGGCATTTATTTATCATTAAAAAAAAGATGGCTTGTAGAGGAAGCCGAAACTCAAATAATGGTCATGGCGGCGGAGAAGTCATTGTCGCCGCATAAGTACGGAAAGAAAAACATTCCCTTTTTTCATTTAGCAAAATGATTCGTATAAAAAAAGATTCCTTTTGAATAAACGTAAAAGTCAAAGGGGTTTATACACCCTATAAAAGAAAGTTGTGTATAAAACCAAATATGCCTCAATGAAAGGGGATTGAGAAGAAGTCCTTAAAAAGATCATTTTTTTTAAATAAAGTACACCTATAATGTGTATTCACTATAAGTACACATAAATAATGTCAAAATACAATATAGGACATAATTATATCATGACATAATTTGAAAGTATGAGATTAACCCAAAGAATGGAAATTGGGTTAAGAAGTTCCCTTACAAAGATCATTTTTTAAATAAAATTGATCTATTATGTGTATTCACTATAATTACACATAAATGAATTACAAATACAATATAGGACATAATAATATAATGACGTAATTTGAAAGTAGGAGATTAACCCAAAGAATGGAAATTGGGTTAAGAAGTTCCCTTACCTTGCGTCTTGTCCTGACTCGACCGTTCTTTAACCTCCTGAATAATAAACTAGAGTTAATTTCTATTTACTTAAGAACCTTTTTCGTGTTCATTATTCCTTTTATATCCCTTATTACCATGTTATGAAGATTATTTAATTATTTAAGTTAATAACGGTCGTTTTGTCGATCTTTGGTACTTGAGTCAAAAATAAACTTCTTATAATTACAAGTTGTTCATGTGGTGAAATATCCATTATATACAGAATTATATTCATGATGTAGATATCATATATATCATATATACAGTATATACATTCATTCATAATGTCACGTAACATTTAGAGGTAAGAAATGAAATGCACCGTTCATGGAGACGGTAAGCCGTATGTACGCATGAACGCTACTTTCATTTCTATTTCGTATTTAATGGAATGAAATCATAATTATATAAATTTATAATATAATTACAGTATAATATAGTGTATAATACCATTTAATCCATCCTTTATACATCCCACATATGGCATTAACGATTCAAATCACTTTGAGGGGGCGGTAGTCCGCACTTCCTAAAATGAAATTATCGCGTTTTACCCATAATGGAAATCATAAAGTATGCCATAAATGAGAAATACAGAAGCATAAGTAAAACATAAACATATTTTATATCATATATAAATATAGTGACATCTTAATGGCCACCTTTTAAGGTGTTATATGAGTGTTGAACAATCATCGTTTTGTGAGGCAGAAATTCGCCATCCACAGAAACCGTATGTCCTTTAACCATTAGATGTAGGTGTGTGTAAGTGTAGCTCGAATCCTTATTATAACAACATCCTAGTATATTGAGGATACTGGTGTTGTTACAAAAGTAATTAATAAAAAGAGTTTAGGGGGTTGGAGAAGAAAAATAAAACAAAACAACATTAGAGAAGACATTACCTCAAAATCGGGTAACTCTTTTTGATTTGAGCCAAATGCTTCCTTGAGAAGAGTTCTTCCCAAAGTGAGGCTTCTAGGAGTAAGAGAGGGAAGTTGGGAGATTATTTGGGCAGATGTTGGCCGAGCCAAATGGATTTAATGTGTGAATAAGGTGGGAGAGGTGGGGGCCTTTTATAAGTGGAGAGGAGGGGCTTTTTTGGAAAGATTGAAATGTTACATTATTACACAATGCTTTTCGGATTCTAAAGGTCCCACACTTAAATAATTCGTGTCTAAGGTGATAAGGGTTCGAAATCTACCCATACAATAGTCTTTGGACAAGTGTAAGCCTTGGATTTTGCATTATCTTCTCATTTTATTTAAATCGTTAAATAATGAGGTCAGCACCGCATCATAATGATGTCATAAATAATTTAATTTATTTAATATCTAAAAATTATAAAAAACTACTATGATGTAGGAAATCTCTTTAGCTTTCTAATGAATATTTATAGTCAAAATTTGGACTTGTGTAACCCCACTTAAAAACTGTTTTAGTAAAACAACTCATGTTTGTGTCAATTTAATTTTAACATTAAATAAATATATATTAATGTCATTTTCAACTAAAGTGGCTCCATGGGGTCCCCAAGTTGACCCATGGGTTTTCTTGGTCGGCCATGACTCATCCAATAGGAGTAGGACAAGTTTCAAGCTCATCTCATATTATTAAAACATTATTTTTACCTTAAACTACACTAATTACCTCTAATCGCGATTAAGAACTTAAAAGTTACTATTCACCAAAAAATTATTTTAATCTCATTGAACCATATTTTACTTCTTAATGACAACCATGTATTTTGGATTTTTGAAAATCAAATCACAGAAGTGGTAATATTTCATTTTAACGAAAAATCAGTTTTTAACAACCACTTAGTGGTTTCACTATTCATCAAAAATTGCAGTTTTTCAGAATAAGGCCAAAATTTCACCCTAAGCTATAATTGATACTCCGAATTCAAAAATGATGTCTATTTTAAAAAATTCCAAACATATAAGTTGCATTAATTAATTTGATAATTAATTCTCGCTGTCACAACAATAGCGTGTTTTTAAGAAACAATTTATATCAAAAGATTGTCAATTGTTTATGTCTAATTTCAATGTTAAATTAATTCTAATGACCACCATTGGATAAAATGGTAAAAATATATTCTAATTATAATTTAAAACCACTAAATAGTATAATTTATCACTATAAATTATTTTGATTAAAAAAGTTGTTTTTAAGTATTTTTCACTATTCATAAAAAATAGAAGTTCTCAGAAAAATACCAAAAATTCAACATAGGCTAATTTCGATATTACGAATCCAAAAATGAAGTCCATTTTGATAAATAAAATTTATAAAATTTCAAAAAGTAGGTATTACTATTCACAACGGCTAGTTTAATTCGTTGTGGTGTGTGTTAGAGCTCGAGGTTGCGTACAACACAAGCTATTGCATTATTCGAAGTGAAACGTACCGTGGAAGATTGGGGTGTTACATTCTCCCCTCCTTCAATAAATTGCGTCCTCGCAATTTGAAATTTTTCTTTGAAAATAAAAGGTTGAAAAGAGAAAATACCTTTGAGGAAAACCCACATCGGAAATAAGGTTAATAAATATATAACATTAAAAGAAAGCAAGATAAGTACAAAGGTCACCCGATATAGCCCATTCTAGGATTCTATGAAAATATGGATATGGAGGAGAAACAAACCATCAAGGTCTGATGGAGAGTTATAGAAAACAGGATTAGGAGAAAGTTTAACTACAAGAAAATCATAGACTTGTGATTGGTTAAACGGTCATTGAATCCCTAGTTGGAAAAGTTAACCGACAACATTTTTGTTTTAAGTTACCTTTTATAATGTTGAGGAATTTATTTAGGAGATTTACTAAGAACGTAAGGGAATATACATACTTGTTATGTATACTTTCATTCATTAATAAATTTTTACCACAAACCCATCTTTTACTCCAAATGGTAACGGAACTCAAAAATATTCTTTTTATCCTAATTGTATAAGGTTCCTAATATTAACACAAACCATTTAGATTAGTAAAACTATTTTGTAATAACAAGGGACTTCCTGTAGGCTAGTGGTAGGAAATAAAGGCCTGTCGCACTATGGTTGTGGGTTCGATTCCTGCAGCTTTGTCCGACGCGACGGGTTATTCCCCACCCTACAGGTTGTCCTTTTCCTAAAACTATAGTATTATAATATTCCAAAAATAATCTTCAGAAATGCTTTAACCTTAAACAATACTATCCAAAGATCAACTTAATCCACTCCAACCTTTATAGTTAACCAAAATACTTCTGTCCAGACTTTCTCTAAAAGGTCTCTTAATTCCAAAATCAATTGTAACATCAGATTCCCCAAACAAAGAAAAGTTTCTCTTATTGTCACATACTAAAAATATGATTACTTTAATCATATTAAAACCTTACTGAAATCAAAAATTACTGCAGTACAATCCATATATATATATCACATTATTCTTATAACCAGAATATAATCCTTGAGTCCAAAAGCACAAATACATTAATTATTCCGCTTCAACTGTAGTCACAGCATAAGATTGGCCTTGATCCCTTGGCCTTTTCTGAGGTAAGTTTCCTTGACGCTTAGGACATTCATTTGCATAATGCCCCATTTCCCTACAATTGTAGCATTCAACTTTGACAGCCTCTTTCTTTCCCTTGCAATCACGAGCCTGGTGACCCTTTTCTCCACATTTATAACAAACTCCCATTCCTTTTAGGCAAGTACCAGGGTGATTCTTCCCACAATTATCACATAATGGAAAATCCTTCTTTCCATTTTTCCCTTTATCTGTCTCTTGTTCCCCTGTTCTCTTCTTCTCTTGCTTTACTTTGTTGTCATAAGACTTAGAGAATTCCTTTTCTGTCTTGATAGCACATGAGACAATGTCTTCGTACGACGAGAAAGATTGTGAGACTAAGGCTCGACAGAGAAAAAGTTTTAACCCATCAAAGAAACGATCAATCTTACTTCTTGGGTTACGTATATAATCTGCAGCATGCCTCGCTAACCTTGTAAAGTTAGCCTCATACTTTGCGACATTCTCATCCTCCTTCTGCCTCAGACTCAGAAATTGTCTTTCCATATCTGCTTGATGGTCACGAGGATAGTATTTTTCTAGGAAAATCTCTTTTAACTCCCTCCAATTCATATTCGATACGTCATCATCTTCCTTTGTGTTTTGAATCAGCGACCACCACTGATCGGCATCTCCAGTGAGGCGGTAAACTGCAATGACAACCTTCTCCCTTTCGCTACTCCCCAAGGCATGGAATATTTTCTCTAAGGAATTTATCCATTGCTCAGCTACTATAGGATTTGTACTCCAATTGAAGGTTGGTGGTTGTTGCCTCATGAAGCGGTCTAACATTGATCCTCCACGTTGTGGATCAGGGTGATCCATACGAGTAAGGTTATTATTCATAACTTGAGTGAGTTGTCCCAGTATGGTAATAAGATGATCAGCACCAGTTGTATCTCCAGATCCACAATAATTATCTTGAGCAGGAGGGCAATCCCTACACGGAGTGCGTGCATTGATACGGTTTCCATTCCTTCCACTAGGCGCCATTTCTAAACAATGGCATAAACTAGATTAGTTTATGAATCAAAATACATAATTCCATACTTGTAAAATACTTAACATAAATTGAACTATTTATGGATATAATCCATAAAAATGTTTTCTTTGAGGAAGTATATCCTCATAACCCTTCATAGTGGTTTATAAATAAAATGAGAATTATCCAAAGCATATCCCCCGGGAGTGTCATAACCAAGAGTGCAGCAAGGCCCGTTGTCGTGCACTAGTTCCCGTTCGAGTCTAGCTCAAAGCGGTGTTTTCGGGTTTTACCCCTAGGTACATCTGTTCTAGAGCCGCCTCTACTTGCTCATATACAGACAGGGATGTATTGCTCAGAAAACTCACAAAATCTCTACAATAACAAAATTCTAGGAAGTTCTTCTATACTAATCCTCAAAGTCTATCTTCGGGCTATGTGCTCTAATCAGAGTTTATCTAAATATAGCTTCCAAGGTTAGTACTAAACTCCCTCTGATACCAACTGTAACGCCCCGACCCCAGCTACCCAGAGTCGGTGCATTACTTCGTAACATTGGCATGATCACAAAAGATCAAGTCTTGAAAGACCGATTAGTTTAGTAGCCTTGGAAACACTAGATACATTCATAAACGTTACATTACATCATAAAGTGAAAAACTAATAACAAAGTCTTCACAGTCCACACTCATATCCCCTTCTGACTATCCCTGCAGGTCATTCATAAAATAATTCTACACATCCTGGAAAATATTAAAACATTGAAAGGGGTGAGCTCAGATGCTCAGTAAGGATAACAATATTGCGGAAGCTTTCATAAATAAATATTAACATTTAAGGCAATGTACAACTAAAACAAAAGCCTTTTAAACTTGAACTTCAACATAACATGGCAAAAGTAAAATGAGATAATGCCATTCACTTCTTCACATGGATATTCTAATGGTCGAATAATCACATGAAATATCAATAACCACTTTCATAATGAGGGAATGTATAATGCCGGACATTCTGAAACATTTTATCAAGGCCTCGGCCAAGACGTCTAAAATGATTAAGTCCTCGGCCAAAACCATAAATCAAATTGGGAAAGTGCCTCGGCCAATTCCACGTCTAGTTGTCTCATGAGACCTACCGATGCATCGAGGAGCTATAGCGGGCTCCACCCGTCACTTATTAAGTCCAATACATTCCTCATATGAATAGGTTTAAACATATCATAAACCATAACATAATCATATCACATAAAACATGCATGAAGGAAACATAAAATTTCCACATTTCAATCACAAGATATCAATATAACACATTGATATAATAAAAATGCTTTCAGAACCATTTTCAATACCAAAATAAAAGAAAGTTAAAAATTGGCATTTATTTATCATTAAAAAAATGATGGCTTGTAGAGGAAGCCGAAACTCAAATAATGGTCATGGAGGCGGAGAAGTCGTTGTCGCCGCATAAGTACGGAAAGAAAAACATTCCCTTTTTCATTTAGCAAAACTCTTCGTAAAAAAAAGATTCATTTTGAATAAACGTAAAAGTCAAAGGGGTTTATACACCCTATAAAAGAAAGTTGTGTATAAAACCAAATATGCCTCAATGAAAGGGGATTGAGACGAAGTCCTTAAAAAGATCATTTTTTTTAAATAAAGTACACCTATAATGTGTATTCACTATAATTACACATAAATAATGTAAAAATACAATATAGGACATAATTATATCGTGACATAATTTGAAAGTAGGAGATTAACCCAAAGAATGGAAATTGGGTTAAGAAGTTCCCTTACAAAGATCATTTTTTAAATAAAATTGATCTATTGTGTGTATTCACTATAATTACACATAAATAAATTACAAATACAAGATAGGACATAATAATATAATGACGTAATTTGAAAGTAGGAGATTAACCCAAAGAATGGAAATTGGGTTAAGAAGTTCCCTTACCTTGCGTCTTGTCCTGACTCGACCGTTCTTTAACCTCATGAATAATAAACTAGAGTTAATTTCTATTTACTTAAGAACCTTTTTCATGTTCATTATTCCTTTTATATCCCTTATTACCATGTTATGAACATTATTTAATTATTTAAGTTGAGTCAAAAATAAACTTTTTATAATTACAAGTTGTTCATGTGGTGAAATATCCATTATATCTAGAATTATATTCATGATTTAGATATCATATATATCATATATACAGTATATACATTCATTCATAATGTCACGTAACATTTACAGGTAAGAAATGAAATGCACCGTTCATCGAGACGGTAAGCCGTACGTACGCATGAACGCTACTTTCATTTCTATTTCGTATTTAATGGAATGAAATCATAATGATATAAATTTATAATATAATTACAGTATAATATAGTGTATAATACCATTTAATCCATCCTTTATACATCCCACATATGGCATTAACGATTCAAATCACTTTGAGGGGGCGGTAGTCCGCACTTCCTAAAATGAAATTATCGCGTTTTACCCATAATGGAAATCATAAAGTATGCCATAAATGAGAAATACAGAAGCATAAGTAAAACATAAACATATTTTATATCATATATAAATATAGTGACATCTTAATGGCCACCTTTTAAGGTGTTATATGAGTGTTGAACAATCATCGTTTTGTGAGGCAGAAATTCGCCATCCACAGAAACCGTATGTCCTTTAACCATTAGATGTAGGTGTGTGTAAGTGTAGCTTGAATCCTTATTATAAAAACATCCTAGTATATTGAGGATACTGGTGTTGTTACAAAAGTAATTAATAAAAAGAGTTTAGGTGGTTGGAGAAGAAAAATAAAACAAAACAACATTAGAGAAGACATTACCTCAAAATCGGGTAACTCTTTTTGATTTGAGCCAAAGGCTTCCTTGAGAAGAGTTCTGCCCAAAGTGAGGATTCTAGGAGTAAGAGGGGGAAGTTGGGAGATTATTTGGGCAGAGGTTGTCCGAGCCAAATGGATTTAAGGTGTGAATAAGGTGGGAGAGGTGGGGGCCTTTTATAAGTGGGGAGGAGGGGCTTTTTTGGAAAGATTGAAATGTTACATTATTACACAATGATTTTCGGATTCTAAAGGTCCCACACTTAAATAATTCGTGGATAAGGTGATACGGGTTTGAAATCTACCCATCCAATAGTATTTGGACAAGTTTAAGCCTTGGAGTTTGCATTATCTTCTCATTTTATTTAAATCGTTAAATAATGAGGTCATCGTCGCATCATAATGATGTCATAAATAATTTAATTTATTTAATATCTAAAAATTATAAAAAAATACTATGATGTAGGAAATCTTTTTATCTTTCTAATGAATATTTATAGTCAAAATTGGGACTTGTTTAACCCCACTTAAAAACTGTTTTAGTAAAACAACTCATGTTTGTGTCAATTTAATTTTAACATTAAATAAATATATATTAATGTCATTTTCCAACTAAAGTGGCTCCATGGGGTCCCCAAGTTGAACCATGGGTTTTCGTGGTCGGCCATGACTCATCCAATAGGAGTAGGACAAGTTTCAAGCTCATCTCATATTATTAAAATATTATTTTTACCTTAAACTACACTAATTACCTCTAATCGCGATTAAGAACTTAAAAGTTACTATTCACCAAAAAATTATTTTAATCTCATTGAACCATATTTTACTTCTTAATGACAAACATGTATGTTGGATTTTTGAAAATCAAATCACAGAAGTGGTAATATTTCATTTTAACGAAAAATCAGTTTTTAACAACCACTTAGTGGTTTCACTATTCATCAAAAATTGAAGTTTTTCAGAATAAGGCCAAAATTTCACCCAAAGCTATAATTGATATTCCGAATTCAAAAATGATTTCTATTTTAAAAAATTCCAAACATATAAGTTTCATTAATTAATTTTATAATTAATTCCTGCTGTCACAACAATAGCGTGTTTTTAAGAAACAATTTATATCAAAAGATTGTCAATTGTTTATGTCCAATTTCAATGTTAAATTAATTCTAATGACCACAATTGGATAAAATGGTAAAAATATATTCTAATTATAATTTAAAACCACTAAATAGTATAATTTATCACTATAAATTATTTTTATTAAAAAATTTGTTTTTAAGTATTTTTCACTATTCATAAAAAATAGAAGTTCTCAGAAAAATACCAAAAATTCAACATAGGCTAATTTCGATATTCCGAATCCAAAAATTAAGTCCATTTTGATAAATAAAATTTATAAAATTTCAAAAAGTAGGTATTACTATTCACAACGGCTAGTTTAATTCGTTGTGGTGTGTGTTAGAGCTCGAGGTTGCGTACAACACACGCTATTGCATTATTCGAAGTGAAACGTACCGTGGAAGATTAGGGTGTTACAATAAGTTAAGAAAAAATAGTATCACCATAACTAAAATATTTATTTTTGGAAAGATGAGTTCTAATGATTTCATTTAATTGGTCTTCATACCATATTAGAAACATGTATATCCCATAAAAGAGAAGGTGTATAAAAAACAAATTATAGTAAGGAAACATTAAAGGAATATCTATATAAAAATGGAGTGAAAGAGGGAAAATTGGAAGAAGGTAGCTTTGTTCGAGAATACCTTTACCTTGTGTCTAAATAATTTAGTCTCATTAATATACAAGAAAATAAATTTTAACTTGTTAATTATCAAAAAAATAACAATTCATACATGATTTTTATTCAATATACTTTTAGTAAGATCATTTTTTGGGTTTTAGATGAGTTATAAAGATTAATTTCATCATTTGGGAGTGTTCAATTTCTTGGTTTCCCTGAAAAATTTTCTTGTATATGAGCTTGGATGTTCATGTAAAACTAGAATAATTATACATATTTTAAATAATATGTTATTTATTAATTTTTATATGATTAAATGTTCTTATATATAATTATTTTGTATTTTATATGGATGGATAATTAGATAAACAGTTAAGGAAAATTATTTAATTTATTTGGGAGATTTTACGACTATCACTAACTCATATCATTTTATTTTATGTAATTTTTATATATTTCTTAAAAAACATTATATAACTTAAAATATTTATAATATAATTTTATTTGACCATAATGATGGTTTAATGATATCCTTCAAGGTGGTTGTGAAAAATGAAAATACATTATCCACAGTGGTGGTAAATCGACACACCGTGGATGATATTTTGAAGTTTAGAAATAAAAAAGAAAAAAGAATAATAGACTGTGTAAGATAGTACTGCATTTTCCTTAAAATGTGGATGAAGGACCTTATTGCTGAACTGGGGTCGACCATCTTTGGAGGGTGGAACTCTGATACAATGTGCATATTTGTACTAAGAAAAGATGTTACAGGTTCATGCCACATCAACTAGGGAAGTTGAGTCTGGTTGAATCTTCCATGTAGAGGTATAAATCTAAATGTTGATGGATCTTTTAGTTCCATATAAAATAGGTGGTGTAGGATGGTGGGAGATAGTATATGTTTAGTTGTCTTTGACTTTTCTCCATTCTATTGTTCGGGTAGCTCCATTGGTGCAGAAATCAAATCCATGCATTCAAGAATTATTATGTTTTAAATGTTAATAATTTTGGTAGATAATATTGAATCGAACTCTAAGTTGTTGGTCTGTAACTTCCAAGGAATAGTGGATCCCCCTTGTAAGTTTTCCTATTTTTTTGAAGCAACAAACTCAAAAACAACAAAATCAATGTTGTTGGACATGTTTTGAGAGAAAAGAACCTTTTGGTGGATAGTATTTCTAGGGAAGGTATGTTTGATGAGCATATTATTATTTACAATATAATGGTGTCACTACCAAATGAATAAAAACACATTTTCCATGAATATGTAATTGGTCTCTATCATTTCAAGCTACTATGATCTAATGTCTTTATCTTTTTTACTTTCCTTTTCTATCTTGTTTTACTGATCGTTATCAAAATAGAAATTTAAATTTAATGGAATATACAGAAGATTATACTGTTATCATGAATCTTGGTTAGGTGATGGTGAGGATAGGATAATAAATTAATTAAAATGAAAATAAAATTAAAGAAAGAGAAATAGGATTTTACCTCTTGAATATATCCTTCACGATAACCTCATTAAGGAAAAGGGTATGGTCATTCGCTTAGAAAAAGAGCTCCTAGATGTTGGGTAGGGGATTGGGATAGAGATTCGGTTTACTTGGACAATTAAAAAATCATGGAAGGTGTGAGTAGGATAAGTGGTGATGGATGGTATTTATAGGTGAGGATAGAGGTGTATTCTCATTATTTTATTCATTGGTATATTATTTTTCATCAAGAAAATTAATAATTTGATAATTATCATAAAATATATTAAAAAATGAAAGAGAATTTTGGATATGGTTATTACATAATCCATACATAATCTATTACATGATAATTCATGTATTTATCTTTTATTGTAAATTATCATATTTTACTATTAAAAAAATCAAGTATTTTAGAAAAATCCCAAAAATTCTCCCAAACCATTTTTCAACACAGAGAATTAAGAAATTAAATCCATTTTATTAAAATAATTTTCCAAATAAGATGAAAATAAATTATAATTTAAATCACCTTTAATAGGGAATATATCTATTTTTAAATTTTAACAAAATTTTTAACACTTTGAAAAATTAATTAAGGTCTCACAAAAGTATATTACAGTCCTAAGACAACAAAATATTTTTTTAGGAGTTAATTTTATGAAAATAAATTTTCTTTTAAATTAGTATATTATTAATAAAAATCTTATATTAACATTTATGTTATAAAAAAATTCCAACACATAATTAATATTTTTTAAAATATTTATTTACATATACTATGATATAATTATATGATATTATCATTTATAAGATGCCTAAATTTTATTTATACTTTAATAGATGAGTTATCTATTCTATTCGTTGATTTTATATTCCTAATTGTCACATTAATATTCCAAATGTCATGTTACTATTCCTTTGGTAAAGGTTCCTTAACTTCTACAAATAAATATTACTGAATTTATTCTTCATTTATAATGTCTTTATTGTATTCTTGATGTGATTTAATGTTGGTTATACTATATGAAATATTTATAAGAAGGGAATTCCTATTATTAAAATTTTGGGTTGTTATAGAGAAAAAGGAGCCTTAGTCTATGTATCTATCCAGTATATGATATGCCATGTCTGACCATCCCAACTTCTTAATCAAAATTAAAAAAATAAGAATAATCATTCCATGTTTCTAAATAAGACTTAGAATTCCATGTCTGATCAATAAAACATTTATATGAAATACAATTTCCATATCTAAAAATTCTGGATTTCCATGTCCATCCTTTAAATACTACGATGCATCGGGGAGCTAAGAACATCATTTTGGATTTACCAAAATCTAGGATTGGAGAATCAATCCATCAACTAAGAACCATTAGTCATGGGATGGTAAATAAAGATCACCAGTCCAATTATCCAACTAGGATTAAGTACAACAATTCCGACTATCCAAATCATTTCGTTATCAATTTTCACCATTTCATCCCACATTTTCGTGGTCCATTACTTCAATCATATAAAAAGAAAATGAAAAATTAACTTCATTGATACATTAACAAATTACAAGCTTGTTAAATATTTTTAAACCCATTTAACAATTAAACATAGACCTTTTTAACCATTTCCATTTTATTTTTTATTCACAACATTTATCAGTGTGTCAATAAAACTTTAAATAAATACATGGATATCAAAACACCCCATTTAAGTGTAATAAAAATAATACTAACTATCTTTTTTAAAACAAATTAAATCCATCCCAAAAAATAATGGAATTCCTCTTCCAAAATCCAATCAAGTTCCAAGAGCATAATGTTCCATGAAAACCTTTTTATGGGTCATCGTAACATTTAACTAAAATGTGATCTATTAAATAAATTAAAATAAAAATTTTAAATCAAATAAAAACCCATTTTTATAAACCACTTGGAGGTGAAAAATGAATTTCAAAATAAGATTTGAATCAAAACATAGCATCCCCCTGCATTGACACCCAAAACTGGTTAAAAACCCAATGTAGAAATTTAAAACCATTTTAAAAGACTCATAAATTTTTTAATAATATAATATTAAACAATCATTCCAAATAGTATCTTGACTACTCTAATTAACCATTTCCATTAAATGGAACACCCCATGGGTGACTGTTGGTTCAGCATTATAAACACCCCTAAATCCCATGGAATCCATAGAAGTTCTTGAGTTTTAATCCCTAATTCCGTACCAAATTTATTAATCCAACGAAGAAAACACACAAAACATTGAATATATGTCACATCCTACATACACATTAAAATAATTTATCTATAATATGGTTAATTCTCTTAGACCATGTATGTAATTTCAAAATCATTGGAATATGTTTTCAAAGGACAACCAAATTTTCAACACCCACCCAAGAATCACCATAACCTATCATAACCCAAAAAGTCCTCTCAATCACACATGTTACAGTCTCACACTAGGAAACCATAATTAAATAAAATTAATAAATGTAATTAATTAATAAATTAATCCATGATACAAAATAATTCCATAAAACCCACTGTATCTATGAAATTATAGGAATGAACCAAGAAAATTCCATTGGAAGTCCACAAGGACTCCCTATAGAAATATATAAAAAAATATGTTATATTTGATACCATATAAACACATAAATAAATAAATTTAACTAAGAAAACAAAATAAAAAACAACATGGACATGTACCCTAACAAACGACCATGCAATGACATATGGAATCTATATCATGATTTCTTATATACAAGACAACTGAAATCCACATCATATCGTTAGATTCCAAAATGCTCTAATGGAATTAGAATAGAATCCCAAAACCCACACATCCAAAAATTATAAGGAACTATAGTAAGGGAGATAAGGGGATATAAGTAGTTAAATATCACCTTAATTACTGATGAAACACCGTGAATACACCTAAAATCAAAATTTAGAATAAGGTGAAATGGGTATGGGAACCTCCTCATTTGTGAAAAACTAATGATTGAAGAAGGGGGAGGGGTGGTTAAAAACTAAGTGGAGGGTATTTTGTCCATCTCCGCATTTTAAATGAAAAAATGGGTAGTCACGTGATTTTCTCGCATGGTTTTCATAAATGTGCGCCAACCGTGCAGTTTTATCTTTCCAAGTTCAACCCAATCAAATGGTTTTTCTTTAGAGTTATCCAAATCAGGCACACCCCTACTCTCCAATATTCGTCCCCACATGGCTAGGCCACAAAGTTTAAAAAACCTTCCACCAACCATCAAATTAGTACTACCACACGTTTTCTTGAAGGTGAACAGTTCTCTTAAAAACTGTGTGTATGTCATGCACCGTGTTCCAGACCCAAAACCTCCATAAATGTTTTCCAATCGACCCCACATGGTATTCCATTAAATATTCAATAATCACATAAAATAAAAATTAATAGTTAAAAATGAACTAAAAACTCCATTAGTGCAAATATGTCACATGGTTTCCCCTAATCTAGATACATGAATTGATGTATCTATCAAAAAAATCTCTAAACTGCTTAATCATAACCTGAGGCCCATTGAAAAACACAGTATACCTCTCCAGCACCACTCCTCATATAAAAACACTATTTTGAGACATTCTAACTCTTAGAACGTGATTTTGGGTCTTGATTAAAAATGATTCCCTTCCTGCAGCAAAAAAATTAGAAATCATTTTTAAATTGTCAACCCATACATTGGTCAAATCATACGAACATTCACTGTGATTTTTTATTCGTGAATATAAAATTAACTATTAATTAATAACATGATCAATAATTGAATCATAATGCATTACTTCACTCTATATCTATTTTCAAAAAAATGGTTATTAAATGTTATCCAATATTAAATTAATATCTAAAACCATATCAAGAACACCAAAAGTTCAACATAATCCATTCCATAAATGGTTTAACATAATCCTCTTACATATTATGTCTACCCATTTTCAAAATCATCTTAACATTAATCTATACGGTAACCCATAATTATCATATACCAAATATTTTATTAACATGATAATATATTATTATTAAAAAAATTAATTACCATAAGTCCTCAATAATGACATTACTTATTATAAAAATTAATTCTATCATAATTAATTAATTAAAATATCATATATTCATGAATATTTACTAAATTTAAAAATTATTATAATCTACCTCAAAAATTACTTTTCATCAAGTCACGAACCATTTTCAAGGTCACTAGTACTATTTCCTTTACTTATTCAATGTAAATAATCTTTTTACACCAAATAATCATTATAAAATCAAAATCTAGAAATACTAAGATTTATATTTCACTTATTCATGTATTATACAAAAAAATCATCTTGAAACTAAATAATTCTTTTTATAGTCTTACCATTCAACATATTCTTGAAAATATATAATTAAAAACTACTAGAATACAATACGTATTCATTTCATGAATAGTACAACTAGAATATCATTGATAAAATACTTTTTGAAAATAATTATTCAATCTATATAAACATGAACTATAATAATTCCACTTCATTTGTAGTAATATAATAATCATGTTCTTAATACCTTAGTTTCTTCGGAGTTATATTCCCTTGACACTTCTGTAACTTATTTTTTGTAGTGATATGCCTGGTTTTAATTAAAACAATAAAAGTAATATGTTTATACCTAACCCCTTCATTCATGTTCTTGATAGAACTTTAATCCACACTAAATTAAAATTCACATTACCTTTAAGAAAGTAACATGGTGATTTATTCCACAATTATTATATTTGGGGAAATCCTTCTTTCTCTTTAACCCATTATCAATTTTTCAACTTTTCTATCTTCATACCTTCCATTATTTTATATGCTTAATTATTTGATAACTATTTCCATATATTGGTATCACATTATAATATAACTTCATATGATTATAATGTTTTATATATTATCCTACATTAAATGATTTTTGTTAGCCTATCAATTTATTGATGAATCGTACACTTTAGATTACTAAGATATGTTTGCAGCATACAACTCTAACCTTGTAAATTTGGATTCATGTTTAGAAAAATTATCCTTTTGTTTTTGTTTTTCACTAAATAATTGTCTCTCCATATCCTATCATTGTTAATGATGAATGTATTTTTTCAATCAAATTTTTCTAAAATCCTTTAATTCCATGCTTTTTATATCCACCTCACCATTAATATTATAAATTAGTGAAAACCATTGATCCATATACCCTAATAGATGATAAAATCCATTAATACTTTCTCCCAATCGTTACTTTTTAATGAAATGAATATCTTATTTAGGGTGATTTTCCACTTCTCTACTAGAAATTCATTTATACTCCCATTGATTGAGTGAGTTTTTTGATGGATGAAATATTCTGACAATATTACACCACATTTTGGATAAATTTTATACTATATACTCACAAATTTAATTGTCATAAACCGATTCAACTACCCCTGTATTTTTTTATATTTGGTTTAGATCCAACTCCATATCTAACTCGGATGTATATCCAGTTCTGTATTCATTAAAATTCCTAGGAGGTAAATAACTATATGTATTATAATCTTTTTATTTGATTTATATTCCTTCCTCTATTAACCATTTTTAAATAATGGAATGTACTAGATAAGATAATAAAAATATGAATCATAATTTTTATTTCAAAACTAGTGAAACACATAACATAAATTAAAAAATATATCTATATCTAACCATATATCATAAATATAGTTTCCCTAGTAATATTATAAATTTCATTAATAGGGTTATTATCTCTAATATATACTTCACAAAATCTATAACTGAATGATTCTAATAATAATTAATTGATACCAAAAATAAAGACTTTGACTCGAGTAACCAAGAGTCAGTGGTTACTTTAATACATCGGAACCAGATACAAGTGATATCATCACAAAGTACTGAATAAATTTAGAGTATAGGAAAAAATTATTCATTTTTTAATATCACATTAAATTTGAAAACACAAAAACACAACATAGTATTATATTTGAGTACAAAAATATTCACTTCAGCATATCCCTAAATATTAATAATAAAAATATCCTCGCATCATGGGGAAAAGAATACAAATCAATGGGGTGAGCTAAAATTATCATTTTGTATGTCTAAAAAAATATCATCAATAAATTATATTTAATAAATATATAAAGTTAAATATCTGAAACAACATTCCATTTTACCAATAAATTTGGCATGAAGACTAATATGGATTGAAAACATGATGAGTAAATAATTTCTTGTAATTAATCACTTGATCATGATACTTTCCATGGATATAAGAACTAATAAAATTGTCACATTGAAATATATTAATATTCTCATAATTAGGAAAATAATATTTCTAGACGTCATAAATATATCATAAACTCCATCATGAAAGAAATCTTTCATAAAATCGGTTAGACCTAAATCAAATACCCAATCTAGATTGTCCCAAAAGACCTACAAATGCATTGAGTGTATTTAGGAGGCATTACCCATCTCTTAAATAGTATATTTCATTCTTTATATGATTTGTTTGAAAATTAATAAATTTAAACATTATAATAGGATTACTGGTAAAAAAATTAATACTTTCACCAATCAATAAACATAATAAAAAACTATACATAGTAATATGGAAAATGGTATCGAAATAATACATCACCAATCAAACCGACTATAGACCATTAAAATAAATAATAAGGATGTAATAAAAACAAAATATATCCAGTGATATATAGTAGAATGTCATTAAAAGTAAGTTATTTTCCTTTATGAATAGTAATACCACAAAAAATTCAATTCTTTTTTGAGGAATAAATCCTTTTTTAATTTCTAAATAACTTTTAAAATCAAAAGATTTATAGAATATAAAGAAAATAAATTTATTTGAACAGAAGAAAAGAAAATTGGATCATAACATCAAATAATTAAGGTACCATGGTGTAGGGATATGTTTTTCATGACACGTAATTTGAATAAAAACATTCATTTCACATTTTAATAAATAACTAAAAATTATCACATTCATAGAAAAACAAGAATATTTCATTCAAACAAATTTTTTAAAATTTATAACATGGATAATAATTAATTTAAGAAATCATATTGTGAGTGTTGAAAAATTCCTATAATTTTTTTTAATAACATTGATAGAGTTGGAAAAGTATTTTTCACAGAACATATAAATAAATTAAAATTTTCAAAAAAATATTCTCCCAATAATTGTATGTACCAAAGAGAGTAAAATGGTACTATTATATAATTAATTTCAAGAATAATTATAGGAGATGAAAATATATTGTTTTTAAGATAGAAATATCAAATAATTCCTCTAATGTATGCATAAACATAAACAGTCACAAATAATAATGAGATTATGAAATAAACAATTACCACATTTTTAACTTTTGAATGATAACCCATATAAAATAAATTAATTCAAAATAAAAAATATACACCATGAATATTAATATATTCCAAAAATAAAATATTCATGAATTTGTAGATAAACCTCTTATAATGTTATAGGAGAAAAATACAAAATATCTCCCAATAGAGTGAAAATTGGGATGAAATCCTCTATAAAGATCATACCATTGAATTGACAATTAATTAATGAATTAGTTAGTTGTATGAAATTTTAATACACATAAATCATGTGAAAATAAAAAATAAGTTAATCAAAAATCTTTATGTGCATAATCATATTAATATCAGTGATAATGAATAAGTAATATAACCGAATAAAATGAAATTATGTTTTGAAACCCCTTAACAATTGGTAACATTCAATTCAAAGTCAAACCACACCTCGTCACTGTCCTGTAGTCGAGAGGTCTCCTCAAAGTCAAAGTTGTTCCATCACCGACCCGTACAACCAAGGGTCCTACTCCGATAATCACGGAGGAAAGCCACAGGCTAGCCTAGTAGAAAGGACTGAGCTTGGAATGCCAACAGGTGTCCCACTGCCCAGCACTGCTGGAGGGTAATTCATAATATGATATCGGGTGACCCACTACCCAGCCCTGGTGGAGGGTAAACCATAATACATCATCGGGCGACCCACTGCCCAGCCCCGCTGGAGGGTAAACCATAATACATCATCAGGCGACCCACTGCCCAGCCCCGCTGGAGGGTAGACCTGGAATAAGTCGACAGGTGACCCACTGCCCAGCCTTGCTGGAGGGTAGACCTAGAACTAGACGACGGGCGACCCACTGGCCAGCCCTGCTGGAGGGTAGACCCTAAGAGGTCGTCGGGTGACCCACTGCCCAGTCTCTGCTGGACGGTAGACCCTAAGTGCATCGGGTGACCCACTTCCCAGTCTCTGCTGGAGGGTAGACCCTAATAGCGTCGGGTGACCCACTGCCCAGTCTCTGCTTGAGGGTAGACCCTAAGACCGTCAGGTGACCCACTGCCCAGTCTCTGCTGGAGGGTAAACCCTAGAAGTCAGCGAGCAACCCACTGCCCAGCCCTGCTGGAGGGTAAACCCGAGGAAGTCGATGAGTAACCCACTACGCAGCCCCACTGGAGGGTAAAACTAAAAATTGCTCTGGCCATCTCCACTGGAGGGTACAACACTGGCCAACTGAACATGGAGTGGGTAGCGCACAACCACCCAACTCCAGAACAACTCACCCAAAAGAGGTGCAGCATCTGCTCCATCACTGGGTGTCACTAGCACTGCTATCGGCCAATCCATCGAGAACAATACCAGGGGGAGACCACCCAACCATGCTGGTCAAATAAACGAGCACAGAGCCAGGAAAAACTCCACCGTTCTGGTCAAGAAAACGAGCACTGAGGGACCCTCTACGTAGCGAGAGGTCAAAGTACGCAAAGCAGAACACAACACGCACATGGGGCCCACACGACGTGTGGCCCCAAGTCAACCCCAACCAAGAGCACGAACATCTTAGGTACAAACCACACGTACCTCCAAGCGCTCTCTTATACTCCCAGAGTATACCTCGTTCTAGCCCAAAGGCTATCGTGCACACGGCACCCAACGTCAACGCGAAGGCGTGATGTAACAACTCCACCTCAAAGGCCCATGCACAGCCAACCACATCTTGTGAATCATTTATCACTCTCCCAAGAGTGCACGATCACACGCCAAGGGTCCGCTACAAACAAGGTAGGGCAAACCACCACTGGAGCACCTTTCATGCTTCCACATTTAATAAGATCGCGCAAGAGGCTCTGCAAAACCAAACGGATCACACCGTTGTAATCCTCGTGAAAAAACACACGAGATTTACTACTTACTCGCCTCAAACGGATATCCAATGGAAAAGTCAGCAACACCACCTCACGCCCGAACGGCGTCCCGTGATCCCGAGCCTCGGCCTCAAAAACAGTCGGGCGCATCGCACCATTGCGATCCCCTCGGGAAAACATGTCAAAAGCACTACTCACTTGAGTGAAACGGATATCCGGAGAAAAAGATATGTTCCGGCACACCGCACACAAGCAGTGATTCATGGGACCCGCAACCCGATCCCGAAACACAACGAACGGATTGCACCGTTGCGATCCTCTCCTAAAAGCACACAAGATGGACTGTTCACTTGTCCAAAACGGTCGCCCAGTGATAAAGATGGAAAAATCATCGTCGACGCCCAAACGGAACTCGTGGAGCCAGCACCATCATGCGGAATTACAGCGGGAAGACTGCGCCAACGCGATTCCCTCGGAAAAACAACAAACATCGACTGCTCGCACGCCCTGAACGGACGCCCGATGAGAAAGTCGTGCAACACTACACGCAGCTCGAAAGGATGGGTCATGGGTACCACACCTCAAATCTAGTCTCAACGCCCGAAACCACCCTTGAAACCTCTGCCTTAGTGCTAGGTTTGCAACGCCACTGACAGCGCTCAAAACGGACGTCGAACGCGTCTGTGCTGTCCAAAACAAGAATCTCGGGAAAAACGCTCGTCCACTTAAAGACGTGTCACGCCTCCGAGGCCCCTCTTTTCGGGAATTAAAAATTCCCAAAACCATCTCAAAATGTTCCACTCGACGTAAGGTCTGCGCTTCCACTGACGGCGTGCAAAACGGATGTCCGTAGCGAAAGCTACGGGCGTCGGAAATTCCGAAGGGGGAAACCCCCTTGGGCCGGACCGGCCCGGCCCAGTCGCGGGTTCATTTCACTCCGCCGGGGCCTGTCACCATCGACCAGACTTTATGTACAGTCTCCTTCTCCCACAGCGACCCGCATTATGCGGGCCGCGGTCGCGGCGCACGGGGTCGCGCACCCCGCGGCCCCCTCCTCCTTGCCCTACGCCGGCGCCGCCGCGCGGAACCCCAGCCGCCTGCCGTCTCACCCAGGGAGCCCCGCCGTCCTTGGCCTGTCGTTCGCAGCCGCCTACTGCCGCACGCCGTCGCCACCAGCGCCAATGCCGGATGGAGTCTCCGTCGCCGCCGCCTCCTCGGACCGAAGCCGCGCCGCCCTGGAAACTCGTCTGACCGCCGGTAACCGCTGGGAAAACCCAAAATTCCCGCAATCTTCGCGGGGCCACTGCAGCCTCCTCGCAACTCGGATTTACGAACCAAAACATGCGATGGAAAGAGGAAAAACTCTACTACCCATTCATGTGCTTCATTCAAAAATCCAGCAACAATTAGAGCATATGATTTAGGTTCAAAGGAGGTGCGGGAAGGAAAAACGCAACAAGACCCTACCTCGTGGGCGTTGCCCGGAGCTTCGCCGCCGAACCGCCGCCTTGCCGGAGTTTCCTCGCTGGAGCCACCTCACCGGAGGTGGAGGAGGAGATGGAGAGGAGGGGCTGCCAGGGGGAAGGGGAAGGAGATGGGTGGGGTTAGGTGTTTAAATAGAAACACGCTTAACCACCCGCACGTCGGCCCGAACCCGAACCTCCGGTGGGGTCGAGGTTAAGCATCCCCTAGGCCAAAAACCACCTCCTGAGCACAACGGAGGTATCGGAATTTTAATCTGAGACCCCGTTCAAAAGTTATAAAACTTAGCGCTCGAGTCTGCCAAATTACGAAAACGCCCCTAGGGCCATTTTTCACAAACGGCCCGCGGCCGCGAAACTTATACCCCTCTTAGGGTAAAGAGCGTGCTCTAAACTCAACGGTTCCCTCATTTTCCCAATCTGAGCCACCGTTTAAGAGATTCTAGCATTTCACCATTAAACGAATAAATTAATTAATTAATTTATCAGTTTAACATTCCGAAATCGAGCGAGGGGTCCAAACATCCCGCGCCGACAAGTTTTATGGCGTTCCTATGGTAAACACCCCATTCCGGACCCATCCGTACACTCGGATCCCAGATCTGGATCACCGTTTAGGATTTATCGCATTTATTTGGCGTTTCCAGTGTGAACGCACGGAAAATTTAATTCCGGCCACTCCGAGGCTCGGAATCGCACGCCGTTTGAAGGCGCTGCTCTAGAATAACATCAAGAATATTCCAAAGTCATTCTCAGCAAAAATCGAGTTCTTACATCATTCCCTCCTTCAATATTTTCATCCCAGAAAAGAAAAACTAGGGAGCAACACAGGGTACTAAGCCCACACGTGGCTTTCCCAAACCCAGAAGAACCCACGCACAGCTCTGCATCACCGCACATGGACCAAAGTATTGATTCGTTCATGCGAGATTAGCCCTTGTCGACGTCGTGCACCCACTTCAGACTTTGGGGTTAGGGAGAGGTGGTAGAAAACCTCGCCATCCCTTCGCAGGGTCTCAAATGACCCGAAGGCTCTCAAGGGGTAGCTCACCTCCCCGAGTGAATCTCTATGTCACACGCTATGACTGGAATCACTGCCCGCACCTGAAACAAGGCCCGATGATTCCCTCCTTCAGAATATACATATGGTGAAACACCCAAGGATATCTGGTCATGCAATATTTCACAGTCGATGCTCTCTAACACGCTCAAAAGGCAAAGTAGTCGATACCAACGACTAAACAAAAAGGTCCCATGCCCTTTTACCTTACCAACACATGGTTACACCGACGCCCCGTGTCACCCCGGTAACACCTCAAGCAAGGAGCAGGGAGGAAAACAGTTCACACACAGGGTCTAACAGTTCTACTGCAAAAAGGTAGAAGAGCTGTAGAGCATACCTCTTATCACCTCATGCTCTGCAGGATCGTAGACATCCAAAACTCGCAACTGTATGCGGTCCCAACTGTCAGCTCCCGGAGCCTGACATGGACCACCTAGTGGTGATGGGAAGACCTCGTAATGTCGTCCCCCACCTCCAGCTCCTCCTTCTCCTCTACTAGAACCACCTCTGTCACATACAAGACATATTTTAAAGGAATTTTTCATTTAATTTACATCCTTGCTTTGTTTTGGGGGTTTCTTTAGGTTTTAGGGAGGAATAGATGAGTATTCATTAATTTGGCCAAACCGTGAGCCCAATTCCATATTTAAAAAATAAATTTTGTATCTTTTATAACTTTTATATTTTTCAACATTTTTCATCCATTCAAATTCCTACTTGACCTCCCCTAACATATTAACACCACAAAGGTAATTTGGATCTTTTAGAAATCCATAACCAGGGTTTATTTGGGTTTTTATCTAAGGGGTTGGGCCTGCCCGAAAGCCCAATTCATGTTTTAAAAATAAAATTTCATTTTGTTATAACTTATTCAATATTTGGGATTTTTCGGTGATTCCAAGTCTCAACCAAGACCAATTAACCCATACACGCGTATGAACTCTCTCCCCCCTCTTTTGATTTCTGTTTAATCACGATATGGTGCCGAACTTCATAGGGTTCCTCAAATCTCCCAGATTTGAAGAGGTAAAGTCTTTCTTTCATAACTCTCTCAATTCTCAATAGTTTTCCGCTATTACAGTTCCTAAATGACCTAATACATCTTTTTCGAATGAACCCTAAATTTGGGATCTTTTAAATTTCTTATACTAGTGTTTTGGAGTGATTACTTCAATATACTTCAAGTAAATGATCCATTTTCTTTCCTCTTTCAAATTACATTGGGTTTAACTCATTGTTATTAGGGTTTATTCGGTTATAATTGAGTTTAATAATGTCTAGAAACTATGTTTTCGAACCTAGGGTTTATATTTGGGCTTTCTTGGCCAATTTATGTGGTTTTATGTTTGATCTAGTTCTCTCTTGGTGCGGCGGGGGTGCGATTTGATTTTCACACGGAGATTCAAGGGTTTTTGTTACTTTGGTAGTTGATTCCATTGAGTGTGCAATTTTTGTGAATTATATTTCTGTTTTCATGATACCTTAATGTTTATTTCACTTGAATGTTTCTGTAAAAATTGGTTTTAGTTGCATTTATAATGCAAATGAATTTTAAGTTCCAATTTTTGGGGAAATTGGGGGTTTTTCATTCAAATCTTTTATTGGTTCATTTTGGGCTACCCCATAACTGAATTGTTGGTTTCATTAAAGGGTATCGAACTGAAATTTTGTTTTAATGACTTAAAAGTGTTAACATAGTGTGCAAAGTGGATATCTTAAAGAGCTTTAGGTGCAAAACAATGTGATGTTTTGAGAGGTTGTTTTATTGAAAGTAAAATTATTTTATTGTGTGTTTTAAATTGTATAAAATGTGTGTAGCTACTGTACAATTTTTTTGTGACCAGTAGTGATATTTTACATTAAAAATTAGGTGTGTTGTTTGCTGAAATTGTTTGATCACAAAAAGGGGAAGCCTAGGTACCTAGGTGGGGCGGATTTGTACTAGTATAGGTAGTGGATCAGATGGGTTTGGTCCCTGTTCCACTTAGCATCTGGATAAAGACAACTCTAACTAAACTATTTTGATGATTATTAGGTACCACTTGGTTATGGGTATGTTCCCTACTAGTGTCCCGTGCACGAGAATGGATTTTTATATGGTTACTCTACACCGAGGTACGAGGTACATAGGGCCCGAGACGACCTAATGCTTAGGGGTGTTCCCGATTTTGATGCTCATTGGATTTGTGGTATTTACCCTTGTTGTGGGGTGTTTTTGGAAGTACATTATAGTATCTCACATGTCTATTTAATGTGATAACATTCTGAAATTCTCGGATTGAAAACTTTTTTCATTTGAAAGTTTCATTTCTTTGAATTTTAACACTGTTTCACCTTGTGTATTAAAATTGCTTATTTTGTTCACATTGTATTGCATGCTCTTTGGAATCATCTTGTGGTATCCTATTGGGCTTAGGCTCACACCCTACTTACAACCCTTGGGTGTAAGTAGACCTGCTTATGCTTGACTCAGGTAAAGGGAAGGCTAATGGTGATGGCGGTTCGGGATGTTAGTCCCCATCGTTGGGGCGGAGTTGCGGAGACGACTTGCGGGTGATGATCCCCTTGTCATGTGGAGTCCATGGGGATGTCATTATGTTGTCATTATATTTTTTAGACTACTTGTAGTGTCTTTAAACATATGTATTCAGATCTGGTTTTGTTAAGAATTGTTTAGCATGAAAATTTCAGATTCTAATAATTGATTGTTTTTTTTATGATTTATGCTTTCATACTCGGGTAAATCGTTCCCAACCCAGATTTGTTTGATACCCGAGCACTTGTGCCAACCCGTGGGGAAAGGGAATGCCCTTCGGGCCTTTCCAAGGGCCGGGTTTGGTGTCGTTAATGGTGGAGACCATATCTGGTTCGTGACAAAATGGTATTAGAGGCAGGTTAAAGTTTTTGGGTTATATTGTTATTTTGGGATGAGTCGAGATAGACAGGATCTAGGACTGTCGGGGCTCGGGGTATTGGTTATGAGTAGGGTTCCTGGCTCGCACCTCTCATGGAAGACCTTGATTCACCAGGGGATGTTGGAATTTACGGATTGACTTCACTTCCAGGTGAGACGTGTGGGCTGCAGACCACATGTGGACATCAGGCAGATGTGGAGTAGTTGTTTCTTTTATAACAGGAATGTGTTTAGTTTATTTATATTTGATGTACTTGATTAAAATTTTCAGAATTGTGGTATTGACTATTGTTTTGTGACTGTTGCATTTTGTAGCAACATGCCACCCCAGAAAGCTCCCACGCACCCACAGAAGGAAGCTGGAGAGAGTTCTCCCACGCCGATTGATCATAGGTTCGTGGAGGCTGTGGTTCAGGCTATCCAAGATTTGGGAAAGGGACTAGATCCTGCTCCTATTCCTGTTAGGGAAGAAGAGACAGGTCCTAGAAAAGATAAAGCACAAGAGTTTCTGAAAAAAAAAGCATCCTACCATCCGAGGTTGAATAGAACCCCAGGAAGCAGAAGAATGGCTCGAGAAGATCGAGAATATGTTTGAGTTCCTAGAAACACCCGAAGAGCTCAGGATGAAGTGTGCCTTCTTTCTGTTGGAGGGTCCCAGCCGTAAATGGTGGGAGTCAGTGCTTCAGACTAGGAAGAATGAGCAGATGCGCTGGGGAGATTTCAAGGTTGTCTTCAATGAACAGTAATGCCCTGAGGTGTTGGCTTATTCCAGGTCTAGAGAGTTCATGAAACTTGTTCAGGGGAATTTATCTGTGATGGAGTATGCTAACCGTTTCGCTGAGTTGGATCGGTATGCTCCAGAAATTGTCTCTAATGAGCAAGCGAAGGCCCAGAGGTTTGAGAAAGGCTTGCGACCAGAGATATACTCCCAGGTGTTCTTGTTTAAGGTGAGGACCTATGCTGAGGTTGTTGATCGGGCGTGCATGGTGGAGATTGATAGGAAAGGCAGGGCATGTTTCTATGGTTCAGTATCAGCAGTGGGCAGTGGCAACTCCTCAGAGAAGAAAAGGAAGCGGGAGGATCATGTGAAGAAAGGAGGGGCAGTTCAAGCCACTCTTCCAGGAAGTTTTCTTCTGCGGCTTCTGATGTGAGATCGGTCATGTGCCACCAATGTGGTAGGCCTAGGCATATCCGACCAGCATGTCCTCTTCCTCCAAAGCCTTGTTACTATTGTGGAGGTATAGGGAATTTTCAGCGCTTCTGCAGTGTGGCACGTCCACTCCCAAGTGGGGTATGGTCAGTGGCTTCAAGAGGAGTTCCAGCACAGTCCGAACCGTCGAGGACTGGGGGATCTCGATTTGTTGGTCATGGTGGTAGGGATGGATCATCTTCTGGACAGATCCAGTTCAGGGCATAGCCATAGACTAGCGGTCATCCTCAGGAAGATACTAGACATCTCCATGCAGTGGATCAGTCACCAGCAGGATCAAAGGCGGGACCACCGACAGTTCGAGGCACCATTCTGATCGCATCTTCTATAGATATTGCTCTTTTTGATACTGGTGCCTCTGTTTCATTCATTTCTGGACATTTTGTGGACATGCTGAATTTTCCAACTGAGTTTATGTCTTTTACGATGGAGTTGGTGACACCGTTGGGAAAGAAGAAGGAGGAGGGCCTCAGCTGCCCCTCGTGTGCACTTTTTGTGTCAGGGGTCGAGATGGAGTGGGACCTCTTGGTCTTAGATATGGACCTTTTTGATGTCATACTTGGGATGGATTGTCTAGTACACTTTCAGGCACACATTGATTGCTACAGACGGCGTGTGAGATTCACGGAACCTGATGGGAGTCATCAGCTTTTTCATGGAGAATGGGATCCACGATTAGGTCGCACAGGGCCTACACTCCTAGATTTGGGAAGTGTTATCTTCAAGTTATCTTCTCTTTTTCTAAAGTATGGTCTTTCCCCTGAAGGTGCACTACCTCAAGTAGTGAATGAGTTTCCCTAGGTATTCCCAGATGATTTTTCAGGTTTTCCCCCAGAGCGGGAAGTGGAGTTTTAGATTGATCTGGCACCGGGAACACAGCCGATATCTCTTCCCTCTTATCGCATGGCCCCCACCGAGTTAAGGGAATTAAAGATACAGCTGGAAGAATTAGAATCCAAAGTATTCATTCTCCCGAGCGTCTCTCCTTGGGCCACTCCTATGTTGTTTGCAAAAAAGGTTGATGGATCCCTCTGGTTGTGCATTGACTACCGGAAGCTGAATTAGGTAACAATTAAAAACAAATACCCTTTGCCCAGAATAGATGATTTTTTTGATCATTTTAAGGGGGAAAAGTGGTTCTCAAAGATAGACCTACGTTCAGGGTATCATCAACTCAGGGTGGAGGAGTCAGAAATCCCTAAGATGGCCTTCCGAAGAAGGTATGGCCACTTTGAGTATTTGGTAATGCCCTTCAGATTGACCAATGCTCTAGTGGTATTTATGGCACTTATGAATAGGGTGTTCCATCAGTATCTTGATTCCTTTTTTGTGGTGTTCGTGGATGACATTATGTTATACTCTTGCTCTGAGGAGGAACACGAACATCACTTGAGGATCGTTTTGGGTACATTACGAGATCACCGCCTCTTTGCAAAGTTGTCAAAGTGCACTTTTTGGATCAGAGAGGTGAGATTTCTGGGGCATGTGATCTCAGAGCATGGATTTTCAGTGGACCCTGAGAAAATTAGTGCAGTCATTTCGTGGGAGAAACCAAAGAATGTGTTTGAGATCAAGAATTTTCTTGGCTTGGCTGGTTATTACAGGCGATTCGTTCGGGATTTCTCTCGGCTTGCCTCACCGATGACTACCCTCACCTGGAAAGGGGTGAAGTTTTTATGGGGTCCAGAATGTCAGGCGTCGTTCGAGGAGCTGAAGAGGCGGCTGACTACCGCCCCCATTCTGATTTTTTCAGAGGCTGGAAAGGGATATGTGGTCTATTGTGATGCTTCAGGTATGGGTCTTGGGTGCGTGCTTATGCAAGATGATCATGTGGCTGCATATGGCTCTCACTAACTTTGACCACAAGAAAGAACTACCCGACCCATGACTTGGAGTTGGCAGCGGTGATGCATGCTTTAAATACTTGGCGTCACTACCTCTTTGGGGAGAAGTTTGTGGTATACTCTGATCACAAAAGCTTGGATTATATCTTCTCGCAGAAGGACCTCAACTTGAGGCAACGTCACTGGATCGAGTACTTTCAGGGGTTTGACTTTGACATTGTCTATAACCCAAGAAAGGGTAATGTAGTGGCCGACGCTTTGAGCATAAGAGTTCCAGTGCAGGCTTTGATGAAGTCTAGTGATGAGTGGACATTGATGGGTCTCTTTTCTCATATGCATGTGGAGACCAGGGAATATAGTGGAGGTCCATTCTTGGCAAGCGTCCAGTTGACTCCTTCTCTATTGTAGTTGATTCAACAGGAACAACCCAGTGATGATCTTTGTCAGCGGTCGAAGCAGTTCCTTTATGGTGGGGAGACATCCTCTGATTGGTTGTCGTCTCCTGAGGTCATCTTGTGCTTCAAGGTCCGTTCAATAGTGCCATTATCTCGACAGAAAGTGGTGATGCAAGATAGACACCAGTCTTAGTGGGATGTCCATCCGGTGCCACTAAGATGTATTATGATGTTCATCGGCAGTTTTGGTAGCCTGGTATGAGATGGGACATAATAGACTTTGTTTCGAGATGCTACACATGTCAACAGGTGAAAGCAGAGCACCAAAGGCCGTCTGGTTTGCTCCAACCACTACCCATTCCTACCTAGAAGTGGGAAGAGGTCGCCATGGACTTCATTGTTGGATTACCTCGTACACCTCGGGGTAATAATGCTATTTGGGTGGTGATTTATCGTCTGACCAAATCAGCCCACTTCATTCTGATAAAAGATACAACTAAAGTTGATGAGTTGGGCCATTTGTATCTTCAGGAAGTGGTGAGACTGCATGGTGTACCATCATCTGTTGTCTCGGATAGAGACCCCCACTTCACTTCTCGATTTTGGGAAGGCCTTGGGGTCTCAGATTAACATGAGCACGACATACCACCCTCAGACGGATGGTCAGACAGAGCGGGTGAATCAGATTTTGGAGGACATGCTTCGTGCATGTGTCCTGGACTTTGGAGGTTCTTGGGATATCCATTTGGGATTGGTTGAGTTTTCTTATAATAATAGTTACCAATCCACTATTCGAATGGCCCCTTTTGAGGCGCTCTATGGTCGGCCTTGTCAGTCCCCCCTATGTTGGGCTGAGGTAAGAGAGACTTCACTATTGGGGTCGAGCCTTGTGCAGGAGACTTCTGAGAAGGTCAAGTTGATCAGGCAGTGCTTATTGACAGCTCAGAGTCGTCATAAATCTTATGCTGACCGGAGGCGTCGAGACCTAGAGTTTTCTGTGGGTGACAGGGTATTCTTTAAAGTGGCCCCTCGTCTGGGCCATCGTCGATTGGGGAAGCAAGGTAAGCTGATGCCACGGTATGTCGGGCCCTTTGAGATCACCGAGCGTATTGGAAAGGTGGAATACAGGTTGGCCTTACCTTCTCAGTTTACATCTATCCATGATGTCTTCCACGTCTCTCAGTTGAAAAAATACAATCTGAAACCATCCCATGTGTTGAGTTGGGAAGAACTAGAGATAGAGCCTCACTTGTCTATCGTTGAGAGGCCGGTGAAAATAGTGGACTCCCAAGAGAAGATACTTTGAGTGAATTCCATTCCTTTAGTCTGGGTTTTATGGAAGCATGGGAATGATACACATGAGACATGGGAACGAAAGTCATGGGTCGAGGAAGAGTACTCATTCTTGTTTACCAACCGAGATTCATGTTGACTTTCCGGGGCAGAAAGTCATTCATGGTGGGGAGAATTGTCACATAAAAGACATATTTTAAAGGTATTTTCATTTAATTTACATCCTTGCTTTGTTTTGGTGGTTTCCCTAGGTTTTAGGGAGGAATATATGAGTATTCATGAATTTGGTCAAACTGTGAGCCCAATTCCAGATTAAAAAATAAATTTTGTATCTTTTATAAATTTTTCATTTTTCAAAATTTTTCATCCATTCAAATTAATACTTTACCTCCCCTAACCTATTAACACCACCAATGTAATTTGGAGCTTTTATAAATCCATAACCAGGGTTTATTTGGGCATTTATCTAAGGAGTTGGGCCTGCCCGAAAACCCAATTCCTGTTTTAAAAATAAAATTTCATTTTGTTATAACTTATTAAATATTTGGTATTTTTAGGTGATTCAAAGTCTAACCCAAGACCAATTAACCCAAATGAGCTTCCGAACTCTCTCCCCCCTCTTTGGATCTCTTGTTAATCGTGATTTGGTGCCGAACTTAATAGGGTTCCTCAAATATCCCAGATTTTAGGAGGTAAAGTCTTTCTTTCATAACTCTCTCAATTCTCAATATGTTTCCTCCATTAAAGTTCCTAAATGACCTAATACATCATTTTCGAACGAAAACTAAATTTGGGATCTTTTAAATTTCATATACTAGTGCTTTGGAGTGATTACTTCAAGATACTTCAAGTAAATGAGCCCTTTTCTTTCCTCTTTCAAATTACTTTGGGTTTAACTCATTGTTATTAGGGTTTCTTCAGTTATAATTGAAATTACTAATGTCTAGAAACTATGTTTTCGAACCTAGGTTTTAACTTTGGGATTTATTGGCGAATGTATGTGTTTTTAGGTTTGATCTAGTTCTCTCTTCGTGCGGCAGGGGTGCGATTTGATTTTCGCACGGAGATTCAAGGGTTTTTGTTACTTTGGTAGGTGATTACATTGTGTGTGCAATTTTTGTGAATTAGATTTCTATTTTCATTGTACCATAATGTTTATTTCACTTGAATGTTTTTGTAAAAATTGGTTTTAGTTGCATTTATAATGCAAATGAATTTTAAGTTCCAATTTTTGGTGAAATTGGGGGTTTTTCATTCAAATCTTTTATTGGTTCATTTTGGGCTTCCCCATAACTGAATTGTTGGTTTAATTAAAGGGTATTGAACTGAAATTTTGTTTTAATGAATTAAAAGTGTTAACATATTGTGCAAAGTGGATATCTTAAAGAGCTTTGGGTGCAAAACAATGTGATGTTTTGAGAGGTTGTTTTATTGAAAATAAAATTATTTTATTGTGTGTTTTAAATGGTATAAAATGTGTGTAGCTACTGTACAATTTGTTTGTGACCAGTAGTGATATTTTATATTAAAAATTATGTGTGTTGTTTTCTGAAATTATTTTAGCACAAAAAGGGGAAGCTCGGGTACCTAGGTGGGGCGGATTTGTACTAGTACAGCTAGTGGATCGGATGGGTTTTGTCCCTGTTCCACTTAGCATCTGGATAACGACAACTCTAACTAAACTATTTGGATGATTTTTGGGACTAATAGGTTATGGGTATGTTCCATACTAGTGTCCCATGCACGAGAATAGATTTTTTTATGGTTACTCTACACCGAGGTACGAGGTACATAGTGCCTAAGACGACCTAGTTCTTAGGGGTGTTCTCGATTTTCATGTTCATTGAATTTGTGGTATTTTCCCTTGTTGTGGGGTGTTTTTGGAAGTACTTTATAGTATATCACATGTATATTTAATGTTCTAACATTCTTAAATTCTCGGATTGAAAACTATTTTCATTTGAAAGTTGCATTTCTTTGAATTTTAACACTGTTTCACCTTGTGTATTAAAATTTCTTGTTTTGTTCACATTGTATTGCATGCTCTTTGGAATCATCTGGTGGTATCCTATTGGGAATAAGATCACACCCTACTTACACCCCTTGGGTGTAAGTAGACCTGCTTATTCTTGACTTAGGTAAAGGGAAGGCTAAGGTTGATGGCGGTTCGGGATGTTAGTCCCCATCGTTGGGTCGGAGTTGCGGAGACGGCTTGTGGGTGATGATCCCCTTGTCGTGTGGAGTCCATGGGGATGTCTTTATGTTGTCATTATTTTTTTTAGACTACTTTTAGTTTCTTTAAACATATGTATTCAGATCTGGTTTTTTTAAGAATTTTTTAGCATGAAAATTTCAGATTCTAATAATTGATTGTTTTTTTTTTATGATTTATGCTTTCATACTCGGGTAAATCGTTCCCAAACCAGATTTGTTTGATACCCGGGAACTTGTGCCAGCCCGTGGGGATAGGGAACGCCCTTAGGGCCTTGCCACGGGCTGGGTTTGGTGCCGTTAATGGTGGAGACCATATCCGGTTCGTGACAACCTCTCTGGGCACTACTCCGATCACAGCGTTGCCTCTGCCGTGTGGTGTGCCTGCTGCCTGCCCGAAGCTCTCAGCATCTCGGGTCAGGCAGTCTCATTCCAAGTGACCTCACCCATTACAAGCATAACACCGACTCTCTCTGGGCTGCACTGGTGCCCTACGGCACCACTGTGGTGTATGACCACGCCCCTGAGTCCGGTTGTCAGAAAGCCACCTGCGCCGCGGTCCTGCTTGCCAACAACCACTAACTGCGGCAGACATCTCGGCTCTGACGTGCCTGATGCCACCACCAACACTAGAACGCGACAGGAATCCCTCTGTCACCAGCGCTTGCTCTAGCACCCCGGAACATGTAGAAATACCCAAGGGTACTATGACAGCATGAATCTCTCAGCGGAGACCCTGCTCAAACTTCCACGCTCGGAGGTTGTCGTCATGGACCATGTCCGGGTAAAAGCGTGCACGGTCTGCAAAACTAGCCGCGTACTCGGCCACCGTCATCCCTTCCTGCTAAAACTGAAGGAGCTCCTAAATCCAAACAGAGTGCAAGAAGGAGGGGCAAAACTCCTCACGAAACAACAAATGGAAGTCTCCCCACAAAAGCGACGACTCGTCAAGAAGCTGAGTCACCAGACTCCACCAACGCCGAGATGCTCCACGAAAAAGGGTGGCTGCCAAAGTCACTCTCTGATCTGTCAGCGTCTGCACAAGCCCGAAAAGGCAAACCACTGCCTCGAGCCAAACCTCTGCTTCCAGAGGGTCTGGCTCACCACTGAACCTCAACGGTCTTTGCCGCTGGAACTCACGGAGCGCGCCCAACCTGCGCTCAAGCTCAGCCTGCCCTGCTGAAACTGCCTGCTGCTCAATAGGTGGGGTTTCTACTACCGTCCCACCCAGAGAAAGGGGCTCGCCAGATGGGTCCTGGACTGTGGCCTCATAGCTCACAGGGTCGTTGTCACGAACCAAAGTTGGTATCCTGGCTGGCTGTCTTCGCGGAGACATCCTGAATATTATCAATGAGTGTCGCGGTCAGATTAGCATATATGTATATACCAATAACCACGATGGGGAGTTGACTCAAGAAGGAAAGTCAAAGACTCAGTCCTATGTGATGCACAAACAAGTTTCCCTGCAACAAGTGTCTCAGCATGCCGAGTCGACCAGTGGGTTATCAAGGTCCTGGTGAATGGAAACTTCGGCCGCCGCACCATCACTGGACTCCCCGGCCTGAGAGCCGATCTCGAGACACGTTAACACTGTTGCCCTAAATCCCAACCAATTCATTTTATTTTAGGGATGTCCGCACAACGTCCCAAGGAATGAACCAGCACTGATACCACTTTGTCACGACCCGACCCCACCCGGGCTCGAGCCGCAACTACCCCAAGCTTGCCTCCATAGGCCAGGGGCTGGAGACCAGTGCCGAAGGCACACAAACTCAGGGAGGCCTTTGCCTAAGTACCTATACACACACATGCAGCACACTCAATGAAACAATGCAGAGTAAAAGAAAAGACAAGAAAAGAAAAGGGCAACTGCTATATAAATACCACAAATGTGCATCGACCTCTAAACAATACAAGTAAGTGCTGGAAAGGAAAACGGGGCAAAACACGTGCCCAAAAAGAAAAGTTCCACATCCCGGAAACAGGTAAATAAAACAAACAGCTGATGGGTCTCCCACCCGGAACCTGGCTACGACCATTGCACGTGGTCCAAGCTCCCGAACTTTTATGCTTCATCGAAGTCACGACCAACCTATCTATCATCTACAAGGGCACACCAAGTGCGGGCAAAGCCCAAGCAGGGGTGAGTATAAAAATACTCAGTAGGATACCCCGAAGGCTTGAGAGAGCAATAAAGGATGTACCGAAGGGTGAGCAGTAGAGCGAACAGGGAAAATAAAAGGAGCACAACAGAGAGGGTAGTAAGGAGTACAATAAAGAGTCCAGCTCAACCCAACAAAAGAAATGAATTAGACTCGTCCAGACACAAGGAGTTGGAAATGGTGATAATATGAACTTCTCGTCGAGTCTTCGCTACCTATATCTGGAGAGTAGACTCGTCCAACCATGAGAATCTAGACACGGAAAGCACGTGGCATACCCCACGCGTCTTCGCCTCTCCTGGAAGGAGAGTATCCAAAACCCAAGGAATGGGTACTGGAACAAGGTATACACATATACATATGCTCAACAAGAATCCCGAACAAGCTCGTAAGGGGATCTCTGTTCCGTAGATCAGCCCAAGAAAAGACTAGCCAACAGTCCTAGAAGTAAACTCCATCGATGCCCAGCATCCCGCACATCTGCCCCGAACTGCAAGCCAAGGGGCTCAATCACCGCACTTTGACACTATCCGCTTTGGGAGGCACTAACTCTCCCGCACGGTTTTAGATCACGTCACAAGAACACATCTCGGTGGGGAAAGCGCCCCTTGTACTTGAGAGACCTAGGTAAAGTCAAACCACACCTCGTCACTGTCCTGTAGCCGAGAGGTCTCCTCAAAGTCAAAGTTGTTCCATCACCGACCCGTACAACCAAGGGTCCTACTCTGATAATCACGGAGGGAAGCCACAGGCTAGCCTAGTAGAAAGGACTGAGCCTGGAATTCCAACAGGTGTCCCACTACCCAGCCCTGCTGGAGGGTAATTCATAATATGATATCGGGTGACCCACTGCACAGCCCTGCTAGAGGGTAAACCATAATACATCATCGGGCGAACCACTGCCCAGCCCCGCTGGAGGTTAAACCATAATACATCATCAAGAGACCCACTGCCTAGCCCCGCTGGAGGGTAGACCAGGAATAAGTTGATAGGTGACCCACTGCCCAGCCTTGTTGGAGGGTGGACCTGGAACTAGACGACAGGTGACCCACTGCCCAGCCCTGCTAGAGGGTAGACCCTAAGAGGTCGTCGGGTGACCCACTGCCCAGTCTCTTTTGGAGGGTAGACCCTAAGTGCATCAGGTGACCCACTGCCCAGTCTCTGCTGGAGGGTAGACCCTAATAGTGTCGGGTGACCCACTGCCCAGCCTCTGCTTGTGGGTAGACCCTAAGAGCGTCAGGTGACCCACTACCCAGTCTCTGCTAGAGGGTAAACCGTTGAAGTGAGGGAGAAACCCACTGCCCATCCCTGTTGGAGGGTAAACCCAAGGAAGTCGATGAGTAACCCACTGCCCAGCCCTACTGGAGGGTAAAACTCAGAACTGCTCTGGCCATCCCCACTGGAGGGTACAACACTGGCCAACCGAACATGGAGTGGGTATCGCGCAACCACCCAACTCCAGAACAACTCACCCAAAAGAGGTACAGCATCTGCTCCATCACTGGGTGTCACTAGCACCGCTACCAGCCAATCCATCAAGAACAATACCAGGGGGAGACCACCCAACCCTGCTGGTCAAATAAACGAGCATAGAGCCAGGGAAAAACTCCACCCTGCTGGTCGAGAAAACGAGCACTGAGGGACCCTCTACATAGAGAGAGGTCAAAGTATGCAAATCAGAACACGGCACGCACATGGGGCCCACACGACGTGTGGCCCCAAGTCAACCCCAACCATGCGCACGAACGTCTCAGGTACAAACCACACATACCTCCAAGCGCTCTCGTATACTCACAGAGTATACCTCGTTCTAGCCCAAAGGCTATCGTGCACACAGCACCCAGCATCAACGTGAAGGAGTGACGTAACAACTCCTCCTAAAAGGCCTAGGGACGGCCAACCACATCTTGTGAATCATTTATCACTCTCCCAAGAGTGCGCGATCACATCCCAAGGGTCCGCTAAAAACAAGGTAGGGCAAACCACCACTAGAGCACCTTTCATGCTTCCACATTTAATAAGATCATGCAAGAGGCTCCGCACAACCAAAAGGATCACACCGTTGTAATCCTCGCGGAAAAACACGCGAGATTGACTACTTACTCGCCTCAAACGGATATGTGATGGAAAAGTCACCAACACTGCCTCACGCCCGAACGGCGTCCCGTGATCCCGAGCCTCGGCCCCAAAAACAGTCGGGCGCATTGCACCATTGCGATCCCCTCGGGAAAACATGTCAAAAGAACTACTCACTTGAGTGCAACGGATATCCGAAGAAAAATATACGTTCTGGCGCACCGCACACGAGCGGTGCTTCGTGGGACCCACAACCTTGTACCAAAACTCAACGAACGGATCGCACTGTTGCGATCTTCTCTTAAAAGCACACAAGATGGACTATTCACTTGTCCAAAACGGTTGCTCGGTGATAAAGATATAAAAATCACCGTCGACACCCAAACGGCCCTCGTGGAGCCCGCACCATCGTGCGGAATTACAGCGGGCAAACTACGCCAATGCAATTCTCTCGGAAAAACAACCAACATTGACTGCTCGCACGCCCCGAACGGACACCCGATGAGAAAGTCGTGCAACACTGCACGCAGCTCGAAAGGACGGGTCGTGGGTCCCACACCTCTAATCTAGTCTTAACGCTCGAAACTACCCTGGAAACCTCCGCCTCAGTGCCAGGGTCGCAACGCCACTGACGGCGCTCAAAACGGACGTCGGACGCTTCCGCGCTGTCCAAAACAAGAATCTCAGGAAAAACGCTCGTCCACTTAAAGACGCGTCGCGCCTCCAAGGCCACTCGTTTCTGGAATTAAAAATTCCCAAAACCATCTCAAAACGTTCCCCTCGATGAAAGGTCCACGCTGCCGCTGACGGTGCGCAAAACGGACGTCCGTAGCGAAAGCTACGGGCGTCAGAAATTCCGAAGGGGGAAACCCCCTTGGGCCGGACCGGCCCGGTCCGGCCGGTCCGCCCACAGCAGGCCCGCGGCTCGGCCGCGGGTCCGGTTTGCTCCGTCGTGGCCCGCTGGCCGCGGCCTGTCACCACCGACCGGCCTTGATGGTCGGTCTCTTTCTCCCGCAGTGACTCGCGTTACGCAGGTCGCGGTCGTGGCGCTCGGGGTCGCCCACCCCGTGGCCCCCTCCTCCTTGCCCTACGCCAGCGCCGCCGCAAGGAACCCCGGACGCCTTCCGTCTCACCCAAGGAGCCCCACCGTCCCCGGCCTGCCGTCCACAGCCGCCTGCTGCCGCACGCCGTCGCCGCCAGCACTGCTACCGGATGGAGTCGTCGCCGCCGCCACCTCCTCGGACCGAAGCCGCGCCGCCCTAGAAACTCGCCGAACCGCCGGAAACCGCCGGGACAACCCCAAATTCCAGCAATCTTCGCCGGGCCGCTACAGCCTCCTCGCAACTCGGATTTACGAACCGAAACAAGCGATGGAAAGAGAAAAAACTCTACTACGCATTCATGTGGTTCTTTCAAAAATCCAGCAACAATTCGAGCGTATGATTTAGGTTCAAAGGAGGTGCGGGAAGGAAAAACGCAACAAGACCCTACCTCGTGGGCATTGCCCGGAGCTCCGCCGCCGAACCGCCGCCTTGCCGGAGCTACCTTGCCAGAGCTGTCTCGCTGGAGGTGGGGGAGGAGAGGGAGAGGAGGGGCTGCCAGGGGGAAGGGGAAGGAGAGAGGTGGGGTTAGGTGTTTAAATAGAAACACGCTTAACCACCCGCCCGTCGGCCCGAACCTGAACCTCCGGCGAGGTCGAGGTTAAGCATCCCCTAGGCCAAACACCACATCTTGAGCACAACGGCGGTCTCGTAATTTTAATCCGAGACCCCATTCAAAAGTTATAAAACTTAGCGCCTGAGGCCGCCAAATTACGAAAACGCCCCTGGGGCCATTTTTCACAAACGGCCCGCGCCCGCGAAACTTATACCCCTCCTAGGGTAAAGGGCATGCTCCAAACTCAACGGTGTCATTGGTTTCCCAATCCGAGCCACCGTTTAATAGATTCTAGCATTTCACCATTAAACGAATAAATTAATTAATTAATTCATCTTTTTAACGTTCCGAAATCGAGCGAGGGGTCCAAACATCCCACGCCAACAAGTTTTATGTCGTTATTAGGGTAAATACCCCATTCCGGACCCATCCGTACAATCGGATCCCTGATCTGGATCACCGTTTAGGAGTTATCGCATTTATTTGGCGTTTCTAGTGTGAACGCACTGAAAATTTAATTCCGACCACTCCGGGGCTCGGAATCGCACGTCGTCTGAAGGCGCTACTCTGAAATAACATCAAGAATATTCCAAAGTCCTTCGTAGAAAGAAAAAGAGTTCTTACAGTATTTTATTGAAAAAAAATATTGGTTTCAATATAAATCAGTATGTTTCACTAATTACTAAAAAATCCATCTTTAAAAAAAATATTTTTCCCTCAGATAGATTTTACAAGATGATTTAATGAAATATAAAATTTTTATTAAATATAAATAATATAATTCCTATAAATTAGTTATGATATTTTCTCAAAAAAATCAATGAATATAATCTTTTTTAAAAAATTATTTCTAAACCATAAAATTACATTTAAAAGAATTGATAACTTATTTCCTATGCATGAATAAATACAGTCCAATTGAGTGGGTCTAATATATATATAATTAAGTTAATACATTTCATACTAGCTAATTCAAAAGAAATTTTATAACAGTGATATTTAAAAAATAATTTTACCTTCTTATTTAAATATTGGTGTAAACTTTTTGCATACACTATCAAACATAGTTTTATAAATTTAAATTCTAATGGTTGTAACGACCCGAAATTTTTAATAAATCTTGTTTCCTATTTTTGTGTGTTTTTTTTATACTCAAAAAAATTGTTTCATTGGATAACATGAGTATAATTAAAATAAGACTGTTGGGTTTTGGCTGTTATATGACCATTGGTCAATATGACCGCTGGAAACTAAACATTTCGATATTTGTCTCTAAATAAAACTGATCTTGGTTAATTAATATAGAAAGAAGATTTGATGGCCTCACCCGGTAGTATTAGACCGATCGAAGCCCATCTAACAGAACTTGGGAAGGAGGTAGCACCAATGGGCTTTGCTCTGGACCAAACCCAAGCCGAACTTCATCGTGTAAAGCTAGAACGGAATCGCCTTCGCGAGAAGTTCAAACTGATAGAAATTACTACTCGTGCAATGTTGGCTGAGCTGCCCTCAGATTCTCTCACCTTAGAACACCTTACACTTACATCCTATGCTGGGGTTATAAGGGGATATGTATGGAGACTGTAACTGCCTTGTGTAATCCTTTTTTTTAAATAAAAAATTTGATTTCTTCTTCTGATGAAGTTTCTGAATTTTCAAATGTCTGGATAAATATAGTATGCATAATTTTGATAAATTTTAGAGAAATTATATTTTAAAAATTTTTATATAAATCTTAAATAATTAAAAATGTGTAATTATTTTCAAAAAAATGGTCTTTTACAATTATGTTCAGTATGAAATTTAGAGTCTAATAAGATCAACTTAATTTTTGATGAATAGTAAATTATAAATAGTGATTTTTTCTTAGGATTAGTAATGTGACCAAATGGATTAGTAATCTCACTTAAAGAAAGTATTAATATAATCTAGGAACCTTGATTAAGTGATGCGATTCAATAAAATGGTTAAATAATGGTTTCATAAATTATTATTCAAGTATTAGTTTTTTCAGATTAATAGTGTTTTTTAATTAAAAATTAAATTAAAAATATTTAGAAAATTATTTTTATAAAATGTATTTCATTTTTGAACTTAGAGCATCAATATTATGTTAAGGTAATTCTTGGGGATTTTTCTGAAAAAAATAAATTTTCGGTGAATAGTGTATTTATTTAAAAATTAAATTAAAAATATTTAGAATTTTTTTATAAAATGGAGTTCATTTTTGAAATCAGAGCATTGATATTTGGTTAAGGTGAAATTTTGGGATTTTTCTGAGAATGTTGAATTTTCAGTGAATAGTAAAAATACAGTTTTATGGTTTTCGTATGTTTAATGACATCATTACTGTGTCATGATGATGTCATGATATATTTCAGTGAATAGTAAAAAATACAGTTTTATGGTTTTCGTATGTTTAATGACATCATTACTGTGTCATGATGATGTCATGATATATTTTAAGGTTTGGCCAACCAAAGGTGATGAATTATTGTATGGGGGCTCCATGTGTCCTAACTCCATGGGAAATACCATGGGAGAGCCCATGGTGTTGAGAAAACCACTTGTGAGGTGTCCCTTGGCCATTAATGCAATGTCCCCTCACATTCCCTATAAATACCAACCCTTTACTCATTTAGTTTTCACTCAAAACTCTCCCCCAATGAATATATGGTCTCATTAACTCCCAAGGAGTCCTCTCAAGGTGCCCCCAAGCCCTCAAGGTCCCAACCTTTGAGTTTTAAGAGTTACGTTTTAAGGTAAGGGATCTGACCTCTCTCTTTCTTTTCAAGTAATCTCTTTTATGTCATTTCTTTTATGCTCCATGCTCTTATGTTGAAGGATGTTATTTTATATTCCTCTTAATTCCCTTTTCATGTTCATATGATGATAGATCCCCTCTTACTCTCATCATTTCTTTTTATGAATGTTTAAGTGGCGCCGTTAGGCTGCTGAATTTTTAAGTGGTTCTTTCACCCTTCTCGTTCTCAAGATCTATTTTCTTATCATGTCTTTCATGTTCCTTTTTATTATGTTGGGGTATGATCTCTAAATCTGTCATAATGATCTTTTATGTTAATATGATGAGGGACCCTATTTTATCTCTTCAATTCTGTATTTTGATGTTTTAAGTGGCGTCGTTAGGCTGCCGAATTTTTAAGGAATTCTTTCACACTTCTCATTTTCAAGTTCTATTTTCATGTCAAGTATTTCAAGTTACTTTTTATTTTTTTGGGGGTATGATCACTATATCTATCATACTGATCTTTTTTGTTCATAATATAAGAGACCCTATTTGATCTCATCAATTCATTTTTGTTGATGTTTAAGTGGCATCGTTAGGCTGCCGAATTTTCATAGGAGAAATCTTATTTTTGTCTTCCTTTCATGTTCTTCATTTCATATGGTATATCTTTTAAATATCATTACCATTTTCTAAAATCCTTTATATTATTTCCCCCTATTGTTTTATGGATCATTTATGAGTGGGTGACCCATGTACCCTCTCTTTTCAATGTTTTCTAAAACCTCGTAACATAGTCGTTATGCTGCAGAATTTCAGTCTCAAAATGTCTCTCTCTTATTCTCAAATTCATTTATTTTAGTAAGTGAATACTCAAAGATATTTATTCTAAAGAGTTATTCACATATATACCAAAATGTTCTATTTTAAATTCTGTGATTTACATACATGAGACCCTTTTTCCCTTTCTGTGGGTTTAAAGTGACATAAAGATCATGTCTTTAAAGTAGTTTTTAAAACGTTATGATTATGAAATGAAACCCATTTCTTTTATACTATATGGGTTGTTTATGATATTATTTATGATGATATATGTGGATCACATGATAATAAATGAAAATTTAAGGGTGCGCCCTGATAGCGCTCTAATGCATTGGGTAAAGACTTAATCTCTAGAGATGACCATTTAGACTTATACCATGGTGAATAACCTTGGTAATTTTTATTAACACCTTGGGGATGGACCTTGGTGAAACGGAAATGATTGTCTTTGTTAAATTTTGTAGCCACATCTTCATGTTATGAAATACGTTATTTTTATTATGATATTCCTCATGATTTCATTCTCATGCCTTAAAGTTCTTTTCATGACATTATTGATGTATCTCAAGTTCACATGTTAAATGTTTCCCCTGTTTCCCTTACTGGGCCTTCTGCTCACCCTTTCTTTTGATGTATTTACCCAGGTTATGAGATGCAGTAGTGAACCTAGGATGAACATAAGGAGACGCCTTTCAAGTGTTTAAGAAGAATGTTTTTTTGTTTCATGTATTAAGTTCTTGGTTTCCAAGACACTAAACCTTAAAGATCCTCAGTTTTATATAATGTAATAAATGTTTATGTGAAAAAAAGGTGGGATGCTATAACTGTGCTATAGAATTTTTAATATCCCCAAAATACTGGCTTGTTACATTGTGAAATATATGACAGTAGATGTTCTTAGAGAAGGTCCCAGGTTGATTAAATTTTTTTAGGTGGATAATAGTGTGTTTTGGAGGATGATGGTAGATCTTGATGATACCCCTTAGTTATGTAGACTTAGTTTTGTGGGGATTTTGGTGATTTCTTTTGGAGGTAGCTTCTAAAGATAGATTGTAATGATATATTCTCATGGTAAAATCTAATGGTAGTATCTAGAAATAGCGCACATAATCTAGTTGAATCTTATAGCTATATCTTATAGTATTGTTTTATAATATATGGTTATAGTAGTATAATACTTAGCCTAGTCATATATTTTAAGTTTTATTCTAGATATAGATTCATATGGTAGCATCTAGTGGAGAAAATAATGTATAGTAGTATCTTCTCTCGGTATCTTCAGGATGTTTCCCCTGACAGTATCTTTTGATGGTTGCTCCATATTATACGTCCTAATGATAATTCCATACATAAGATCTAAAGAGTATCCCAAGGTAGTATATTGTTATAATTTTTCCATAATTTACACTTTTACACTTTTAAAATATTTTTTATGTAAAATAGTTTAAAATGCATAATTAAAAGAATTATTTTCCTTTTCAAAGGAAGTTATTTACATCCACTATTTAATTAATTTTTTGAGCATTTAAATGGACCTTCCATGAAGAATTTATTGATATTTACTTTAATAGTCAATTAAAATGATATATATTATATTAAAAATCCATCTGTTTTTGTATCTATTTAATCTAAAATTAATAACTTTTATTTTTTATTTACTTCCTTATTTCTATAAAGACTAGAGGTTTCAAGTCCTTTCACTTGTTGTTTTTGAACCTTGTTTCCACTATTAGATTTATTTCTTCATAATAGTGGTTGCATACAACTCATGAATCCCTTTTTTTGGAAGAATCATATCATGTGAGGATTTTTTATTCCATGTAGGGTATCCTCTATCTCTCTCTATGTTGTATAAATATAGAAGGGTATGTTTTTGTTTTACTTGGGAAGATGTTTTTCTTTTAGATTAATGAATATAACCACAAATTTTAATGGTAAATTAATGGAAGGGAATGATTCTCATGTATTCACAGCTTTTTGATATTGTGATATTGAGCATATATATTCGTATTATACCTTTTTAAATAATGGAATTTGGGAGACTTGGTTAGTTATGTGGTTGTGGTGTTAATGATGCCCAATTATTATGATTCTTTTATATCACCTCTAATATAATTTTTTAGTTACTTATAGCCAGTAATGAATTGGTTTCCTATGGAAAATTATGATTTTTTAAGAATTCCCTTAAAAGGTACGTATAATTGATGAAAATATCCTCACGAAATCAGAAAAATTATGTGTGACTTCCTGCGGAAAGTGTTGTGATGTGTGAATGTGTGTTATGTTTTGAGTTCTTTATAATGGGTTTATTTGAGGGATATTGGTGGTGATGTATCCATGATAATGGTGGTTTGGGCATGTTGGTATTTGGATTTTGGTTTGTCAATCATTTTTATGTGTTCTGTTACACTAGTTTCCCATGTTGTAATATAATCAAATAAATAATAACATTGAAATCAGAATGTCTAATGATGGAATGAAATTTGGGTCAAAAATAATAATTAACACCAAAATTGAAGTTCATCGTTTAGTTTGAATAGTTAATGTTTAATAATGAATCAATGGGATATTTAAATAAAATTTAGATTGTAATATGAAATATGGAAAAATGGATTTAATTGAGAATAAAGATAAAATAAGGTTTGTGTTTTTTTGTGGTGTTATGTTTTTAGTATTGGTAGTTAAAATGGATGATGTTATGAGGTGATGTGGTGATAATGTTTGTTTTGACGATGATCATGTTGTGGACCCATTGGTTGGGTTTATGTGATATTATATTATATAAATATATATATATATATATGTTGTATTTTCTTATGCTTTTATATACATGTATTTCCCATGTCAAGAACCTAGTTGTGATGAAAAAGAGTTTTGGGGATGTTTTCCCCAACATCTCAGTGGTGATAATTGATGGTATTCCACCCACACATCCATGATCCCTTATCTAGGTGATAAATTCATGCATGGTATATGATGGATGGAATTTAAAGGTACACTATTGAAATATTATACGATTTGATTTCACATGATTCATCATGTGAGTTGTGTTATGGTGAAATAGGTTTTTTCAGTTGATAATATGAGATTGTTTATATGGGGTGTCTTGTAAGGTAAGAGATTAGAATGAAGTATATGTGTATCATGTTCAAAAAACTCTTTGATTTTTTTATGGTTATTATGTGATGGTCCATGTGTTTATAGATGATATGTGATTTTATGTGATGTGATGTTCTACAGAATAGTTGGGAGATTCTATACATACGTTATTGGGGTGTGAGAGTGGAAAATCAATGGGAATGTGGTGAGGGTACCCTTTATCGATAAGATTTATAATATGTTATTTTACATGGATTGTGTTATTTGGTGTTTGTTCCACTGTTAGGATTGTGTGGGGTAGATAACATGTTAAGGTTTTGTTGGTTATCCTACTTACTCAAAGGTGTATTATAATTTTCCTTCCACATTTTCTTGAGAGACATTATTTTTCCTAAAAAATACTCTTATATGCTGAAACAAAGTTTATAATTTTATTATTTGGTTTCCATTTGTATTATGCAAACAATTCCAGGTATTATTATCTTGGACCCTTGTACTATTGGTGTCTCACTAATTTAGATTTTACTTTTGGTTATTTTCATTTAGTGAATTTTATTTCAAATATTTTTAGCCATACATGCATTGTGGGATTGTTTTGGTTTCATTTTTATATTATGTAATATGGTTTTATTTGGTTTATTCATCCTATATGCCAATAATATATTGTTATTAGATGGTAATGACTCCTATATTTGATATTTTATACACTCAATGGAAGCCACCAAACAGGAGCATATATGAGGTGGATCTTAGGGGTCATTATCTAACTCCACACACTATAGTATCTTTAGATGTAGGGTTTATGAATGGGTGTCATTAATGGTGATGGTTGAGAGATAGGATCGAATTTAGAGTTTCCCATAGTGACGATTTAAGGGGTTAGTAGGGAGACAATGTCAAATGATCATGGTGCAAGACATCAGCCAGTGTGACCAGTTAGTATATAACACTTTAGGGCCCTACATGATCTAGTGCATGGGAACTAAGATTATAAAATAACCAAGTGATTTCGAAATATTTTTAGGGTATATGCCAATTATATGTACATGAATCGTAATTGATTTAAAAAGTTGGTTTCATGAACATAAAGAATTTAATTAAACAAATCAGGAATTTTTATGTCTGTTTCTATGACATTTCCCACATTGTAGTTGGACACAAATAGTTACTATGTTATTATTTACTCGTTTAAGAAGAAAAAAAGAGAAAAATGAAGGCTAACTATATCGATCTAATTGTTTGAAACCATTATGAAGATTTAAGGTTTTCTTTTCTTTCCTGTTATAGAATGATTCTTAATAAATTATTTCTTCCTTTATAACAATATATGACATGAAAACATGACTTACTAATGATGGAAATTTTTCGATAAGTATGCATAGATAGATTTTTGGAACTACAGTTTTAATCATAAAACCCTTATGAAGAATAATTATTTGAGAAGATTTCAAAGAAGAATGATAAAATGAATTATTTTGAAACCATACGTAGAATTATTATGGTTCCCATATGAGGTAATATTCCATGCATTTCATTCCATTTATAATTTATCATGGTCTTTTTTTTAGGAAATTCTATAAAACAGTATATTATATATTTAAATTAAAATATTTATGAAAATTAACCACTTAGTTATTTATAATTCCTTTAAATATGGAATCCATAAAAAGATTAAATTTATCCATATTTTACATGATTTCTATTATGTAAAATTCTTATAACCATATGTTGTAATCATGTGTATGTGGGGAAATTTTTGTCAAATTTATTTATAAAGTTTGGTAACCAATATAGAATAAAAAACATTAAAATGATTAAATTTATTTCAGTAATGGATGTTAATAAATTTTATGTGTTGAAATAACATTTCCTCATGTTAATCAATGAGTTCTTTTTATGTTAATCATGCCAAAAGTTCAAAAAAAATTGGTAACTATGGGAATTCTAGTCTCTAAGACATGAACATGTATCATGTAAATATTAATTAATTTAAATGTGTAAGTAGAATTATTTTATCCTCATCACATTATAAAAGAATGTTTTCTTGAGTAATTAATTGATTATTGATTTGTTAGTTTAATAATAATGAAGAAAATAACATAGTAATACCACATGTGGAGTTTTAATATTTTTTTTATTTTATATCATTTTTTTATTTTTAAAATTATGAAAGTATTTGGTGTATGATATAGGGTATTTTAATTATTTATAAGAACCTAGAATGTAGAATTTTTCAAAATGATGATGGAACTGTTTTTCCTCAATAAAAAGATGAACTGATAGTTTATTATTTAAGAATATTAACCATGTTGTATGAGATTACATGTGCGTAGTTCTACATTTAACTTGGATAAATGTTAGAGATATTTCAATTCATGGAATGGTGTTCCACTAAAAATGGAATGACAATGTGGCATGTTTTCTTCTTTTATTACCATTATATCAGTGAATTGTTGATAGGATATGATAAAAATATTTTTTTGTCAAAAACTATTTGTTCACTATTATTATCATTAATTATGAGACCCATGATGTGAATTATTTGTTAAATATCACTATATATTAAAATTTTAATTGGTTATATATGTCTAATGAACCAGTTACCCATATAAAAGTTGAAATTTATTGAGAATAATCATATAGAATAATGAGTTGAAGTAATGTATAAAATTAGAATTTATTCAAGATGAAACTCATATAATATATGTGTGGTTGTTCTTGTTATGTTTCCTTGTGTGATGTGTGATTATGAACATGAAACATAAAAATAAGGGGAAATCAGACCCCTAATCTAAATGTGTTATACTTTGATCCATTTAAAACTATGAAAATAAGTTGGTTCCACCCATTGAATACTATAATTTGAAATTAGAGACGGAATTCCATGATTCATATACGTAGAGATCGTCTTTATGTTTGTTTTGGATGTTTTTAGCATAGTGTTGTGTGGTCATTGAAAGGGTTGTGAAAGTGGTTATGTAGAATAAAAGATGTGTGTGGTTGTTATGGGTGTTATGGATGTTTTCTTTTGGATTTTCTTCTTGTTTAAATTAAGTTCCTCAGATTTAATGAGATATTTGAGAGGTATCACATATGTTGGTAGTTTTTTACATTTCCCTATTTCATTCTGGGTTGGTTTTACTTTTTAAGGAAAAAATATTCTTATTGGTATTCAATATAATGATACAAACCATCTGACCTATTCCTCTAAGGTAAATATAGTGGTAGTGCTTCCCAGCTGAGGTCCAAATCTATTTAGAGGGTTTTTATGAGAAAAAAGGAGAGTTTTAAAGGATTATAGTATATCCTATTATTTCATCCTAGTAGTAGTAGATAAATTCTAGTGTTAGATTGTTGCATTAAATTATAGTGTTTTTTTATAGTTGTACCTTCTCACTATAGCTTCTAGGGGTAGCTTTTAATGGTACAATCTACTGTTAAATGACTTTTTCTAGATGTAGATTATGATAGTATATTCTAGAAGAATATTTTAATGGTAACTTATGTTTATAGCCGAATTATTCATGTGGTAGCTTCTCGTAGTATCTTCGATTGATAGCTTCTGATGTTATCATTTTATAATGGAATAATTTATACCATTGTCTCTTCTAGTGGTAGCCTCTAGCACAATATCCTAATGATATCTTTTGGTTGAAACTTTTAATGGTAACTCATGATGTTATCTCTAGACAGTATCCCATTTAAGTATCATGTTCCATTTTTAATAGAATGTATATTTTTCCCTTTTTACATTCATTTTTTGATTAAATTCTTTTAAATCATTAATTAAAATAATTAGTGTATGTTTAAAAAGTGGAAATTTATATTCTATATTTCATAAATGTCTAGAAATTTTCATTATCTATTTCCGGTGTAGTTTGATGATATTTTCATTAATGGTCAATTAATATCATATTTTTGATCTATAATCATGATCATTTTTATCGATCGATCTCAAATGAAGATCATTCCATTGTTCCTTTATTCTTGATCTCTCTATAGACTAGATATTCTGAATTCATTCCCTTTGAGTCATGGAACTATGTTTCCACTATAGGATCTATTTCATCATATAAGTGGTTCAAGAAATTTCTTGCAACATATGTTTCTTGATCATCGAATATCATGAAGCTTCTTTCTTATAGATAGGGTGTGCTTCATCTCTATCTAAGTTGTATCGTCTATTAAGGTTATGTTATTTATAATTTTAGGAATGGTTTTCATATATCCTACTAAAATAATTAATGTAATTATTTAAGTTGATTAGGGAAGGTAAATATTCTCATGTTTTTATAACATTTTAATATTGTTATATTGATCAAATCTATACTTGTTTTGCCATTTAAAATCTGAGTTTTTTAGCCATTGTTTTTATTTCAGTTTTTGTGTCACTGAGACCAAGTATTTATGATTTCTTGATATCACCATTAATAGAATCTATTAATAACTTATATCTTGTAATAGAATATTTTCCCCAATAAAATCATGCCTCTAGGGTAATACCCTTATAAGTGAATTGGAATTTATGGAAATATCATAAAACAATATGAAAAATGATATCTAACGTGATGAGGAATGTCCTTTCATCTATGAATATGTTTCATGTTGTGTGGACATACAATGGGATAGTTGTTATGGAAGGTGGTGGGGATGTAGAGATTAAGGATAGGAGGTGGTTGTGGTCATATATGTGAGCCTATTTGCATAATAATTATTGGTTTTCATTCATTATGATATGTTTTTTACTCTTGTTATGTGAGAATTTGAGGATATAAATAAATGATAATATTCAAATCAAAATTGTATGGGTTTTATTAGAATATTAGTTTAAAATAATAAGGACCACTTGAATTAAAGTAGATTATATAGTTTAAAAGGTTAATTATTATAAATTAAATAATGAGTTGTATAGATTGAAACTAACTAGTAATGTGAAATCAAGAAAAAATTATTTGATTGAGAAAGAATACAAATCAGGTTTTTGTTTTGTGGGGTGGTGTTATGCATTTAGTTTTGGCAGTGAAGGTGGTAGATTTTGTGATGTGATTTAGTGATATTATTATTTGGGATGTTATTCATATTTTTAACCCATAAGACCATCTTGTATACATTGATATATATATATATATCATTATAATTTTTAATATGAACTCCACCCATGTTGTGAACCAACTGCTATCAACCAACTTTTTTTGGGGGGTATCTTCCCATTATCATGATTTTGAGGATAGATTGATGGACACCCACTCATAACTGTTCCCTCTTACAAGTAACATTTACATTCATGGTCATTGATTTATATAATTAAAAATTTTACTATTGATAGTTGATGTGAGGTGATGGCCCAAGTTTCTTTAGGTGAGGTGTGATATGGTGAATAAGATTTTTTGGTTAGTGATAATGATATGGGATATAAGGGAGGTAATTCATTGTATGGGGAGGGAATGATTTTTATATCCTCCTTGTTCATGACACGATATATTTCTAGTTATGGTTGTGAGGTGATGGACTAGGGGTCTGTGTGGAGGATTTGATTCGATGTGTTGTGATGTTATACAGATGATGTGGGATCTCTAGGATGTACGTCGTTGGAGTGTTAGAGTGTATAATCGTTGAGAAGGTGGTTTGGGGTACCATTTATCTATATGATTCATATTATTTTATATAAATTAGTTCACATTATTTTGTGATTATTCATTGGTGAGGTTACGGTTTGATAGTTGAAATGTTTAGGTAATGATAGTTTATTTATTTTATCTCTGGTGAATTAGTACGATTCATTCAGCACAAGGGAATTTAGTTTTCCTATTGAGCATACTTATATATTCACCAAAATTACATAAAAATATGTTTATGTTTCCATGAGGATTATATAGACTATGTTGGACATTACTATCTTGAACCCTTGGATTGGTGGTTTTTAAGGGATTCAGCTTTTACTCATAGGTACATTCATTTGGAAAATTTTATCAGTATCATTTTTATATAATCATGTAGTTGTTGGATTGTTGCGGTTTCCTTTTTATATCATTTAATGTAGTTTATTGTGGGTTTTTATAATATCTCACAATCATATATTATTATTATAGGGTAATGCCTCCCATATTTGAGATGTTATACCATCAAAGATAGTTGTAAGCCCAGGGCCTACTTCAAGAAGGACTCAGTGTGTTATTATATCTCTCCCATAATTGTGGTATCTTTATTGGGTAGTCATTGTGAAAATTTGGTATCAAAGATGATGGTTAAGAGATAATATGGAGTATGGAGTTAGGAACTTGGAGGACTACATGGATTGTTATAAAAATGGTGTCATAAGTTCTCGGTGTGTGACCTATGATAGGGAGATATTCTAAGACATGGGATTTTACCCCCCACCTCATGATAAATTTCACAAGCTATGATTTTATTAAATAACCATGTTGGGTGGACTGACATGCACAGTAGAGGCCAAAGAGATGTACATACATCATCATTTACTATTCTTGTTATATAATGAGGTGGTTTCAATATGATTAGGAAAATCAGTAAATAAATCATGAATTTTCATGTGTGTTTATATGACTTTTCCCAAATAGTAGATGTTGGTGATTTATTAATGTTTGACGAATGATTTGTATCACCTGAAATAAAGGTATAATATTATGGTTAACTAGCATGAGTTATTTGTTTGAAACCATTTTTCAACTTAAATTTTTTTTTACATTCTTTTTATAGTATTATTCTTAAATAATTGAATTTTTATTCCATTCATATAATTTATAACATTTTTTCTTGATTTCATAATTTTTTAAATTTTGATAGAAACATGTATAGTTTATTTTTTTTAATAACATCTTCATTCTGAAAAACGTTTTGAATAATTTAATCTTTAGGATATTTTAAGGATAATGATAAAATGAATTATTTTAAAACAATGAATAAAAGTTTCATTATTCCCATGTGAGTTAATATTTCATGTGTTTCCTTCAATTTATAATTTCCCATGAGCATGTGTTATGGAAATAATGCGAAACATGGTTTTAGACGTTTAGATTTTAAAATTAAAAAAAATGACCATCTTGATTAATGATAATTTAATTGATTTGGAGAACATTATAAGAAGAACATGATCCTTATTTTGGAAGAATTTTATTTCTCCAATATTGGTATAACCAAATGTTGCATGCATGTGTTTGTGTTGAAATTATTGTGACATATATTTCTATATTTTGGAAAATTATAGGTATTATTCATGGTAGATTGTAGAGACTCGAAAATATTAAAATTATTAAACATATTTTTTGAATGACTAACAATAATTATCATGTGCGGAAATAATTGTGCATCACATGTTATGTCATGAGGAGTTTTTTATGGGAATCATGACTAATGTTGAAAACATTTTTTGGGTAACTAGGAAAAATATTCTTCGTGACACAGGATCATGTATCATGATTAACATTTTGTATATATTCATGGAAGTATAATCTTGTTATCCTTATTTTGATACATAAGAATATTTTCCCCAGTAATAAAATGATTAATGATTTTTTTAGTTCGAGCATGGAAGAACATGATGCATAGTAATAAAACCGTGGCAGTTTTAATTTTGTGATTAAAAATAATGATTTCTTTTCATAAATCTGAATGCATATTGGGCAAAACAATTTCATAATATGAATTATGAAAATGAACCTACGATGTATATTTATTCAGATAAATGTGTATGAGGTTTTCCTTGACAATAATATGATTCTTGAATTTCTTGTTTAAGAATATTAATCATGATTTGTTAGGTGATGAGATTAGTTTCATCTTTTAAATTCCATCATGTGAGAGTTATTTATATTAATTATTTATTATTCTATAGAAAATTAATTTATTATTTGGAGTTTTTCAATTACATTCTATTTTTTTGTTAAAGGGTTGATATGAATTTTTGAAAACAACTGATATTAAAGACCTTTCAGGAATTTTCATTTTCATGGATTATAAGATCATTAATGTGTATAATTTATTAATACCCAATTTATTTAAAGGCTAATCAATTATATATATCTATATATTGGTAATGAGATGGTTTTATATTAAATATTATAAATTGTGTGAGAAAAGTCATGATAAAAAATATGGAGATGAAATATAATCACCTAAATAATTATGGAATCCATAATGTGTTTATTATATGTAAACTATATATTATAGTGTTTCCTTATATGGCGTGTGATTAAAACACCAAATCATGTGAATATTGGGAAACCATATATCTAATCAAGATATGGTATACATCGAAGAGATTAAATGTGTGAGGGTCTATCAGTGCTACTCAAAGTGAATAATAAATCAATATGGGAGGTGGAATTACTTGATATGTCTACTTATGGATCTTTTGTGTGCTGGTTGTTGAAGATTTTTTCTTGGGGAAGTGAAGGGGTTGAAAGGGTTGTAGAATTAGTTATGTGAAATAGAGGACTCTTTTGGTTGTGAGTGGTATTTTGGATGTTTTCATTTGGTTGGTGTTCTTGGTTAGAAAGAGTGTTTAAGATGCAACAAGATCCTTTTGAGGTACTTGAGGGATGGTTTTATGAACATTTTCAATCATTCTGTGAGGATTGATTTGGATTCATGAAGTTTAAAATATTTTTAGAGATATATGATGTAACATATTAGACGTTTCATCCTATTAAATTGATACAAATCTTGTGGTATAGGTGCATAAAGGGGGACCTAAGATGTTTTGAGGTGTTTGAGGGAAAATATTAGATGATTTTGGTATATTGTAGAAGTTTATCTTAGTGGTATAATAAAAATTTTTGTGCTAGAACCTTGGTATTTCTGAACTTCCTCTGGTGTTCGATCGAACACCCTGGTCATCCATCAAAATATACACCACACGAAAAATAAGGTCTTTGGTTAAAACAGCTATGGAAATAGGTTTTAAAGATCAAGTAAATTGGTTGGCCCAATCACAAGGGTCAAAAATTTAAATTTACCCATTAAATGACCTGATCAAAAACCCTAGACAATGAAAATATACTTTTATGCCTTTATAAATTTATCTCATCTTGGATCATTGTGGATTCTTAACCTACTATGATGTGTATTACATTGAAAGATCGGTATAAAATTTTATGACTCACCCTCTAGAATATCCTTCATAAAACCTTACTCAATTTAAACTAGTTATTTTTTATGAATTGACATATGGTTTTTACCTTTTCCCCAAATCTAGGATGCTTATATATGGGGTTTACTATCCCTTAGGTATCACATAATGTTTTTTCATTTAATAAATTTCCTTTAACTGGTCATTACTTTATAAGGAGTCTTCCTTCTATAATTTATGCTATATTTATTGGAAAGTATATTTTATATGAATTTAAATATCATATGTACCACATTGTATTATTTTATTTATTCTTAACATTAGTAATTCCATTTATGGACACACAATTACTTGCATCTGTGAGTTAACAATAGTAGGTCATCATATGTGAGTTAATCTTCTTGATGCACTTTAACGCAACAACTCATCTTATGAAATTTTTAGAAACAATACCACTAAGTATTGTTTATCTTTTACAAATATTTCATCTATAATTTATCAATATACAATGATGGGTCCTCAAAAACTTCATCCATGTGTAGTTTATGGTTATTTTATAAACATTAAATGCTTATCATAGATTCAAACATAATATTATCACAACAATAATCAAATATATATGTATCTTCTATAAAGATATAGATTTTAAGTGGAGAAAATATCAAAAACATTACTTATTGAAAAAAATACTCATCACTAATATAAATAAATCATCCAAACCATTAATCATATACAATGTTCCATTAATAAATTATGTATTGATTGAAACTATATTCTGGTTTATTCACTTCATGAGGGTTAACATCCAAACACCTTTAGAAAGCTACTTATTCATCTTAAATCTTTACCTTCCCCCACACATTGAATTTTACATCTTTTAAAAACAAAAAAATACATCAACAACAAAATCCATTAGGTTATTCAAATAATATAAAATATTAGTCTTAGATAGTTGAGTGTGCAGATCATTATAAATCTAATATATGGATTATATCAACTATATTCCCCCATTATCTTATCTCATAGAATTTTTAGCTATGTGTAATCCACATGTCATAGTGGTTTTTGGTTATATAACTTTTTGGGTTATCCATTTTCACTATTCCTTACGCAACATATTATATTGGTGCACATTTTTATCATGATCCTATCTAGTAGGATGATCATGGTATTAACATGTGTTCACATTATAAGGAATATATATCTTTTTATATCTATATTATTTAAATATGTATATATATATATTATATCATTTATCCCCATTACATGTATTCATACTTCTAATGATTTATCTTTGAATATTTATTTTATCCATAAAATAAAATTATTCAAACTCTATTGATGTTTAACTCTTTACGAAACCCTATGATTGTGTGGTTAACCTAAATTAAAATCTATCCAAATTAATCTCATGAATATGTTAAATGAAACACTTTCCTACAAAGGCTTTAAATAATATGAAATTAATAACCCCTAAAAGTGTAAGCATAGTGTGACTGGTAACCAATTACCACTTTTCATGGAAGATCCTACGATCATAGTCTGTAGGATAATCCTACCAATAGTCCCACTATCCATGATTTAGTACTCAAGAGATACTTTAATGCAATCACATTTCCAACACATATTATGTTTAAACTGTAATTATCCTTTAAATTAAATCTATTAAAACATGAACTACCATATTTCAATGTAAAAGATTAATAAATCAATTATTAATCAACAAAACTCCCATGAAAATATTTAAATTCTTGTATAATAATTTATATAAGAAGATTGATATATTAAACAAACTCATAATTCCATTGATAATATAAAAATTATATTCATGGATAAATAATGATATAATACCAACTCGGTGACTAATTCATAAATTAATACATGATATAAAAAATTTAAAAAAATTATAATTATAGAAATTATAAATAATTTGTAATTTTTTCATGAGTAAAGTTCATTCTATTCTAAAATAAATATATTTAATTTGTATTTTTTTCAAACAGAAATTCATTCATGTGATATTTTATTATATAATTTAACATAATATTTGATATTTAATTAAAATATAAATATATTATATTCCACATGAACCATTTAAAATTATCTAAACATTTTACATATCAAATATATCAATTATCAAAAAACTTTTCATATGGGTTAAACAATTTGTCAATTAAGGCCTTCAATTTGAACATTTATAAACGATAATTATAAAAAACTCATAATTTAATATAAATTAAATATATCATAAGATATGATATAGTTCCAAACTTATATCCCAGTATATAATAAGACAAAAATATCTCCTTCAATGGTAGTGATTCATATTTTACCACATGAACTAATATTGATAAGTTTATAAAATGATTTGTTTTATGTATTGAAAAAAGTTATATCAAAATTATCATTTTATATTATTCTATCATATTTTATTCTACTATATAATTGAATAAATATATTTATAATGACTTTTCTCTTATGATATCATATATCATTTAATGTGATGATGTCATTAATTATGATATCGTATATCATAAAACATTCCATTGTTGAAAATTTGTAACATTTATTATGATCATGAATATGATATCTATTTATATTCATTTTAATAAGAAATAAGCAATCTAAGAATCATGTAAAGGCTATGATTCTACTGATACATTTATTAGTATTGACTAATATTTATTTATGCATGGAAAAAAATTCAATGATCATATGTTTTCTTAAAACCAAAACCATGTATAAATAAGTTAAAGAACATTTTCACTCTAAACGGATGCTCGATAGTCTCTAATCACTATAAATGAATTATATATATATAATTGAGAATAAATCAATGGGATAATTCATTCTATGGTGTATATCTATTTAAAAATACCTGATTTTTAGGGTAGGATTATCCTTCACTCATTGGTTTGATAGTACCTCCAACAGAAATGGAATAATGATATGAGAGATTTGGTAAGAAGACTCAAAAGAATGTTGAATGAAATTTTCATAGTTGTGACCACCTTATATAATACATTGATACACTCATGGTCCTTCTATGAATTTACTTTAATATTTTTCAAATTTAATTCATTCCATTAGGGTTATAAAATTTATATCCCCTTATTTATGGATAATGTATTCAAATGAATTTGATAAATTTTCCAATAAATTTTACATATTAATGATAACATTACATATGAATGACATGAAAATTAAAACATAACATTTTATTTCCTTATAAATCATACAATATTATTTAATGATAGTATCATAATAACATGGACATATCATAACAATCGATGATATTCCTATTGTAGTTTAATTATATCGACAAATCATTCCTTATGACATATCAACCCAAGGGATATGATAATACTTGAATTTATATATTCAATGCCATATGATATCCCTATATCACACAATACGATATAGAATAATATATTCCATATATATGTTAGTATCTAGTGTAAATCACCATTAAATTAATGATAATTATTATCATGACCTTATAACTAAAATGGAAATGTTTTTTTAAACATCATTATCATGATTCAAACTCATATAAAAATATTTTTTTTCTAATTAAATGTCTAGATTATATTTTCCTTTAGCTGGTATCCTCCTAAAACACTTGTATTCTTATGGAAGATCACCACACCCTCATTATCACAATGTTGAGATCACAAAAGTTATTATGTCTCAATGCATTGACAACGATAGAATTATTAGATTTAAAAAAAATTCACCAATTTTGGTTCTCCTAACTCCTTTTACATTAAGTGATCTCTAATTTAGGAAATTAATATATCATCCATCATACCTTGGTAAATTATTTAATAGGTATTTGATTGAAGTCTTGTGTCATTAATTCTCACTATTCAATAACCAAAGACTAACACATTACATTGTATTCCACTTAAACGACCATGGATTTCTATTTATTACACCTTCAATTAATGAATTTAAATTTTCTATTATTATGTAACCAATTTATTAGTGCCATGAGAATTTTATTAGTTGTGTGTCCATGTTGATCACACCACCCATCTGATTCCTTAAGATAATCAAAATAAATTTTTAATTTCAACTTCATTTCTAGATTTTTTTTCTTTGTTGGATTATCAGGTATCCAGTATGAATCCTGCATATTTTTGGACCTCAATTTAATTCAACGATTGACATATTATTCTACCAAATGAATTATTTTCATTTATAATCTTCATTTCACCAACATATTCCTTTAAACAAAAATCTAATCAGTTGCAGATATTATTCCATTGAATTTCATAATTGAATTTTATTTATATTTAGACGTCACTTATATTCATTTAACTCATAATAATTAGGAAGACATTGCTTCAACTTTTATTTAACCTTATTATTCGCCTTAATATTCTTCTTCTATTATATCTCACTACTCTTTTGTATTTAAAGAACCACCACTTTATGTATCAATGAGTGCATCTTTTTTCACTGGTGATGTAAAAAATCATCATTTATTTATTCTCACTATTTCCACCAATTTAATTACTATATTTACTATCATGTTTGATTTTTCTTGTAAAAATAGGATAATTAATTGGCTACTCGATATCAGCAACACAATAATCTTCTAAATTGATTGATTCTATAATTTCCTTGATATAATTTTCAAACAAAAAATAACAGTTGCACAATGAATATTTTTCATAATCCAAATTCACCTCAAATAAATTAAAATATTTATTCTTATAAATAATATCTAGTGTATTAATCTTAATAATATTTTCTATTTTTACAATGATTTCATTGATATCATTAGTCCTCCTTGTAAATATTGATTCCATCTCAGTAATCTCCTTAGAATTTAAATCATTTCTATTGTTATACATTGATTAATTCTCATTCTAAAAAGACTTTTTTTCTTATGATATTAATATTTTCTTCTATATAAATTTATAGGTACATAATTAATTTTAACTTCTTTAGGGACTCCTCATCATTTCTATTCTTTCCATTTATACTTTATACTTCTTCACTAGAGGATTAACTAGACTATTTTTATTTTTCTATAAAAACATGAATTGATTCATCCTCCAAGTCCTATAATTTTTTGAAATCCCTCATCACAAGATTATATATCATTTTCTAGAAAAAAATATCCAATTTAAGGAATGTTCTTTCTCTATTCTATTAAAATGTCAAGAACTGGCCAAGTATAGAACTAATTTGATACCTAATTTGGCCCATGGAATGTCCAAAAGGGTATTCACAATCATCACAATATAGAGACAAGCACATGTGAATCATAATACAATCTATAGGAATAATTTCACCCAAAGAAAACCACAATATACAAATACAAGTTGATTCTAAAATAATAGACAAAATATATACTACCATATTGATACAAATTAAAACACAACTATTATAACCCATCTCATAGTGGTCCTAGACCACTAATCACATCCACCATCACATTCCCCTGAAAAAACAAGAATGAACCCAAAATATAATGATAATAAGAAACCAAACACCTTCAATGGAGTCATGAATAATACATACAAAAAGTGGTGTATTCAAAATGATAGAAAAAATATGTCTAAAATGATCTCATTAAAGAGTATATACAATTTATCCCATAAATCAATTTATTTATATTAAATAAAATAATAAAATAAGTAAATAATGATTTTTAGTACAATAAAATATGATAAATAATTAAAATACTTTAAAATAGATTGATAAGAGATAAAATCGAGTTCTGAGAAATATAGTTTCCATGAATTTTTTTCCATTTTGGATCCATTTATAAATCTCAAGAGAAAAAAAGCCAAATCATTTTAAATAAAATACACCATTTGAAAAGCCTTGAAAATAATTCTACAAGCTAAAGTTAATAGATCATAAATAAAATATGAGCAAGAATAGAATATCTAAGAGAAATTAAATATTATTGAAGGTGCATCATATTGAAAAAATTGATATTATATGAAAAAACTTAAATCATGGAAACTCCAATTTCATGTAGTGATCATGATATCAAATTCATGCATTGGGTAATAGGTGTAAACTAACAAGGGTAAATCCCATATATAATCTTCATTCCACTAAATACTATCTAATAAATCTCATGACATAATACTTATAAATTCCAAATCTACCAACATCATAAACATTCAAATTCTATGCACACCTACATCCTCAAAGAAAATCCCTATCCAAGACCCACATTCTCTAGGGAGACACTAGATGAGGTGTGATATGAAAACTAATTTCATTATTATAGTTGTATCATATATCTACCCATGTTACTATAACCAATCAGTTGAGGTGAGTAAGATAAAAACTAGCAAGCATCACATAGGTGATCTGTATTAGCACTAATATAACAAATAAATATTTGAGGGCATACAAAACTCTCTTCTCACCCTAACTTTTAGGATCCCTCATAGAGAACAACCCCTTCATTCAACATCCATCATCATTTTCAAATACAATCATTTATCATGGGACAATAAAATATAATGCGGTTTTCAAGCGATTTTCACAATAATAATGTTTACATTATAATCACCCAAATACACATTTATAAAAAAACTATCATGAACCAAATCGAGATGTCATCTGAACCAACCCTAGTTCTATTTTGTGGCATGGCCCAAAGGGCATTCCTGATCCCCAAGGACTGTAAAAAAATTGAATGGTGGTCAACAATGCTTCTTGGGAATGATTTCACACAATTTCATAAACATAAAAAACCCACCAATAATAAATAATCAAAAACTAAATAATGAAAACCGAACATGGAATACAATATTTATAGATTTGAATTTTCAAATTTAATCAAAAATAATAACAAACTAGAAAATAATGTGGAAAGAAAATACTATCTAAAAAAGAACATCACACAAGAAGAATACATATTCTGTAAGCCACGAACAAAATACTTGTTAGGGGAAAGTACTAACATCCTGAACCACCATCACAAAACTCTTTCCCTTTACTTGTGCCAAAAAAACTGATTATTCTTATACCAAATGTCAAAAAAATGGTGTGAGCCACGCCCATGTAGGATGCCACCCAATAAGAGATTCCATGCTATTAACATTATAAGATAAATAAACATGTCAGTTTTATAAAAGAAAAACTATGGAAATTTTTATTGAAAAACCTTCAAAATAAAACAAGATTTAATTTCGTAAAACCCAAAAAAATATACTATATAATGATGGTAAGTTAAATTTCTTAATATATCACAAAGTAATGGGAAAAACCACTGAGAAGGAGCTAGTAATAGGACACTAGTTACATAGTATATTATTAAATTGTGTTATATAAACCAGGACTAAAATAATTCTCATGACTGATCCACTAAGAGGAGAAACCCCATGGGCCCAGTGATCTCAAATCACCAATATTGTTTTGTTAGTTTGTTATAATCAATCCCACTAGGTAAATATAGGATGAACCACTTCTGAGTGTACAAGTGTACCATTCCTCATCCACCCACCTAGTTAGCCAATTTTACTTTTGTGCTCAATACGCATTTCACATATCACATAACTCATCATTTTCACAATACACAGGACAAACAGTGCCACACACAATAAAATCCACCTCTTCTACAAAAAAAAACATATTTTAAAACCTAACGCACACTAGAACTATTTTAAAACATTATTCACATCACTTTCACAATTTAAAAATCATCTTTCACAATTTGTGAAACATCTTCAAGAAGCACAATAAGGGTTTACACTTGAACTATACCTAATTTACTTTTTAAATCCCATTCATAAGCCATACACATATCAAAGAATTACCAAAAACACATTTCTCACCACACCCAAAAAAACATAGAACACTTAAAAACACTCAACATAGAAAATTTAAATTTTCAAATAATTTTTTAGCATAGAACCACCTACAGTGAGTGAATAATTTTCCAAAATCTAGTGAAAAATTTAAGCCTCGCATCAATCTCACCCTAATGAGAAAATAAAGAACCTTAGGCACCAATATTAACACTAAAGATCATGATATAAACTTTTAAATATCATCATACAAGTCGTAGGAGTGAAACCCCGTGAAAGAAGAAGTAAATCTATAAAAATGAGGAAAAACCATGAGAGGAGGGAGATACATTAGGGTTTATTGAGGAATACATGCGAAATATAACACCAAAATGGATCTCAAGGGAAGAATAGGGAGAGGGATCCATGCCTAGTGTAATAAATCACGAGTGGGGGTGATTTTGGGTGTTCTGGGGATAAAATTTGGGAGTGATAAAAAAGAAAACCCAATTCTTAATGACCTAGACAGGCCCCACAATTTTCTGGCAGAATTTTCCAAACTACGTGACAACCATGATCAACTTACTATCTAAGAAGGATATATAGGTAGCCTACACATTTTAGAAATTGTGTTCTATATATGTGATAATCCTTTATCCAAAAACACAACATGTCCACACAATTACTTAGTCAAGGGAACAAGGTATGACAAACCATGTTCCAACCATGCGCACCATGATATTTATCCAAAATTTCAAATTTTAGTCAAAAAAACACTAATGATCCCCAAATGAAAAAAGGATAAACCAAAAATAAAAAGAAAAATAACTCAAAGTGAAATAACTGATGTGATAATTCTCCCCGCCATGAAAACTTTTAATCCTCATAAATTCAACCCAAAGCTTGATCATACAATGAGAACAGATAATCTTGATACTATTGAATTCCACTCCTAGTTATCATGTATATAATTTCCATGCTTCCAAAAATAGGCCAATAGAATATACATCCCACAAATCACATTCTCGTGAGAGTATATAATCTACACTAGCTGCTTGGACATGGATAAATTAGGCTCAAATTGCAACTCTTCTCAATTAAAGACATCAGAAAGGTCCTAGTTGTACCAGTTTAATTGAGAATCAGGGAACTCATCATTTATTGATGTCAACTATGTGGAAAATATAACATGTATTCCACCTAAACCACCCTCTTGGTGATCTCAAAAGGTCTCTTATACCATAGTGTTAGTTTTCCATTCCTCCATAAACAACTATGACCCATGAAAGGTTCCACTTTCATGAACATCTAGCCGCCCACATAAAACTCAAGACCTTGTCACCAATGATCAATAAAACATTCATGGTGACTCTATGTTATCAATAGTTTCTTCCTGGTTTACTTGACCCTCTCAGATGTCCCTTGCACTATGTTCGGTCTTGAAAATGAGGTCTCACCTACCTCAGGCAAACAAAAATAAGACCGACATAACCAACCATAAAGAGCCTCAATTGGAGCCATATGAATTGAGGATGGGTATAAATTATTATATGTAAACTTGACTATAATAAATTTTCTATCCCAAAAACTTTTTAAATCTAACATGTGTGGCCATAGCGTGTATTCCAAAATCATATTCACTCATTATGTCTGACTATCCGTATGGGGATGGTATACCATGCTCAACTTGACCAATGAACCCATCACCTTTTGGATGTCATCCAAAAACTGAGAGGTATAATTTGGGGAATCTAAATAATATTATTGGTTATGGGACATCATGAATCCTCACTAACTCTAAAACATATATTAATCCAAACTCATCCACTTGAGCTAAATCTATGATTTGAATGAAGTGGGCTGATTTGGTAAGATGATCGATCACTAACCATATTGAATTCCTCCCACATGGTGTATGAGGTATGCAAATAATAATATCCATGTATATATCATAAAACTTATTATTTGGAATGGGTACTGGTTGAATAAAACTTAATGGCCTTTGGTACTCTTCTTTTACATGCTAACATGTATAGCATTTTGATATGATTTCAGATAAATCCCACCTCATACCCCACCATAACTAATGATGAACATCATAAAACAAAATGGTGGCTCTGGGATGAACAACCTAATGAGGAAAGTGGATATCCTACACCACCACTTTCCTTATAGATAACAACACCACAATTATTCCCTTTAAGAACAATATTCTCTTAGGAGATAGTTAAAAATCTTAAGGTGTCTTGCCCCCAAGAAAAAGCTGCATAGATTGCATGTACATCTCATCACCGGGTTTCTCATGTTGAATAAATTATAGAAGGGAAGGATTCAGAAAAACACTTTACAAGAAGGAACCTCCACTATGATCCTTGGTCTCCAAATGAAATTGGGAAAAGACCCATCAACATCTACTCACATCCGGACTACTTCAAATCCTGTACTAGCTCTATATTTCTCAAAGTGTCTTCCACAACATTTCCATTGTTAGGGGTATAAAATATATCAAAGACAAACCCCTAAAGGTTCTCCACCAAATGGATAAACCACATTTTTAGATCATTTAGAGATAAAATATAGGCCAAGATCCTTTGATTATAATAAACCACAAATTTCTCCCCAAAAAGATAATTGTTCCACATCTTCAGGGAAAGAATAACTATTAATGACTCTATGTAATGGGTTGGGTAGTTAATTTCATGTGGTCAGGGTTATTGATAACCATAAGCTACCACATGATCATTCTCAATAAGCACACAACCAAGACCCATTCTTGAGGCATCACAATAAACCACATAACCCTTTCTAGATTCATAAACGTTCAACAAACGAGTCATCTTCAGTCGCCGCATAATCTCCTCAAAGGATTATTTACACTCTAGGATCCATGAAAACTTCACCCTTTATAGGTGAGTGCCATCATGGGTGAGGAATGTCTAGGGAAATCATAAATTAATCATTTGTAATATCCATACAAATCTAGAAAGCTCCTGATATCAGACATATTCCTTGGTTTCTCCTAGGAAATTACTCCACTGATATTCAAGGGTTCAAATGAAACCCATTGTTTTGAAATACAATAGACCAATAACATCACCTCTTTAATTCAGAAGGTGAATTTTGAAAACATGGAATAAATGTGATGATCCTGAAGGTTTCCCAACATGATCTGTAAATGCCACTCATTCTCCTACTATGATTCTGAATAAACTAGGATGTCTTCCAAAAATATCACAGAAAAGTAGTTGATATACTAGTGAAAAACCCTATTCATATATTCCATGAAGACCACTAGATTCTTCTTCAACCTAAAAGGAATGACTAAGTAATCAAAATGGCCATATATTCTTCGGAAAGTTGTTTTCAGGACATCCACCTATCTAACTATGACATTGTGGTAACCAGAAAGCAATTCAATCTAAGAGAACCACCATCACCCATTAATTTGATCAAAAAAATCATCTATAAGGGGAAATGGAAACTTGTTTTTGATGGTTTCATTATTCATCTTCTAATAATCAATACACAACTAAAGAGATCCATTGGCCTTTTTCACTAACAAAATCGGAGTGGCCCAAGGAGATATTATAGGGGGAATGAATCCTCTAGGATTAAAATAGTCCATCTATATCTTTAATTATGTCAACTATTTTGGGGCTATATGATATGAGGGAATAGATATCTAATATGTTCTTAACACCATATCAATCGATAACTCCAAATCCCACTCTAGAGGCAATCCTGAAAATCTTATGGGAACTTATCAAGCATATCAGGTAATAAACCATTATTAGTACAACAATCATCCTCCAAAGTGAGTGATGATAACTAAAAAACAATATTACCCAACTCTGGGTGTGGAGGTCAAGCACCATATGGCTAAGGATCCAATTATCTAAGATATACCTTGGTACATCCATCTTTTTCCACAAAACATACCCGCCACATATAACAGTTGATATGCACTGAAATGTGCACCATCCAATACAAGACAAGGATTACATCAAAGAGATCCACATCCAAGAGTAGGAAATCACATCCCAACTCGACATGCGACATGGTGAGTGAACAATATGGACACCTGTGAATTTCTCTCTCTTTTTACAGATATGTGTCACAATGTCCATCAAAAATGACATGATATCGATTCAAAAGCTCAACAGGGTCACATTGCGGGTAGAGATAAATGAAACAGAGGCACCAGTGTTAGAAAAAATATTATCTATAGATGATGTGATCAAAATAGTAACCCTATGATTTTATGTCCATCCATTCAGTCCCACTAGTTCTTGGTCCACTGTTTGAAGTTACCTAATCTCCACCTAAGTCTGACCAAGACCACTAACTTGTGTCTCTACCATGAACTTAATATTCTCAGAAGAGGATCCAATCCCACCACCTTGACTAAAAAATAAGATCCAACCATCCTAGATGGCTCTGATTGGGCAGACATTCCCCTAGATTCCATAGACCTTACACCACTCTAATATGGAAGCATCACTTTGCAAAAACTCTGTAGGTTCCCCATAGATCCACACTGGTGGAATGCATTGATAGGATATGTACATGTAGGTCAAATATTCCCTACCTTCCTACACTGATGGAACACAACTTACCCTACATTTGAAACCATAGAGAGTGACTATAGGGAAGGGTGGCCTGATCTACCACCTCCATTTTTCCCATGCTCATCCCACTTCCTATTTTTCATAGATGAACTACCAATTCCCATCGATGACATAACCCCAACAAAACCTAACCCACCCGTGCGTCCCATTTCCACCCAAAAATATTGGTCAACCACTTCAGAATAGCTCTTCATCTTAAATAACTAGACCTGAAATGGATGTCTAGAAACAAACTGCCCTTAAACCTCTGATCCTTCATCTTCTCATTAGAAAAAAATTCAGGTGTCCATCGAACTAGATCAGAAAAGTGGTTGAGGTACTTCATCATTGTCTAATCCCCCTATAAAAGATCCATAAACTCTTAGGATATGGAATAGGAAAAGTCCTCAAGATAGTATTAATCATTGAAGAGAACCTTTAACTCTCTCCCTTTCATCTACTCATTCTTCCTAGCATGATCCACTAAGTCCCACCACGTCTGACAGGAATCTTCTAGAATGAATGAATGAAATCTCACCCTAATTACCTAAGGAGTATCAATTAAATTAAAAATCCACTATACATTCTAATGATGTTACTATTTTTATTAGGGTTTCATGATACCAAATAATAATTGAGGCTTCTTCTTAAGAAACTCCTCATGTTTTTTCTTCCTTGGACAAGATTCGGGTTCACTAGCTAGAGAATGGCCACAACCCAATCCCTATCCCAAAGCCTGAACATCCTTGACCACAGATTGCACATGTATCTGATTAATCAGTGAAGGATAACTCTCTCAAGACACTTCCTTCATCTGCAAAGGAATTCCCTAGGGATTCATCTTGCTACAAAGGACAATAATCACAAGATAACCCATCAATATGATCCTTCTCAAAATTTTCAACAATTTCCACAAATACCAAAATTCCATATATACAAAAACACTCATTAAAATAACATAACAACCTAGCCACGTTACCTCCACCTAGTTTCCATGTATATTTTGTATCATACACATTTCACTTGGAGGAGAAGTCAAACAGAAAACTGAACATCCCATTTCAACTTAAGATTAGTCATGAGGTGTGCAAGCCAGGCACCCTACTCACAACCAGAATCTCACTCATTCAAAATCCCAGTTCCATTCTTTAAAAACAAAACCCAAATATCTTGAACTAAAAATATCCAACATTCCCTGATACCATTTTTTCATGTACCAAGATGGGACTTCATCCAAACTAGTGTTCTTCCTAGTCCGTGGCATGGTCTGAGTAGTGTTCTTGATCACCACGGGCTGGGAAAAAGTGATTGGGTATCAACAATACAATATGGGAATGATTACACCATGTATTATAGTCACAAAAAATCCAAATAAAATAAAAAATCAAAAAAATAATTTTCATAACCAAACATGACATACCAAATTTCCAAATTTAATTTTACAGCTTTAAACACAATCCAAAATTGTCTTAAAAAATAGGTCACAAACATACTCTCTAAAAAAACATAGCACGATAAGAAGTACATTATCCACAAGACACCACCAAAATGCCAGTAAGGGAAAACCATTAGCATCCTGAACCACCATCCCCAAACAACTTTCCATTACATGTTCCAAACATATCCATGTCTACATACACCCAAATGTGTAAGTTGGGTGTGAGAAAAATCCTAGTAGGATTCCACCCCACTAGATATTTCATGCTATAAACATTATAAGATAAAAAAATGAAAGTTTTATAAAATATAAAATAGAAACATTTTTATTAAAATAACTTCAAAAAACATGATTTCTTTTCAAACAACCATCAAATTTTACTATATTCCGATAGTAAGTACGATATCACCATTGAAAAAAAAGTCACGGTAAAACCCTCTTGGCACTGTCTAGAAATGTGACACTAGGTACATTATATATTGGTAAAATATAATATAACAACCATGGATAACAGTGTTCTCATGAAATAGATACTAGGATGGGAATCCCTGTGGTCTAAATGGTTTCCAATCATCAGTGTTGTTTATTTAGAGTTTTATAATCAGTCATGCTAGTTGAATCAGGGATGAACAATTTCTAATTAAAATAGCATACTGGTCCAAGTTTTCTCACCTATTTACCATGGATTTCCATTTGAGCTCAATACACATTTCATATATCACATAATACATCTTTTTCACAATACATAAGATAAATAATGAAAAAGACAAGAGAATCCACCACATCCATAACCAAAAACCATAATTGAAACAAAATTAACACTAAAAAAAATTTGAAAAACTATTTAAATAACATGCATAATTTAATAACCATCCTTCACAATATATAAAAAAAATCTCTATAAACATCATCATGGGTTTACAAATTAACTAAACCCAGTTTTTGTTCAAAAAACAATTTTTAAGACACACACATTTCAAAGCCTTTCAAAAAAACCTTTCTCGCAACACCCATAAATCATATAACACAAAATAACACTCAAGAAATAATATTAAATTCATCAAATAATATTTGCACTCCAACCCACCAACCTTGAGTTAAGAAACATCTAGAATATGTTTCAAAACAACAATTTCAATTCAATATCACCCTAAAGAGGAAAGATCAAACATTAGGCATCAATATTAAACCCTAAAATCAATATATAACCCTAAAAACGACACCATACTTACTAGAAGCATGAAAATCGAAGAAAAAAGAGGGAAAACACTAGAATAGGGGGAGAAATCAATAGATGTTGGACTTACATGAGAATTTATTGGATAATCTAGGACAAATATCCCACCAAAATTAAGCCCATGGGAGCAAAGAGGAAGGGAGATGCATTCCAAGGGTTAGAAATCTGGAGTTTTGGTGATTTTGGGTGTTTTGGGGTTAAAATCTGGGAGATAAAAAAACTGAAATGCAGATGTAAATGACCTAGATAGGTTGCATAGTTTTCACATATAGTTTCCCAAAACGTATTTCAACAGTTATCCCTTTTCAATCCTTGTAGGACATGATGCACGATTATCCCTCATAACTAACAAACCATGGGTTAACAGTGTGACCAGCCTCTATCCAAAACACCACTTGGTCGCACATTTACCTGGTCAAGGTCGTATATTTTGACAAATCTTTTGGCATCCATGTGAAAAATGTTTTTTACCCAAAATTTCTACTTTTCTTCAAAAAACTCACTGGAAATCCAAATGGAAATCACTATATCGAAAATGAATATAAAAATTCCTCAAAATGAAATCACATGTATAAAAATTCTCCCATCCATGAATACTATCAATCTCAAGAAATTCAACCTGAATAATGATCAAAGAATAATAATATATAATCTTACTCAACCCAGGATGTCCGCTCCCAAGTATCATGTGAATCATTACCATGATTCTAAATAACACAGACCGATGAAATATACATCCCACAAAGAACACTCTCTTGAGAGTTTATAATCCGCACTGGCTGCTTGAACATTGATAAATCGAGTCCCAACTATATCTCTTCCCAATTCAACAAATGAAATGGGTTTGAGTTGTACTTTTTTAACTAAGAAACATGGAACATGTCGTGAATTGATTTCATATTCCAAAGAAAATCCAACAACTATTCTTCTTTACCCACCTACTTTGTGATCACAAAAGTTATGAAATATCTCAGCGTTATTTTTCCTTTCTTAACATAACGATGATGACCCAAGCGAGGTGCCACTTTCAATGTCACCCAGTCACCCATAGAAAACTCAATATCATGGAACCTCATATTGATATAAGATTTATCGAAACTCTATGCTATCAATAGACACTACCTTATCAACTAGACCTTGTCACATGTCTCTTGCACTATTCTTGGTCCCAATACTGAGGTCTCACCTACCTCATACCACCCCAAATGAGACCTACACAACCGCCCCTAAAGTGACTCAAAGGGATCCGATCAAATCAAATATTGGTATATATTATTATATGCAATCTCAACCAGCACCTTATAGTTATCCCACAAACTATCGAAATCTAACACGCATTCCCAGAACATGTCTCCCAAAATTTGATTCACTCATCCTATCTACCCATCCATTAGAGGATTGTATGATGTGGTCATCTGGACCTGTGACCTCATCACCTTCTGGAGTCCTTCCCAAAATCAAGAGGTAAAATTGGGGTCGCAACCACAAATGATTTCTGAGGATACAAAATGAATCCTCACTACCACCTGAACATATAGTCAAACCAACTCATTCACTTTATCTGAATTACTGATAGGAATAAATTTGGGTGATTTGGTTACATGATCAATCACTACCCATGTGGAATTCTTCCCCTTGGGTGTATGAGGAAATCCAATAATAAAGTCCATGGCTATCTCATCCCACTTCGAGGAAGAAATGGGTAGTGGATAATGAAAATCAATTGGCCTTTGGTGTTGTACATTTACCTGCAAACACATTTATCATTTTGATATGATTTTGGCTACATCCCACCTCATACATAGCCACCATAACTACAAACACACATCATAATACATCTTTTTTGCTCCAGAATGTACATCCCACTAAGACTGGTTTCTATCATGCATCACAACATTATTCATAGATAATAGAACCACCAAACCACCAATAATTCACAATATTCCCTTGGGAGAAAATGGCCAATCATTAGGAATCTCCCCACCATGAAAAATATTTATATATTTCTATCACCAAACATCAATAGGCTTATCATATTTAATTAATTCCCAAAGGCAAGGAGATATCTGAACAATGGCCAGGAAAGAACCAAAACTTTGTTCCTTTTTCTCTAGATGCAACTTGGCACAAAGACCCATCAACATCAACTTATCACTGGACTCCATCAATGATTTCACTAAAACATCCATGCTATAATCATACTCCACAACCTTAGCATTACCTATTTTATATAATTTATTAATGTAAAACCCCTAAAGGTGCTCAACCCAATGGTGCTACCTCTTATTTAGATCTTTCAGGGAGGAAATATTGACCAAGATCTTATGATCATAATAAAGAAAATATTTCTCCCCAAAAATATAATGGAACCACGTCTTCAGGGAACACATTTCCACTTCTAACTCCATCACATGGGTAGGGTACATATTTTATTGTGGATGGAGTTGTAGAGACCTATAATCTACCACATGATCATTCTACATCGGAACACACCCAATATCCATGCTTGATGAATCACAATAAACCATATAAATTTTTCCAAATGTTGGAATGGTCTACTCATGTTTCATAGTCAACCGCTGATTAATCTCCTAGAAGGAAGTGTGACACTCTAGGATCCATTGAAACTTCACCGATTTCTAGTTTTGTGCCATCATGGGTGAAACTAGCCAAGATAAATTTTGAATGAATTTCATGAAATATCCAGACAGGCCAACAAATATTCTGACTCAAAACCATTCCTTAGTTGATCCCCTTAAATAACTGCAGCAATCTTCTTAGGGTCCACTAAAACCCCTTATTCCAAAATAACATGGCCCTGAAACATTACCTCTTTATTCCAAAAGGTCTATTTTTAAAACTTTTCATAAAGGTGATGTCCTCAAAGGGTCCCCAATAAGATCAACAAATGACGCTCAAGTTTCTTCTGAGAATCATAAAAAACTACGATTATTTCCAAAAATACAACAATGAAATCGTCTAGATACTTGTGGAACACTATATTCATATGTTCCATGAAAATGGTTGGATCATTAGTCAACATGAAAAGAATTTCCAAGTACTCAAAATGGTCGTACCTATTTCAAAAATCCATTTTCTGATATCCACCTCTCTAACTATGACTTGATGGTTACAGAAATGGAATTCAATCATAGAGAACCACCATGGACCCTTAATCTAATAAAACAGTTCATAAATATGAGGAAAGTGATAATATTTTGATGTATATATTATTAATATTTAGATAGTTTATACAGTACTGGAGAGATCCATCGACCTTTTTCATGAATTATACTAGGGCAACCTAATGAGAGATACTCGGTTGAAGAAATCCTTTGGATTCAAAATCATCCATCTGTATGATTAATTCCATCAAATCAATGGTGGTTGTATGAAATGAAGGAAAATATATTTTTTATTTTTCCAGAACCATGTCGATTGAGAACAAAACATCCCGCTATGAATGAAAACCGGAAAAGTAATATGGAAAACCCACTATGAAATCATCCACAACAGGAGGTAATCCAACCTCATTAGAACAACCATTATCCTCCAATGTGAGCAACGATAACTGAAAAACAAGATTACTTAGCTCTGAGAGTAGATTTCCATCATGACCTGATTGACAATCCCATTCTACAATGAAAAATATTGGTACATCAATCTGGTGCCACAAAACTCATATGCTTCCTATATCAGTAGATATTCACCTAAAAGCGCACAATCTAATATATTATGAGGATTACATCAAAGATTTCCATATACAATACGTTGAAATCACTTCCCATATCGACCCCAAAACATGTTGAGTGCACAAGTTGGACACCTGAGACACCTCTCTTACTTTTTAATGAGAGGCATCACCAACTCCATTGCATATGAAAAAAACCTAGTGGGAAAACTCAATAGGTTCAAAGAGAGGGAAGAGATAAAAAAATAAAAGAACTAGTATCAAATAGAATAGTAGCTAATATTATGTGATAAATATAGTTCCTAGTACTATTGAAGTCCCAGAATCTTCTTTCATTGAGGCTAGGTCCATAGTGTGAAGATTCCTTGTCACCATCTGATTCTAAAAAATTCCATTTACCAATGGATCTTCTCTGAACTAACTCTACCCAGAAGAGGATCCATTCATGTCACCTCAACCACCAAAATGTGATCCCACCATCCTAAACAGCTCCCACTGGCCTGAGAATCCCTTGGAAGCCACATATCCTACACCACATTGATATTGTCACATCACTTTGCAGAAATATTGTATGTGTCACTTAGTTCCACATCGATGGATTGGTTTGGGAGTATACGTACATGTAGTTCTAATGTGACCTACATTCCCACATAGATGGTGCACAATTAAACCTGAATTATAATCTATATACAAGGACATTCAGGAAGGGTGGGTTGAGCTACCACCTCCAATTTTCCCCTAACAATCCCACTTCCTTCATTTCATAGGAGAACCGCCACTTCCCATTGCTGATACAGCCCCAGTGTAACTTGACCCACCCATGGGAGTAATTTCCACCATACAAGCATGATCAACCAATTTGATATAGTTATTCATCTTAAAAAAACATTTAATTAGATATCTGGATATAAACCCCTCTCAATCCCTTAAGCCTTTATGTTCTAAATGGAAATAATTTTAGGTGTGTACCAAACTAGATTAAAAAATGGTTGGCATAGTTAATCACTATAACAACCCTACTCTTTATTACACATTTAAACATAAATTATTACATAAAATTCATCACATGATACCACATAAATTATATATATTTCTAGTATCTTTAGGGCTTTGGAAAATTACATAACAACATAGAACACAAAACACAACATATTTATTAAAAACTTCTTTTACATGACCACAACATTGTTTCGTACTTAGCAATGCATGGGAGAACCAGAGGATATGTATACAAAAAGGGTGATCTATAAATCCTATTAAAAGAGTTATCATGGAATAATAAGAAGAATAAAGTACATGTTAGTCAATAATAATATCAATGGAGAATAATATAAACATGAACATCAAGGCAGGATATAACATGATTATCATAACATGAAAATGTGGCATCAACATTTAACATGATATTAGTATGGGCCATGGATAATTGCACATATAACATGTGTAAACCCTAGTTTCATAGTAATTAGCATGTGTAAACCCTCATTGAACATGATGTATCATGATATTAATCTTTTTCCAATGCATTGGTGCGCAATCAGGGTGCACCCTTCCTAATCAGTTCATTTCATGCATAAGTGTGCCACATGGATCATATAACTTGGATTCATTAAACATCATCATTTATTCCACGATAAAGGAAATTGGAATTAATACATGAAACTATATAATAAATATGTAAATGTGCATAAAGGTGAATACCCTTGATAGATAAATGGGAATGGTATTCACTACACAATGACTTTGGTATGAAAAATAGCGGTGCAATTTCGGAAGCATAACTGGGTGACATAAGTATTCATAAAAATGGGTGATGAGAGTGAAAGGGGTGTCTCATCTTATGTAAATGAAATGGAAAGTAATTTTTTCATATATATACATGTACCGACATATTTAATGGAATTTATATACATAATACAAAAGAATTGCTTGAATGTAAATGAGAGGATAGAAACTCCATATGAAAATTCAGCATTGTAATGAGTGTAAATGGGAGGAATTAATGAGAGATAATAAGGTATATCACCATTAATAATAATAAGGGAAGTATTGAGGAGTTTATAAATCATACCTCAACATTATTAATTGAAAAAAATGGTATAACAACATAATGAAATTTGGAAAAAAATGAGAGAGGAATAAATCCCTTACTTGGATGTGTGATCTCAAAGGCTTGGGAGGGCTTGAGAGAGGCTTCTTGGGGTTTTGGGGTGCCTTTTTAGGATTCTAGAGAGATGAGGGAAGATGTTGGTTGAGCTCTAAAGGCTTTGACTAAAGAGGATGTGAGAGATTGGGTGGGTTTATATAGGAAATGAGAGGGAATTCTTTATTATTTAGGTTTTGGCCACCACACATTAAACTAATCCAAACCACAAGCCAACCCATGGTTTTAGCCCATGTTTTTTCCAAATGGAATAAGAAAAAGTTATTTTATAAGGCCAATGGACAAACTTCTTAAAATATTATTCTTTCCTATGTGGAGGTGAGGCACACACTCAAGGAAATCAATTTAAAAAGCTAAAATGTTTTATAAGTCTAAGTGTGTCCAGTAAGGCTCTATAAAATTAATCAAACAAATATAAAATCCCATTTTTTAAATATAAATCAAATATTGGATGAAAATATCATTAATATTAATTTATTACATCACTATTGGGTCATTATGAGGTTTTAAAACACATTATACAATTAAACGATATTTAATTTTAACCTAAAAATTATAGTGTCTCGGAAAATTATAAAAAATTAACCATTGGAAAATTTCAAAATCCTATTTCCAAAAATAATATTCATTTTATATTTCGAATTTTCTAAATATTTGAATTTTTACATTTAATATAAAAACTGACATCTATAAAAAAATTCATGGGTATTGGCCAAAGCAACATTCAAACCTTAAAAAAATCACAATTTTATTCATAAATATTATACGATCATTTATATAGAAAAAGTAATTTAGTAATAATATTTTATTAAAATATTATTTAATTCAAAAATAAATTAAATCATCAAATTATATTTCTTAATTGAATATTAACTAAAAACTATTTGTGCATTAAATACTATTTACAATGTAACAATGATAAACTTAGTGTATATTCTTCATTCTACACAAATATAATGTATGTAATTATAGTGTTATGGTCTTGTTACATAACCCCTTGTAACACCTCCATAAGTCCGATGGGTATGGTGTGCGATGGTGACAGACTCTTGGGGTGGCTTGGATGACATCGCTCATGTGGTAATCTCTATAAACATCCACTTCTCTCGTAAGCGGTTCCATTCGAGTTGAACATTTTAAGGCTCAGCTTGGGATTTTTCAAGAGTGAGCCTGATGATGCCACCTCATTAACAAGCTCTGACAAACGAGCTTCTTATGGTGCAATTATAAAAGATGAGGCCATCACTTCCTTGGTCTAAGTAAACTTGATTTTTTAAAGACCTATATTTATACTAATCTTGTGATCAATGTTCAGTGGATATATTAGAAATGGTAAAAATTCATAACAGTATTATGAAATCCAAAAACATAAAACCATGGAATGACATATTTTATATAAACACTTTATATAATAAGACATTTAATTAGATCAAGAGTAATTTTTAATTGATACAGTTTGGACCTTTACAATCATTCCCCCTTATGAAATTTCACCCTCAAAATTTCCTTTTCCCATGCTAGAATAGATGTGCATAACTATGCTTCATCACTTCCTCTGATTCTCACGTAGCTTCTTTAAACATATGGTTTCACCACAATACCTCGATGAGTGGCATTATCTGATATTGTGTAACTTTTTTGATATGATCTAAGATCTTCATTGGCTTATCTTCATTGGAGAGGTCATTCTCCAATGGTACCACCTCTGACTTAAGTAAATGTGATGGGTAAGGTATGTACATCCTCAAGAGTGATAAATGGAATACATCATGTACTTGAGATATGTTTGGTGGTAGATCTAGTCGATATGCCACTACTCCAAATCAATCAATGTTCTAAAAAGGGCTTATATACCTTGGAATAAGATTTCACTTATTTTCAAATATCATAATTCTCTTCATGGTGATATGTAGAGGAATACCATATATCCAACATCAAACTCTAGGTATCATCGACGGTTATCATCATATCTCTTTTGTCGAATCTAACCATCTTTAATGTGTTGTTGTATGGTCATAACCTTCTCTTCCATTTCTTTGATCATTTTTGCACTGAGGAGTTTTCACTCCCCAATATCATCCCAACATGATGGTGTGATGCACCTCTTCCCATAAAGGTCTTTATAAGAAGCCATTTGGATGATTGAGTGGAAACTATTGTAGTAAGAGAACTCAATTAGAGGCATATGTTGATATGATCTTCCTTTAAAGTCCATTGATCATGTTCTCAACATACTCCCATGTGTTTGGATAGTCCACTCAAATTTTCAATCAGCCTGAGGTTGATTAGACGTACTAAGGCTTAGAACAATTTTCAGAGCATGTTGAAGACTGTTCCCGAATATATAGGTGAATCTTGGATCTCAATCGGATAAAATAGATAGTGGTAAACCATGTATAATTACCACTTATTTAATGTATCTCCCTTCTAGTTGATCCAATGAGAAATCCTCTTGAATTGAAATGACGTGTTCATATTTTGTAAGACAATCCCCAACATCCCAAGTATCAAAGTTTTCTTTTGATGACTTCAGAAGTCCGATGACAAAGTCCATGGGGATGTTCTCCCATTTCCATGCTGGTATGGGTAATGGTTTCATCGCACACTTATAAATCTTCCTCTCAGCCTTCACTTGCAGATATACCAGGCACTTTGATTTATACTCACTGATCTCCATCTTCATTTTACCCCACCAATAATTCTCATGAACATCTTGATACATCATTGTGTTTCCTAGTTGAATGGAAAAATATGAACATTGTGCATCATCCAAAAGATCCTTCATCAACTCCAAACTTTAAGGTACCCATAGTATTTTCCCAAATCTCATAATTCATTCTTCATTAACATTGAACATTGAGGATTTCCCTTTTCTGATAGTTTCCACAGTCTTCTAAATTCCCACATCATCCTTTTGAGCATCAATTTATCATTCCAAAAGAGATGGTATAGCAATCATTTGTGAAAGGATTGATGATTTTACCTTATTTATGATTCCCATTTCCATCTTCATCAAATCTAAAAAGACTTGATCATTTTGAGTTCTCATAAAAGTTAGAATTGCTCAGTCCTTTCTACTTAGAGCATCTTCCACCTTTCCCACTTTCCTTAGGTGGTAATGGATTGAGCAGTCATAGTCTTTGATCAGATATAACCAACTTCATTGGCACATATTCAACACTTTCTGTGTGAATAAATAATTGAGGTTTTTGTGATCCGTTTATATTTAACACTTCTCCCCAAATATGTAATGTCCCCAAATTTTTAAAGCGAAGATTATTGTAGAAAACTCCAAATCATGTGTTGGATAGTTTTTCTCTTGAACTTTCAATTGCCTGGAATCATAGCAAATTACTTTTACATTTTTCTTCAACAAACATCCAAGTTCCTTCTATGAAGCATCACTAAATACCACAAAAAATTATATAATTGTGGGTAATGTGAACATGGGAGATGTGATAAGCCTCATTTTCAACTCCATAAAGCTATATTCGCATTCATTACTCCAATCAAACATGAATACCTTCTGAGTAATCTTGGTATGGGGGTTTGACAATCATGAAAAATTTCTCACAAATCGACAATAATATCCAGCTAACCCTAGGATGCTTTGGATATCCATTACCGATGATGGCCTCAGCCATCCCTCAATTGCAGTTGTCCTGAAGGGATCCATAGATATCACATTTCTTGTGATGATATGGCCAAAAAATGGGACCTCCTTCAACTAGAACTCACACTTGTTTTACTCTTCAAAGAGATTCTCCTTTCTCAAGGTCTCTTGTGTGGTGTTTAGATTCTCCTCATCCTCCTCCTTGGGTTTTGAGTATATTAGAATATCGTCTATAAAGACTACAACAAATTTGTTGAGGTAATATCTAACGATTATATTCATCAAGTTTGTATATATTTCTAGAGAATTTGTCAGTAAAAAAGGCATTAGTATGAATTCATAGTGCCCATACCTATTACAAAAAGTAGTTTTGGGGATATCCTCATTCTTCACCCATACTTGGAAAAATCCTAATTGCAAATCAACCTTAGAGAAGTATTGTGCTCCACATAGATGATCAAAATATTATTCAATTTGGGGAAGAGGATACTTTTTCCTTATTGGGATATTTTTTTAGCTCATGAAAATCAATGAAAAGGCACATTGAATGATCCTTATTCTTAACGAAGAGGACTGGTGCACCCCATGGTGAAGCACTTGGTCATATAAACCATTTATCTAGATTCTCCTATAGTTGTTTCTTCAGCTCATCAAGATGAAAAATGTCCATTATATATAGATTCTTAGATATTTCAAACTCCCTAGGTATATTATCAATTGAGAATTCAACATCTCTTATAGGAGGAAGACTAGGCAATTCCTCGGGAAACACATCAGTGAATTACTTCACAATAGGCATGTCTTTAAGGATGGTTTCTTCCTTATATTCAATCATCAAATGAAGATATATGTGCTCATAGGTAATTAATATCCACAATTGAGATGATGGTGAAAAAGAATATTCATCCTCCTCCTTGATCTTGTATAGAATTAGGTGTAGATTCTTCATATGGAGAGTGATTTCCCTCTCACGACAATTTATGTTAGCGCTATATAAAGAAATCCAGTCCAACCCCAGAAGATCATCAAATTCAACCAAAGGGAGAATGAAGAGGTTCTATGGGAATTTTAATCCACAAATTATGACATGGGGGAGTTATATTATTGGAATGCAATGATTTCCCCATTTTTTGTACTCACTGATATCTTTACATCCATGATTTGTGGTTTTGTTGGGATGGTTTTACTAAAAATTAGAGATATAAAAGACTGCGTAAAACCAGAATAAAAAATTATTTTCACTATTCATGAATGAATTACTAGCATACATGTCACTACTTCATTGTCGGGGTTCAATTCATTGGTAGTGATGTCAAAATATTTCCCTTGCTTCCTTGGAGGTTGTTGGTTGCCTCCGAAAACCCTTGGCTTAGGTAACTGGTTTGAAAAGTGTGTTTCTTCTTTGCAGTTGAAGAAATGAACAACACTTTTAGGGTTTAATGGTGTGTTCCTCTCCTATTTCACAACCATGTATTTTTCTTGTTGGCAATTAATGGTTATGTTCCCTTCTATTCCACACATAATTAATTTCCTCATCCCCTTAAGAAAATTTATGGGGTGATTCTTTCCATGCCATTAGAATGAGAGGTTATATATTTTATTATCACCATTGGATTTATCCATCAGACTACCATAATTAATGTACACCTTATGCTTCTTATCCTCATGATACCCCTGAGATTCATCGATCTCCATTTATACTTTGAGGGAACTACAGACTATTTTCTCATAGCTCTCGAATTCACGGATCAGTAGGGATTTCTGTAGGCTAGTTTTTTCCCCACCAAAGAAGCGGTCAACCTTGAATTAGGGGGTTACAATAAAGTCAAAGCCATATCGTGAAAGGCTTTTGAATTTTGACTCATATGATCTGATGGATTCATCTCCTTTTTACTTGAGGGAAAGGAAGTCCCTTTCCATCTTAAGTCAGAGGGTGTGAGGAAAATATTTGTCAAAAAACATTTTTCAGAAATAATTTCATTCCAACACCTTGATCTCCTCCTCAGGCTTCGAATTTTTGATCATTTTCCACCATTAATCAAATTCACATTCTCTAGGATAAGCAGCCATTAGTACCTTCTCTTGTTCACAACATTGAACAATGTAGAAGATCTTCTCAATGGTGTTGATCCATTTTTTGGCGTTTGTCAGATCAGATGATCCATTAAAAGTAGAAGTCATTTTTCTCATGAAGTTCTTAATAGTGACATGTTATTTCTTAGGTGGGGTTGAACATTCCACTTGACCGATGTTTCTATTCAAAATGTGATTTAACTAATAGAGTATCATGACAAATTTCACGATTCATGCTCCCATCAGATTGGGAATCTCATTATAACAGTCATCACATTGATCATAGCATAGGTTTCTAGACTGAGTCCTCCTATAATCATCCAGTGACTTGAATAAAATAAATTATAGGGGTTACACATAAAGGGTAATCCAAAAAAAAAATGGATGACATATAAATTAATTTTATTTCCTTATCATATGATTTTTTCTGCTTCAATCTGTGTTATACATAATCAAATTCCCAATATATATTCATAAGAGAATTTTTTATTTCCCATAATAATGGATCCTACTAAGATTATGAATTTACCAAAGAATATCCACTGGTAGTGTTGTAACCAAGAGTGCAGCAAGGCCCATTGTAGTTCACCCGTTCATGTTCTAGTCTAGCTCAAATCAGTGTTTTCATGTTTTACCCATTGATACATCTATGTCAGAGCTGCCTCTACCTGCTCGTATCAATACATATATGTCTTTTCTGGATAAACCACTTACTCAATACCCAACTAAATTTTGGGATGTTTTTATTATACTTAGTCTTATCGTTATTGCTTTCACTACAGTTTTCTAATCCTAATCCAAAAAATAATTAATCATGTACTCTGATACCAACTATAACAACCCTTTTAAATATTAATCTCTTATAAATAATTTATTAAATAAAATTATAATCTTGATTCAAAATAGAATATTGGTAGTTCAATTGTCATTGGGGATTAGGACATTACACAACAACTGAGAACATAAAACACAACATCTTTATTGAAAACATCTTTTACATGACCCCAACATTCCTTCATACATAGAATTGCATGGGATAACCTGAGGACATGCCTAAGAAAAGGGTGAGCTATAACTCACATTAAGGGAGTAAACAAGGCATAACATGAATAATATAGTACAAGTTAGGAAAAATGAATATCAATTGTTCATAAGATAATCATGAACATAAAGGCATGACATAGCATGATTATCATAACTTTGAATTGTGGAATCAACATTTTACATGATATTAGCATGAGCCAAGGATCATTGCACATGTATAATGACTAAAACCACATTTTACATGAATTTTCATAACTAAACCCTCATTTCAATTGATGTATCCTAATACTAATCTTTACCCAAATCATTGGAGGTCTATCAGGGCGCACCCTTATTAATCATTTCATTTCATGCATAAGTGTGCCACATGGATCATATAACATGGATTCATTAAAAATAATCATTTATTCCACGGTAAATTAATGTTGAATTCATACATCAAAATATATAATGAATAATTAAATATTAATAAAGGGGAATACCCTCGATAGGGAAATGGACATGGTATTCACTACACAATGACTTTGTCTTGGAAAATCACGGTGAAATTTCAGTAGCATAACGACGTGACATATGAATTCAAAAAAGTAATAGATTAGAGAGAAAGGGGTGTCTCATAATATTTACATGAAATGGATAGTAAGGGGTCCATATCAAAAAATGTCCCATTATAGGTAATGTAATTTAGATTAATAATACCAAATAATTTCTTGAATGTAAATGAGAAGAGAGAAATTTCATACGGAATTTCATCATGGTAATGGGTGTCCATGGGTGACATTAAAGAGAGAGAAGTAGGTATTTAATCTTTCAAACACAAGGAGGGATGTATGGTGGAGGTTTGAAATCATACCCCAACATTTTTAATTGAAAACAAAATGGTTTAACAACATAATGAAATTTGGACAAAAATGAGAGAGGAAGAAATCCTTTACTTGGAAGTGGGATCCCAAAGGCTTGGGTGGGCCTTGAGAGAGGATTCTTGGGTTATTGGAGCACCTTGTGAGGATTATAGAAAGACTAGGGAAGATTTTGGTCGAGATACAAAAGAATTGAGTGAAGAGGGGGTGCCAGCATGGGTGAGTTTATATAGGAAAAGAAAGTGAATTCTTTATTATTTTGGTTTTGGCCACCACACATTAAACTACCCCAAACCAAAAACCAAAACATAGTTATTTCCCATGTTATTTTCCAAAGGGGATTGAAAAACATAATTTTATAAGTCCAATGGACTAACTTCTTAAAATATTAGTCTTTCTTATGTGGAGGTGAATCACACTCTCAAGGAAATCAATTTAAAAAGCCAAAATATTTTATAAGTCTTGGAGGGTCCACCAAGGCATCATCAAATCAATAAAAAAGAAATAAAATCATATTATTTTAATGATAAAACATTTTTTTTCCAAAAATATCATTTATATTATTTTATTTCATCACTATTGGGTAATTATGATGTCATAAAACACATTCTATAAAAAACGATATTTAATTTTTGCCAAAAAATTCGTTTGTCTCAGAAAATTATGAAAAATTCACATTTTATAATTTCGAAGTCATGATTCCAAAAATAATATTATTTTTATCTAAATAATTTCAAAATATATGATTTTTTTCTTTTATAATAAAAATGGACATTTATCAAATTTCATGGGTTTTAAAAAAACGGATTTGAAACCATAATAAAAATAACAATTGTACTCCTAAAAATTATATGATCATTTATATAAAAAAATAATTGATTAATAAAAATTTATTAATATATTATTTAATTGAAAAATTCATTAATTCATCAATATATATTTTATAATTGAAAATTAACTAAAAATACAATTTGTTCATTTAAACTATTTACAAAGTAACAATGATAAAATAAATGTATATTCTGTATTATAAAAAAAATATGAAAAATCATAGTGCTAAGGTTCTGTTACATAACCCCTTATAAAACCCATATATGAATTTAGGGTAAGGTTTGAGATTGTGACCGATTCTTGGTGTGGCTCGGAAAACATCGCTCGGGTGGTAATCTCTATTAACATCCACTTCTCCTGTAAGAATTTTCGTTCGAGCATAACGTGTTGAAGCTCAGATAGGGATTGGTCAAGGGAAAATACCAATGATTACACCTCTGTTATGAGATCATAAAAATGATATTCTTATGGATAAATTCTACTAGATGAGCCCATTGCTTCATTTTTATGACTAAATTGGGTTTTCTAAAGCCCTATATTTATTCTATTCATGTGATCACTGTTTAACGACTATATTAGGAAATGTAGCAATTATTAACAGTATTTTAAAATCCAAAAACATAAAACCAAGTATTTTCATATTTTATATAACCATTTTACATAATAAGACATTTAATTAGATCAATAGGAATTTGCATTGATAAATTTTTGGGCCCATAAAATCACAGACTAATTCCCTAAAAATGTATCCATAAACTAACGAGATATGGAATAGGCCAAGAATATAGTACAATACTCGACATTGAATACAACCTTGAAGTCTCTCTATTTCCTCTTCTCATTCTTCTTATCTTGAACCATTGGGTCCTACCACCTCTGTCTGGGACCTTCTAGAAATAATAAAGAACATATCACCCTGATGGCCTTAAGAGTATCGAGGAATTGAAACATTATCTCTATCCTATCAATCAATTCCTCTTCTTCATGGGGTTTCGTGCTACCTCATAAACTCATGATCTATTTCCTTCCTAGGTTATGGTTTAACTTCTCTAAAGGGGTTAGGAGACAGACCTACTCCACATCCCACAGCATGAATAGCTCGGACCATAGCTTCCACTAGTATCTAATCATTCAGTGTGGGGTAACTCTCACTAGAATCTTCCCATGGATGCACTGGAAGTCTCCAAGGAGGTATCTTGATATAAATTTTTTTTTTAAAACCCTCAATAATTTCATTCTGAAAATATTCAGCAATGATATGAAATACCACCATTCTATAAATACAAACAAATAAAAATAATTATAATAACATAACAACCCAACCACCTTCCCACCACATGGTGTCCACATAAAGTCTACAGGCTACACATCTCACCTGGAGGAGAAGTCAAACAGAAATCCCAACATCCCATGGAGACTCATGATCGGTCATGAGGGGTTTTTTCTAGGCACTCTACTCACAAATAGAACCTCAAACACCAACAATCCTAGCTCTCGTCAATCCAAACTCATCCCAAATAACATGACCCCAAAAAGTGATAACATGTTATAATACCATTTTCCATGAACCCAACCCAGACTTTATCTAAACTGGTGTCTGTCTCAATCTGTGGCATGGCCTGAAAGACATTCCCAATCTCCACAGGTTGTAAATAGGTGTATGGGTAACAAAAACACATCATGGGAATGAATTCACCAAGTTTTATAAACAAAAAAAAATATAATAATAGTAAATAAACCAAAGTGGGGTAATCATAAAAAAACATGACATGCCAAATTTCAATATTTAAGCTTACAACTTTAAATAGAATAAAAAAACTACAAAAAAATTGGGAACAACCAAACTAACTCAAAAAAACCTATGTGTGATAATAAGATCGTATTCCTCAAGAAACCACCACAACATTAGTATGGGTAATCCATGGGCATCATGAACCATCATCACCAAACACCCTCCATTACCTTTTCCAAACATAACCTTATCTACTTACACACAAATTTGTATGTAGGGTGTGAGAAAATTTCTAGTTGGAGGCCACCCAAAATAAGATTCCATGCTTCAAGAATTATAAAATAAATAAACATGGATTTTTTAAAAAATAAATACTATGGACATTTGTATTGCAAATGTTGGAAAAAAAAGACATTCATACTTTTCAAATAACTAATAGAATTTAATTTATGTTGATGGTAAGTATGATATCACCATAAAACCCTATGTCATGGGAAATTACTATAAGAAGTTACATGGAATGTGAAACTAGGTAAATCATATCTCAGTAAAATGTTGTATAATAACCATGAATAAAAAGTTTATAGTGCATGATCTACTTACAGAGGAAACCCAATGGGTCCAGTGGTCTCCCATTATCAAAAATATTTAGTTTGTGTAATTTCACCAATCCTACTAGATGAATCCAAGATAAAACACATCAGATTCTACAATATTACTAGTCCTAGTCCACCCACATAGTTTCCATGGATTCCCCGTTGTGCTCAATACACATTTCACATATCACAAAACACATCATTCTCACAATACACAATACAAACAATGAAACACACAAGAGAATCCAACACTTTCCACAATAGAAAAACTACTTTTAAAACCAAACACAAACCAAAATAATTTTAAAACATGATTCACATCAATTTCACAATTTAATAACCATATTTAACAATTTATAAGACATATTCAAGAAGAACAACAAGGGTCTACACATGAAATACACCCAATTTCCTTTAGAAATACCCCATTTAAGCCATGACAATATCAAATCCTTTCAGAAAAAGCTTCCAAACAACATACATATATCATAGATCATATTAGAAAACTCATGAAAGAAAATTAAATTATTCATATAATATATAAGAATGAAACCACCTACCTTGAATGAAGAAACCTTTAGAATCGAGTGAAAAACATCAACTGCATCTCAATCACACCGTAAAAAGGTAAGATCAATCCTTTGTAATCAACATTAAATCCAAAAAATCAAGATATAACCCTAAAAATTACACCATAACCTATTGGAGGAGTTAACCTCCTATAATGAAGAGGGAACCCACTATAAAATTGGGAGAAACTAAGAGAAGAGTGACTTACATTTGGGTTTCTTGAAGAATACAATCCAAATAACCCACCAAAATGGATCCCAAAGGCAGAATGTGGAAGGGGGTGCACCTAGGGTTAGAAATACTGAATGTGGGTGATTTTAGGTGTTTAGGGATTAAAATTAGGGGTGGAGAAAAAGGAAATCCCATATTTCAATGACCTGGAAAGGCCACACGGTTTTCCCTCACAATTTTTTAAAATATACATTAATAATTATCCCCTTACTACCCAAGAATGACATGTTGCATAGTTATCTCGCATGGTTTATAGAGTGTGTTCTAACCATGCAATAAGGCTCTCTACAAAAACACCACTTGGACACATGATTACCCAGTCAGTTGTGCAATGTTTGGAAAATTGTTCTATCCATGTTGTGTACCCAAAAAGTTTCCAATTTCATCAAAAAACTCAAATGAATCCCAATGTTAAAAGGATTGTCTGAATATTATTAGAAAAATAACTCAAAAATGAAATCACAGGTGTGATAGTTCTCCCCATAATGAAAACTTTATATCCTTGGAATTACAACCTGAAGATCGATTAAAGAATAAGAATGGATAGCCTTTCCCAAACCATGACTTCTGATACTAGGTCTCGTGTACATCATTACTAGGCTACAAAATTATATGGACCTACAAAATAGATGTACCACACGAAACATTCAAATTAGAGTCTATAATCTGCACTGGCCACTAGAAAACTGATAAATCATGTTTGAACTGTAACTCTTCCCAATTCAACAAGTGAGACAGGGAAATGTTATACTTTTTTAAATTATAATCCCAAAATATGTCAAGAATTAACATCAACTGTGAAGGAAAATATATTATATATTCTACCTTACCCACCAGCTTAGTGATCTAGAAAATTCCAAGAAACTACATTGTTAGTTTTTATTTCTTACTTTGTTGGATTTGACCCAATTGAGGTGCCATTTTCTAGAATACCCAGTCAAAAACATAAAACTCATGATATCAGAAATTATGATTAGAATAATATTTATGGTGACTTTGTTCTCTCAATATCAACCTCATTATCTCCTTGACCTTCTCAGGTGTCTCTTTCAATAAACTCGGTCCCAATAAAGAGGTCTCACCTACCTCATCCAAACACAAAGGAGACTAACATGGATGACCATAAATCTCCTTGAAGGGATCCATTCAAATAGATGATAAGTATTTGTTACTATATGAAATCTCAACTAGCCTTAAATGGATATCCCACAAACCACCAAAATTTAACACGCATGCCTATAGCATTCCATCCAAAATCAGATTCACTCGCTCTATTTGGCCATCCATCTGAGGATGATATGTCATGTTAATCTTGACCTGTGACCCATCGACTTCTTGAGGCCTTCTCAAAACTGAGTGGTAAAATAAGGATCTCTATCTGAGATGATTTTGGATGGGATTCCATGACACCTCACTACCTATTTAGCATATATTCGGCCCAACATATCCACATTATCTGAATCTATGATAAGGATGAAGTGGGTTATTTGTTCAGATGATCGATCAATTCCCCTATGTCCTTCTTCCCCCACAATTTGTGAGGAAATCCTATAATAAATTCCATGCCTATATCATCCCACTACCAGATATGAATGGGTAGTGATTTATGAAAATAGTAGTTACATTGGTGATTTTATTTTACCTAAGGACGTGTTTATCATCTCAATACTGTGTCGTCTACATCACATGTCATACCTGGTCACCATAACTTCCAGCACACTTCATCATAAATATTGCTGGCTCTAGGATGACCAGACCACTATGACTAGTGGCAATCCAGCATCACCACTTTCCTCAGAGATAACGGCACCACCAAGCTTCCCTTAATGAACAAGATTCCCTTGGGAGACAACGACCAATCATAAGGAATATACTAACAATGAAAATTCTACATAGATTGTGGGAACAACTCATTTATAGGCTTATCCTACAAAATCAATTCCAGAAGGGATGGATTCAACAGAACACTGGCCAATAAATCCCTTCCATTATACTCCTTGTTCTCTAGATGAAACTGGGAAAGAAGACCCATCAATGTCCACTAATTACTAGACTCCTTCAAATCATGTACTAGAGCCTTCTTTCTTAAATAATTTTCCACAAAATTACCTTTACCTAGGGTATAGAATATATCATTGTCAACTCCATGGAGGTACTCAACCCAATGAAGATTCCTCGAGTTTAGATCTTTTTGGGAGAAAATATTGGGTAATCTCCTATGATCAAAATAAACCGAAAATTTCTCCCTGAAAAGATAATGATACCACATTTTTCGGGAATGGATTACTTCAACTGACTCTATTTCATGGTTTGGGTTGTTCCTTTCATGTGTTCGGAGTTAATGATAACTATATGCAACAACATGATCATTCTGCATCACCACACACATAAGACCCATGCCTAAGGCCTCAAAATAAAACACATAGCCCTTTATATATTCTTTAAATATCAATATAGGAGCCTTAGTCAACAACCACTTAAGCTCCTCAAAGGATTCCTAACACTCTAGACTCTATTCAAACTTCACCCCTTTCTGAGTGAGTGCCGTCAAGGTTGAATCCAACCGAGGTAAATGTCAAACGAATTTCCTGTAACATAGAAACTAGCCTTGAATACTTCTGATCACAAACACAGTCCTTGGATTCTATGATCACATAATGGAACTGATCTTCTCAAGGTCCCCTGAAACCACTTTTTTTAAATAAAATGGTCCAAAAATGTACCTATTTAATCTAGAAGGTTCATTTTGTAAACTTGGCATAAATGAAATGATCCCGAAGGGTACTGAACATGATCCTAAAATGCCTCTCATTTTCCTACGTAGATTTGGGATAAACTAGGATGTTATAAAAAAATACCACAATGAGAGAGGCAGGATACTGCTAGAACACCCTATTGATAAGTTCCATGAAGACATTTGGGGGATTCATCACCCAGAAAGGCATAACCAATTAATGAAAATGGTTCTACCTGCTTCGGAGATCCGTTTTCGAGACATCCGCCTCACTAACTCATTCTTAGTGCTATCTAGAATGTATTTAAATTTAGAGTCCATTCCTTCAACCATAATATAATATAAAAAATTTAACAATGAGGTGAAATTTATAATTATTTTTCACAGTTAACTTATTCATAATCTGCTAATCAATACACAATTAGAGATATACATCGGCCATTTTCATAAAAAAAACTTGAGTGGCCTAAGGAGAGACACTCAAGTGAATGAATCATTTGGATTCCAAATCATCCCTCTAAATATTTAATTCCCTAAACTCGATAGGGTTTATATGATATAAGGGATGAGATTTTTTCTTCGTTCCCAATTCTAGATCAATTGAGAACTCCACATCCCGCTCCAAAGGCTATCCTAAATAGTCATTTGAAAAAACCTCTAGGAACTCATCCACAAAATGATGTAATTTACCCTTATGAAAAATTCTAACTTAATCCAACCAGTGTGATGATAAAAAAAATATATTACCTAAATATGAGATTGGAGGTCTAGAACAACTCAACCACGGATCTCACTTCCCTAGAAAAGCATTGGTACTTCTATCATGATAAAAAAACTCACATGCTTCCAATAGCAGACGATATATGCATGAATGTAAACCATCCTATCTATATTGAGGATTACATCAAAGTGGTCCGTATCCAATATCAGTAAATCTCATCTCATCTCAACCCTTGACATGGTGAGTGTAGAATATAGACACCAGAGACCCTTCTTCCTCTTTTTACTGAGAGGAATCACCAACTCCACAGCATATGACATGTTATCGATTGGAAAACACAACGGGTTCATATATATGGAAGATATAAATGAAACATATGCAATAGTATCAAATAGAATAGTAGAAATAGTTGATGCGACCAAAATATTACATCAAACCGTAGAAGGATATGCATCTGGTTTTGTTGGAGCATGGTCCACAAAGTAGAGATGCCTCATCTTTGCCTAAGTATGAACACTACCACTAACTTGTGGCTCTGACCTGAATTAAAACATCCTAGAAGGGAATCCAATATTTCTGCCTCGACCACAAAAATGATATCCCATCATCATAGAAGGCTCAAACTGGGCTGATATTCCCCTAGAATCTATATAACCAACATCACTCTAATATGGGTGCATCACTATTTAAAAGTTATGTTGAATTAACATAGCTTCATACTAATTAAATGGATTGGTAGTAGATGTGCATGCAGGCCAAAAGTTCCCTACCTTCCTGAACTGATGGAACATAACTTACCTTGTAGCAGAATCCATAAACAAGGACAGTCGGGAATGGTGGCCTGAGCTACCACCTTTCCTTTTCCCATTCTCATTGCACTTCCACTTTTATTAGATTAACATCAACTTCTCATTACCCACATAGCCTCGGTGGAACCTGACCTACCCCTATGATCAATTCCTACTATACAAGCATGGTCAACCACTTCAGCATAGGTTTTCTACTTAAAAAACTGAAACTAGGTCTCATGCTACAAACCACTCTCGAACCTCTAATTCATCATTTTATCATTGGAAATAGTTTTGGGTACATACTGAACAAGCTCAGAAAAGTGGCTGGCTTACCCCATCATGAACAGTTCTCCCTAGATAAGATCCCTAAACTTCCAGGATCTGTATAGGCCAGGACTTCATGATAGAACTATTCATTAAAAATAGCATTTGTGTTTCTCCAATTCATCTGTTCATTTTTTCAATCTTGAACAACTAATTCCCTCCACCTACAAATGGTATCTTATAAGAATAATGAAGTGAATTTGACATAGACAACCTCAGGAGTATCAAGAAATTTGAATATCTACTCTATCTTCTAAATGTATTCCTCTACTTCATAGGGTTTTGTACTACCACGGAAAAAAGGTTGCATGTACTTATAGAACTCGTGAGATTTGTTCTTCATAAGACTAGGTTCATCATCTCTAACTTGATAAAGACTATAAACCTCTCCTTTTCCAAATATTCAATAGCTTGTAGCACAACATCCACTAGTCTTTGATCAATCTGCAAGGGAGAACACTCTCCATTCTCTTCTCATGGCTAAATAGGATGTCTCCAAGGAGGAATCTTGCTAAAAAGAAAACAATGAAAAGAAAAAACAGTTATACGGTCATTAAGATTTTTTAGAAAGGAAAAAAATACCAACATTCCATATATCCCAAAATAATAATACTCTTTAAAATAAAATAACAACCAAACCACCTTAACACCACCTTGGGTCCACATAAATTCTATAGCCTGCATGTATCACCTAGAGGATTATTGAAACAAAAATTCCAACTTCCCATGGAAACTTCATATTTTCTAAGAGGTGAGATGGGTAGGAACCTTACTTGCAACCTGAACCTAAATCCCAAACAATCATAACTCTTATCTATCAAAACCCATCCCAAATAACAAGATTGAAAAAGAGATAACCTGATCTAATTAAATTTCTTCATGATCTAAGCCGTGAAGTCAACTGAACAGGAACCAATCTCAGTATGTTTCATGGACCTATGAGAATTCTAGGTCCTCACATACTGGCATTATGTTCCTGGATATGAACAATACACCATGAAAATGATTTCACCCAGTTTCATAAAAATAAACAACTCATCAATAGATATTAACAAAAACATAATAATCATAACCAAACATGACATATGAAATTTCTAGATCAAGTTTACAAAATTAGTAAAAAACTAAAATGGACCACCAAAAAATGGGGAATAACCAAACTATCTCAAAAGAAACCACTGCGTGACAAGAAGAGAAACATTTTCAAGCCACCACACCAACACCAGCAATGGAAAACCACAAGCATCCTGAACCACCATCATCAAACACCTTTCCTTAACATGTACCAAACAAATCAAAGTTTACTTATAACCAATTTTGTATGTATTTTGTGAGCCAATGCCCAGGAAGATGTCACCCAAAATGATATTACATGTTATATACATTATAAGATAAATAAACATTCCATTTTTATATAATAAAAACTGAAGACATTTGTATTGAAAAAAAATTCAAAAGATAACTTGATTTATTTTCAAAATACCAAAAAAAATACCATATCCTGAAGGTAAGTACGATATATACACAGAGCACTAAGTGGTGGGAAACCCCTCTAGGAACTAGACAATAATGAGACACTAGGGACATATTATCTTAAAGAAATGTGGTATAGCAGCCATGACTAACTCTATTCACATGGATGAGAAACTAGTAACAGAAATCACATGGGTCCGGTGGTATAAAATTATCCATATTGTTTAGTTATTTTTGTATCATCAATCATACTAGATGAATCCATAATGAACCACTTCTGAATTAACTTACGTACTATCCCTAATCCTTCCACCATGTTTCCTATTTTCCCCTTTTGTTCTCAATACACGTTTCACATATCAATTAACACATCATTTTCAAAATACACAATCCAAATAATGAAACATAGTAGAGAACCCACCACTTCCACAATAAAAAACCTCTTTTAAATCCAAATTAACCCCAAAAATATTTTTAAACATGATTCAAATCACTTTATAATTTTAATAACCATTTATAAAAATTTATAAAACATCTTCACGAATAACTAAAAGTGTTTAAACAAAACCTTAAAACAATTTACTTTAGAAAAAACCTTTTAATCCATACGCATATCAAAGACATACAAAAATAACTTTCTAACCACAACAATAAATAATATATCACAAAATAACACTCTAGCATGAATATTAATTCATCAAATAATCATTAATAATGTAACCACACACCTTGAGTGAAGAAACTTTCAGAATCCAGTGAAAAAATTCAACCGCACTTCAATCTCACCCTAAAGAGGAAATATCCAACCTTAGGCATCAATATAAAATTATAATGAATCAATATATAATCTTAAAAACAAAACCCTATCCATTGGATGTTTGAAAACTCCAAGAAAGAAGTGGGAAAATCCTAGAAAAGATAGATAAACCAAGAGATGAGGAACATACTTGAGGGTTTCATGAAGAATAAAAGTCAAATATTCCACCAAAATTGAGCCCAAGGGATGAAAGATGTAGGGGGAGGCGTTACTAAGTTTATAATTCCTATGTTTCGTGAGTTTGGGTGTTTTGGGGTTAAATATGGGAAGAGAAAAAAAAACCCACATTTCATTGACTTGGACATGCCATACACATTTCCCACACAGTTTTTCTAAACCTGCGACAAATTTTATCCCCTTACTATCAATGAAAAACAAGATGTACTGTTAGAACGCCTGGTCTATAGAAAATTCACTAACTGTGCAATAAACCTTTGCTCAAAAACACAACTAGTTCTCATGGTTACCAGGGTAAGGTAGAACTGTTGGAAAAACCATACGCACCATGCTGTTTACCCAAAATTTCTAATTTTTTTCCAAAAACTCAATGGAAATCCAAATGGAAAAGGCTATAATGAAAATTAATAGTAAGATACCTCTAAATTAAATAATAGGTGCGAAAAAAAAACAACCTTGAAAAGCCAATCCATTTTCAATTAAATAAAAAATCACTTTGAATGTCACGACCCGACCCAACGGGGCTCGAGCCGTGACTCCCCAAGCCCGCCTCCAATAGGCCAGGGGCTGGCGACCAGCGCCGAGTAGGCTATCACACACATGGGAGGCATTAGCCTAAGGTACCTGTACACACGCACCCACAAACACCTCCATGCAACAGTGCAGATGTAACAGCCCAAGATTTTATAAAAAAATATTCTTTTTAATTTTATTAATGTCTTGTGTTGTACGCTACACCAAAAGGAGCTTGCACAACACGCATCCTTGTCTTGCCTTGCATTACACGCAATCGCGACCTTCCTCGATAGCGTGTGTAATACGCAATACCAAGTTTCACTAAACAACGATGTGCTATTAAAATATTATTAAAAATAGCCGTTATGAATAGTAATAACCACTTTTTAAAATTCTGTAAATCTTATTTTTCAAAATGAACTTCATTCTTGGATTCGGAGTATCGAATTTAGCCTAAGGTGAAATTTTGGTACTTTTCGGATAACTTTCATATTCTGATGAATAGTGAAAATTACTAAATTATAATTAAAAACAACTTTTTTAATCGAAATAATTAATAGTGATAAATTATTAATTTGAGTGGTTTTAAAGTATATTTAGAATATATTTTTACAATTTAATACAATGTTGGTCATTGGTTGTAATTTCACATTTAAACCAGACATAATCAAGTGTCAATCTTTTGATATATATTGTTTCCTAAAAACACGCTATTTATTTTAACAGCAGGATTTAATTATAAAATTAATTAATGCAACTTCTATGTTATGAATTTGGTAAAATAGATTTCATTTTTGAATTCGGAATATGAAATATAGCTTAGGATGAAATTTTGGCATTGTTCTGAAAAACATCAATTTTTGATGAATAGTGAAACTACTAAGTGGTAGTTAAAAAAACTGAATTTTTCATAAAACTTAATTTTGCCGCTTCTGTGAATGGAATTTCGAAAATCCGAGAGACACGGTTAATATCAAGGACTAAAATGTGGTTCAATGAGATGAAAATAATTTTTTGGTGAATAGTAACTTTTTACTTTTTTTTACCGCGGTTAATAGTAAATAGGGTAACTAAGGGTAAATATGATATTACTATTACCCTAACACATGTCCTAATTCTATTGGACAAGTGTAATTCGACCAAAAACAAACTTAGGAATAAAATATGACCATTTAGGCCCACTTGGATTAGATTAGGACATTTATTATTAATTTATTTAAAGAAAGGTTAAAATAGTTAAAATCAAAGTTTAATAAGTAAATCATTTTTAATATGGGGTTATACATAAGAAAAATTCGATTTTAAATATTCATTAGAAATATAAAAAGATTTCCTACATGATGGTATTTTATTTGTAATTTTTAGACATAAAATAATTTAATTTATTTATGACACAACGATGATGCAGTAATTATCTTATTAATGAAATATTGACATAATTGATGTTATAAACACCAAAATAAATGTAATTTGAGATTTTTTATGAATTCCAATAATTTTCTAGGTTACTATGATATATTAATGTCGATTTAATCAACTTGGTTCGAACATTTAATTCTGTTATGACTTTCACAAAAATCATATATCAAATAGTGTCAAAATTGACACAAAATAGTTTTTAAATCAAATATTATATTATTAATTGTTATTGTATTCCTAAAAATCTAAAGTTAGTCCAAATGACTTAGATAAGGATATATATATTAATAATAAACAATTTGGGGTTCGTTTGGCATGTTATAGTAAGTTTATTAACCATATAGTGAAAGAAAACAAAAAGACATGGTAAAAGTTAAATTATTTAACTTAGAGTTAAATCTAATTGATAAGGTTAAAATAATATCCTAAACTTGTCTAAATTCTATTGGTTGATAGGATTTAGACCCATCCCCACTTTAGCTTCGAAATAAGACCCTTTGGAACCATTATAAACCGATTTTGACTTTAATATAAAATAATATTTTGAGATATTCCTAAGGTGCCCCTCTCCTCCCCTATAAAAGGACACCTCCTCCCCCTCCTCCTCACACCAATTTGAGCACTCAAGCTCGGCCAACCCCTGCCAAAATCCCTTCTCCACTTCCCTAGCAACATCGTAGAGGTTCTGGTCTTCCTCAAAGACCAATTCTAGTGCCCTAAGAGGAGGTCTCAAAAAGGCACTTCAAAGAAGAGGTAATTACCGTTACCAATTCTTTCATCTTTATTTCTTCTTCCACTTCTTCTTCTTAGGTTGTTTCATTATGAAGTAATAACATCAGTATCACTCATATACGGATATGTTATAATAAGTATGAAACAACCCTATTTCACCATCTATCCATCCTACGGAAAAAGAAATCACTGCGCGTGCGTACGTACGAAATACCGTCTCCACGCCGTGGTGTAATCTATTTTCCACCACCACCTTACATGGATGGGTATAATGGTGTAAAGAATAACTATACATAGTTATTACAACATCATATTGATTCTGATATATTGTATAATCCACTCCAATTCAATTCAATATTTATAGAAATGATATCATCGCTCGTGCGTACGTACGGACTACCGTCTCCACGACGCGATGAGATTCATTCTCCATGTTAACCATTTAAGAATGATTATAAAGTATATATAAGAAATAATAATGAAATATATGACATTATAAAGCTACTAGATTTATGTATATATATGTATATATGTATGTCATCTACTTACTTCCATTTCAAGACAATAAGGAAAGTAAAACAGCGTTCATGCGTACGTGCGGACTACCGTCTCCATGAACGGTGTTTTTCATTTTATTTATCTATCTATATATATATATATATACTGAATATATATGATATATAAATCATATTTTATATTCTGGAAGTAAGTAAATCATGATATAAGTAATAATGATGTCAAGAACAACAAGTCAAAACACCCACGATAAATGAAACGATTTTACCCAAAACGCTTCTTTAACATGGAATTTACAAAAGAACGGGTAATATAATGTCATAAGTGAACCATATATGATATCATAACAATGAATATGATTCTGTAATAAGTCAATGACATTATTTAAATCATTATACAGGAGGTTCGGACACATACGAAGCAAATTGGACCTAAGGTAAGGGAAATATCACAATCTCATTTTTATCCGAGATTGTTTATTCGTAAGTATTTACTGGGGTGTATTTTATCATCCACATCCATGTTTCATCAATATGTAATATTATTTCCATCCACCTAAAATTGTTTAAATCGATTTTTACCCTTCGGTGAGTTTTTAGTAATATGTATGAAAGGAATCTTTTGTCGTACGAGGTACTTTTTGACTTTTCCGACAAAAGTACGAAGAATGATTTTTTTAACTTATACGGCATGAATGGATTTTTAAAACATTATTTCCAAGAAGCTTCCTTTACAAGTTTTCATGTTTATTTTTAATCAAATTCTTTTATTTTAAAGTTATATGACATGTTATGAAAGGAAAAATGTTTTTGAAAAAGAAAGGATATTTTCCTCAAGAATGGAGTTCAAGTGTTTTATCAAAATTATTTTCCATCTAAGATAATAAAGGGTTCTGTTTTTATCCCTATTATTACATTGATTTGATCATGTTGTGATGGAATTATTTTTATGAATTCCTTTATCTTATATGAATTGTTTTATGATGTCATGTTGTTTAAGAATTCCATTTTTATTACATGGGTTATGTGATGATGTATGATTTATGATTATGTGGCACACATAAGAAAGGATTCATTATAAGATGGGTGGGACCTATATCTCCCTCCAATGCATTGGGTAAAGATTTTATATCTCATGAGATAGACATGGCTGAAATGGTAGGTTATACCGGTTCAGTGAAACAGGACTGAAACGAGGGTTACTCGATTCAGAAAGGGACTTTGTCCACTAAGATAGTCTTGGCAATGAGTCATGACTAACAAGAAATGATTTTCCATGATTATGTGTGCATGCCACAAAGTTTCAAGTTTCATGTTATGATTATGGGGATCTCATTTTCACTTCTATGATTTATTAAGATTTTATGATCTCTTTTGCAGGTTATGATTTTCAAAAAGATATGATATGATTTTTATTTCCTTTATTGCCCTTGCTGAGCATTTGAGCTCACCCTTTTATGTTTTCTTTTCCCCAGGATATAAAGAATGTTTTTAGGTAAAAAAAAAGGGATGACCTTTATGGGAGATATTGAAGAACTTTCACCACGATTAGAAGATTACGTTCCGAGTTTCCAAAGACACTAAACTATTACGATCCTTTAGTGTGTGTTTTTGTTATGTACTAAGTATTCCGCAAATGTAATGTAATGTCCATGTACGTCAAGCTTTGGGTCTCTACAGTTGGTATCAGAGGAAAGGTTTAGTCAACCTTTGGAAACTAGGATGCGAAAACGTTAGTGAGATCCCTAGAGATATTTCTAAGGTATGTCAAGGGATGTCCCTAGGGATAAGTATACGTATAGGTTATAGTAATAGAATTACGCTAACGATCATAGAATTAAACCTAAGATGTTGGATATTGAAGGTACTCCCCCTTTATTATGTTGTTTTCCCTAGCATGATTTTTGCCTCTCACACTATTCTTTTTGGGTTTTAGACGATGGCTGGAACCCGAAGGAACCGTGTTGATCAATGCAATGGACAATGCAATGATTGCCCTCCTGAACAAACAAATGTTATGGGAGATGGAGTGCAAAATCTTATTGCTATACTTACACAAGCTATGAATCATTCTGGACTTCCAAATGAGCAGAGAAGGGAACAATATTCTATTGAGTCCTTCATGAGGCAACGTCCACCTTCTTTCAGTGGGACTTCCGATCCACTTGTTGCTGAACAATGGATCAGTACCACTGAAAAGATGTTTTCAGTTCTTCAATGTTCTGAACATGATAAAGTCATCTTAGCAGTATATCGTTTGGAAGGTGAATCTGATCAATGGTGGAATCTTATCAAGAATACGAGGCCAAGGGATGAAATTGAGTCCATGGAATGGGACGAGTTCAAGAACTTGTTTTTCAGTAAGTACTTCCCTCGTATTCTTCGAACAAAGATGGAAAAGGAGTTTATTGAGCTGAAGCAGAAGGATGATGAATCTGTTGGTATATACGAAGCGAATTTTACAAGACTTGCAAGGTATGCATCTGGCATTATCATCCAACCTGAAAGTAAAGTTGATCGATTTTTCAGTGGCTTAAAACCAAGTCTTCGAAGGGCATTAGCTATAAGAGACTTCAGTAGCTATGAAGAAATTGTGCGTTGTGCTATCAAGGTAGAAATGGAAGTTGGTGTTACATATCCATCTCATGGTTTTGACAAGAAACGAAAGATGGAGTTCAAGGAGAAATCTCATAATAATGGTGAAAAGAAGATGAATGTTTCCTTATGCACAAAGTGTGGAAAGAAGCATGGTGGAGATTGTCTTAAAGGAACTAGAAAATGTTTTAAGTGTGGAAAAGAAGGTCATCGAGCAGCTGAGTGTCGAAGTAATGGAAAAAGGGTTTCTAATGATGTGAATAAAGAAAACACTGCAGAGAACGCACCACCAACACTTCAATTCTTCAAGTGCAAGGAAATGGGGCATTATGCTAATAATTTCCCTAATCCAAGGGTTAGTGATGATCAACATGAGCAACCACTGAAGGCAAAGGACAAAGGGAAGTCACATGCGATCACTATTGGCGATGTTGAATATGATAACGATGTGGTGGAATGATTAAGCTTTTATGTAATGGGATTCCAAAATAATGTTGTATCAATGAGTATTGCAATATTTATTGATGTGGTATTCAAAGTGATTGAGATATTTTGGAAATAAGATGATATGCGCATAATGAAGACGAGAAAATGAAATGTTTAATAGTATTCATGAGCTCATGATTGATATAAGGACTAAGTGATATCATGGATTGAGTATATAGAATTTTGAGGATTTTGGTATGTGGAAAGTGTTAACTTTTAACTGCATTCATGTTTTCACTAAGGTATTCAAGAGAATACATGATTAAGGACTTTGAATGTTTGGAATGTGACCAACAAAACACATCTTATGATATATGGGGATCAACGATAATTGTTTTCACTATGTTATGAGAGTGGACTGCAGTATTATGGATAAGCCTAAAGATTGGAATGGATTATGTTGGACATAAGTTAGTATTGTTTAAGGATAGAAGTTTTTTCGATATTATTGATGGGATGTTATAGTAATATAGTTTTAGAAAAAGGACAACCTGCAGGACGGGCGACAGCTCATCGCTTCGGACAAGGCTGTGGGAATCGAACCCACAACCGAAGTGCGACTGGCCTTTATCGCCTACCACTGGCCTACAGGAAGTCCCTGTTTAGTAGAAACTAGTTTTATTATATTAAGCAGTATGATATATGAAGTATAAGTCCATTTTAGGAACCATATATGATTAATCTCACTATAGATCGATTTATGCATATAATTTTTGCTAACCTTTTGTTTGAGACAGATGGAATGACCCGTCATTCTATCACATGATCTGCTAACACTTCACGAATAACAAATTCAACTTCATTTATTTAAGAGATGAAGTGGAAATTGTTCAAGGCACGAACAACAGTGAGATTGTACCAAAATAAAGTAAGTATTTATTCTAATTCAAATTTTCAACTTTAGGGGAAATGATCTTGAAAACCCAAAATGTTGTCCTAGTGATCTTATACCTGATGAATCAGATGGTACCTTATATCCTCACAAATCTATGGATTTGTGATTACTGGATTTTCCATAGCCATGTTATCTACCACTCTCCATCAGAACATGATGGTTAGATTTCTCTTCCATATCCATATTTTCACCTATGTGGAAACCCAATGATTAGTTTATTTGGGTAACCGTTACGTTTCATACTTTTGTTTTTAAAGATTGGTTTTGATATTCCTTTTTACGATGTGGGTTTCTATTAAAGAAACTTTCGAATAGTAAACCATTTATAACCCCGACGAATTTCGAGGGCGAAATTCATTTTAAGGGGGGTAGAATGTAACAACCCAAGATTTTATAAAAAAATATTCTTTTTAATTTTATTAATGTCTTGTGTTGTACGCTACACCAAAAGGAGCTTGCACAACACGCATCCTTGTCTTGCCTTGCATTACACGCAATCGTGACCTTCCTCGATAGCGTGTGTAATACGCAATACCGAGTTTCACTAAACAACGATGTGCTATTAAAATATTATTAAAAATAGCCGTTATGAATAGTAATAACCACTTTTTAAAATTATGTAAATCTTATTTTTCAAAATGAACTTCATTCTTGGATTCGGAGTATCGAATTTAGCCTAAGGTGAAATTTTGGTACTTTTCGGATAACTTTCATATTCTGATGAATAGTGAAAATTACTAAATTATAATTAAAAACAACTTTTTTAATCGAAATAATTAATAGTGATAAATTATTAATTTGAGTGGTTTTAAAGTATATTTAGAATATATTTTTACAATTTAATACAATGTTGGTCATTGGTTGTAATTTCACATTTAAACCAGATATAATCAAGTGTCAATCTTTTGATATATATTGTTTCCTAAAAACACGCTATTTATTTTAACAGCAGGATTTAATTATAAAATTAATTAATGCAACTTCTATGTTATGAATTCGGTAAAATAGATTTCATTTTTGAATTCGGAATATGAAATATAGCTTAGGATGAAATTTTGGCATTGTTCTGAAAAACATCAATTTTTGATGAATAGTGAAACTACTAAGTGGTAGTTAAAAAAAACTGAATTTTTCATAAAACTTAATTTTGCCGCTTCTGTGAATGGAATTTCGAAAATCCGAGAGACACGGTTAATATCAAGGACTAAAATGTGGTTCAATGAGATGAAAATAATTTTTTGGTGAATAGTAACTTTTTACTTTTTTTTACCGCGGTTAATAGTAAATAGGGTAACTAAGGGTAAATATGATATTACTATTACCCTAACACATGTCCTAATTCTATTGGACAAGTGTAATTCGACCAAAAACAAACTTAGGAATAAAATATGACCATTTAGGCCCACTTGGATTAGATTAGGACATTTATTATTAATTTATTTAAAGAAAGGTTAAAATAGTTAAAATCAAAGTTTAATAAGTAAATCATTTTTAATATGGGGTTATACATAAGATAAATTCGATTTTAAATATTCATTAGAAATATAAAAAGATTTCCTACATGATGGTATTTTATTTGTAATTTTTAGACATAAAATAATTTAATTTATTTATGACACAACGATGATGCAGTAATTATCTTATTAATGAAATATTGACATAATTGATGTTATAAACACCAAAATAAATTTAATTTGAGATTTTTTATGAATTCCAATAATTTTCTAGGTTACTATGATATATTAATGTTGATTTAATCAACTTGGTTCGAACATTTAATTCTGTTATGACTTTCACAAAAATCATATATCAAATAGTGTCCAAATTGACACAAAATAGTTTTTAAATCAAATATTATATTATTAATTGTTATTGTATTCCTAAAAATCTAAGGTTCGTCCAAATGACTTAGATAAAGATATATATATTAATAATAAACAATTTGGGGTTCGTTTGGCATGTTATAGTAAGTTTATTAACCATATAGTGAAAGAAAACAAAAAGACATGGTAAAAGTTAAATTATTTAACTTAGAGTTAAATCTAATTGATAAGGTTAAAATAATATCCTAAACTTGTCTAAATTCTATTGGTTGATAGGATTTAGACCCATCCCCACTTTAGCTTCGAAATAAGACCCTTTGGAACCATTATAAACCGATTTTGACTTTAATATAAAATAATATTTTGAGATATTCCTAAGGTGCCCCTCTCCTCCCCTATAAAAGGACACCTCCTCCCCCTCCTCCTCACACCAATTTGAGCACTCAAGCTCGGCCATCCCCTGCCAAAATCCCTTCTCCACTTCCCTAGAAACATCGTAGAGGTTCTGGTCTTCCTCAAAGACCAATTCTAGTGCCCTAAAAGGAGGTCTCAAAGAGGCACTTCAAAGAAGAGGTAATTACCGTTACCAATTCTTTCATCATTATTTCTTCTTCCACTTCTTCTTCTTAGGTTGTTTCATTATGAAGTAATAACATCAGTATCACTCATATACGGATATGTTATAATAAGTATGAAACAACCCTATTTCACCATCTATCCATCCTACGGAAAAAGAAATCACCGCGCGTGCGTACGTACGAAATACCGTCTCCACGCCGTGGTGTAATCTATTTTCCACCACCACCTTACATGGATGGGTATAATGGTGTAAAGAATAACTATACATAGTTATTACAACATCATATTGATTCTGATATATTGTATAATCCACTCCAATTCAATTCAATATTTATAGAAATGATATCATCGCTCGTGCGTACGTACGGACTACCGTCTCCACGACGCGATGAGATTCATTCTCCATGTTAACCATTTAAGAATGATTATAAAGTATATATAAGAAATAATAATGAAATATATGACATTATAAAGCTACTAGATTTATGTATATATATATATATGTATGTCATCTACTTACTTCCATTTCAAGACAATAAGGAAAGTAAAACAGCGTTCATGCGTACGTACGGACTACCGTCTCCATGAACGGTGTTTTTCATTTTATTTATCTATCTATTATATATATATATACTGAATATATATGATATATAAATCATATTTTATATTCTGGAAGTAAGTAAATCATGATATAAGTAATAATGATGTCAAGAACAACAAGTCAAAACACCCACGATAAATGAAACGATTTTACCCAAAACGCTTCTTTAACATGGAATTTACAAAAGAACGGGTAATATAATGTCATAAGTGAACCATATATGATATCATAACAATGAATATGATTCTGTAATAAGTCATTGACATTATTTAAATCATTATACAGGAGGTTCGGACACATACGAAGCAAATTGGACCTAAGGTAAGGGAAATATCACAATCTCATTTTTATCCGAGATTGTTTATTCGTAAGTATTTACTGGGGTGTATTTTATCATCCACATCCATGTTTCATCAATATGTAATATTATTTCCATCCACCTAAAATTGTTTAAATCGATTTTTACCCTTCGGTGAGTTTTTAGTAATATGTATGAAAGGAATCTTTTGTCGTACGAGGTACTTTTTGACTTTTCCGACAAAAGTACGAAGAATGTTTTTTTTAACTTATACGGCATGAATGGATTTTTAAAACATTATTTCCAAGAAGCTTCCTTTACAAGTTTTCAAGTTTATTTTTAATCAAATTCTTTTATTTTAAAGTTATATGACATGTTATGAAAGGAAAAATGTTTTTGAAAAAGAAAGGATATTTTCCTCAAGAATGGAGTTCAAGTGTTTTATCAAAATTATTTTCCATCTAAGATAATAAAGGGTTCTGTTTTTATCCCTATTATTACATTGATTTGATCATGTTGTGATGGAATTATTTTTATGAATTCCTTTATCTTATATGAATTGTTTTATGATGTCATGTTGTTTAAGAATTCCATTTTTATTACATGGGTTATGTGATGATGTATGATTTATGATTATGTGGCACACATAAGAAAGGATTCATTATAAGATGGGTGGGACCTATATCTCCCTCCAATGCATTGGGTAAAGATTTTATATCTCATGAGATAGACATGGCTGAAATGGTAGGTTATACCGGTTCAGTGAAACAGGACTGAAACGAGGGTTACTCGATTCAGAAAGGGACTTTGTCCACTAAGATAGTCTTGGCAATGAGTCATGACTAACAAGAAATGATTTTCCATGATTATGTGTGCATGCCACAAAGTTTCATGTTTCATGTTATGATTATGGGGATCTCATTTTCACTTCTATGATTTATTAAGATTTTATGATCTCTTTTGCAGGTTATGATTTTCAAAAAGATATGATATGATTTTTATTTCCTTTATTGCCCTTGCTGAGCATTTGAGCTCACCCTTTTATGTTTTCTTTTCCCCGGGATATAAAGAATGTTTTTAGGTAAAAAAAAAGGGATGACCTTTATGGGAGATATTGAAGAACTTTCACCACGATTAGAAGATTACGTTCCGAGTTTCCAAAGACACTAAACTATTACGATCCTTTAGTGTGTGTTTTTGTTATGTACTAAGTATTCCGCAAATGTAATGTAATGTCCATGTACGTCTTTCTTTGGGTCTCTACAGCAGAGATATAGAAACTGAAAAGTAAATGCATGCATACACTATCCCACAACCAGAGAGCAACAGCGAAAGTACAAAAGGCAAAACAGGGCCCACCAAAAGAAAACTACAAAGCGCGTCCAACCTGCTCTGAAGAAGGGAAACGCTGCCACAAACACCCGCTGGAAAGCTCCCTCGGCACAGCTCCGATAAACACCCCAGTCAACTCACTCACTAAGCTCCGCCTGCTCCGGGTCCTCCTGGGACTCCGTCAAAAGGCATGTAGTCTGCACAAGACACAAACATGTGCGGGCAAAGCCCGTGCAGGGGTGAGTATAAACATACTCAGTAGGCACCCCAAAAACCCAAAACCCAATGGAGCAACTGAAAGGCAACAGTCCGCTCAACCCAGCCAGAGGGAACCCAGACGAGAGAGAAACTCCATCTCGTGACCATCCTCGGCTAAACACAACTAGTTAGCTCAGCTCAGGTGTATGCCCATACATACACCTTGAACAATCCAGATATACATAGCTCACGCCACAAAGCCACAAGAGGTACCGACCTCATCACCAGCAACTGTCCACAACCAGGAGAGTACACCACGAACTCTGTCATACCAGATGACACTCATCCGAGAGATACACTCCATCGGGTTACTCGCAAACATCACAGACGCTCACCCGAGAGACCACGCTCATCGGATAGCATCACTGAGGAAACATCGCTGAAACAACATAACCACCAAACTCCTCGGAGAGGGGATCACCGCTAGGGTCCACTAGGGGATACCAAGACCCACTCCAGTATACGTAACTCACAGATAGGGGATCACTCCCAGGGTCCGCTGGGGGATACCACGACCCGATCTGGCATACGTAGTTCTCACAGATGGGGGATCACACCCAGGATCCGCTGGGGGATACCACAACCCGATCTGCACTCGACAGAAGCTTCACACTCAGATAGAGGATCATCGTCCATATAAAGATGGTCACGATGATACCGGAACCCTATCTGGGATAACTCGCGATGGAGGGGATCAAACCGACGATGCCACAACCCTACCGAAACCACACGCTGAGTAGGGGATCGCATAACCAACGATACCGCAACCCTACCGACACCAAGCGCTGAGTAGGGGATCGTATAACCAACTATGCCGCAACCCTACTATAAACATCATGCTGAGTAGGGGATCGTAAACCCGACGATGCCACAACCCTACTATGCACGACCCACCGCGTAGGGGATCATATTCCCGATGATGCCACAAACCCTACGGGGTTAACCTACTAGATAGGGGATCGCTGCCCGTGAATAAGTGGTCACAGCGATACCAAGAACCCGATCTAGGGTAAAGATGCTAGAGGATCCACTCCGGGCCCACCAGAGGGATACCACAACTCTAACAGTTTAAGCATCCCATCGATAGGATCACAAACCCATACGAAGGTTGTGATACCACACGAACCCTCGTAGGAACGAACCAAGGGAGAACCCTCAACCACTGCTGGTCCAAACATCGCTAACCCGAGCGACTCGCCCCAAAGCCACACTGCGCACCTCCGAAGCCAAAACTGAGGCCACCATCGCGTTCCACGCGGAAAAACACGCAGGATAGGCTGTTTACTCACCCGAAACGGAGCACCGGTGAAAACGACACTATTCACCGTAGCTAGCTCGTGCGGGGCCCACACAACGATCCCGAAACCCATCGGGCGGATCACACCACGGCGATCCCCTCGGAAAAACAAGCGGAATCGACTACTCGCTCGCCCAAAACGGACACCCGGTGAAAAAGGTACTATTCACCGAAGGCCGGCTCAGGTGGGGCCCACGCCTGGATTCTGAAACTCGTCGAACGGATCGCGCCATTGCGATCCTCTCGGAAAAACACACAGGATCGACTATTCATCCGCCAAAATCGGACTCCTGGTGTAAAAGCTGTGTTTCTCCGCAAACGCCAAAACCCGGCATCGTGGGGCCCGCACTCCGTTCTCAGTCCCAACACCCGGAAACCATCTCAAAAAGTCCGTCGTACCATCAAGGTCACAACGCCACTGACGGCACGTCAATCGGACGCTCCGGGTAGAAGTTACAACGGCCCGAAGTCGTAAAATAATAAAATAATATTATTTTATACGACGTTTCTAACTCCCGGGCCACGATCCCGAACCATAAAATTCTCAAGGTGATTTCAAAAGGTCCATCTCATCGCAAGGAGCGCGTCGCCGCAAACGGCTCGCAAATCGGAGTTACGGTTTGCGAGTTACGGGGGTTTAAAGAACCCCCGGAACAAACTGGCCGGACCACCGCAGGGTCGCCGGAAACAACCGCGCCGCCGCCGGACTCCGCCGCGCCGTCGCCGGACTCCGCCGCGCCGTCGAGGGATTCTGCCATGGCCGCCGCCGGAAAACTTTCGGGAGCCACCGAGAGCACCCCGGTGCTCCAAATTCAGATCCGAAACATGTTTTGGAAAGCTCGGGACCCGAACTATACAACCCATATGAAAAATTGAAGAAAAACAACACAAAAACGGGATCCGGGATTGTAAAACTCAAACCGCCTACCTCACGGGCGAAACGCCGACGTTCTGCCTCAGATCTGCGCTCCAGAGCTTCCGTTGCGCGCTCCTGGAACGTCCGCCGTCGAATTCTGAGCTCATGGGCGCTCCGTTTGCTCGATTCGGCAGAGTGGCGGCGAAGAACGGCGAAGAACGACGAAGAACGATTAAAAGGGGGGGAGTGGTATTTATATCAGCCGCCCGCCGGCGCCAAACTCGCCTCGGACCCGACGCCCGATGCGAACAAAAGTAAGGTCACCCCTAGGGTAAACGCGCCGTTCTGAACGCAACGGCGGTCTCAGATTTTCCATCCGAGACTCCGTTCAGAAGATATTTGAGACGACGCTCACACACAAACTTGCCACTTATTTACGGAAACGCCCCTGGTGGCGTTTCTCACCGCAGGCCCGCGCCCGCAATGTTTATACCCTGCCTAGGGTAAACGGCACGTTCCGGACGCAACCGTGCCCTCAAATTCCCGTTCTGAGCTACCGTTTAGGAGATATCACACCCCCGCCACGTGCATAGTATAAAAATACTTAATATTTTTATAAAATTAATTCCGAGCACACCGGGCCTCGGAATCCCACGCCGTCTTCGCGCCTAGCTCTGAAATTATTCGTAGAAATATTCCAAAGTCTGACAGGGCCAAAAACCCGAGTCGCTACATCCTCCCCCCCTTAGAACTTTTCGTCCCCGAAAAGCCCCAAGCACAAGGAAAGCGACTGAACTCTCAACTGGGTCTCACACACCAGCGAGCCCACCAGCAACAACCACTCAGGGTCTTACCAACGCCTTGAACAAAACTCGAGCAAGCAACGAAAGGAAGGAGTACCGCTAAACAGTGTCTGACAAACTACTGCAGTAAGTAGAAAAGACACAAGGCGTACCTCTATCCATCTGTGGTGCCTCTGGGTCAACAGCCTCCAGGGCATGCAGCTGTCCTCGCCCTCGACCACCAGCTCCCTGAGCTTGGCGTGGACCACCTGGGGGTGGGGGTGGTGGCAACTGGTACTGTCTACCACCGCCTCCCGCTGCACCAGCTCCGACGCCACGTCCGCCGCCATGCGGACCTCCTTGCTCGAGACGCTGCCTCTGCCAAGGCGGCCCATCGACCAGCTCCCTCTCAGCAGCACGTCGGGTCGGACAATCTCTAGCAAGATGTCCCCGACCATCGCAAGCGTAACACCGCCTCTACTGCGGCTGACCAAAACTGGCCTGCGAGCCCTGTGAGCTCCGAGGCTCAGACCCCCCCATCCTGGGGTCGCCTCCTGAAACGTCGGCCACGTCCAGACCCTTGAGTCTGACGTCGGCTACCAGATGCCGATCCGACCGACGAAGTCTCCGCTCTCGAGTGCCCAGCACTAACAGGCGAGATCTGCTCAGCCAGAAAGCTCTCCACCACCAGCGCTCGCTCCAGCACTCCAGCATAGGTGGGAAGACACAGGGAAACCACACCTGCTCGGATATCCCGGCGTAATCCCTGCTCGAAGGTCCGAGCCCTAAAGAACGGGTCTCGAACCATTTCCAGGGAGTAGCGTGACAGGTCTGTAAACCTCGCTGAGTACTCCGACACAGTCAGGATCTCCTGTCGAAGCTGTAGAAGCTCTTGGATCTGCACAGACCTCAGCATCACCGGATAGAAATCCTCCCTGAAGAGCTGCTCAAACTCTGCCCACGTGAGCGTCTCCTCGTCATGGGACAGCGTCACCAAACTCCACCATCGCCTGGTAGAACCATGTAGTAGGCTCGCCCCTAGGAACACCATCTGATCTGGAGGTGTCCTCACTAGGCGGAAAACTTGGGTGACTGCCTCAAGTCAGTCATCAGCTGCCTCGGGGTCTAGATCACCCCAGAACCTCAGAGGTCGCTGCCTCTGGAACTTGTGTAGCGCACTCAGCCTGCGTGCAACCTCGTCCTGCACCGCCGACACAACCAGCTGCTCAACAGGTGGTGGCTCAACTGGCAGACCACCTGGAGGTGCAACCTCAGAACCTGCGCCCTGCTCCACAACCACTACACGGGGCGGGTCATCAGCACAATCCTGCTGCGGAACCCTCGCTGGCTGTCGTCGTGGAGACATCCTGAAATACATTCAAGACACACCACAGTCAAAGAGTATATCTAGAGAGTTGACTCAAGAAGGACAAGGAAAACCCAAAACCCAGTCCTATATGATGCATGCACCATTATGTCCCAGCGACCAGTGTACGAATGTCCCAAGTCAAAAGGTAGGTTAACAGAGTCCTGGTGTATGGATACGTCGGCCGCCGCACCAACACTGGAGTCCCTGGCCTGAAAGTCGAACTCGAAACATCCTAACACTACCGCTATGCAACCCAAACCAAGCTCACAGCTAGACCAGCTACGCTCTGAGATCCCAAAGGTGGAACCTCCTCTGATACCACTCTGTCACGACCCGACCCAACGGGGCTCGAGCCGCGACTCCCCAAGCCCACCTCCAATAGGCCAGGGGCTGGCGACCAGCGCCGAGTAGGCTATCACACACATGGGAGGCATTAGCCTAAGGTACCTGTACACACGCACCCACAAACACCTCCATGCAACAGTGCAGAGATATAGAAACTGAAAAGTAAATGCATGCATACACTATCCCACAACCAGAGAGCAACAACGAAAGTACAAAGGGCAAAACAGGGCCCACCAAAAGAAAACTACAAAGCGCGTCCAACCTGCTCTGAAGAAGAGGAACGCTGCCACAAACACCCGCCAGAAAGCTCCCTCGGCACAGCTCCGATAAACACCCCAGTCAACTCACTCACTAAGCTCCGCCTGCTCCGGGTCCTCCTGGGACTCCGTCAAAAGGCATGTGGTCTGCACAAGACACAAACATGTGCGGGCAAAGCCCGTGCAGGGGTGAGTATAAACATACTCAGTAGGCACCCCAAAAACCCAAAACCCAAGGGAGCAACTGAAAGGCAACAGTCTGCTCAACCCAGCCAGAGGGAACCCAGACGAGAGAGAAACTCCATCTCGTGACCATCCTCGGCTAAACACAACTAGTCAGCTCAGCTCAGGTGTATTCCCATACATACACCTTGAACAATCCAGATATACACAGCTCACGCCACAAAGCCACAAGAGGTACCGACCTCATCACCAGCAACTGTCCACAACCAGGAGAGTACACCACGAACTCTGTCATACCAGATGACACTCATCCGAGAGATACACTCCATCGGGTTACTTGCAAACATCACAGACGCTCACCCGAGAGACCACGCTCATCGGATAGCATCACTGAGGAAACATCGCTGAAACAACATAACCACCAAACTCCTCGGAGAGGGGATCACCGCTAGGGTCCGCTAGGGGATACCAAGACCCACTCCAGTATACGTAACTCACAGATAGGGGATCACTCCCAGGGTCCGCTGGGGGATACCACGACCCGATCTGGCATACGTAGTTCTCACAGATGGGGGATCACACCCAGGATCCGCTGGGGGATACCACAACCTGATCTGCACTCGACAGAAGCTTCACACTCAGATAGAGGATCATCGTCTATATAAAGATGGTCACGATGATACTGGAACCCTATCTGGGATAACTCACGATGGAGGGGATCAAACCGACGATGCCACAACCCTACCGAAACCACGCGCTGAGTAGGGGATCGCATAACCAACGATACCGCAACCCTACTGACACCAAGCGCTGAGTAGGGGATCGTATAACCAACGATGCCGCAACCCTACTATAAACATCATGCTGAGTAGGGGATTGTAAACCCGACGATGCCACAACCCTACTATGCACGACCCACCGCGTAGGGGATCATATTCCCGATGATGCCACAAAACCTACGGGGTTAACCTACTAGATAGGGGATCGCTGCCCGTGAATAAGTGGTCACAGCGATACCAAGAACTCGATCTAGGGTAAAGATGCTAGAGGATCCACTCCGGGCCCACCGGAGGGATACCACAACTCTAACAGTTTAAACATCTCATCGATAGGATCACAAACCCATACGAAGGTTGTGATACCACACGAACCCTCGTAGGAACGAACCAAGGGAGAACCCTCAACCACTGCTGGTCCAAACATCGCTAACCCGAGTGACTCGCCCCAAAGCCACACTGCGCACCTCCGAAGCCAAAACTGAGGCCACCATCGCGTTCCATGCGGAAAAACACGCAGGATAGGCTGTTTACTTGCCCGAAACGGAGCACCGGTGAAAACGACACTATTCACCGTAGCTAGCTCGTGCGGGGCCCACACAACGATCCCGAAACCCATCGGGCAGATCACACCACGGCGATCCCCTCGGAAAAACAAGCGGAATCGACTACTCGCTCACCCAAAACGGACACCCGGTGAAAAAGGTACTATTCACCGAAGGCCGGCTCGGGTGGGGCCCACGCCTGGATTCCGAAACTCGTCGAACGGATTGCGCCATTGCGATCCTCTCGGAAAAACACACAGGATCGACTATTCATCCGCCAAAATCGGACTCCTAGTGTAAAAGCTGCGTTTCTCCGCAAACGCCAAAACCCGGCCTCGTGGGGCCCGCACTCTGTTCTCAGTCCCAACACCCGGAAACCATCTCAAAAAGTCCGTCGTACCATCAGGGTCACAACGCCACTGACGGCACGTCAATCGGACGCTCCGGGTAGAAGTTACAATGGCCCGAAGTCGTAAAATAATAAAATAATATTATTTTATACGACGTTTCTAACTCCCGGGCCACGATCCCGAACCATAAAATTCTCAAGGTGATTTCAAAAGGTCCGTCTCGTTGCAAGAAGCGCGTCGCCGCAAACGGCTCGCAAATCGGAGTTATGGTTTGCGAGTTACGGGGGTTTAAAGAACCCCCGGAACAAACTGGTCGGACCACCGCAGGGTCGCCGGAAACAACCGCGCCGCCGCCGGACTCCGCCGCGCCGCCGCCACCGGAAACCGCCGCCGCGCCATCGCCAGATTCCGCCATGGCCGCCGCCGGAAAACCGGGTTTTCGCCGGAAAACTTCCGGGAGCCACCGAGAGTACCCCAGTGCTCCAAATTCAGATCCGAAACATGTTTTGGAAAGCTCGGGACCCGAACTATACAACCCATATGAAAAATTGAAGAAAAACAACACAAAAACGGGATCCGGGATTGTAAAACTCAAACCGCCTACCTCGCGGGCGAAACGCCGACGTTCTGCCTCAGATCTGCGCTCCAGAGCTTCCGTTGCGCGCTCCTGGAACGTCCGCCGTCGAATTCTGAGCTCATGGGCGCTCCGTTTGCTCGATTCGGCAGAGTGGAGGCGAAGAACGGCGAAGAACGACGAAGAACGATTAAAAGGGGGGGCAGTGATATTTATATCAGCCGCCCGCCGGCGCCAAACTCGCCTCGGACCCGACGCCCGATACGAACAAAAGTAAGGTCACCCCTAGGGTAAACGCGCCGTTCTGAACGCAACGGCGGTCTCAGATTTTCCATCCGAGACTCCGTTCAGAAGATATTTGAGCCGACGCTCGCACACAAACTTGCCACTTATTTACGGAAACGCCCCTGGTGGCGTTTCTCACCGCAGGCCCGCGCCCGCAATGTTTATACCCTGCCTAGGGTAAACGGCACGTTCCGGACGCAACCGTGCACTCAGATTCCCGTTCTGAGCTACCGTTTAGGAGATATCAAACCCCCGCCACGTGCATAGTATAAAAATACTTAATATTTTTATAAAATTAATTCCGAGCACACCGGGCCTCGGAATCACACGCCGTCTTCGCGCCTAGCTCTGGAATTATTCGTAGAAATATTCCAAAGTCTGACAGGGCCAAAAACCCGAGTCGCTACATCCTCCCCCCCTTAGAACTTTTCGTCCCCGAAAAGCCCCAAGCACAAGGAAAGCGACTGAACTCTCAACTGGGTCTCACACACCAGCAATCCCACCAGCAACAACCACTCAGGGTCTTACCAACGACCTGAACAAAACTCGAGCAAGCAACGAAAGGAAGGAGTACCGCTAAACAGTGTCTGACAAACTACTGCAGTAAGTAGAAAAGACACAAGGCGTACCTCTATCCATCTGTGGTGCCTCTGGGTCAACAGCCTCCAGGGCATGCAGCTGTCCTCGCCCTCGACCACCAGCTCCCTGAGCTTGGCGTGGACCACCTGGGGGTGGGGGTGGTGGAAACTGGTACTGTCTACCACCGCCTCCCGCTGCACCAGCTCCGACGCCACGTCCACCGCCATGCGGACCTCCTTGCTCGAGACGCTTCCTCTTCCAAGGCGGCCCATCGACCGGCTCCCTCTCAGCAGCACGTCGGGTCGGACAATCTCTAGCAAGATGTCCCCGACCATCGCAAGCGTAACACCGCCTCTACTGCGGCTGACCAAAACTGGCCTGCGAGCCCTGTGAGCTCCGAGGCTCAGACCCCCCCCCCCCCCATCCTGGGGTCGCCTCTTGAAACGTCGGCCACGTCCAGACCCTTGAGTCTGACGTCGACTACCAGATGCCGATCCGACCGACGAAGTCTCCGCTCTCGAGTGCCCAGCACTAACAGGCGAGATCTGCTCGGCCAGAAAGCTCTCCACCACCAGCGCTCGCTCCAGCACTCCAGCAGAGGTGGGAAGACACAGGGAAACCACACCTGCTCGGATATCCCGGTGTAATCCCTGCTCGAAGGTCCGAGCCCTAAAGAACGGGTCTCGAACCATATCCAGGGAGTAGCGCGACAGGTCTGTAAACCTCGCTGAGTACTCTGACACAGTCAGGCTCTCCTGTCGAAGCTGTAGAATCTCTTGGATCTGCACTGACCTCAGCATCACCGGATAGAACTCCTCCCTGAAGAGCTGCTCAAACTCTGCCCACGTGAGCGTCTCCTCGTCATGGGACTGCGTCACCAAACTCCACCATCTCCCGGCAGAACCATGTAGTAGGCTCGCCGCTAGGACCACCATCTGATCTGGAGGTGTCCTCACTAGGCGGAAAACTCGGGTGACTGCCTCAAGTCAGTCATCAGCTGCCTCGGGGTCTGGATCACCCCGGAACCTCAGAGTTCGTTGCCTCTGGAACTCGTGTAGCGCACTCAGCCTGCGTGCAACCTCGTCCTGCACCGCCGGCACAACCAGCTACTCAACAGGTGGTGGCTCAACTGGCAGACCACCTGGAGGTGCAACCTCAGAACCTGCGCCCTGCTCCACAACCACTACACGGGGCGGGTCATCAGCACAATCCTTCTGCGGAACCCTCGCTGGCTGTCGTCGTGGAGACATCCTGAAATACATTCAAGACACACCACAGTCAAAGAGTATATCTGGAGAGCTGACTCAAGAAGGACAAGGAAAACCCAAAACCCAGTCCTATATGATGCATGCACCATTATGTCCCCGCGACCAGTGTACGAATGTCCCAAGTCAAAAGGCAGGTTATCAGAGTCCTGGTGTATGGATACGTCGGCCGCCGCACCAACACTGGAGTCCCTGGCCTGAAATTCGAACTCGAAACATCCTAACACTACCGCTATGCAACCCAAACAAAGCTCACAGCTAGACCAGCTACGCTCTGAGATCCCAAAGGTGGAACCTCCTCTGATACCACTATGTCACGACCCGACACAACGGGGCTCGAGCCGCGACTCCCCAAGCCCGCCTCCAATAGGCCAGGGGCTGGCGACCAGCGCCGAGTAGGCTATCACACACATGGGAGGCATTAGCCTAAGGTACCTGTACACACGCACCCACAAACACCTCCATGCAACAGTGCAGAGATATAGAAACTGAAAAGTAAATGCATGCATACACTATCCCACAACCAGAGAGCAACAGCGAAAGTACAAAGGGCAAAACAGGGCCCACCAAAAGAAAACTACAAAGCGCGTCCAACATGCTCTGAAGAAGGGGAACGCTGCCACAAACACCCGCCGGAAAGCTCCCTCGGCACAGCTCCGATAAACACCCCAGTCAACTCACTCACTAAGCTTTGCCTGCTCCAGGTCCTCCTGGGACTCCGTCAAAAGGCCTGTGGTCTGCACAAGACACAAACATGTGCGGGCAAAGCCCGTGCAGGGGTGAGTATAAACATACTCAGTAGGCACCCCAAAAACCCAAAACCCAAGGGAGAAACTGAAAGGCAACAGTCCGCTCAACCCAGCCAGAGGGAACCCAGACGAGAGAGAAACTCCATCTCGTGACCATCCTCGGCTAAACACAACTAGTCAGCTCAGCTCAGGTGTATGCCCATACATACACCTTGAACAATACAGATATACACAGCTCACGCCACAAAGCCACAAGAGGTACCGACCTCATCACCAGCAACTGTCCACAACCAGGAGAGTACACCACGAACTATGTCATACCAGATGACACTCATCCGAGAGATACACTCCATCGGGTTACTCGCAAACATCACAGACGCTCACCCAAGAGACCACGCTAATCGGATAGCATCACTGAGGAAACATCGCTGAAACAACATAACCACCAAACTCCTCGGAGAGGGGATCGCCGCTAGGGTCCGCTAGGGGATACCAAGACCCACTCCGGTATACGTAACTCACAGATAAGGGATCACTCCCAGGGTCCGCTGGGGGATACCACGACCCAATCTGGCATACATAGTTCTCACAGATGGGGGATCACACCCAGGATCCGCTGGGGGATACCACAACCCGATCTGCACTCGACAGAAGCTTCACACTCAGATAGAGGATCATCATCCATATAAAGATGGTCACGATGATACCGGAACCCTATCTGGGATAACTCGTGATGGAGGGGATCGAACCGACGATGCCACAACCCTACCGAAACCACGCGTTGAGTAGGGGATCGCATAACCAACGATACCGCAACCCTACCGACACCAAGCGCTGAGTAGGGGATCATATAACCAACGATGCCGCAACCCTACTATAAACATCATGCTGAGTAGGGGATCGTAAACCCGACGATGCCACAACCCTACTATGCACGACCCACCGCGTAGGGGATCATATTCCCGATGATGCCACAAACCCTACGGGGTTAACCTGCTAGATAGGGGATCGCTGCCCGTGAATAAGTGGTCACAGCGATACCAAGAACCCGATCTAGGGTAAAGATGCTAGAGGATCCACTCCGGGCCCACCGGAGGGATACCACAACTCTAACAGTTTAAACATCCCATCGAGAGGATCACAAACCCATACGAAGGTTGTGATACCACACGAACCCTCGTAGGAACGAACCAAGGGAGAACCCTCAACCACTGCTGGTCCAAACATCGCTAACCCGAGAGACTCACCCCAAAGCCACACTGCGCACCTCCGAAGCCAAAACTGAGGCCACCATCGCGTTCCACGCGGAAAAACACGCAGGATAGGCTGTTTACTCGCCCGAAACGGAGCACCGGTGAAAACGACACTATTCACCGTAGCTAGCTCGTGCGGGGCCCACACAACGATCCTGAAACCCATCAGGTGCATCACACCACGGCGATCCCCTCGGAAAAACAAGCGGAATCGACTACTCGCTCGCCCAAAACGGACACCCGGTGAAAAAGGTACTATTCACTGAAGGCCGGCTCGGGTGGGGCCCACGCCTGGATTCCGAAACTCGTCGAACGGATCGCGCCATTGCAATCCTCTCGGAAAAACACACAGGATCGATTATTCATCCGCCAAAATCGGACTCCTGGTGTAAAAGATGTGTTTCTCCGCAAACGCCAAAACCTGGCCTCGTGGGGCCCGCACTCCGTTCTCAGTCCCAACACCCGGAAACCATCTCAAAAAGTCCGTCGTACCATCAGGGTCACAACGCCACTGACGGCACGTCAATCGGACGCTCCGGGTAGAAGTTACAACGGCCCGAAGTCGTAAAATAATAAAATAATATTATTTTATACGACGTTTCTAACTCCCGGGCCACGATCCCGAACCATGAAATTCTCAAGGTGATTTCAAAAGGTCTGTCTCGACGCAAGGAGCGCGTCGCCGCAAACGGCTCGCAAATCGGAGTTACGGTTTGCGAGTTACGGGGGTTTAAAGAACCCCCGGAACAAACTGGCCGGACCACCGCAGGGTCGCCGAAAACAACCGTGTCGCCGCCGGACTCTGCCACGCCGCCGCCGGACTCCGCCGCGCCGCCGTCGCCGCCACCGGAAACCGCTGCCGCACCGTCGCCGGATTCCGCCATGGCCGCCGCCGGAAAACCGGGTTTTCGCCGGAAAACTTCCGGGAGCCACCGAGAGCACCCCGGTGCTCCAAATTCAGATCCGAAACATGTTTTGGAAAGCTCGGGACCCGAACTATACAACCCATATGAAAAATTGAATAAAAACAACACAAAAACGGGATCCAGGATTGTAAAACTCAAACCGCCTACCTCGCGGGTGAAACGCCGACGTTCTGCCTCAGATCTGCGCTCCGGAGCTTCCGTTGCGCGCTCCTGGAACGTCCGTCGTCGAATTCTGAGCTCGTGGGCGCTCTGTTTGCTCGATTCGGCGGAGTGGCGGCGAAGAACGGCGAAGAATGACGAAGAACGATTAAAAGGGGGGGGTGCTGATATTTATATCAGCCGCCCGCCGGCGCCAAACTCGCCTCGGACCCGACGCCCGATACGAACAAAAGTAAGGTCACCCCTAAGGTAAACGCGCCGTTCTGAACGCAACGGCGGTCTCAGATTTTCCATCCGAGACTCCGTTCAGAAGATATTTGAGCCGACGCTCCCACACAAACTTGCCACTTATTTACGGAAACGCCTCTGGTGGCGTTTCTCACCGCAGGCCCGCGCCTGCAAAGTTTATACCCCGCCTAGGGTAAACGGCACGTTCCGGACGCAATCGTGCCCTCATATTCCCGTTCTGAGCTACCGTTTAGGAGATATAACACCCCCGCCACGTGCATAGTATAAAAATACTTAATATTTTTATAAAATTAATTCCGAGCACACCGGGCCTCGGAATCGCACGTCGTCTTCGCGCCTAACTCTGTAATTATTCGTAGAAATATTCCAAAGTCTGACAGGGCCAAAAACCCGAGTCTCTACATTGAATCATCCATTAAAAAATACCCATACAAACCAACTTCCATTAAACCCATTTTAAAGTGAAAAATGGTTCATTATGAATATGAAGTCAAAATTAAAATCTATTACATTAAATTCTTCAAAATCTCATTTAAATCTATATTTCTAAAAAAAATAAGTATGGGTAATTATTCAAAACATTTAAAAACATGTTATGAAGAAACACACATTAATCCATTTTAAATTAACATCAAATAATCAACTCATATTCATTGAAACAAATATTTTCATTATAAATAACAAAAACTAAGACATATATACCTGATCACCTTCAAAACCATCCATTAAAACTCTGAAAACATTAACATCAATTATTGTAAAATAAACGATTCATTTTAGCTAAATGATCAAATCCATAAGTAATATGACTCATGCCTAGTAAAATTTTCATGAAAAACCCCATTAATGCTTCAAAATAAAAAAAACATTATTGAAAATTCATTAATGGAATATATAATTACCTCATCTAATAGATGAATAATAAAAACAAGAAAATTTATTGAAACACATACCTTAAAGTATTATGGATCAAATCGTAACAAATTGAAAATGTGTTTCCCTTTATGGTGATTTAAAAATCAGGTAAGATGACATATTAAAAACATTATAATCTAGAATTCCTAGTTACATCATGATATGACACATATATCTATTAAAAATAGCTATGATATATGGTTTTTTCCAGGAAAAGAGGAGACATCTAGAAGGATGATGAATAAGAATGAAAAATGGTCCAATACCTTGAATTATATAGATGTGATGCCATTTGATCAATAGAAATCACTCTCTATGAGAAATATAGTCATCAAAATCAAACATGGTTAGGCACTAGTTAAAGAGATAAAGACATAAGATAATTAATGGTGTCAACAGGAGGTGTTTTGGGTTCTTTAAAAAATGGAATTATATGTCTTCTTTGCATGGTTTGTTAATCTATGAAATTGGTATTACATATAAGATAAGATTTAAGGTTTGAACATTTGGTTTGAATTAATATGTTATAATCATGAGAAAATAAACTTCCCTATACCACCATAAGATACACAATTTTCTATGAATGATTCTTGATTCTTCCAAAACATGTGTAAAGATTACTCTATCATAAAACCCTCCAAAACTCTAAAAAACTCACCCAACACAATTCGATGAAATATTAAAACAAAATATGTTGGAAAAATAATTATGAACCATAATGTGAAATTAATATGTTTCAATTACCCCTATAACAACACAATTTATCCATATTTAATTCTTCAATCAAAATATAGAAATAAATTAGACAATAAAATTTCACACCAATCTCGTGAGGTGTTAAATTTTGGAAAAAGTGGAAGACTCACCCAAGAAGAATACAGCTACCATAAACATCCAAAATAACAGCAGACAAATATTCACAATAATATTTGAATTAGATACCAAATGATCACTAAAAATATTCAAACAAAACATTAAAATAACCCTGAGGGAATAATTATATCATTAATCTGAACAACTACCATAGGTATCTCCACAATTGAAATGAATTTCTCGAAAATGGTTGAACAAGGATAAGGTGTCATCAAAGTGAAACATATCTACAATACTAAGTAGAAACACTCATCAAGTAACCATTTGAGACTAAAAATAAAATGATCCTTAAAATGAAGGGAAAATATAATTAAAACATCCTAATAATTCGAAATTATATATCGCACACAAGATCCATCAATGTTATATCTATTCACATGAATTCCAAAAAACTAAAAAGGATTCCAACATTAGGTAAATAATCATTGATAGCCTATGACATTACATAGTGATCCACAAACATTTGTGATATTCTACAATCAAACAACATCACCTCTAAGTTATTAATCATTTAGGAATCCACTCATTTTGGGTACACGAATATATATCAAATGTATATCCATGTACAAACAATAGGAAATCAGAGAAACATGTTTTTCACACAAATAATATACCAGAAACATACAAAAGGGAGACCACTCAAAATTCCTAGATATATCATGAACTTATGAAGAGATATTATTTAATGAAAAAAATAGGATTCTAAATGATAACAACCATCCAAAACATTTTTCATCATCATTCATATTGAGACTCCCATGAATGTTTACAATGGGTATTTTTAAAGACAACAACCACTCCATATGTTACCCAATATCATTCATAAAGGAAAACAATAAAAGAAACAACTTAAAATATCATAAGGAATCACATACATAAAAAATTTAATATTCTACAAATTATATAAACTAACATCCATAAATTATAGCATCTATAAGGATTTCCAAAAATGACCTAGTGATGATCCTAAAATAAAAGGTCCCTATTGAACACATTACAATTGATACATCCCCTTTAAAAATATAACCCTGAAAAACAGATAAAGGTAACCTAAGTGGAAACATTGATGATAAACTCTTGAATATTTCAAACAAGATAACACATTATGACTAGATACCCCACATTAGAACCACACAAGATGACTATTATTAGTCTAACTAGATTATCCCTACTCATCCACCCCATTCAAATCAAGGCTAACCCATTTTTTTAATTAAATAGATGGTACATTTTTTCTTAAGATAACCATGAATGGTGAATTATAATTTTCATGTAGTTTCACTACTTCCACTTCAACTAATTGGGATATTTCAAGAACCTCTTCATAAGAATTCAGGATAGACTAGGAAATAAAAGCCCCCAAGAGTGGGTGAATTATTCCATTAAAATAAATATCCATTAAGTAGTTAGTATACATGAGATAAGTTAAGAAATATAAAAAACACACAAAAATTGGTCAATTACACAACTAAAAATCCTACTTAATGAATAATCATGAGTATAGTATCATTATTTTTCTTAATATCCTTAGAGAATGGATTTTTATTAAAATTTTATTAAATAAATCTCTAGATATGTTTTCATACTAGTTGGGACGAATAATTATCTACCCCCAAACATGGATAGGTGCAGTGAATAATGAAATAACTTTTTTCATCCTTGAATCCATATGTGTCTTAATAGATTCAATGATTTATTTGATCCTATCAAGCCCCTGCATCACCTAGGATGAACTAATATCACCACATAATAATTTTGGATTATGATTTAAGAAGTATTGGATGGATTCTATGGATAATGAAATTATGGATCCACCAAATGGTCTTGATTCTAATCAGATTTTTCAAAATGAAAAAAAACATCTCAAAACTGTGAGGGGATACTTAGAATTTCAACCTAATGAATGGAATTCCTACCTTTCCCAAAGATATTTACCAGAGTCATTTCCAAACATTATGAATCATAGACTCATTAACTCGTACATTGTAGATGAAGACAAACAATTCAACATAAAACACTCAATAAATAACAAACATAGAACACAATATTTCTAATTTTACCCCATATGACATTCATTAAAGTTTTAATACTTTAGAAAACATAGGTCTCCCACCAACCATTTTAAAAAACATTACGGTTCTATTTAGAAATAATAGGACTCTATATAAATCATTCATAATTAAAAATATTATACTATTTCATGGAACTCCTTCCATTGTTTTAAAAAGTTATACCAAATTACAATTTAAATAAAACTATTTTTTTAATCCAATGAGAAAACTTTTTTTTAATATTCTCTAAATAAATCACATTAGTATCTTTTAAGGATTAGTTTTACAAACCAAACAATTCATTAAATAAACCTTTTTGTAATCAAACACATTACTCCAAGAATTCAAATAAAACTCCTTCTAAATATCAATGATTTTTTTATGATGTATTAACCAAAAATTCCATAAACAATTAAACAATAACAATAATATATAAGGTTGAAACAAAACTACAACCACAATAATCAACTAAATATCAAGAACAATCCAAACTAAACTCATATAAATGATATTGATTTTGAAGAAAATGAATAAGGTGTTATGATCAGTGTTAAAATATAACAATACATGGCATGGTTACATGGTATAGTAATCCATGTCCTAACCATAAAATAGTTACTAAATTTTTCTCCATGTCATACACATTGATTTCTCACTGTTTATCAGACCATGCATGCTAACTGTGCATCCATAGTCACCACTGTAATCCACCAATAAACTGATAAGAGTTCCTCAAAATAAATTATAGACACAATTGGATATAAATATCATTAAAAGTGGTAAAATAAAAACTCAAATGAAATAATAAAGTCCCCAATTTCCCTAGTAACTCACATTATATTGCATAGAATGGTGATCAAGAACCAATTTTGAAACTACCACTTTTATCTTGAAATATTCCTAATATTTTTTGACCATTTCATTCACCAAATAACATAATGTCCATAAAATAAATACCCTTTTGGGAACTGAACACCCAATGGTTAAATTTTTCAACAACTCAACAAGAATACCAATAATATGATACATGATATGGCTTGTAGAAAGGATTTATGTATGCTCTTGATCCCCAAATTCTAGAGACAAGTTCTTGGGAATCACGAAATAAAAGTTGTGAATTATTTCTCCAAAATAAAATAAAAACCTTTTTTAGAGTAAATCGCTATAAATAATAATCAACTGATAAAACCAATACATTCATGTACAATTTAAGGCCATGAAAAGAGATAAAATACATGCAAACATAAATACATAAAAGAAAAAACAACTACGAAAACCTATATCTTGGTGGTCCTATACCACTCACCACATCCAACATCACTAGCACTTGGTCAACCAAAGATAAACACATAATAGAAATATGAATAAAACCTAGTAAAATACTAAAAAATCATAACCACCACATGCACTAAGTGGTGTTTATTGCGTGTGAAAAAAATATAGCTCAGTAGGATCCGACCAAAAAATATATGAAGTTTCATTAATAAGTCATGTATTATATTCTGAATAAAATGAAATAATAAGAAAACATGTATTTTTTTAATAAAAAAGAAGATAATGAATCCGACATCTTTAAAAGAGATTAAAAGTCCATAAAATTTTATTATGACTTATATAGGGTTTAAAAAATTCAATTTCATAGAGATTTAGATATCTCAAGAGGGAGTTAATATATAGTTTCAAATAAAATATGTTTTTTAGAAAATATTTGAAAGTCATTCCATGAGAAAATTTCAATATATTATAAAGGAACATTGAGTTTTTTGGACATATCAAGGAAAAATACAATAGAAAGGAATGTGAATCATGTCCACAAACATATAATATGTGATTGAAAATAATATTTAGAAACAACAGTTTTGAGTAACAATCAAGCGATCAAATTTATATATATAGTATCAAGAGTCCACTTTCATGGGTAAAACCCAAATGTAGTGGTTATTCTCCTAAATAAAATATAATAAATATTCTAAACAACTATATAAAAATTTTATGATTACCATGTTCCCATGATTCATGGTTCCATGAACACCTACATCCTCAGATAAGGTCCCTAACCTAATACCATGTTCTCTAGGGAAACAATAGATGAGGTTTCAGATGAACTAGGGTATCATAAATTTATATTAATAATCTATATAGATACTTTCACCTAACCATTCAATGAAGGTTTCTGAGATAATAAGTATAAAGGATTACAATGGGGATCCAAATCAGTATCATCATTCTCAATCAACATTCAAGGGCTTACAAAATCCACATCTCACCCTCACTCACACAATCCATCATATATAATGACCCCTTATTTCAACACCCTTTATCCTGTTCACTAAGAACCATTCATTAAAGGAAGGGAAAATATAATTGGATTATCATGGGATTTTCCCAAAAGTAGAATCAACTTAATAAATAGACAAATTATCCTTAAACAAAAACTAACATGAAAAATATTACCTTATTTACTGAACAAAAAATCACATTGAATGATCCATTACCAAAGGTCCATATACATATGCTACATTAAAAAAACTAAAAATGATATATGGGACTTTAGGAAAAAGAACATAAAATTTCAATCTATATCTTTACATTTTAAAACTTTCATTCCCAGAAATCATAGAAAAACAAATCATTATAATTTATTCTTGAAACCATTCCATAATATATTCAAAATAAGAACACATTAAACCATTTAGAATTAAAACATATATAATTAATCCATATTCAATAAGATTTTATTTTCATTATACAAACCAAAAATAGGTTGTTTCCCCTTGATCAACATTAAAAAATATTTTAAACCTCTTAAAAAACAAATCAATGATTATAAAACAACAAAATTTTATTTCAAGACAAATAATCAAATCCATATACAAATAAATTCATTCCAAGTAAAATTTCATTAAAAGGGACATTGATTCTATAAAATGAAAAAAATACTCTTGACCTGTCATAAACATATATATATATAAGATAACATATAAATGAAATGGAGCATAAAGGAATCCAAACACCTACATCAGAATATCAAAGATAAAATCATAACCAATCTCAAATATCCCACCTTTAATGAAGAATTTCATATCTAGGGAGATGAGATCTGAACAAATAGAAAAACATATATTACTAATTATGTCATTATGCAATAAATATATATCTTCACATTATCTCATATGTATGATTGTTTTCAAGAAAATATGTGATATCTATAAGGAATATGAGTTATAATGATGAAGAAGCTCATTCCTAGAATTCTATAGATATGATGACTCTTGATTCATTAGAATTGGTCACTAAATGGAATAGAATAATCAAAATTAACAAGACATAGGAAATAGTTTTGGAGCCTAAGATGCCTAAAACAATTGGTTCATTAGTCTAAATTTTGTGTTACTAAAATAATATTTACAGTCATAAATTTTCATCGTATGTTTTGGTTGTTTTTTTTGTAAGTTGTGAACCTAGTTCTATACACTAGTGATCTCACATGATTTGGTCCCACATTTTGAATAACATTGTGAAATTACACTATCTTGTACACCCATAAGATTTATAGTATCATTGAAATTTCACACATTTTCTGAGGAATGCAACATAGATTAGCCTATCCATGCTCAAAGAATGCTCCATTCCATAAAATTTAAAAGCACTAAAAATCTTTCTCAAAGAAACCCCGTGAATACTTATAAAATATTTTGAAAACAATTAATCTATGATCCTAAAGTGACATATGAATGTGATGTAAAATAAATTCTTCAACCTAAATCACTTTCCACTTTTTTTCCAAAAATATTTGGGTTTATTATCTTCTCCATGTCCTTATTCCTTATCAAGATAATTTGATGAAATGTGAAGAAAATTTCAACAATTGAAACACTTAAAAGATCATTTTATTTTATACTTTAATTTTAAAATTTTCCTTCCTTTTGATAAAATTGATAACAATTCATTATAATTCATGGAATCATAATAATCATAAAATTCTTCTTAATGATACCTCTTAGACATAATGTTTCTCAATCCATTTATTTTTTTAATGCAGTCTACTTTACTTTTTTGTCTATATTTATCAAGATAAAACACCTCTTATTCTTATAGCTTTTTAGGACATTATTAATCATACCAATGGTAAATTAATCTATATATTGAACTGTGGATTCAAACATGTCATGAAAAATTCTCATCAATTTCTTCACCAAAATATAATTTTTGATAACTACACCAAAACAACCAATAAAACTCTTATTTATTTACAATATAATGAACAATTCGCCAATTGATTAATCTTTCTCAATTAAAAAATCATATGATTGGTAATTATAAGTTTATAATCAAGAGATTGTAATATTATTATCCCCCTCATGAATTTCATGGAGTTTTATTCTAATTTATTCTATTGTCTTATATCTTATGATTCATGTCCATTATTTTCTCAATGATACATCAGGGTACCACAATACATGCCCTCTCATTAGCTTAAGAAATAAATTTATCTTGTAAAGTAAATTTTATATCAACATTATGAATATACACACCATTCTTGGTTATGTATTGAATATTTAATCGAATTGAAAAATAACATAAAAAAATAATATCATGTAGTAAGTGAAATAATAATATTTCAAACATGTGAATTGTCTTATTATTATAGAATTCATTCTCTCTATATATTTATTCCATAAATATAGATCTAAAATAAATAAAAAACATAGATCATTAGGAAAACATTGACCTATTTCTCTTTATGGTGGACCCTATAGAATACTAGTTGATTAATGTATATTAATATTTTCATAAATATCCAATATTTGATATAATATATCAATACCAATATGTGATATGAATGACCACTATGAGAGGGGTGGATAATTGGTTACTAAAAAACCAAAATCATATATGAAATTATAATCATACTAGATAGATTATAGGATCAATGTGAAAAAAAACCTATAATGAATAGGGATTGATAGTGATAGAATTCATGAGGCAGAAGAAATTTTTTTCATGGTTTAAAAAATAAAATTATACAGTTTTCAATCATTGGTTTCCTATGTATTTTATCCCACTATACATGTTCTAGTCTTATTATCTACCAGAAAAATAAACGGAGAGTAATATGGACCTATATTCTGAGTATATGAAATATAAAAAAAGTATTAATATCATTACTTATCTTTTACTACCTTCATAGATTATCTATAAAAGTAGACATTGTGAGTTAGGGTTAGACCATTATGTAGTTTCTTTATTCATGGACAAATTCAAAAGCCATAGTAAAATATCTCTTATCATCATTATTTCAAATTTATTATTTTCATCCCCTTGATTATTTCTCAAATATCCACCAAGGCATAGTCCAAATGACTATGATGTGGTTAACTCATATTCATCTTAAATGTGTCGTCTATTGTGAGTGGTTTATCCTTGAGAAAGTTGTATAAAATTCATTGAATTCCCCAAGATATACTCCATGACCATTTTACTCTAACTATATCATCGTAAAGAAACATTGAAAATTTTATTATCTCTATGTTGTGAGTACAACCACAATGTTCAGATTCTAAATCATTTAGACCATGGGTATTCAAATAACACTAACAATTTAATGGTGACTCGTCATTAAATAATTCATCTTTTCATAGTTATTTAAGAGTATTTGGAATGTAAATAGAACTTGATATCATGATCAAAACTCATTAATAAATATTATTATAGAACTATTCATATAAATATCTCAATGTGAGATTCATATAAACCCCCACAACATTAGATATAATTATTTTTTTAATAGTTCAATAAACCTCAGTGTAAATATAATTATAATATTAACCATGTATCAATTGAGATGTTCTTAGCTCCACATTTATAAATTTCAATCATGATTTCTCATCAATATCCAAGATCCCATTTATCATCATACACATACAATACATGTGATCCTAAATTCATTTTAAAATCTTATGATTTTTTCTTACGCTTCAAATAATTTTTTTGGAAATAGTATAATGGAAATAAAAATATTACATGGGACTGGATTAGTCTTGGTTAGAGGTTATCGCACGGTATGTCAAGAAGATCACTGATGTTATTTTTTTTAATTTATTTTTGTTCATTTTTTATTATGTTATAATTTACCTATGATAAATTTTAATTCTATGATGTATTATAACCCCACTTATACTGCTAATATCAACCATGATACACATAAAAAATGTCACAAATCTCGAACGGTCTCCCATTATAGTGGATCACCTTTTCATCCCACATAGTTCTTCACTCATATAAATCACCCTACACTTCTCCTACTAGAGCCAACCAATACACGATATATGTTCTTCATTAACTTCTCTTATCCAGATTAAATTAATAATGGTTTCTACCCCATGGAGGAAGAGTTAGACATTATGTCTGGTCAATGGATATGAAATTTTTTATTAATGTATTTGTTGAAATCATCATCCAACTAGACACTTCTTATTAAAAAGTGACTCCTGAAAAATTTCCATCCCTTTTCCAAATACCAGTGTCCCTTTTCAAAATATCCAACTAATAACATCTATAATGATTCATTCCGACACATATCATCATGAACAAGTTTCACCATATTAATTCATTTTCCTAGTTTTTCATCTTATATAAGATATTGTAACTTGTCAAAAACATTTCATCTTATAACTCCATAATTAATAATTTGTTCATCATCTATATTATCAATCATAGTAATAAATTCCAATTCACCCTTGTGAGTCTTACATGGATGAATCCATAACCATCCACCAAGAATAACAACATTATTTAATTATTTCTTTATCAATAATGAAATCAAAATATAAATCCTTCCTACAAAATATATATTGTCAGAATATCCAATCATATTGTGTTTGGCTATAAATAATATTATTTATTCATTATGAATCCCATGGTATTGTAAATATTTATAAATGTGAATGTACATTTATTTTGGATTCTATTTTATGATATTTAAATATATCTAAATTTTTTTTATTATTATAAATTATTTTCATAAGGAATAGTCTCTCCAATATCACCTGATAGACCCTCACTACTAGCCACCATCCTTTGGAATATGGGGAGAATCACTCAATGTCATGTCGTGCACACTTTTTATGGTACTGTAATGTGTTCTATTGTTGAGGTTGAATTAAAAAAACTCACAATATTTATAATTTTAATTATTTTAAATAATGTCTAAATTTTTAATCATTATTTCAAAATTTTGTAATAGGGGTCATATTAGATTTCTCATTAAACAATAATTACTGTTCCAAATAATTTAAAAACAATTAATAAAGGGTGATATGGAATGGAATGAATTTTTAATGATAAAATATATATAAACTCACTATAGAAGACATTTTTTGGTTTATGATTCAATACTGTAATTCCCACCATCATTCCCTTACCTAACTCACGAATCATGCATGTGACAGTTTCATTGCACTTTATCTAACTCATGTTTCCAAATAAATGACCCTCAATATACCAATAAAAGGATTCATACTTATCCCACAAAATATATATATTTATAATTTTTTCCTTTAATCCATATAAAAAGTTTCACTTTTAAAGATCCCTTCTACATCACATTTTTTCTTATCCCAGGAATTACGCTGAAATACTTCATTTTGAATAAAATCGCATCAAGGATGACTGATTTCATCTAAGTAAATAACAAGTTCTTATTTTATATTTTCAATTACCATATAATATCCAATTTTTTAAATTATAATTCAATAATTTAATGATTTTCTATTAAAATAATTTTTGTTATGTAATAAAAAAATATTACTATTATAAAAGTTTATACTATTAATCATTCATTAGTATGTAAATTTATAATTTTGGTTGGTTTTATAGCCAACATGAATGGTGTTATGCTATATTAAAAATCTAAAACATGAATGAGAATTAAGAAATTAATAAATTAAATAAATAACATAAAATGTTAATTGTTGTGAGGAATATGTATATATTTGTGTGATAAAAAATTCCATGTCATTATAATGTAACTCATTATTATCGATAAATTTCTCGCAACTTGTTAGTCATAAATTATGATCACACTAAACATACCCATACCATAAATAAAATAAACATGGTATGAAATAAATAATTTCAACACAATGATTAAAGTTCCTTGAATAATCTAGGAATTATTTAATTCTTATCAAAGAATTAGGATCGACATCTGTATTAGGAAAATTTTATCAAACAATAAAAATTAATAACATCTATCAATGAAAATAATCAATAAAAAACTAATATATATACATATATAAATGTAGAAAATGATTATAATTAAATAGTATAAAACTTTATAGATTTTAATATGTTTCTAAAATGTTATTACAATTTTTATTTCCCTTATACATGAGGATTACTTTCATGAGAGTTGGGTGTAAATGTAAGAATTATTTTTCTCTATTTTTATTTATTAAGAAATATTTCTAGTTATTAATATATTCTACTTTGACATGGTGTAATTACACAACATTTAATTATTATATAATAAATAATATTTGATTCTTATGAATTAAAATTCCATTCTATGGGTTATAAATTTTACGTTAACATATGATATGTCTAGAAGGGGGGTCATGTGGGGTGAAATTATTTAGAAATGTTCATTATGTTGTAAAATAATATGTAATGAATAATATTTCTAACAATACTATACCTAATAGTTTGTGGGGTGTGACTTAGTATGATTTGTAATAAAGTATAAATTTTAATAATATATTATGTATGAATTTTATGGTTGTTTTATCTCATCTAGGGTTGTGTGATGTTAACTTACTGGTGTAGGTGTCTTGTCACACCATAACTTATAGGGCATCTCATCGAGATTATGGTTGTGTAATATTATATTCTTAATTATAAATATGGTCTCACTAAAAATCATGTGATATGATGTGAATACTATATAGTGGGGGAATTAATCATTCTATATAAAAGATGTTTTTCAATATGATAATTTCAAGCATGGGTTTATTGATATTTTTTAGATTAGGATATTATTTTGTGACCAAAATATTAATTCTAAAATTTTAAAATGGAATGGGTGTTGTACCATGAAGTGTATAGTCACACCAAAGCCCCATTATAGGGAAATGTTTTTTATTTTATGAATTCATTTTACTTAATTTGTGAAATGTAACCCCATGATATATTTTAATGAAATAATTTGATATATTTTATCGCATGCAATAGTGAATTTAGACAACCATTTATTATTTTTAAAATATTATGTGTGTGTTATAACCTAGCTATTAAATTGGAAGGCATGAATAAAAATAAATTTATTAGGATATATATATATGAAGGACATACTTAGTAAAATTTTATTGATAAAATCTTATGGAAAAAGTACTCAACTTTTTTTGATGTTATTTTTTTCTTTAGAAATATGTTTTTTTCAAAAAAAAATTATCGAACAAATATTAATATTAAATTATCAAATATATATAAATTTAATAGTATGAAAATAAATTATTCTTTTAAATCATAATATCTACATTATCTTAGGGTAAGATTTTAAAATTCATCTATAATGATTGTTTTTCATGTAAATAGTGTAAATACTGATTTTTATCAAAAAAAATTATTTCCCTTTCAACCATTTTTAAAGATTAAATTCATTTTGAAATCATTTAAATGTAATATTATTTATATTATATTATTAATAACTTAATTATGTTTATTTTAATCAATTTCATGATTTAATTTGGAAGGAAAATATTTTTATTCTTAAAAGGGAATTTTTCTAAAAAGTTATATACCATTGTGTTTTACAAGTATTATTTTAAATTAGATTATATCAATTCAGTGTTTTAAATTTTTAAAATTTTATTTCATATTCTTATTCATGATGTTAATATTTATTTAATATATCCATTTTATTTTAGGTTAATATAAATAATAACCTTAGTAATTTTTATCTCCTCAGTAACATGATAATCAAGTAAATATAGGTTAAACTAAGTAATCATGCCGAAATTATTCAACCAATGTATTATGGGATTAATTAATAAATATAATTAACTCATAATATTTTATGTTTAATGTTTTAATGGATACATTTCAATCACAATGAACTTTATATTATGTATACATATGGAAGTGACAAATTGTCACTCTTTTAGTTTTAAATATCATTTTGGTGTTCATATGGGGAAAAATATTTATAAATGAATATTAATATTAATTATTTATATAATGAAAATATATTATTTTTGGTATTTTATTTATAATTTTTAGGATCAAAATAATTAACTTAAATACTTACACAATACTGAGGGAGTAATTTTCCAACTAATTGGAAAATAAAATAAAATAAATTAACAATAATAAAACTACTATAATTTTAAGAAATTCAGGACATAATGAATTATAAATCACCAAGAAATATTGGTGATATTTTATGATAATTTCTCCTAACTATAAGTGTTTTATCGATTTTATTAAATTCAAAGTAATGAATATTTTCAAAATTAACACTAATAATATTTTATGAAAATGATATTTTAAAAAGTTATATCAAAACAATAAAAATGGTAAATAAAGAAAAAATGGTATAATATTTCATATAATATATCATCATGTATACATTTATGAGTTAATATTTACCATATATGTATAATTATAACCATTTAAAAGTGAAAAAATATGTTGTCATAGTTACTGATAAAATAGTTTAGTAAAAGTTAAACAAGAAATATAATGTTTAAAATAGCACTTACATATGTCATAATTATATTGGTTTATGATATTTATACCATATCATGCCTTAGTATGTAATTAATTTACATTTATAACTATTAACCTCTTGATTTTTCTTATTATATTTTTATTTTTGATGAAATTCTAAGCTGCACCTCTCCTCAATTCAAAAAGGAATCTGCCTCCCTCACTTATATACATAGATTATAGACATCAATCGATACCTTAAACTTATAAAGTATCTTACCACATAACTTGAAACATTCTTTAGGTTCTGTTATTCCCAAAATTTAATACCGACGTACCTTTAGAGGGTATCAAATGGAGTCATTTTGAATAAGAGGTAATCACTCAATCAGGTCACTATCTTTTAATAGTCATATGTAACTCCAATTATGTAGCTTTTTTTGCAAAAATATATTAATTTAATTCTCTAAAATATACATAAATGTTATAATTAATCTTTAAAAACCATTATACACACTATTTTTAATCAAATGAAAGTGTAAGTATTGCTTCTTCTACATACGTATGGTTTACCGTCTCTACATAGAAAAACCATTCATTTTTCATCAAAAAATTACATGAATTTGTATTGGGATGGGTTTAATGTTTACATACGATAGTAATAAAATTATTATGCTTCTTTATTTATAATTTATTTTCTTCATTCTTATCATTCAATATTTTTATAAATGAAACATCGCTTATGAGGATGTATATATTACCATCTCCATGAGGTAATGTAATTTTTTTTAATTTATATTTATCATGGTTCTTACTAAGGATAAATTTTATTAAAATATATTATATATATGATATAATAAAAATTATAAAATGGTTAATTATTAATTATCTTTCTTTCATTCCATTTCATAAAAAATGGAAACAGGGTTCATGCATATGTATGACATATCGTCTCTATGAATGATGTAATTATTTTTTCTCTCTCCAATTTCAATAAATGATTATAAATATGAAGATAATAAATATATATTATTATTACAACATTATTAACATTATCTAAATAATGATACCATTATCAATGTATAAGGATTAGAATTATTGTACCAAAAATTTCTTGGAAATGGAAGCAATTATCACCCATAAGAGTGATTTTATCAAAAATAGTATTAATAAATATGTGATAAGATGAAATATATAAATAATACATGGTATTATATATATATATATATTTATATATTTAATTTATAATAAATCAATATTTATTATATATTAGATTTTAAAATAAATAAATAAATATGATACATGAGGTAATGGATTTCTATATTACTTTTATTTAAGCAGGAAACAAGACTTATACAATGACTTTTTCTTTTACGTAGTGTATGTAATATAGATGGATTTATTTTATGATTATTATTATGAAAATTATATGATATAAATTTCCATTGAAATTTATTTCATTCATGGGGATTATGATTCAGAATTTACTGAAGTGGTAAGGTTTTATTTCACAATCTCATCATTATTTGGGAATGATTATTACTAAGATGGGAAATATTTATCATACATGTCCATGTTTTATAAAAATACATTCAAAAATTATTTTACTATTATATTATAAGTATTTTAAATATGTTTTATTTATTTTTTTAATTTTTTAAAAAATCATTTCATGATAATCAATATATATTTTCTATAATGAGGTTCTTTGTATGATTTCTGAAAAAAAAATACAAAACATATGTTTAACTCATATGGCATGAGAAGATTTTCCCACCATCATGAATCCTTAATGATCGAATGAATACTTTATAATATTAAAATTTTGTTTTCAAATAATTTTTTTCCATTATTATTTTGTGGATTTAAAAAAATGAATTCAAAATTGAAATTATATTTTAAGAAAGAATTATATAAAGTGATCTTTCAAAATATTTTTCAATCTAAGATAACATTATTTGATGTTACTTGTGAATTACTAGGGATATTATCCAAGGATGAAATACTTTTTCATTCTTTGAATTTTTATGTTTTTAATGGCATGGTGTTTAGGAATCTCATTTTTTTCCAATAAGTTATGTTATGTTGAAATATTTATGAATCCCATACCTTTTTATGGGTTTTGATATGATTAATGTTTTATAATACTATGGTGTATATATATATATATATATTTAATTATGTAATGGGTGGCACCTATATCTCAATCAAAAAAATTGGTTGAATTATCATATCCCATTAGATATTAAAGGAAACAATTTGATGTACTTGATCTAGTATGGGAAAAAAGTTGATGGCTAGATCTATGATGGGAAAAAGTCAAAGTGAATGATCTACCATAGGAAATAAGTATTGATGCCAAATTTGATGGTAATTATAGATAAGCATGAACTATGAAATGGAATTTAAATATATTATGACTCCACACTCATTTAAAACATGATCTTCTGGTTCATGATTATGTTACGTTGACTTCTCATTTTTATGATTTATATCCATTAAAATATTAATTTTTAATTATATAACTCATGGTTATGATTTTTTCATATTATTTATGAATTCGTATGTTACTATCAATATCACATTCCCTTATTCTTTTTTTATTCTTTCATATAATCATGAACTGATATCTCTGATGTTTATCCTTATAGAGCATCTAAGGTCATCATTTTGTTATATTTCCTTTCAACAGTATATAATCAATGGTTTTAAGTATGATATGTTCTAAAAGGGTTCTATAAATGACCAAATGTTTGGAATTGATATATATTTTTATAAAATAGTCATTTAATTTTCCACGATATGTAACAGTATTCCCTATTTCACTAAAACTATAAACATAAATGGACATTCGGTTTTTAAGTGATGTAATATTTACTTTTGAAATTGTATTATTTTGATGGAAATTATTGGGTCACAATTATCAGTATCAAATTTATAAATGTAAAGTTTATGTTTTTCCCTTAATATGGAAAATCCGAATAGGTTGATACAATTTTTATTAGAGAAAGGTTTAGAAAATATTCAAGATTGTGATTTTTAATGAGAATTTATCTTAATAGTTGTTGATATCATCTTGTGTGTATATGGTTGAGAATGACCATAATTTGAGAGTCTTAGACAACCCTTTTAATGTTTCATGTGATGTAATATTAATGAGGTAAATGATATTTTGGGAAAGGTATATGTAACTGATATGTTTAACATGAAGTATTATTTGAGGAATATTTCATTTACAGTTTTGGACATATGTATTAATTTTATTTTTAAACTATAGGGTTCATATGATCATTGATCTTGAAGTATGTATGGGTTATAAGGTTTTTAGAATTCAAAATGAAATGTATGAGATGCCCATTAGGTTAAAATTTTTATTTAATATTATATATAATAAGCTTATTTTGTGTATTTTTATTATATTTCGTGGAATGTAAAAAAAGAATTACATTAATCTTTTTTTTAAATAGACAACCCAATGGATGGATTTCAACTATCTGAATTGGAAAGGCCATGAGTCTTAAAACTACAATCAATGGGAGATAAGGGTGCATCACCTTCCACTAACCTACAATATTTCCTGGTTAATAATGACATTATTTATCATTTTTAAAACTATCTAAAATATAATAGTTACTTTTATTTTGGGAACTCATGTTTTATTGTATAACTATCCATGGGATTGTAAGTTGATTTGGTGTAAAGTGATTACTATTATTTTGGAACATGTTAACTTTTTTGGGAGGCCTATATGATTAAGGTAAAAAATATTATTTATTTTTTTTTAGAAATAAATTTTGAATTTAATTTTAGAGGTATATATAATTTTGATGTTGATTTAAGGTGATTCTGGTTATTTATAAAAATTGTTAGTCTATCTCAGAGATTATATATTTATGGAATATAGATTTTGAGATATAAATTCCAAATTTATCTTGGAAGATTTGGTGTTTAAATCCATATGATTTTTTGTCTCAATATTATTATGGAATATTTTTATTCATTTAGGGGACTATTATTTATTAAATGATCTATGTTGAAAATTGGTTATTACTGTTTTATTTTGTAGATTAAGTTTTTTTTCTTCATATAAATGTATGTTCTTTTATAAATCATCTTATCATGTGTTAATAATTTATTTTGGTGTTAATTTTTATAGATATGATGAATAGATTTTCATTATATTGTATATTTTGAGATCTATTTTAAGTTGATCCTAGATCTTCATAAATGAATGAATCAATCATCAACTCGCATCATTTGGAGAAAAATATTATATGGTGTAAGAAATGGATAAAATGATGAATCTCAACTAGTAAAGTAGGTATATTTCCTTTTGTTTATAGACTATGTACTAATGTAATTCCTAACTCTATAAAAATGGTAATAAGAGAAAAATTATTTCTTATCACCTTCAATTTCAAAGAATTGATGGTGTCTTCCACATTTCAGATTAAAATTTTCTATTTTTGTATTATTCAAGATTATTTAATCTCTTTTAAACAATGGTATATTGATGTTACATAACATCCAAATAAATTTCTCCAATTTGGAAAACTAGTATTTGTAATTAAAAATGGACATCTTAATTTCATTTATATATTTTTATAGAAATTTTGATTATCCCTTTTTGTGATGTGGGTTTCCACAAAGGAATTTTCAAATTAAAAAAATGGATTACCAGGAACAAATTACAAGGGTAAAATTTATTAATGTGTGAGATAATGTATCAACACGTGAAATTTTTAAAAAATATTTTTATTGCACACACTGCACATAATAATATGTTTAGACAAACTACATACCAATATAAAAAATTGATTCTAACATCTTGACCCAAACCTCGGTATTTGATTTGGAATACGACATGAATTCATTTGTACCTCCTCATACTCAAGAGGTTATTGAATAGAAGAAAGGATCTCGATTGAAGCCTTGGGGAGACTATACCATCTGTTTCATGTTGTCGGATCAATGATAATAAATAAACCAAATAATAAAAAATTCATGTAAATGCAGAAATAGATTAATGACACACATATAAGAGCTCACAAAGTGCATATCTTTTCATGATTGTAAAGAAGTAGAAAAATACATAATAAAAGTAAATAAACAACAGTATGTAGGGTATTGTGGTATATTTCCTAGTCCATGCTATCTCTATGTTGCACCACTCAACCATCTATAATACAATCCTTTCCCTTTATCAGATTATTGGTCACAAAATCTACAAGCGCACCAAAATGCCCGAGTAGGGTGTAAATACAAGACTTAGTAGGACACATCCAATGAATCATTACCATAATTGAAACAGTATAAATAGTAGTTTATATCCTGAAATAATTAAATTCATAGTAAACTAGAATTTGATGAGTCATCATACGATGAAAAAACCACATAGAACCGCAAACCCACCTACTTCATCTCATTGTGAGTATGAAAGTAAATAATTTATATACAACCCATGAGGCAACAAGTATCACCCCACCACATCGGTGTTTGTTATAGGAACACCTCATGTTCCATTAAGTATATCCCTATCCTACTTAAACTATTTATGAAACAAACAACCCGAGTCCATATGAATAAATGACCATTATCTACGTCCATTGGATACAATGAATAGAATCATCCAACTTGCTACTATGAATTCACCTATGCTAGGGTAGCCATGTCTTCTTTAAAGGATATTATGATGGTTTTATGTTGGGTAGCTGGCCATAGAGCTGCATAAATCCTAACCATAGTTCTCCACCTAACGTTCTTGATACCAGTAACACAATTCCATTGGATATGAACACACAATAACTTGTGTCATAGAAATTAATGATAAGTCACACTGATATAAAATATAGGATAATCAAAAACAATTAAGTAAACCCATGGCTACTCACACACCCGCAAGTAATTCATCATAATCATAAATTATTCCAACATAAAAAATATATTATGATAAAATAATATATATATATATATATATATATGTGTGTGTGTGTGTGTGTGTGTGGTCCAAAATGGGATGGAACCACCTACCTCAAAAGTAAGAGAAACCACTTTTCTGTTATATTTTTCTGATGGGAGACACTTCAACGTCTCCTGTTGTCGGTGCATCAATTCTAGAGGTATGTCAATGGTCCCTAAAATAAAAAACATCAATTTTATTTAAAAAAGAAATAAAATATCACATGAAATGATACGTTTTAACTCAAAGATAATTTTCAAATTATTGTTTAAAAAAATACATGTTGTACTTATATCCCTCTCCATTATAATAATAATTTTCATCTTAAATCAGTGCATGTGTTTGAAATTAACTTCCATTAATTGTTGTTCATAATATCAAAATTATTTTTTAAATTTATAATAATTATACTTTCAAAATAAATATAATTACCATATGATACTCTCAATAATATCTAAACGTGATTATTACCTTAAAATTGATATTGAAAAAAAAATAGTATGATCTCCCATGATCTCATGTAATCATTATTTGATAATTTTTTATAACTATATATTGATAATTTTCTAACAATTCATCATTTGGTAAATTTAGAAAAACAATCTCATGAATGTTTTCAAAAAAATATCCTTTGATAAATTCAGACTATTATCCATTGATAATTTATATATAATAATCTCATGACAATCAAAAATAATTATCATTTTATAATTATAAATAATAATCCATTCTACAATTGGATGAAATCATTGTTTAATAATTATTCTTAGTTAATATTACAAATTTCACATAATTATCCATTGATTTATAATTCTGTGTGATTGCCATTTATATTAACAAAATTATCTTTCGAAAAAATTTATAGATTGTCTCCTTGGAATAAAATATCACCATAATTATCACTGAAAATTTAAATAACTATTCCTGATAATTTCATTGAAAACATATTTGGATTATCATAGAAAATTATCTCAGATAATTATCTTAGATGACTATTTAAATATCTCCTAATAATTTGTGTAATCATCCTTTAATGATTTCATATAGTTGTTTTTTAATATAAATTATCCTTTGATTATCATCTAAATTATCCCAAGATAATTCTGGATTCATAATCTTATAATTCATCCATTTTTTCGAATTTGACAAAAAGAAATAATTTATAACAATGAATTTATAATAATAATAATATAAAAAATTTAATGAAACTATACCCTCATATTATCAACATATAAGGAAAAACTCCCCAAAAACATCGATCAATCCGGAAGATGAACAAAATTATGTTCAATAGGGGTGTGTAGGGGAGGATCTGGGGTCATTTGAACCATCATGAAACAACCTACCTCATGTCTAGGATTTATCAGAAATTTAAATCCCCAATTAGCATATTAATATCATCAAAATCTAAAACCCACAGTTAATCCACCATTTCAACCAAATCTTGATGGTGGAGTATTTTAATTCACTATATTAATGCATTTGTGATTGATTCGGTCAAAATTGGGTGAAATCAAAGGTTTTTAGACCCCCCTCTGTTAAAAATGGAGTTTCCATGTAAAAGTGGGGATGATGAATAGTACCCTTATATTATTTAATTATTTTATATTTTGTAAATTTATTTAAATAAATAAATTAAAATTTTAATATGATTTTCTAATAAATTAATTTAGTTTAGAGGTATGAACAAAAACCCAATTCACATAAATTATATGTTATTCCTTGAGAAAACCCCATGTTTTGGAGCCAATGGTGGTATCATATTTTTCATAATATGCACCATTTTGGATTAATTAAATTGATTTAAATAAATTATGTGTTCTTAATATAATATTTTTATTCAGTCTACACTATGGCTTTAAGGGCTTTGAAATCTTGAACCAACTTATTATATGACTCTAAAAATTTTACAATGAATATTTTGAAGTGTTAACGAGTATTTTTCATATTTAAATATCATTTAACATGTTTTGTGTCATTTTTCACTAATAAATTTTGTTTTCCTCTTAAAGAATTTTTAATTTAACAAAACAATTATTTTATTATCATTACAAAAATTAAAATATTACAATTATACCAATCTATCTACATATCATACTCTTAGAGAATATCTAGTGGTCATTCAAAAGAATCATACCACTAATCTTGATTATCAGACTCACATTTGAACATCTCTTCCTAGATCGTTCCATGGTGCCACTGAAACTTAACTAGTACTATCGTATTCTCTAAGATTACTTTCTGATTATGATCTGTAATCCAAATAGAATACTCATCATTTGGTGTAATAGTTTTGAGATAATATTCCTTGAAATCTATAATATTCATAGGATCGGGAATGTACATATAAAACTAAAAAACATATAACACCTCAGGCATACCTATATAATGAGAAGTGAGGTCCATATGATACACTAATACCCATATCAACTGAGTGAGTCCCTCATCAGCCTGATAATAAATAAAGAACTAACTATTAATCATTCAAATACTAGGGTTTCATGTCATCATTCAATGACTTATTAGTGGAATGTATGTTAGTAAAACATAACACTTCTTATAGGTCACATTTAGAAATTGTTCAAATATATTAGAAAAATTCAGTATAAAAACAAGGAAGAATATCAATGACATGATTTATTCTATACCACATCTAGTAACAAGTTCTTATACACATATGATCGTTTTATATCCATTACATTAGCATAACCCACCTCAACTTCATGGTCATATCCACAACTTTCCCAAGTCATATTCATCAAGGGAGTATGTATCCTATGATGGGTTTTATACTCTCAACATATCCTAACATCCTAGAACTATGCTAGGAATCCTTTGAAAAAATCATTGAAGATGTCTGGAATTCCGATACTGGTGGCAGTCCACTGTTGGATTCTTATATGTGTTGTTATAATGCCTATGATTCCCACAATTATTGCACCTTCAAACAAAATTTATATTCTGACATGATTATCCATCACGCTACTGCTCCTTTTTTTCCTTTTTCATCCAACAATCTGAAGATATTACCATTGTAGAAAAGCAAAAGATGAGTCATTAGGCCAATGTGAGTCAGAATTAATCTTGATGTCTAAACATCCTCTACTAACTTCTCAAAGGATAGTACCTTGTAAAGAACCTGAGAGTATTTCATCAGATCAATGCCCATATCAATGCATTTAATATCCATCTTTAAACCAATATCTAACATTAGAATATTTTAGGTATCACCCAAAGATACCTAAGTATAAAATATAAAAAAACATTATAAAATTTACAATGTATGAAGAGATAGTCGTAGAATCTTATTGAATCTTCATGAACTCCTTGGCATGGTACTACCTCATCAGGTCATAGAAGTATTGTTCCATAAACAAATCATTGAAGGTCATCTATGAAAGATATTTTCATCTACTAATATGATTCATGTAAATACACCATCTCCTAGCAGGTCCTTAGAACATAAAGGTTTCTATAATCACTCACCCCTCCTTAGGGGGTATATTCTAGATTAAAATGTTGTTGATATAGTCTATCCAATCCTCTACATCTCGTGGACCCCAAATTCCCTAGAATATAAAAGGATTATGATGTAGGAAATCCAAATCATGGTCATTCATAATAATCTAAATAGTACCACCACAGATAAGAACCAACGTAAAAATTCCTTTTTGTGTAGGCTTTGTGTCCTAGATTACCTGTGTCGGTATAGGATCATGCTGGGGTATATCACCATTTATCACATGTAGGGGCATGAGAGTTTCATGTGTTTCTAAATATGGTGGTTACATCAAATTCCCTTGAGGAAACATCTCTACAATTGATGTTAAATTGTGAATATAAATAGACCCCAAGTTGTCTATGGGATCACATATGGTATTTTCCAAGGATTTGTCCATTATCCCAAGGTATAACCCTACCACCAATAACCCTTGTCTTCATCCATGCATGTTAGTCATATTCATAATATATATACTAACAAAACAACATTCTTTGATCAACTAATTAATTCAAATAATGATAAATCATACCACATGAAAACACCGATATATCACACAAGAGAAATTATCCTGAAATGATAGCACATGTCAAGGCATTTAATTATTGAATGACTATAAAGAGCTACAATATATATATATATGGTATGAAAACCTACATACATATTCATGACACATGAATATACAGAAAATCTAATAAATCACATATCAACATAATGTGCATCGCCCAAGGTCAGTTTAATCAATAGTAACAAGAAAATATATGTTTCCCATATTATAAAAACATTGAGGACCACTATACAGTGATGGCCAGTCACTAACACTATTCTTCTACCCAATTCTCAACCATCCTACCTCTTTTCTATCATATCTCAGAAAAACAATAGATAAGAATCAATTTACTGAGCCATGATCCTTAGATACCATTTTGTAACATCCTAACTCAAACCACCAGATCTAAGATTGAATGTTACATGACCTCATGTGTGCCACCCCATATGCCAGAGGTTATTTACTAGAATCGAGGGTATCAATTGAATCCTTAGGGATATTATACCCTCTTTATCATGTCATAGGATCTATAATAATGAATAAACCAAATAATAAAAAATCAAAGTAAATGTGGAAGGAGAATAATAAAATACATATCAGGGCTCCCAAAGTGGAAAGCATGTCCAAAGTACAAAACTATAGAAAAATAAATGATAAAAGTAAATAAAAACCATTAAATATTTACTTTGGTGTCTTTCTTATTTTTCTATAGCCTCAAGTTCCACCACTCAACCATCTGCCATAGGTCCCCTTCCCTTCACCCGATCTCAGATCACAAAAACAACAAGCACACTAAAATTCCCAAGAAGGGTGTGCGTACAAGACTCATAATGACGCCACCAATGATTCCTTACTATAAGTGAAAAAATATATAATAGTGAATATCATGAAATAATTAAATTCTCATTATAAATAAATGTTTCAAGTCATCTTGCGCTAACCAATCTGCCATGAACACCAACCACACCTGCTTTGTCTCATTACCGGTACGAACGTCAAGAAATTACGTACCTCCACTGAGGCAACAATGATGTCCCCATACTACTTGTGGTTGTTTTCAATAACACAACATGTTCCATAAAGTAGATCATCGACCTTCATAAACTTTTAAAAAACTCATGTACCATGTCGGTAGTAATAACTGATTGGTGTCTATTAGATATGTATCCCCAGCCTGTATAACCTATTAAAACATCCATATCACAGGTCCGTAGGAAGTAATGAATGGTTTCTTGCAGTTATGCATCCTCTTACCACATAACCTTTTAAAATAGAAAAATCATGTGTCTTTATGATGTAATAACTAGTACCATTCAGCTAGTTACTATGCATTCCCCTATGACGGGGTAGCCAACTCCGCCTTTAAGGTTATTATGACTACGTTAGTTTGGGTAACTGGCCACTAAGCCTCATAACTCCCAACATAAGTGCTCCACATGATTGTGTTGATACATGAAACAAAAATATATATTCTATTAACAAAAAAAACCTGTTTCGTTGAAAGTAACGATAAGTCAAACCAAGATCAAAGTTTTGATAATCACACACAAAAAAGTATGCCAATGGCTACTCATGCACCCACATGCAATTCATCTCAAGCAAGGGTCAGTCCAATATAAACTCACATTATGATAAAATCATATATATATATATACATGTGTGTGTGTGTGTCCCAAAAATGGGATGGAACCTCCTACCTCAAAATCTATAAAATCGACATTTAGATTTTATTATTACCAAAGGTGACACGTTAATGTCTCAGGATGTCGGCACGTCGATGTTCGAGGTAAGTCAAGGGTCCTTAAAACTAAAACAAGCTATTTTATTTCAAAAATAAATAAAATATACCCTGCACTGATATATTTTCTTTCATGGATAATTTTCAAATTATCAATTAAAAAATATATGTGGTAATAATTTCTCTCTCCAAGAAAATTTTTATTTTCTTAACAAATCAACACATGTGTTTGTAATTATCCTTCATTATTTTACCTTTATAATCTCAAAATTATAATTTCATATTTATAATAATTATCCTTTGATAATAAATATAATTATACAATGATAATCTATATAATCTAGCCACTTAATAATTACCATAAAATTTCCCTTAAAAAATAATTGTATTATCTCTGATGATCTCATGCAGTCATTCTTTGATAATTCATAATAATTATGCATCAATATTTTTTTAAGAATTAATTATTTGATAAATAAAAAATATATTTTCTAATTATATTCTAAAAATAATCCATCAAAAATTTCACACAATTATCCATTGATAATTTATACACTAATTATATCTTGATAATTAAAATAATTATCGCTCGATAATTCAAAACAATTAACCATTAAATAATCTAATGAAATCATGGTTTAATAATTATTCATAGTTATTATTTGAAAATTGCACAGAATTATCAATTTAATGATAATTATTTTACATTATCATTTCTTGTTAAAAAATTTATCATTTATTAATTTTATAGATTATATCCTTGGAATAAATTATCAGTGTCATTATTGATGATAATTTAAATAACTATTCCTGATAAATATTCAGATAACATATTCATATTATCTTAAATAATTATCTCTGATAATTATCTTAGATGATTATTTACTCATCTCTATATAATATGTTTAGTCATCCTTTAATGAGTTCTTACAATTTTTATAGAAATTATCCTTTGATAATCATCTATATTATCCCTTAATAATTAATATTTCATCATCCAAAACATTCACCGTTTTTTTTTTGAATTTTAGAAAACTAAACAATGTGGATGTAAGAATAAATAAAAAATATATAATATAAAATTGTACCTTCATATTCTAAACACATAGGGGGGAAACTTTCCACTATTGTCGATCAATCTGGTAAAGAAGATAAAATATGTTCAGTAGGGATGCGAAAAAGAGGATTAGGGGTCATTGAAACCTAGATGAAACAACCTTCCTATAACAACCCATACTTTACATACATTTTTAATACTTCAAAATTGAAGCATACTTATTACAACATATAACAAAATCACTAAAGGACTGTATAGGTATAGTGTCTTTAGAAACTGGGAAACATAAACAACTGGTTCATAAAGCGTTTACACTGTCTCCCATTTATTTCATCATACCTATAGTCCCTTTTGGCATATCTTACTTAATAACCTTATTCCTGGCCTGGGGAAAGAAAACATACAAAAGGGTGAGCTCAAATTCTTAGTAAGGGTAAACAAAAGAAATATCAATCACATCATATACATAAGCACATAACTTTTGGAAATCTTATCCTGCAAAAGAGATCATAATTTCATAACATGGGATAAATCATGGCAGTGAAATGTAATCAAAATAATCATAGCTTAAAACATTAAACTTTGTGGCATACACACATAATCATAGAGAATCATATCTTATTAGTCAAGACTCATTGCCAAGACTATCTTAGTGGACAAAGTCCATTTCTGAACCGAGTCACCCTCGTTTCAGTCCTGTTTCACTGAACCGGTATAACCTACCGTTCCATCCATGTCTATCTCATGAGATATAAAATCTTTACCCAATGAATTAGAGGGAGATATAGGTACCACCCATCTCATAATGATACCATTCTTATGTGTGCCACAAAATCATAAAACATACATCATATCATAACCCATGTAATAAAAATGGGAATCTTAAACATCATGACATCATAAAACAATTCATATAAGATAAAGGAATTCATAAAAATAATTCCATCACAACATAGTAAAGTCAATGTAATAATAGAGATAGAAACAGAACCCTTTATTATCTTAGATGGAAAATAATTTTGATAAAACACTTGAACTCCATTCCTGAGGAAAATATCATTTCTTCTTCAAAAACACTTTTCCTTTCATAACATGTCATAAAATTCTAAACTAAAAGAAGTTGATTAAAAATAAACTTGAATACTTGTAAAGGAACCTTCTTGGAAATAATGTTTTAAAAATCCATTCATGCCGTATAAGTTAAAAAAAACATTCCTCTTGTACTTTTGTCGGAAAAGTAAAAAAAAAGTACCTCGTACGAAAAACGAGAAAAGATTACTTTCATATCTTTTACTAAAAACTCACAGAAGGGTAAAATAGGATTTAAACAATTGTAAGTGAATGGAAATAATATTACATATTTAGGAAACATGGATGTGGATGATAAAATACACCCCAGTAAATACCAAAGTAAAAACAATCTCGGATAAAAATGAGATTGTGATATTTTCCTTACCTTAGGTCCGTTTTGCTTCGTAAGTGTCTGAACCTCCTATATAATGATTTAAATAATGTTATTGACTTATTAAAGAATCATAATTATTTTTATGATATCATATATGGTCATATTTTTAGCTTCTTAGTAGTAATATTTCATTGCTACTTGTTATTCGGGTGTTTATAACTTTTTGTTCTTATGCGTTTTTTGTCGAATAAATTCTTATTCTTATCTTTAGGTTATAGATACCTCATTTCCAGAATGTTATTAGTGTAATATATATCATATTCATTCATTCAATTCATTTATATAATCATTATGAAATTAAGATCATGTAGAACGAGTCGCATCACATGGTGGAGACAGTATTTCGTACGTACGCACGAGTGATGATATCGTTCCTATGATCGTGGAATTGTATTGGAGTGTATGTAAACTATTTCAGAATCAGTATCACTTTATAATAGTCATATATAGTCATTATTTACACCATTATACCCATCCAAGTAAGGTGGTGGTGGAAAATAGATTACACCACGGCGTGGAGACGGTATTCCGTACGTACGCACGCGCGGTGATTCCTTTTTCCGTAGGATGGATAGATGGTGAAATAGGGTTATTTCATACTTATAATAACATATCAGTATATGAGTGATACTGATGTTATTACTTCATAATGAAACAACTAAAGAAGAAGAAGTGGAAGAAGAAATAAAGATGAAATAATCGGTAACGGACATTACCTCTTCTTTGAAGTGCTTCTTTGAGACCTTATTTTAGGGCACTAAAATTGGTCTTTGAAGAAGACCAGGACCTCTAGGATGTCTGTAGGGAAGTGGAGAGGAGTAATTGGCATGGGTTTTCCGAGATTGAAGGCTCAAAGTGGTGTGAGGATGAGGGGGATGAGGCGCCCTTTTATAAGGGAGGAGAGGGGCACCTTTGGGAAAACTAAAAATATTATTTTATTATAAAGTCAAGTTCGGTTTTAAATAGATCTAAATTGATATATTTAGAAGCTAAGGTGGGGATGGGTCGAAAGCCTCTCATCCAATAGAATTTAGACAAGTTTAGATTCCTATTTTAACCTTATCATTTAGATTTAACATTAAGTTAAATAAGTTTACTTTTACCATGTCTTCTTGTGTTCTTATACTATAAGGTTAATAAACTTACTATAAGCAGCCAAACGAACCCCAAGTTGTTTATTATTAATGTATATAACCTTATCTAAGTCATTTGGCCGAACCTTATATTTTTAGGAATAAAATAACAATTAATAATATAATATTTGTTTTAAAAACTATTTTATGTCAATTTTGACACTATTTAGTAATTGTTTTTTGTGAAAATCATAACAGAATGATAAGTTCGAAAAAAGTTAATTAAATCAATACTAACATGTCATATTAACCTATAAAATTAGTGTAATTCATAAAAAATCTCAAATTATATTTATTTGGGTATTTATAACATCAATTATGTCAATATTTCATTAATAAGATAATTACTGCATCATCGTTGTGTCATAAATAAATTAAATTATTTAATGTCTAAAAATTACAAATAAAATACCATTATGTAGGAAATATTTTTAGATTTATAATGAATATTTATAGTCGAATTTATCTTATGTATAACCTCATATTAAAAATTATTTACTTATTAAACTTTGATTTTAACTATTTTAACCCTTCTTTAAATAAATTAATAATAAATGTCCTAATCTAATCCAAGTGGGCCTAAATGGTCATATTTTATTCTTAAGGTTGTTTTTGGTCGAATTAAACTTGTCCAATATAATTAGGACATGTGTTAGGGTAATAATAATATCATTTTTACCCTTAATTTCCCTATTTACTTTTAACCATGGTAAAAAAAAGTAAAAAGTTACTATTCACCAAAAAAATTATTTTCATCTCATTGAACCACATTTTAGTCCTTGATATTAACCGTGTCTCTCGGATTTTCGAAATTCCACTCACAGAAGCGGTAAAATTATGTTTTTTGAATAATTCAGTTTTTTTAACTACCACTTAGTGGTTTCACTATTCATCAAAAAATTGAAAGTTTTCAGAAAAATACCAAAATTTCACCCTAGGATAATTTCGATATTCCGAATCCAAAAATGAAGTCCATTTTGAAAAATAAAATTTATAAAATTTAAAAAAGTGGTTATTACTATTCATAACGGCTAGTTTTAATAATATTTTAATAGCATATCGTTGTTTAGTGAAACTCGGTATTGCGTACGACGCAAGCTATCGAGGGAGGCTGCGATTTCGTGTAAAGAAAGACAAGAAAGTTTTGTGTAGAAAAAGATTCCTTTGATGATTTATATAACATAAAAGTCTCGGGTGTTACATTCTACCCCCCTTAAAATTAATTTCGCCCTCGAAATTCGTCACTTTGTAACAAACAGATGAGGATACCTATCCCTCATCATATCCTCAAGCTCCCATGTAGCTTCTTCTAATTGGTGGTTCCTCCATAAAACTTTCACCAATCGAGTGGTCTTGTTTCGTAGGACTTTTTCGCTACGATCCAGAATCTCTATCGGTTGTTCTTCATAAGAAAGATCTTGCTCCAGCGGTACAACTTCTGAGCTGAGTACATGTGAAGGATCAGGTATGTACTTTCTTAGGAGAGATACATGGAACACATCGTGAACTTGAGAGAGATTCGGTGGAAGCGCCAATCGGTAAGATACCTTCCCAACACGATCCAGTATTTCGAAAGGACCGATATATCTAGGGCTCAACTTCCCCTTCTTTCCCAATCTCATGACCCTCTTCTAGGGAGATATTCGTAAGAACACTTTATCACCCACTTCAAACTCTAGGTCTTTTCTTCGGTTGTCGGCATAACTTTTCTGTCGACTCTGAGCTGCTCTTATGTGTTGTTGAATAGATCTGACCTTTTCTGCCATTTCATCAATGAGATCAGGTCCTAATAGCTTTATTTCCCCAACTTCATCCCAGCAAGTTGGAGTCCTACATTTCTTTCCATAGAGAGCTTCATAAGGAGCCATCTGAATACTGGAGTGAAAGCTATTATTATAAGAAAATTCCACCAAAGGTAGGTGTTGATCCCAACCACCTTTGAAATCCATAGAGCAAGCTCTCAACATATCTTCTAGAGTTTGAATTGTTCTCTCAGACTGACCGTCTGTCAGAGGATGATAAGCAGGGCTGAAACTCAACTCTGTATCCAGAGTATGCTGAAGACATCGCCAGAACTTTGAGGTAAATCTCGGATCCCGATCAGATATAATAGAAAGTGGTACTCCATGCAATCTTACCACTTCCTTTACATATATCCTGGCAAGCTGATCCAGAGAGAAATCCTCTCTAATAACAATGAAATGTGCAGACTTGGTAAGACGATCAACTATGACCCAGATAGCATTATTGCCTTTGGATGTTTTAGGAAGTCCTATGACAAAGTCCATAGTGATGTTTTCTCATTTCCATTTGGGTATGGGTAATGGTTGTAACATCCCCTTAGACTTCTGTCTCTCGGCTTTAACTTGCTGACAAACCAAGCATCGAGAGACATATTCAGCAACATCTCTTTTCATACCATCCCACCAGAAGTACTCTTTCAGGTCCCTATACATATTCGTGCTTCCAGGATGAATAGAGAATGAAGAACTATGAGCCTCATCCAACAGCTCCTTCTTTAATTCCAGTATGGGAGGAACACAAACCCGATTCGTGAACTTTATTATCCCATCACAATCAAGGTTGAATTCAGGAACATTTCTAACCTTCTTTTGTAACTCGACATCTGCTTTTTTTGCCTCTTTAATCTTCACATGTATAGATGGTTGAACATTCATTTGAGAAAGATAAGATTTTTCCCCTTCCATTATAATTCCAAGATCCATCCTTTGTAAATCCATAAATATTGGATCTTTTGTGATCCTCATCATGGATAAACTGGCATGTTCTTGTCGACTTAATGCATCTGCCACCTTGTTTGCTTTCCCAGGGTGGTAATGGATTGAGCAGTCATAATCCTTAATCATATCCAACCATCTTCTTTGACACATATTCAGCTCCTTTTGTGTGAAAATATACTTTAAACTTTTATGATCAGTATAAATATCACACCTTTCACCATAAAGATAATGCCTTCAAATCTTTAATGCAAAGATTACCGCAGCTAACTCCAAATCATGTGTTGGGTAATTTTGCTTATGGATTTTCAACTGTTGTGAGGCATAAGCTATCACCATATCATTTTTTATAAGAACACACCCCAATCCCTTCTTGGATGCATCACTATAGATCACAAACCTTTCTCCACTACAAGGCAGTGTGAGCACGGGTGCACTGGATAACCTTCTTTTCAACTCCTTGAAATTCTCTTCACATTCTTCTGTCCAAACAAACTTAACTCCTTTCTGAGTCAACTTGGTGAGTGGATTAGAAAATCGTGAAAAATATTTCAGAAAACGTCGATAATATCCATCAAAACCAAGAAAACTTCGGATCTCAGTTATTGTTGTTGGTCTCGACCATCTTTCGATAACCTCTGTTTTTGCTGGATCCACAGATATCCCCTCTTTTGAGATTATGTTACCCAAAAATGCAACTTTTTGAAGCCAAAATTCACACTTGGTAAATTTGTCATAAAGATTCTCCTTTCTTAGGGTCTTCAATATAATTCTCAAGTGATCTTCATGTTCTTCCTTGCTCTTTGAATAGACAAGAATATCGTCTATAAAGACTACCACAAACTGATCAAGATAGTCTTTAAAGACTCTATTCATTAGATCCATGAAGATAGCATGGGCATTAGTAAGACCAAATGGCATCACTATAAATTCATAGTGTCCATACTTTGTACGGAAAGCCGTCTTTGGTATATCCTCCCTTTTGACCCTTAATTGATGATACCCAGAATGAAGATCAATCTTGGAAAAGTATTGAGCTCCATGTAGTTGGTCAAATAAGTCATCAATGCATGGGAGAGGATATTTGTTCTTGATAGTGATCTTGTTAAGTTCTCGATAATCAATGCAGAGCCTCATTGATCCATCTTTCTTCTTAACAAATAGAACAGGTGCTCCCCAAGGTGACGCACTAGGGCGTATGAATCCCTTATGAAGATTCTCTTGGAGTTGCTTCTTCAATTCCTGCAACTCAATTGGGGCCATTCTATAAGGTGTCTTTGAAATAGGCAAAGCACCCGGTACGAGTTCTATTGAGAACTCAACTTCACGATTTGGTGGAAGTCCCGGTAATTCCTCCAGAAAGACATCATCAATGTCACATAAATGACTTATTTTAAAGTTAAATTTCATTTATTTTTCATTTATGATTTGTTTTTGGGGTTTGTCAAGCTTTTATGGTGGAATGGGTGAGTTTTCATGAATTGGGCCAAACTGTGAGCCCAATTCCAGATTTAAAAATAAATTTTGTTTCTTTTATAACTTTTTCAATTTTTAATATTTTTCACCCATTCAAGTTCCTAAATGGTCTACCCTGATATAGAAACGCCACCATTGTAGTTTGGAGCCTTTAGAAAACCATAAACAGGTTGTATATGGGTTTTTATTTAAGGGATTGGGCCTGCCCGAAAGCCCAATTAAAGTTTTAAAAATAAATTTTGTTTAATTAATAACTTATACAATATTAAGGCTTTTTCGGTGATTCCTCCCCCAAACACTCCCCTTGAACCCAGCCGCGCGTCCCATATCCTCCCACCCTCTTTGAAGCTCCGTTTCATCGCGGTTTAGGTCAAAACTTCTGAAGCACTCACATTTCGGGCAGATTAATAAAGGTAATTTGTTTCCTTCATAAATCCTTCAATTCCCACTCTTTGTTCCCCATTCAAATTCCTAAATGGTCTCATAATCCTTGTTCGAACATCCCTTGAATGTTTTGATATTTTCAGATTCAGAATCTGGTGGATTTTGGGTCGTTTTATTCATGATTGTTTTGAGTAAGTGTTTCTCTCTTCAATTTTTCATTCTCCTTAGGGTTTCCTCCCTCTTTCATTATATTCTAAAATGTCCAGAAGTTAGGGTTAGATCCTAAGGTCTGATTTGGTATCTTTTGGGTCAATTTTTGGTGGTCTAGGTATGGATTTATATACCTTGTGGTGCGGCGGTGGTGCGCTTAAGGTTTCGCACCAAGTTTTGAGGATTTTGACTCAAAAGGTAGGTGATTCCATGTGTAGCCATTTTATGATGAGTTAGCTTGCATGGATTATTAATTTAGCATGTTTATAATATGTTTTATGTGTTGTGAAAACAGTTTTGATGGATTTGGTTAAACATTTAATTTTTAGTTGCATTATAGCTTGAAATTGGGTACTTTTCATGTGTGACTCTTGGGGTAATGTTTGGGTTTAGTTTATAACATATGAAAGTGATTTATTAGTCTTGAAAGGGGATTCCAATTCTGGTTTGTTAATTCCTTATTATCATGTTGGCCTTGAATGTGGGTTTTTTTTAACGAGTTTAAGGAGTAAAAACGTGTTGTACTTCTTGAAGGTGATTTATGAAAACGTGTGTTTTTCATGTGTATCTTTGTGATATTATTTGATGTATTTTTATAACATTTGGGGGTGGTTTAATAATTGTTTTAGGGCTGAAAAATTCTGTTTTGGATTGGTATTGGTATAATTTTGCTTTTAAATGAGGGTTTTGAAATGGGTTTAGTGTGCAAACAATGGTTATACCTCTTGGGTTTGTTTTATAAAAATTGCCAATGTTTTATTTGGTTACACAAAGTTGGGAAAGGGTGTATATGTACTGTTTGGGTGAGTGTGTTCACCTAATGTGGGTTTTTGAATGGTAAAGTGGTGATTTGAGATGTTGAACATTTTTATAATTTTTTTTATAAATTTTCGAAATGTTTTACTAAATTGTGTTTTGTGTGCGAAACACGGGTGTGGGATATTTCATGTGAGTTTATTTATAAAATGAATTGTGAAGGTGAGAATGGTATTGTGTGACATGTGTGTGGGCTGTTATGTGAGTTGAATGTCTTTTAATGGTTTTATAAAATTGTTTAATGGATTTGTGGAAGTGTTAATGAAATTTGAAAAGTGTTGTAGGCAATTTGGAGTGAGTTTGATTTCAAAATTCATTTGAATGAAAAGTGGAATTTTTGACTTCTGTGATGTACATGGGGATGTTTGGTTAATTTGTGATGTGGAAGTGATATTTTCATGTGAAAACTATACTTCTTGGATTGCTGAACTTGTTTGAGCACAAAGGGAAAACCCGGGTATCTAGGTGGGTGGACGTGTACTAGTATGCTAGTGAATCTGTGAGGTTTGGCCTCAGTTTCACTTAGCAAGATTGACGCTTAAAACTCTAACTAAACTATGATGATGATTATTGGGGACCACTAGGTTATGGGTATGTTCCCTACTAGTGGCTCGTGCACGAGAATGGATATTTGTGATGGTTACCTTCACCGAGATACGAGGTACCTGGGACCCACAGCTAGCTAGTGCCTAGGGGTTATTTCCCATTGCTTGTGCTCACTGGATACTTTGTTATTACCGTCGGTATACGGTATGAGAGGCTGGAAAATTCAGTAGCTATGGTATTTATTTTAAATGTTTTTATTCTTTAAATTATCCCACCTAAAAACTGTTTTTATTTAATGTTGCATTTTTTAGAAATTTTAACTAGCATCTCATGTCTTTGAAAACATGCATGCTTTTCGCCATTAAATGTTTATCACATGGAATCTATTAGTGGTGGTATCCTATTGGGCTTTGGCTCACACCCTACTTACACCCTTGGGTGTAAGTAGACTTGGTTATTTTTGTTGTCGCAGGTTGGGTACAGTTTTTTTTGTTCCAGTGGTTCGGGTTTCTAGCAGGTCCTTGGTAGTGAAGTCTTGTGGAGATAGCATAAGGGTGGTGCCCCTTGACAAAAGGGTTCTTGGGCTGTCCTTATTTGTTTTTTTACCTTTGTAATGGTCTTTAAATGTAGTTTTAACTTATGTAATTCAGTTCTGAAATTTTTTAAAAGATGGTTTTAGTTGAAAAATCCAGATTTGTTTTATTGAGTTTTTTTGTAGTTTAATGTTTATAGAATCGGGTAAATCGTTCCCAATTATCATTATATGATACCTGGGCACTTGTTCCATCCCGTGGGGATCAGGAACGCCCTTCGGGCCTTGTCACGGGCTTGGTTTGGTGTCGATTTTGGCGGCGACCAGATTTGGTTCGTGACAAAATGGTATCAAAGGAGGTTCGCTCCATTTGAGTCATGTTATTTGGGAAATAGTCAACATAGTCTAGAGTTATGATTGTTGGGACATGGAATTCTGGTTATGGGTAGTGTGCTTTATCACCACACCTCATTTCAGGATTCAAGTCGCCAGGGGAAGTTGGGATTTGTCTATGTCTTTGGGTTTTCTTGGTTTGATGATGATTAGGGGAAATGAAAAGAGAGTTGGGTTAATGGTCTCAATGAGCTCGCAGGGTCTGGCAAGCCATGTGGAGCCGGGGATATTCCCTAGAACACTCTCTGTGACAGTGAGGTGATTGGAATATGGCCGCCAATCATATGTCCAAGTCACCCACTGAAACTAGTTTCCTCTTGCATTGTCTTGTGTTCTTTAGTTTTGAAATCTTGGCATTTTGGTTTTAAGGTGACTTGGTTTTAAGAAGCGTAAAGTTTTTATGAAATGATTTTCAAATAAAGAGGGAATGGTTGGGTTTATGAAATGGCAGAACTGAATTTTCAGAATTGTTTTGAAATATAAAATGGTGTGCTCACACCTCTTTGAAAGTGGGAACTATATTGAAGTTGGTTTTGAAAAGTGTTTCCAATAGAGTTTTCTAAACAATCAGAGTGTGCTTTAATGGGATGAGATATTTTGAAATTGATGTGAATATCTTGAAAGTGAGTTATTTTCTAAATGGTTGTGACTTTCTGAAATTTTTTTAAGATTTGAGTTGGGATTTTGATCTCGTGGTTAGCGGTTTTGAGGAAAAAGGATGTGTTGGTTGACCGTTTCGGTTTTGAAAAGTGGAACAAATTTTTGTTTTAACCTTTAGTATTTTCGTGAGCAACCACATGCATGGGGTTATATGGGAAGATGGATGGTTGATGAAATGACTGGATGAGTGTCGAGGTGGATACGAGGAGGGTGCCCAGTGTGGCACAGAAACATGCATGTGTAAGGCCCATGGGGTACCATTGGTGGATGTGCTAACCGCTGAACCATTTGTTTTTAAAGAACTGTTTTTAAAGAGAAACATGAAGACATGATGAATTGTATGGAATGGTTTATATTATGTGTTTTTGGAAAATGTTGATGTTGTGGGATGTTTTGAGTCCAAGAAACCCTCCTGTTTGAACTGTGTTTTGGGTTTGGGTTTGGGTAGTAAGTTGTGTTATAGGGACAATTAGTGGTCTCTTTTGAAAAATGTTTTGGGGCGCCTTTATGATGGTTCCCTTCATGTGTTTGGATCTGGTTTGTGGTATATTTTGACCAATGAACCATCTTGGTTGGTTCCTTGGGTTCTCCCATTGGATAAGGTATGCCCCCATTTAGGGTTAGTGCAGAACTGAAGTGCAACCCGTATTGTTTCTCCATTGGAAAATCCTCCAGTTGATCAATATAAGGAATATTTTATAGATCATTGTTGATTGAGTCTACAACCATTCATTTAGTTGATTTTTAGATCCTCTTGTAGTGGGATAGTTCTTGTGGAAGGTTGAAAGAGGCCTTGGTTTCTTAAGTTTCTTGATTCATCGATGGTGGAAGTGTTCTTTGGTTGTTAGTGTGGATGAGTGTCATGATGGTGTCTAAGAGGGCCTCTGGGTTCTTCATAGTTTCCTTGAAGCAAGAGTTATTATTAAACCACCAATTTTGAGATTTTGGTCCTGATAGGATATTGTGTCCACTTTTTGGACTTGTCTGTTGTTTAGGGACTTGGAATATGGTCATGTTCCATGTATTGTTTCTATCAATCACAAGGGTCATGTTCGGTGATGCATTGTGATGTTGTGTGCTCTTTTGACTATAAAGGTCAAGGTCACACTATCCTCTTAGGTTCTATGTTATGTTGGGAGTATGTATCCCTTGGGAAAAACATCAAATCCTCTACCTTAGAGGACAATGTTTATACGTGTACTGCCCTTCTGTTGTTTCTCAGCCAAAGAAAAAAAGGTGTGATGTGTGTGCTTATTCTGATCCCTTGTTTCAGTGAAATGTCTGGTTTTGGTAAAGTGAGTTATGGAGTGTGTTATGTATTTATGAACCCATCAGGGTATGCGGTGTAGTTGTTTGTGGCACCGAAAGAAGAAGTTCCACATAGGGGTTTCAACAGCCAAACTGCGTGGCCGAAGATGCTTCAATATTTTGAGCTCCAGCCATAGGTCCCGGAGAGAAGCTGGCGCGTAGTCAGGGGAAACCCCAGTGTCGTTTAAACCCTTGTACAAAGTCCTATCCTCAGTATGAAAGATAGGAAGAGTTTAAACCTATGGTGTCATCATATTTCTCCTGTTGTTCCCATTCTGTGGAAATAGGTGGAGGGTTTTGTACCCATGTCATCACACAATGTTATTCCCTCCCCATTTGGTTTCCATTGAGTCTTTGAAGAATGGTTGGAAATTTGGCTTGAAAAGTTGAGCACGCGGTTTTCACATGGTTAGTTCTAACCATGAACAAAAAAACCATGTAGATAGAAGAATCTCCACTGTTGGTTCATGGTTTCCCAAACCGTGAAGACTCACCATGTGGTCGTCCCGATACTTTATATTTTGGGGTCTTTCTGTACCGGCCCATGCTGGTCGATTAAGATGGTTGGTTCTTATGGTGGGGAGCCTATTTTTTTTCCCCGTACCAATAACTTAGTCTTATCCAAGGTAAATGATTGTTGGTAGGTAGTCTCATTCAGATCTATCAAGCTACCTAAATCTTCTTTGGGTAACCATTGAGATTGGAGAGTTCCCAATGGTTTAGTTGTAGCAAGGTATGTGTAACCTTGTTTGAAGTTGTTGTTCGTTTGGGTGAATTGCTTGAGTCTTGTTCGGATAGCGTTCGAGGAGTTTCATTTTGGGATAATGTATGAATGTGATTGATCATTTCAGTAAAGTGGTGTAAGTTTGGGTTGTGAGATTAATCATTCCTTAATTGATCACTGGAGGTGTTTTGACCCTTGGAGGCAAAGCTTGGAAAAGAATTACATCTTAGTTTATCGGTTGGGCATGGTTTTGGTATCTGGCCTTGTGGTCACTTTCCGGGGACGGAAAGTTTTCATGGTGGGGATAATTGTCACATACATGACTTATTTTAAAGTTAAATTTCATTTATTTTTCATTTATGATTTGTTTTTGGGGTTTGTCAAGCTTTTATGGTGGAATGGGTGAGTTTTCATGAATTGGGCCAAACCGTGAGCCCAATTCCAGATTTAAAAATAAATTTTGTTTCTTTTATAACTTTTTCAATTTTTAATATTTTTCACCCATTCAAGTTCCTAAATGGTCTACCCTGATATAGAAACGCCACCATTGTAGTTTGGAGCCTTTAGAAAACCATAAACAAGTTGTATATGGGTTTTTATTTAAGGGATTGGGCCTGCCCGAAAGCCCAATTCCAGTTTTAAAAATAAATTTTGTTTAATTAATAACTTATACAATATTAAGGCTTTTTCAGTGATTCCAAGCCCCAAACACTCCCCTTGAACCCAGCCGCGTGTCCCATATCCTCCCACCCTCTTTGAAGCTCTGTTTCATCGCGGTTTAGGTCGAAACTTATGAAGCACTCACATTTCGGGCAGATTAATAAAGATAATTTGTTTCCTTCATAAATCCTTCAATTCTCACTCTTTGTTCCCCATTAAAATTCCTACATGGTCTCATAATCCTTGTTCGAACATCCCTTGAATGTTTGGATGTTTTAAGATTCAGAATATGGTGGATTTTGGGTCGTTTTATTCATGATTGTTTTGAGTAAGTGTTTCTCTCTTCAATTTTTCATTCTCCTTAGGGTTTCCTCCCTCTTTCATTATATTCTAAAATGTCCAGAAGTTAGGGTTAGATCCTAAGGTCTGATTTGGTATCTTTTGGGTCAATTTTTGGTGGTCTAGGTATGGATTTATATACCTTGTGGTGCGGCGGTGGTGCGCTTAAGGTTTCGCACCAAGTTTTGAGGATTTCGACTCAAAAGGTAGGTGATTCCATGTGTAGCCATTTTATGATGAGTTATCTTGAATGGATTATTAATTTAGCATGTTTATAATCTGTTTTATGTGTTGTGAAAACATTTTTGATGGATTTGGTTGAACATTTAATTTTTAGTTGCATTATAGCTTGAAATTGGGTACTTTTCATGTGTGACTCTTGGGGTAATGTTTGGGTTTAGTTTATAACATATGAAAGTGATTTATTAGTCTTGAAAGGGGATTCCAATTCTGGTTTGTTAATTCCTTATTGTCATGTTGGCCTTGAATGTAGGTTTTTTTTAATGAGTTTAAGGAGTAAAAACATGTTGTACTTCTTGAAGGTGATTTATGAAAACGTGTGTTTTTCATGTGTATCTTTGTGGTATTATTTGATGTATTTTTATAACATTTGGGGGTGGTTTAATAATTGTTTTAGGGCTGAAAAATTCTGTTTTGGATTGGTATTGGTATGATTTTGCTTTTAAATGAGGGTTTTGAAATGGGTTTAGTGTGAAAACAATGGTTATACCTCTTGGGTTTGTTTTATAAAAATTGCCAATGTTTTATTTGGTTACGCAAAGTTGGGAAAGGGTGTATATGTACTGTTTGGGTGAGTGTGTTCACCTAATGTGGGTTTTTGAATGGTAAAGTGGTGATTTGAGATGTTGAACATTTTTATAATTTTTTTTATAAATTTTCGAAATGTTTTACTAAATTGTGTTTTGTGTGCGAAACAAGGGTGTGGGATATTTCATGTGAGTTTATTTATAAAATGAATTGTGAAGGTGAGAATGGTATTGTGTGACATGTGTGTGGGCTGTTATGTGAGTTGAATATCTTGTAATGGTTTTATAAAATTGTTTAATGGATTTGTGGAAGTGTTAATGAAATTTGAAAAGTGTTGTAGGCAATTTGGAGTGAGTTTGATTTCAAAATTCATTTGAATGAAAAGTGGAATTTTTGACTTCTGTGATGTACATGGGGCTGTTTGGTTAATTTGTGATGTGGAAGTGATATTTTCATGTGAAAACTATACTTCTTGGATTGCTGAACTTGTTTGAGCACAAAGGGAAAACCCGGGTATCTAGGTGGGTGGATGTGTACTAGTATGCTAGTGAATCTGTGAGGTTTGGCCTCAGTTTCACTTAGCAAGATTGACGCTTACAACTCTAACTAAACTATGATGATGATTATTGGGGACCACTAGGTTATGGGTATGTTCCCTACTAGTGGCTCGTGCATGAGAAAGGATATTTGTGGTGGTTACCTTCACCGAGATACGAGGTACCTGGGACCCACATCTAGCTAGTGCCTAGGGGTTATTTCCCATTGCTTGTGCTCACTGGATACTTTGTTATTACCATCGGTATACGGTATGAGAGGCTGGAAAATTCAGTAGCTATGGTATTTATTTTAAATGTTTTTATTCTTTAAATTATCCCACCTAAAAACTGTTTTTATTTAATGTTGCATCTTTTAGAAATTTTAACTAGCATCTCATGTCTTTGAAAACATTCATGCTTTTCGCCATTAAATGTTTATCACATGGAATCTATTAGTGGTGGTATCCTATTGGGCTTTGGCTCACACCCTACTTACACCCTTGGGTGTAAGTAGACTTGGTTATTTTTGTTGTCGCAGGTTGGGTACAGTTTTTTTTGTTTCAGTGGTTCGGGTTTCTAGCAGGTCCTTGGTAGTGAAGTCTTGTGGAGATAGCATAAGGGTGGTGCCCCTTGACAAAAGGGTTCTTGGGCTGTACTTATTTGTTTTTTTACCTTTGTAATGGTCTTTAAATGTAGTTTTAACTTATGTAATTCAGTTCTGAAATTTTTTAAAAGATGGTTTTAGTTGAAAAATCCAGATTTGTTTTATTGAGTTTTTTTGTTGTTTAATGTTTATAGAATCGGGTAAATCGTTCCCAATTATCATTATATGATACCCGGGCACTTGTGCCAGCCCGTGGGGATCGGGAACTCCCTTCGGGCCTTGTCACGGGCTTGGTTTGGTGTCGATTTTGGCGGCGACCAGATTTGGTTCGTGACAATCAAACTCCCGTACAATGGGCATATTCTTAATCATGAGTTTATCACCAACCATTTGAGATAAATAACCTTCATTTAGTGGAATCAAGACCCATAAGATGGAAGAAATTTCCACTGGAAGGTTATGTTCATCCTTGCATTGATAGATGATCATAGATTGATCTGGAATATGAAATGTGGCTTCCCTTCTTTGGCAATTGATATGAGCTCCACATAAAGAAATCCAATCCATGCCAAGAATCACATCAAATTCCACTATAGGAAGGATCACAAGATTTGCAGGAAGCACTTTCCCACAAACTTCGATCGGAGAAGAATTATAAACTTTTGATGCGACTGTTGTGCCATTAGGTGTTGTCATAGATTACTCAACATCTAATTGTTGAGGTAATACGGTGATACCCTTAGAAAATTCTTCAGAAATAAAAGAGTGGGTGGTTCCAGAATCAAATAAAACATTTGCTACTTTAGAGTGGATGGTAAGTGTACCTTTCACCACATCATTATCATACTCCACATCGCTGATAGAAATTGCATGTGACTTTCCTTTGTCTTTAGCCTTAAGAGTTTGTTGACGTCGACCATCATCATCAACCCTTGGATTAGGGCATTTATTGGCATAATGTCCCATCTCCTTGCACTTGAAACATTGAAGTGTAGTAGGTTCATTTTATGTATCCCTTCCTTTGTTTGCATCATTAGATATCATCTTCCCATCATCACGGCATTCAAATGCCCGATAACCTTCCTTTCCACATTTGAAACATTTACTTGTCCCTTTAAGACAACTCCCTCCATGTTTCTTTCCACACTTTGATCATAAGGGAAAGCTCATCTTCTTTTCAGTGTGCTCTTTAGATTTTCCTTTGAATTCCATTTTCCTCTTCTTATCAAACCCATATGACTGATGAGTTACTCCAATATCCATCTAGACTTTGAGAGCACATCGAACGATTTCCTCGTAGCTACTGAAGTCCCTTATGGCTAACGCCCTTCGAAGACTTGGTTTTAAGCCACTAAATAATCGATCGATCTTACTCTCAGGTTGGATAATAATACCCGAAGCGTACCTTGAAAGTCTTGTAAAATTTTCTTCATAGGTACCAACAGATTCGTCATCCTTTTTCTTCAGTTCAAGAAACTCTTTCTCCATCTTTGTTCGGAGAATACGAGGGAAGTACTTATTGAAAAATAAGTTCTTGAACTCGTCCCATTCCATGGACTCAATTTCATCCCTTTGCCTCATGTTCTTAATAAGATTCCACCATTGATCAGCATCACCTTCCAAACGATACACTACTAAGATGACTTTATCATGCTCAGAACATTGAAGAACTGAAAATATCTTTTCAGTAGTACTAATCCATTGTTCAGCAACTAACGGATCAGTAGACCCGCTGAAAGAAGGTGGACGCTACCTCATGAAGGATTCAACAGAATGTTGCTCCTTCCTTTGCTCGTTTGGAAGTCCTACATGATTCATAGCTTGAGAAAGTTGTGTGATCATGGCTACAAGATTTTTCATTCCAGCTCCCATAACGTTTGGTTGCTCAGGGGGAAAATCATTGCATTGCCCGTCGCATTCCGTATTAACACGGTTCCTTCGGGTTCCAGCCATTGACTAAAACCAAGAATAATAGTGTGAGCAACACTAATTATAATAGGAAAACCACATAATCAAGAATAATATTTCACACTTAAGGTCTTATCCTAGGTTATTCATGGCCATTTCTAAAACACTAAGATTGTGTTCTATGCTTAGAATTATCCTTAGGGTTCTTACTAAGGCTTTCGCATCCTAGTTTCCAAAGGTTGACTATACCTTTCCTCTGATACCAACTATAACAACCCATACTTTACATACATTGTTAATACTTCAAAATTGAAGCATACTTATTACAACATATAACAAAACCACGAAAGGACCGTATAGGTATAGTGTCTTTAGAAACTGGGAAACATAAACAACTGGTTCATAATGCGTCTACACTGTCTCCCATTTATTTCATCATATCTATAGTCCCTTTGGAATATCTTACTTAATAACCTTCTTCCTGACCTGGGGAAAGAAAACATACAAAAGGGTGAGCTCAAATGCTCAGTAAGGGTAAACAAAAGAAATATCAATCACATCATATACATAAGCACATAACTTTTGGAAATCTTATCCTGCAAAAGAGATCATAATTTCATAACATGGGATAAATCATGGCAGTGAAATGTAATCACAATAATCATAACTTAAAACATTAAACTTTGTGTCATACACACATAATCATAGAGAATCATACCTTATTAGTCAAGACTCATTGCCAATACTATCTTAGTGGACAAAGTCCATTTCTGAACTGAGTCACCCTCGTTTCAGTCCTGTTTCACTGAACCGGAATAACCTACCGTTCCAGCCATGTCTATATCATGAGATATAAAATCTTTACCCAATGCATTGGAGGGAGATATAGGTCCCACCCATCTCATAATGATACCATTATTATGTGTGCCACAAAATCATAAAACATACATCATAGCATAACCCATGTAATAAAAATGGGAATCTTAAACATCATGACATCATAAAACAATTCATATAAGATAAAGGAATTCATAAAAATAATTCCATCACAACATAGTCAAATCAATGTAATAATAGGGATAGAAATAGAACCCTTTATTATCTTATATGGAAAATAATTTTGATAAAACACTTGAACTCCATTCTTGAGGAAAATATCCTTTATTCTTCAAAAACACTTTTCCTTTCATAACATGTCATACAATTCTAAACTAAAATAAGTTGATTAAAAATAAACTTGAAAACATGTAAAGGAATCTTCTTGGAAATAATGTTTTAAAAATCCATTCATGCCGTATAAGTTAAAAAAACATTATTCTCATACTTTTGTCGGAAAAGTAAAAAAAAAGTACCTCGTACGAAAAACGACAAAAGATTCCTTTCATATCTTTTACTAAAAACTCACCGAAGGGTAAAATAGGATTTAAACAATTGTAGGTGAATGGAAATAATATTACATATTGAGGAAACATGGATGTGGATGATAAAATACACCCCAGTAAATACCAAAGTAAAAACAATATCAGATAAAAATGAGATTGTGACATTTTCCTTACCTTAGGTCCATTTTGCTTCGTAAGTGTCCGAACCTCATGTATAATGATTTAAATAATGTTATTGACTTATTCCAGAATCATACTTATTTTTATGATATCATATATGGTCATATTCTTAGCTTCTTAGTAGTAATATTTCATTGCTACTTGTTATTCGGGTGTTTATAACTTTTTGTTCTTATGTGTGTTTTGTCGAATAAATTATTATTCTTTTCTTTAGGTTATAGATACCTCATTTACAGAATGGTATTAGTGTAATATATATCATATTAATTCATTCAATTCATTTATATAATCATTATGAAATGAATATCATGTAGAACGAGTCGCATCACATCGTGGAGACGGTATTCCGTACGTACGCACGAGTGATGATATCGTTCCTATGATCGTGGAATTGTATTGGAGTGTATATATACTATTTCAGAATAAGTATAAATTTATAATAGTCATATATAGTCATTATTTACACCATTATACCCATCCAAGTAAGGTGGTGGTGGAAAATAGATTACACCACGGCGTGGAGACGGTATTCCGTACGTACGCATGCGCGGTGATTTCTTTTTACGTAGGATGGCTAGATGGTGAAATAGGGTTGTTTCATACTTATAATAACATATCATTATATTAGTGATACTGATGTTATTACTTCATAATGAAACAACTAAATAATAAGAAGTGGAAGAAGAAATAAAGATGAAATAATCGGTAACGGACATTACCTCTTCTTTGAAGTGCTTCTTTGATACCTTCTTTTAGGGCACTAAAATAGGTCTTTGAAGAAGACCAGTACCTCTAGGATGTCTCTAGGGAAGTGGAGAGGATGAATTGGCAGGGTTTGTCTGAGCTTGAAGGCTCAAAGTGGTGTTAGGAAGAGGGGGAGGAGGTGCCCTTTTATAAGGGAGGAGAGGGGCACCTTTGGGAAAACTAAAAATATTATTTTATTATAAAGTCAAGTTCGGTTTTAAATGGCTCTAAATTGATATATTTCGAAGAGAAGGTGGGGATGGGTCGAAATACTCTCATCAAATAGAATTTAGACAAGTTTATGTTCCTATTTTAACCTTATCATTTAGATTTAACATTAAGTTAAATAAGTTTACTTTTACCGTGTCTTCTTGTGTTCTTATACTATATGGTTAATAAACTTACTATAATCAGCCAAAAGAACCCCAAGTTGTTTATTATTAATATATATAACCTTATCTAAGTCATTTTGCCGAACCTTAGATTTTTAGGAATAAAATAACAATTAATAATATAATATTTGTTTTAAAAACTATTTTATGTCAATTTTGACACTATTTAGTAATTGATTTTTGTGAAAATCATAACAGAATGATAAGTTCGAAAAAAGTTAATTAAATCAATACTAACATGTCATATTAACCTAAAAAATTAATTTAATTCATAAAAAGTCTCAAATTATATTTATTTGGGTATTTATAACATCAATTATGTCAATATTTCATTAATAAGATAATTACTGCATCATTGTTGTGTCATAAATAAATTAAATTATTTAATGTCTAAAAATTACAAATAAAATACCATTATATAGGAAATATTTTTATATTTCTAAGTAATATTTATAGTCTAATTTATCTTATGTATAACCCCATATTAAAAATTATTTACTTATTAAACTTTGATTTTAACTATTTTAACCCTTCTTTAAATAAATTAATAATAAATGTCCTAATCTAATCGAAGTGGGCCTAAATGGTCATATTTTATTCCTAAGGTTGTTTTTGGTCGAATTACACTTGTACAATATAATTAGAACATGTGTTAGGGTAATAATAATATCATTTTTACCCTTAATTACTCTATTAACTTTTAACCGTGGTAAAAAAAAGTAAAATGTTATTATTCACCAAAAAATTATTTTCATCTCATTGAACCACATTTTAGTCCTTGATATTAACCGTGTCTCTCGGATTTTCAAAATTCCACTCACATATGCGGTAAAATTAAGTTTTATGAAAAAATCAGTTTTTTTAACTTCCACTTAGTGGTTTCACTATTCATCAAAAAATTGAAAGTTTTCAGAAAAATACCAAAATTTCACCCTAGGCTAATTTCGATATTCCGAATCCAAAAATGAAGTCTATTTTGAAAAATAAAATTTATAAAATTTCAAAAAGTGGTTATTACTATTTATAACGGCTAGTTTTAATAATATTTTAATAGCATATCGTTGTTTAGTGAAACTCGGTATTGCGTACGATGCAAGCTATCGAGGAAGGCCGTGATTTCGTGTAAAGCAACCCAAACAAGTGTTGTGTAGAAAAAAATTCCTTTGATGATTTATATAACATAAAAGTCTCAGCTGTTACACTTCCTCTAGTATATGATTATTAGATTATTTAAACCCCCGAATCATCATGCTAAAATCATCCAAATTTTAAACCCACATTCAATCCGTTGTTTCAATCGTTTTTTTGTGGCAAAGTGTTTTTATCCACCATATTAATGTGTGGGTGATTGATCTGGTCAAAATCAGTTAAAAATAAAGGTTCTGAGACCTCTAATATATTATAAATGGATTTGCACATAAAATATAATATGATGAAAATATCCTAATATTATTTAATTTAATTTAATGAAATTAATTTATTATTTATTATAATTTTCAAATATATTAATTTTATTTGGCGATGTGACCAAATTCCCAATTCCTATAAAATTTATTCCCCACCTAGGATAAACCCAATGTTTGGACCCTATGGTGGCCATATATTTTTTATTTTATGCACTATATTATGGTTATTCAGATATTTTGAATAAATTGTGCACACTTAATAAAATTTATTAAGTATATTCTATCTTTTTTGAGGATTTACGAGCATTATAATCTTGTACCATATTAGTATACGACTCTAACAATGTGACACAAAATATTCCAATGTTTTAACTGGGATTTTTCATTCTAAAAATAATTTATCCCATTTTATGTTAGTTTTCACTGATTAATTATTTTTTCTCATAATGAATGTATAATTTAACAAAATATGGATTTTATTATCATTATAAAAAATAAGATATTACAGTGATCATTATAAAGTTGCTATTAAGTTCAAGTTTATAAATAGCATTGAAATAACATTAATAATAATTATTTAAATAATGAAATTTTATTTATGAGGGTTATTTATTTAAAAAAATTATTAATTAATCATTTAACTTAAATACTTAAACCGGACTGATACAATAATTATTCAATTAATTGATCAACCAAATATTGATATTTAAAATATAAAAAGAATTATAATTTAAGATAATTAAGGCCATACCGGAATTTTATGGAATACCAAGATATGTTATGGATGTTTTAAAATAATTGGTTCGAATTATATGTTTATTTCTGTAATTAATGTCAATGTAATGAATAATGTCAATAGTAATGATTTATTATGAAAATATTATTTTATTAAATTATTTAAGAAAATTAAAAATACTGATTAAGGACAAAGGTGATAACATATAGTATAGAATATAATTTCCTATAATTTTTTAATTAAATAGTTACCTTATATTTAAAATTATATCCTTTTATGAGTTAATAATATGTTACCACGGTAAATAATAAAATACTTTAATTAAGGGGTTAAACCGAAAAGTATAAAGTTTAAAATAACACTTAACCCTGTAAAAAAATTATTAGTTGATGATATGTAAATGATATAATACATTAGGTTATAATAAATGACCATTTTGATGTATCTTTCTATAGAATATCTGTATTATATTTTATTTCTTTATAGATATCCCTAAACTAACCTCGCCTTAATTAAAAAAGGACACATCCTACTTTACTTATTTAAAAATAATTGAGCCTTCATACTCAACCATAATATAAAAAATTATCTTAAATATTTCCATATAAACCTTTTATATGTGCTCGTATTCCCAAAATACTAACCCTTGAGACCTTTATAGAGAAACATAATGAGTCATTTTGAATAATATGTAGTCGCTCTGACTAATCACTTTCATTTTCTACTCTTATTTACATCAGTTAAATATATGATATTATCATAAAATATTAAATTTATTATCCAAAATATTCTTAAATTTTATTATTTTTATTAAAACACCATTATAATCCATGTCTTCTATCAAATAATAATTGAAAGAATCATTTGTGGGTATGTACGGATTACCACCTCCACATTGTGAGAGAAATCATTTTTCATCACCATTTTTTTTGGTATATAAATTATGAGATTTTTATCTTTAATATCTTTTATTTTTTATATAATAATACTTTTTAATGATAATATAATTTCTACCTTCATATTATCTAATATTTTTAGAAACAATAACACCGCTCGTGCGTACGTATGGACTATCATCTACAAGATACGATGTGATTTTTTTTCATTTTTATTTCATATGGATGGTAATAAGGATTAATTTTATGAATATATATAACATATATGATAAAATAATAATTATTTATAGTTGAATTTTTATTTACCTTTCTTTCATTCCATCATTCTTAAAATGAAATAGCATTCATGTGTACATATTGTTTGTTGTCTCCATGAACAGGGTAATTCATTTTTCAATATACAATTTTTATAAATGATTATATATATGTATAATATATAAATATATGATTATTATAAAATTATTAACATTCTATAAATTATGTTACAATGATAACAACCTATGTAATTGGACTACCAAACTGAACCATACTTGGAAACAGAAGTAGTTATCACCTAGAAATGTGATTTTAATAAAAAATCATTAATAAATATGTGATAAGATGATGTAACTAAATCAAAAATTGTATAGTATTTATGTGGTAATTTAATACATTTATAATTAATCTATATTTATTATAACGGTGGTATTGATGAGAACAAGTAAAGAGAAAACTTGAGTTAAGAGATTTTTGGCACACTTTTATTTTTGCAGGACACATGCCTTATACAATGCCTGTTTATTTTACGTGGTGTATAAATTAAATATGAATTTATTTTACTATTATTATCATGAAAATTAATGTATATACATAACCATAAAAATTTCATTATTTCATGGGGATTATGTTTCAAATGTTAGCATAATGGTAAGGTTTTATTTCATAATTTCATTATTATCTAAGATTGTTAATGGATCCAATGAAGAATATTTCTCATCCATGTTCATTATTTCTAAAGAAAATTCAATATGGTTTTTATTATTCATCTAAAATTATTTAAAATCAATTTTACCCATTTTTTTATTTTTTAAAAATTAGGTTGAAAAGAATATTTTTGTTGTTTTTAAAGGATTTTTTTATGAATTTTCCGACACAAATAAGAATGGAATATGATTTAACATATACTATATGAGTATATTTTCCAATCACCATGATTCATAAATGATTTTAAGAACCATTTACATGATTTCAGGGTTCCTTTCAAGTAAAATTATTTCCTTTATACTTGTGGGTATTTTAATTAAATAATTCCAAAATTGAAATTATTGTTTCATCATGAAATATTTCAGGTGATCTTTAAAAATTATTTTCCACCTAAGATAACATTATTTGAAGTTACATGTGACTTATTATGTATGTTATATGAGAATTCCATCCGTATTATTTCTCATAATGGTTTCTATTTATGATGCAATGATGTTTATGAATCCTATTTCATTTTCATGAGTTATGTTATATTGAAATGTTTATGTAACCCATTTCTTTTTGTGGATTCTTATATGATGAATGTTTTATGACCATGTGACACACATATGTATCTTTTTAATTATATTATGGGTGGGAATAATATCTCCATCTAATTAATTGGGTAAACTATTATATATCACTATATATATCTAAGTGAAACAAGCCTTTGTTCTTGATCCTCTATGGGGAAAAACTCGATTTTATTGATCTTTTATGAGAAACAAGTGGAAGTGATTCATCTACTATGAGAAATTGTTTTTGATGCCTAATTTGATAGTCTTTGTATATAACCATGAAACATGAACTAGTTTCTGTATATATTATTGTACCACACACATTTAGGAAATGATCTTATGGTTCTTGATTGAGTTATGATGAATTCTCATTTTTTTGGTTCATGTGTTTTGAAATGTTAATGGTTTTTATAATTACTCAGAATTATGTATATTTCAAATTGTGCATGAAATTTTTATATTAAGATCAAGATATCATTCACTTATTATTATTATATGTTTTTATATTGTCCTAAATTTATATCACTCATGCTTACAATTACTAAGAATTTAGGTTCAAATTTTTCTAATGTTTCATTTCCATTGGATATGAAAAAGTAATTTAAGTATGATATTTATATGTGGGGTTAAAGATGTGAATAAATTTTGGATTCGATATATATTTTTACAAACTAGTCATTTAATTTTACAAGATATGTAAGATTTCATTCTAATTCTCAAAAAATCTAAACCTAAAAGGTCATTGGGTATGTAAGTGATCCAATATTTCCTTTCGATGTTGTATGATTTTGATGGAAAAAAATTGGATCATATTTCTCAATATCTAATTTAGAAATATAATGATTATGGTTTCAACATCATATCTGGAAGTGTAGTTTTTAGGTTGTTACGTAAAACCATATTAAATGACTTTTCCCTCCACCCGCTGCAACTATGTGATTGAAAGAGCGCTGTCGTGGGCACCCTCAAATGATTAGTGTGATTTGGGGTACTTAAGTGCAGCAGAGTGGCTGACCAAGGTCGTCTCTCAATGGAGGAAGTGAATTTAACAACTTATTAGAGGTATTCTAAAAAATAAAATAAAATAGAATAGAATAAAAACACTACTTTAAAGGATTGGGGTTTGTTGTAGTTTATGAATCTAGAAGAAGTTTGCTGGAAGAAGATTGTATAATTTTTTTTTGTTTTTAGTTTTGAAATGAATTTCAATTTAAATGACACAACAAGAAGATGTTTTTTTAGAAATCTATTTAAAAAGCGTAATCGATATAACTCTACCTCTTCACTTTATTATTAATCATTATCATTTAAATTAACATTCACTTAATTATGATCCCTTAATTTGTTAAATCCCGAACCCTACGAGAATTAACTTTACCACAAAGATGATGTGAATTTAAACCTAGGCTAACTTTGGAACGTGCAATCGCAGCACCCTGCTTTGATTGATGTTCTAAGATTAGCTTATGATCAGTGGTAAATTAAGGCACATATCCATTCTGGAAATGAGGATGAATTGTGTTTAGGGATTATATTTGAACTCTACAAATTTATCCCGTGTGGTCTTGTATTACCGATTAAGATCGCGCTCTCACAATTTACACAAAATCCCGACCTCGCGTGTTTTTGTGTTAATTGTTCAATTGCTTTCTTAGTTTCTTACAATTTAAAAACACAATTCATGGATCATATTAAGTGAATTACAGTATCTCATTGATTCAAAATAATTAAATGAAGAGGGTAGAAGATAGATCGATTACTAAAAGACTACTCTTCCATGGGTGGCGTAATCATCGTAGAAGCGTTTTGCATGTGCAAAGGTTTAAAATGGGTATAACCCAATAACGCTTCTACTCAAGAATTCCAGCCCAATTAGGAAGATTAAGAGAAGAAAAAATTTAAACAAAACAGAAGAAAATAGAAGAAATATAAGAAGAGCAATGAAGTTTATTACACAAATGAAAACATTACAAAATGAAGAAGAGAAGGAGGCTTTGATGAGGGGATCCTTGCTTCAAGAGCTACCCCTCTTACAATGGTTGGAGAATTTAGGTGAAACAAATTCTCCTCTGCCTCCAATCTCCCAATGCACGTCCCAACCTCTACAAATGAGAAAAACTCCAATTTATAGAGGGGAGGGGAGGAGAGGTTACAAGTGGTTTCAAGTGTGAATGTGGAAATTCGGCCAAATATTTTATGCCAACTTGCACCGCCCATTTGACCACCAAAATGCGTGAATTAGCCGGCCTTCCAGAAGGATGATTTGTGCCACATCATGTCCCCAAGCTTTCATCAATATTTGGGCTCAATCCAAGCCTTTATGTAGAATATATGGCCCAAATACATAACCTTCTCCATTCTGGCGAGCCCAGCCCAACTTTGACTTCATGGCCCAATTTCAACAACCAAATGAACTCTTTAGCTTTAGTGTCCTGAATAAAAGTTGTAGATAATTAAGTTATGAACACTGTTACAAAATTTCCAATTCAAATAATAAACATAAAAATATTTATCTTCGAAATACTACAGTGCACTATTAAGGGTAAAACTGGAATTTTCACCAAATTTTCAAATGAATGATCAAATCCCAAATATTTTATAAATAAACATGTTTAACACAATGTGATGAAATTATATCATTTATTATCAATAAAATATTCAATAAAATAGTGTTTTATCAACTCCCCCACACTTACCCTTTTGCACACCTGGGCAAAACCTCATATCAAGTAAACATCAATATCAAATCAAAACCAATTTTAAAACACATATCTTTAAGATCAATCAATTTCACACCAAGAATAAAAAAGATATCATGCCTCATAAAAAACCTTATTTCAAGTTCTCCATTTATATCATTCAATATATTTCCACTTCATTTATCCACCCATGCACAAAACACTTACCTCGCTTGAATTTTCTCTCATCACTCAAATATCAATTTTTTTTGCAATGTCTTTCTCATCCAAACTCATACAAGGGTCACCATAGGCTTGATAGATTCCTACATCGCTACCCGATGTGAGTCAAGGACATATGTTTATCATGAGGACTTTTCAGGGTTGTTCTGTGGCTTTCGGTTGGTAGGATTAAGATGTGAAAAACTCTGAGGCTGAATGAGGAGGGCTTGACTCTTTTGAAGCAAAATTGCATTAATCTAATTTTCACTTAATTATGGTCTTCTCTTCAATCCCCATAGTATCAATTCAGCTCCATCATCATGAAAAGTCATGAAAGTTTTACACCATTCATCATTTCAGCATAAAAAATGTCAATCTTCTCAAACATGATTTTCTTGAAAGCTCCAGATGGGCACAGCTTTCCACCTCAATTAGAAGCTCCAGAAAAGGCACAGCTTCACTTGTCATGAAAGCTCCAGAAAAGGCACAGCTTTCAATATAATGACTTTCTTTAGCAGCAAACACATCTCTTTAGAATTTAATTTTCCACCCAAAGTATCATATAATGTGGTGGCAAAATCCAAGACAACTTCCCCCACACTTAAGCTCAACTAGATTATGCAATTTCACTTCAAGAGTTGGTTGGATAGGGAAAATTGGCTTTTAATGTGGCTTAACCTAACAGGTTGTGCATGGATTCTAAGGGCTAAAAGGATTAAATATTCAAGGTAGGACTTTATAAAAAAGGATTCTTTGAAATAGGGGCTTTAATACCAAACAAATGCCTCAATCATTTAAACACAAGTACCTCAAACCCTCAAGTTTTGACAGGAATAGATCAAATTTTGGTTAAATCAAGTATGGTTTGGTTCTCTCAAGAAGTGAGGTGAATGTAAAGAATATGAAAATAATGGTTCAGAAGCCTCACAGGAAAGTGATTTCAAATTTAAAGACAGTGAGATGTGGCATGGGATTCAAAATTCGGTGTACTTTCCATGAAATTACTAAATATTTGAACTTGAAACAAAGTCATTTCAGCATTCATTTAAGCTTAGTTTCAAGGGGTAAATTGTTTCACTTATTGATATGGATTTAAAAATGGTGATGAGAATCATTTCAGCTCAAAAGTTTCAAAAACACACAGAAAATTGTAAAATAAACACACAAAATTTGAAAAACACACAATTTTTTTTTTGGTTTTTTAAACAGGAAAACAATTGAAATTACTAAACTAAAAGGTTCCCTCCCCCACACTTAAAATATTGCATTGTCCTCAATGTGAACCCATGAGATGATATATTCACATGAAATGCAGAATTTTTAAATAGGACAAATAATATAAAAGTGAAAGGGTTAGGAACAGCCTGATGTGATCAAGTGATGATGGGGTCATGCAGTGTGATAAAATCCACTGCATCAGTAGGATGTCCCTCAATGTATCTCTTCAAACGTTGCCCATTGACTGTAAAGCTCCTTCCAGTGTCCTCTTTTGTGATCTCCACTGCACCATAAGGAAAAACATTAGACACAATATAAGGACCTAACCATCTGGAACGCAACTTACCAGGCATCAACTTCAGTCGTGAACTATAGAGAAGGACTTTCTCTCCAACATGAAACTCCCTTTGTTGGATCATTTTGTCATGAGCTGCTTTTGATCTTTCCTTGTAGAGCCTTTAGTTCTCATATGATGATAGTCGAATCTCCTCAAGCTCTTGAATTTGCAACTTCCTTTGAATTCCATCTTGGGCCAAATCCATGTTACATTTCTTTATAGCCCAATATGCCCGATGCTCGACTTCCACGGGGAGATGACACGCTTTCCCAAAAACAATCCGAAATGGGGACATACCAATGGGGGTCTTGTATGCTGTCCTATAAGCCCACAATGCATCATCCAAGCGCTTGCTCCAATCCTTCCTATTTGGCTGCACGGTTTTTTTCAAGATTTGTTTCAACTCACGATTTGAAACCTCAGCCTGGCCATTTGTTTGGGGGTGGTATGGTGTTGATGTTTTGTGTGTCACCCCATACTTTCGAAGGAGGGAAGCAAAATTCCTATTGCAAAAGTGTGTCCCTTGGTCACTGATGATGGCCTTTGGTACTCCAAACCTACAAAAAATCTGTGCTTTGACAAAGTCCACAACAACATGAGAATCGTCAGTCCTGGTGGCCTTGGCCTCCACCCATTTACTCACATAATCAACAGCAACCAAAATGTACAAAAATCCAAATGAACTAGGAAAAGGACCCATAAAGTTGATGCCCCATACATCAAAAATCTCACAAAATAGTATGGGTTGTTGGGGCATCTCATGTCTCCTAGAAATGTTCCCAGTGTGTTGGCAACGAGAGCATGACTTACAAAACACATGGGCATCATGGAATAATCTAGGCCAATATAATCCAGAGTCCAAAACTTTCCTAGCTGTCCGTTGGGGTCCAAAGTGTCCACCACATGCAAGTGTATGACAGAATTGTAAAACAGACTCAAACTCATGATCAGGAACACACCTCCTAATGACTTGGTCACTACACATGCACCAGAGGTACGGATCATCCCACACATAAAACCTGGACTCACTTTTTAATTTTTGGACTTGATGTTTCTTTAAATTTGCAGGAATTTCAGAAGCAGCAAGGTAGTTAACTAAATCAGCATACCAAGGATGCGTACCTGAGATGGTATAGAGATGCTCATCAGGGAAAGTGTCCCGAAGTGGTACCTGATCCAAGGTGTCATCCTCTAGTGTGTGAGTAAGCCTACCCATGTGGTCTGCCACCAAATTCTTTGACCCCTTCTTGTCCTTTATCTCAAGGTCAAACTCTTGAATAAGGAGCATCCAACGGATAAGTAGTGGCTTTGCATCTGGCTTCTTTAGGAGGTACCTCAAAGCTGCATGGTCAGAAAAAACAACTACTTTAGAGCCCAATAAATATGAACAGAATTTATCTAAAGCAAATATGACAGCAAGAAACTCCTTTTCTGTGGTTGTGTAATTTGATTGGGCTGAATCCAGTGTCCTTGATGCATAGGCGATCACATGTGATCGTCCTTCCACCCTCTGAGATAAGACAGCTCCAACCGCGAAGTTGGAGGCGTCACACATAAGCTCAAATGGAAGGTCCCACCGTGGGGGCTGTATGATTGGTGGAGTGGTCAGACACTTCTTCAGCTCATCAAATGATACCCGGCATGAATCATCAAAATTGAAGTCAATATCTTTTTCAAGCAATCGAGATAAGGGTAGAGCGATCTTACTAAAATTTCTGATGAAGCGTCGATAAAATCCAGCATGCCCAAGGAATGATCGAACATCACGCACACATGTAGGATATGGGAGGGATGAAATAATGTCTACCTTAGATTTATCAACTTCAATTCCATGTTGTGAGACTATATGACCTAAGACAATTCCCTTTTCGACCATGAAATGACATTTTTCAAAATTTAAGACCAGATTCTTCTCAATACAATGATGCAACACATCACCCAAACTAGAGAGACATTCATCAAATGAGGACCCATAAACTGTAAAATCATCCATAAATACCTCCATACAGGTCTCAATGAAATCTGAGAAAATACTCACCATGCATCTCTGGAAGGTACCTGGGGCGTTGCAAAGTCCAAATGGCATCCTCCGGTAAGCAAAGGTACCGAATGGGCAGGTGAATGTTGTCTTCTCCTGGTCCTCTACTGCAATGGGAACCTGAAAATAGCCAGAAAATCCATCCAAGAAACAATAGTGTGTCTTCCCAGCTAGTCTCTCAAGCATCTGGTCAATGAATGGAAGTGGGAAATGGTCCTTACGAGTGGATTGATTTAGTTTCCTATAATCGATACACACTCGCCAACTGTTTTGTACTCTCACAGGAACTAACTCATCATTTTCATTTCTTATAATAGTGAAACCAGTTTTCTTTGGTACAACCTGAACAGGGCTAACCCATTGTGAGTCAGAAATAGGGTAAATGATACCCGCCTCAAGTAATTTTTCAACTTCTTTCTTAACAACTTCTAGGAGGGTGGGATTAAGTCTCCTTTGTGGCTGTCTCACCGGTTTAGCCCCATCCTCCAAGAGAATCCTATGCATGCAAATGGAGGGGCTAATACCTGATATGTCTGCCAATGTCCAACCAATTGCCCTAATGTTATTTCTCAAAAGATTCAAAAGTTTTTCTTCATGTTCAAAAGAGAGATTGTTAGCAATTATGACAGGTAATCTATCATCACTGAGCAAGTATGCATATTTGAGATTTGGGGGAAATGGCTTGAGTTCCAATGTAGGTGGGTGATGTATGGATGGATAAATTGATGCAACAGACATATCTGCACAATGAACATCAGTATCAGAATAAAAATCATCACAATCAAAGAATAAAGCACCAAATCCATCAGCATACTCAATAGCCATGTCATAATCAGAGTTCACATGATCAAAATCAGAATATGATTCCATTTCAAAATCAAATCTTAGAGAGACTTGTTCCTTAAAAATGGGTGTAGAAGTATTCTTAGACATCAAACTAGAACCAATACTCATAATCTCCCTAAGCATAGGATAATCAAATTCAATGGAGTTTTTATTTGGTGGTTCAAAATGGGAGATAACAAAAGCAGAATGGTCCTCAGAGGGGTACTTCATGGAATCCATAACATTAAATATCACAACTTCATCTCCAAACTCCATGGAAAGTGTACCCTCATTGACATTTATGATAGTTTTTGCAGTTTTTAGGAAGGGTCTACCTAAGATAATGGGGGCATGAGAACTTACCTGATCATCCTCCATGTTAAGAACATAGAAATCCGCTGGAAAGATCATGTCTCTTACCCGGACAAGTACATCCTCAAGGACTCCCGCTAGATATGCCGTAGCTCTATTCTCCAATTGCACCACTACTCTTATTGGCTTCAACTCACCAACCTGCAAGGAATAGAATACAGAGTGAGGCATCACATTTATTGAAGCTCCTAAATCACAAAGAGCATCAGAGAAGTGCAACTCCCCTATGGTACATGGGATGGTGAATGTCCCGGGATCCTTGCACTTTGTTGGCATTGCTAGAGTTGGTGTAATGAGTGCCGACACATTCCTTCCAAGGTTGATCCTCTCATTCCCCTTGAGCCCTCTTCGATTGGTACAAAGTTCTTTTAAGAATTTGTCATACCTTGGGATTTTCTTAATGGCTTCAAGTAGAGGAATGTTGATCTCCACACGCTTGAATGTGTCCAAAACCTCCTTTTGCATTGCTTCTTCAGCCATCTTCTTGGTTTGAACAACCCTGTTTGGAAAAGGAAGGGGTTTAGGAGGAACATCATCAATCTTTTTCTTACCTTTATCTTTCTCCTTGGATTTCTCATCAGTTGGTATGGAATGCGGCTTCTCTGAAGTTGAGGTGAATCCCAGTGGAATGGTAGGTGCAGATGTATCGTTCATTTGCTTCCCGCTTCTCAATGTGATGGCACTAACATTCCCCTTTGGATTTGGAGTGGGTTGGGAAGGTAGATTTCCAGAATTCTTACTCACAAGTTCATGGAGGGCGGTGGCAATCTGACTCATTTGAGTCTTCAACTCTCTCAGCTCCGAACCTTGACTCTTCAGCTCATTCTGTTGATTAAGAACAATTTGTTTCAAAAGATCATCAGTGTTAGAGTCTACCTTGTGTTGGATATTCCCTTGTTGCTGACTTGTTGATGTTTGAGCTTCAAATCTCCTTTGGGGTTGTTGGAAACCCTGCTGGTAAGGCGGAGGCTGCTGGAAGTTTTGTTGAAAAGGGGGCCTTTGTTGTTGTCCAGAGCCATACCTCATGTCCGCTAGATCTTTCCACCCTTGGTTTTATGTTGGATCAAACTTCTTTTGGGGATATGGTTGTTGTTGTTGCTGCTGAAATGGTCTCCCAGGGAACACTGCTGCACAATCTTCTGTTTCTTGGAGTTGTGGGCAACAGTCAGTCGGGTGGCTTGTCTCAGTGCAAATACCACAAGGCCTTGAAAGAGGGGGTAGAGATGTATTTTGTGCCAATGCAATCTGCCTCACCATAGTTGTCAATTCTTCTAACTTAGTGTCAATCAAATGACTTTCAAGAGAAGAAGGACTTACTTGATGTACTCCTCGAACATGTGGTGTACCTCTATCACCGAATTGTTGGGAGTTTTGGGCCATCTTATCGATTAACGCACGCGCAGCTACTGGTGTCTTGTCCACCAATGCTTCTCCAGCCGCAGCATCTACCATGCTCCTCTCCATGGGTGTGAGTCATTCATAGAAGTACTGGATGAGTAATTGCTCACTGATTTGGTGATGTGGGCAGCTTGCACACAACTTCTTGAATCGCTCCCAGTACTCATACATTGACTCCCCTTGGGCTTGTTTGATCCCTGATATCTCCTTTCGAATGGATGTTGTCTTTGATGCTGGAAAAAATCTCTGCAAGAAAAGAAGTTTCAAATCGTTCCAACAAGTTACATCTTCGGGTTGTAAATAATACATCCAATCTTCCGCAGCTCCATCAAGTGAGAATGGGAATGCTCTTAGTTTGATTTGATCATCAGAGACATTTCTAGGTTTTAGGGTTCAGAAAACCACATTAAATTCTTTCAAATGTTTATTGGGATCCTCACCAGAGAGGCCATGAAACTTTGGAAGTAAGTGAATTAACCCAGATTTCAGTTCGAAGTCCGATTCGAGATTTGGGTATGCAATACAATTTGGTTGATAGTTAATATCAGGTGCATCCAATTCTCGAATGGTTCTATTAAGTTCATTTCCATTGTTTCCAGCCATTGGTTCTTGTTTTATGGTTGAATTTGAATTGCTTCCAATTTCAATGTTTTGATATTGGAGTAATTCTCCAACTGGTTGAATGTTGAAACTTCCCGTAGACTGAAAATTTCTGATTCGAGCCCTAAGGCTGCATTCAATCTCAGGGTCAAGATCTAAGAGATCTTCGGGATTAGTTCGTGTCATCAATCAATGAAAGATGAAAAGAAGGAATGTGGACCATAGTAAAATAAAAATTATAAGTTTGAGTTGATGGTCCAAAAAGAAGTAGAAAGAGATAAAAGAAGAAGAAGAAAAAAAATCAGATTGGGTAAAGACGGAAGAAAGAAGAGAGGAAGAGAATTAAAATGTAAAATAAAATAAATACCTCTATTTGGTTGAAATAATTACTTGCCTCCCCGGCAACGGCGCCAATTTGAAAGAGCGCTGTCGTGGGCACCCTCAAATGATTAGTGTGATTTGGGGTACTTAAGTGCAGCAGAGTGGCTGACCAAGGTCGTCTCTCAAAGGAGGAAGTGAATTTAACAACTTATTAGAGGTATTCTAAAAAATAAAATAAAATAGAATAGAATAAAAACACTACTTTAAAGGATTGGGGTTTGTTGTAGTTTATGAATCTAGAAGAAGTTTGCTGGAAGAAGATTGTATAATTTTTTTTTTGTTTTTAGTTTTGAAATGAATTTCAATTTAAATGACACAACAAGAAGATGTTTTTTTAGAAATCTATTTAAAAAGCGTAATCGATCTAACTCTACCTCTTCACTTTATTATTAATAATTATCATTTAAATTAACATTCACTTAATTATGATCCCTTAATTTGTTAAATCCCGAACCCTACGAGAATTAACTTTACCACAAAGATGATGTGAATTTAAACCTAGGCTAACTTTGGAACGTGCAATCGCAGCACCCTGCTTTGATTGATGTTCTAAGATTAGCTTATGATCAGTGGTAAATTAAGGCACATATCCATTCTGGAAATGAGGATGAATTGTGTTTAGGGATTATATTTGAACTCTACAAATTTATCCCGTGTGGTCTTGTATTACCGATTAAGATCGCGCTCTCACAATTTACACAAAATCCCGACCTCGCGTGTTTTTGTGTTAACTGTTCAATTGCTTGCTTAGTTTCTTACAATTTAAAAACACAATTCATGGATCATATTAAGTGAATTACAGTAGCTCATTGATTCAAAATAATTAAATGAAGAGGGTAGAAGATAGATCGATTACTAAAAGACTACTCTTCCATGGGTGGCGTAATCATCGTAGAAGCGTTTTGCATGTGCAAAGGTTTAAAATGGGTATAACCCAATAACACTTCTACTCAAGAATTCCAGCCCAATTAGGAAGATTAAGAGAAGAAAAAATTTAAACAAAACAGAAGAAAAGAGAAGAAATATAAGAAGAGCAATGAAGTTTATTACACAAATGAAAACATTACAAAATGAAGAAGAGAAGGAGGCTTCGATGAGGGGATCCTTGCTTCAAGAGCTACCCCTCTTACAATGGTTGGAGAATTTGGGTGAAACAAATTCTCCTCTGCCTACAATCTCCCAATGCACGTCCCAACCCCTCCAAATGAGAAAAACTCCAATTTATAGAGGGGAGGGGAGGAGAGGTTACAAGTGGTTTCAAGTGTGAATGTGGAAATTCGGCCAAATATTTTATTCCAACTTGCACCGACCATTTGACCACCACAACGCGTGAATTGGCCGGCCTTCCAGAAGGATGATTTGTGCCACATCATGTCGCCGAGCTTTCATCAAAATTTGGGCTCAATCCAAGCCCGTATGTAGAATATATGTCCCAAATACAGAACCTTTTCCATTCTGGCGAGCCCAGACCAACTTTGACTTCATGGCCCAATTTGAACAACCAAATGAACTCTTTAGCTTTATTGTCATGAATAAAAGTTGTAGATAATTAAGTTACGAACACTTTTACAAAATTTCAAATTCAAATAATAAACATAAAAATATTTATCTTTGAAATACTACAGTGCACTATTAAGGGTAAAACTGGAATTTTCACCAAATTTTCAAATGAATGATCAAATCCCAAATATTTTATAAATAAACATGTTTAACACAATGTGAGGAAATTATATCATTTATTATCAATAAAATATTCAATAAAATAGTGTTTTATCAGTGATCCTCCACCTCTTCATGGGATCTCATCTCCCATGTGACTATTTTCTCCCTTTTTTAGATCATAATCATGATATTTCTATCCCATGTGATCACCAAAGTGGATTTTATCACTGTATTCCTATCCTTTGGTTATTTTTAACCTAGTTTTCATTATTGGCTTCAATTATTCCTTAGTTTTGTCATTTTTCTAAATTTTTATTATTATGATTGATTTAGGTGATTTATCTTGTGATATTGGATAACCATTCATTTAATGTTCTATGTTTGGTGGTCCCTAACCATTTCCAATGATTATTAATGTTCCATTTTATGTGGGATACGTGTTCTCACTTCCCTTGTGTGATTGACACGGAATAAAGATGAATTACTTGGCTTTGAAATATATTGGTTGAGTAATTATGGTTAGAGAAATTAATGGTCTAAATTATAGTTATAACTTGGTTACATATCCATTGTTTGAGATACTATTGTACAAAATGGTATAATACAATTATTACTAGGAATTCATGGGATATCCCATGAGTTATATGATGATGATAGGTACCTAGATATGTTCCCGTAGCTTCCATGGACATAGGATATGTATTTTTAGTTTTGGTGAGTTTTTATCACCCATTATAATGGTTATACTTAAGAAGGTTATACTATGGGTTGGGATTTATAAATAGGTTGGGTATGAGGGGACCAAGTTAGCTTCAAAATAAAGTAACTTTCATTTTAAATAAATCATATTGTTTTATTAAAATATATTGTCTCGTATAGTTATTATACCATGATTTGATTTTGGATGTACTTGTGAGATGATAATACATTATATTTATTGATGTATTTAGTTGGGATGGAAATATTCGTATCACTTTGGGGATGATGACACTGAGAGGGGGGGGGTAAATCAGTATACAATAAATTTTTTACACCTATAACTTTTCCCTTTATATACCTCTATCACTTATATAGTGAAAGGTTATATTTAATTCTTCACAAATATTTACAAATCACCAACACATAAAACTATAAATCATTAAAACATCTAGATTTGTTAATAAGGTTATCCTCCAATGTAGATGGCTACATCCTTAGTGTACTGGGGTTTTATAACTCACACACAACATTCCTTTTTTTATCAAGAAAGGAATGAGTAAGGGGATTTAATTGAACTAATTATCTATGAACTAACCAAATACAATGTATGATTAATATTTTATGCACTTGATACAATATTTCAGCCGATTCCTTTTAATTTGATCATAAGTGTAATATAATTCATTTTTAATTCAAACCAATTAACGAGATCCACTTCCATTGAATATTTAAATTAAATAGATGCCTCTATTTCTCAGTAATCAATGGGATATAATAGAGTATGTGATCATTGGGATAACACAAATTAGGCAAAAATTTGGAGGATTTCCTATTCTTCTTCTTCATTCATGATAATAAGAAGATATAAGAGATAGGATATCTCATATTATCTAACTCAAATGATGATCAAAATGAATTATCTGGGTCACAATATCTTCTTCCTATTTTCATCATCAAAAAAATATGATATGTTGGGTTTTAGAGTTCGAGTTTCAACTTATATTTACAAAAAAAATTTGTATAACATTCAGAGAATTATCATCCAAAAACTAGCACAAATAATATATAATTCCTTATTATTTTATGTGATTTCACATATAAATCAAAATAAATCACCCTCTAAATTATTTTTATATTTTTCTTCCAAATATTTGAAGTAGTTCAATGTTGTCACTTTTGGTGCATGGAATTCATGTATTTCATGAATGCATTTGTGTCTTTCTTCATGTAATGAGATTCACAAGGTCACTTCCATTATGTAACAAGTATGAATAAGTTGTTTCTATCCTTCAAAATACTAATAAGCCTAGAAGGATTCAAAATCACACAACCTGGGAGGATCATAAAAACATTATTCTCATTCATACATGGTAGAGATACTTCTTTTTGTGAAAAAATATTGTCCATGTATCTTCTAATTTCTTTTATGTAATCATGTATGCGAGTTCAAAATTTTTCATCTTGTGACACAGTTTTTCAGTGGTTCCTTAGTCTCCCTCACATAACCAAGAGGAATGCAGTACTTATTCATTGTATAACCAAGGTGTCACAGGTTTTTATCTTCATGAGTTCATATAAGTGTCATGAATCTCGATCTTATGATCAAATCACATGAGAAGACTAATTGTGACCAATTTTTTTAGGAACATAATTAATTTTTTTTTCAAAGTGATCTCTCATTTTTTAGCATTTTCTATTAGCACTGATCCACTGTGTTTATAGAAAACTTTTCCACCTCTTTTCAAATAAGTTAACAATCTATGGTATGATGATTACAATGATCCATAGATCTATAAAAATTCAATGTTCTCAGCATACCATCAAATGTTTTAAATTGTAGAAATTTTAACGTCATTTGTTTTTTGAGATTGTAGTTCATATTAAGAACAAGGAATAATAGAAGAATTTTGATCATTAATTAATGGAGAATTGATGAAATTAGAATCTATAAATGATAAAAAAATTCAGGAGATAAAAATTATTCATTATTATGTGGTGAGTTTAGAAATTGTATACATACCATACTGTGATGTCAGAAGATCTTAGTTTTTTCACCATGAGGTCACATAAACAATAGATCTTGAAGAAACAGATTCATGGGAATGTTTATTTTATAATGGTAAAGATTCCCCTTCGCACTATTTGAACACATTTTTGTATCATCGCAGTTATACAAGAGAGTGGTTGGATTCAAGTACTTAGGTCAATCAAGATTTTCTCGATATCTCAAATTGATCTTAGACGATAGATGATATGAAACTATTTTTTTGTCTTGAGTGTGCATATAGATTCATTAATGGATGGGATGTTAAAGTTGATAGATATCTTTTATCAAATATCCTAGATTAGTCTCATCGGGTGGTCATATAATAAATATAATAGTTAAATGATTGGTGAATAATACCAATGGTGTTCAATTCCTACATTTTACCTGTGCTTCATATCTCCTCTTTTGCATCAATAATCCTATGCACTAAAATTATTAGGGTGGATGGGGGGTTTGGTACCTACAACACTAAAACACACTTCCCACATGGTCTACACCACACACTACTATGAACCATAACCACCACTATGAGCATTATGCACCCACTCTACATTCTCCTTAAAATCTTAATAAACCCCTTGGTCCTCATGTTATTCCTTGTTAAATATGTTGTAATTATAATCCCCCTATAATGCCTGAGGGGTCCAGGTCAACCCTCTTCCATGTGGTTGACCCTTAGGGTCCCACATGTGTGGTTGATGGCATCCTTGGATTTTAATTGTTAGTAATTTTATTAATAATTTCCAACATAAATATTTAGTTCATATAAATTATATAATTTCCTCCCCAAATTATCCCATCGACATTATATTTGTGGCCTTAAAAATCATTATGAATATTTCTATATTTATCTTCATCACATGATTTGTAACCCATTTTCATCCATAAATGTGTAGAACATTAATCATACTAATTTTTTTTTGACAGTGTTCAATAGCCATACACTAATCACACATGTCCATCATAAATATGATATGTTCATAAATTATAATAATTACATGGAGAATTTTTCATGAATGAAATATAATTACATCAAATAAATTCATAACAATTTTCCATGCATCTCCATTACACCCCGAAATGAGATCTTTTATCTTCCATAGATGGAAATCAATCATCAACAAACATGGTCGGGGACACCAATGAACATCTGTATTGTTCTACTTCTTCATGATACATGAAAATAACCATTGAAAATAAATACAACACAATCCTAAAAGGGGATATTCGATATCACATTTTTTTAACACTAATAGAAAATATCATTTCAATATGTTCATTTAATTTACAAATATGATTTCTCACTTTTATCCTCATTGATCCTTGAAATATTCATTTTCTCCATTATAGATAAAAAATTAAAATAACATGATAGAGTATGGTACCATATATTTCTTTAGAAATATTCCATAAATTATTCCACTTTGATACAACTTTGGAAAAACTAGGGTAGAAAACAAGATGATCAAATTTACACATTAAATATTTCCATTATCAATTTAAAATACAATACCAATTAATGTAAGAAAACATTATTCTTTAATCATATATTACTAAATTATTTCTAGGTAAATAGTAATTGGTTGATACCAATTGATAAAATGAATGTGTAACTTATTGGATAAAACATGTTGATAAAATATTCTCAAGAAACATTCAACTTGAAATTCATGAGATATTCTCAACATACAAATTAAAAACATTCAAATATATGAAGTAGGTTATGTTTATGAAATTAGTCCTATAACTTCATCAGTATTACATTTTTTATTTTATTGATTCATTTATGTTCTATCCTTTAAAATAAAAATTAATTTCATTTTTTCAATAAGTATAATATAATTAAAACACATACCTTATAAATAACATTATTAAAAAGAAACATCCACAAATTTCATATTTTTGATGATGTATAAGAGTTCAGGAACATCCTTGGATTCTCCCCCTTAATAGATTTTATCAATATATACTTCACAAATTAGGATATTTGTTATTTTTTAGAATTCTTGTTGATGTTAAAATCAATTATATTAGTCCCATAGATGATGGTACAATAATTTTTATTGATTAGCCTTTATCATGTTCATCAAAGATGATCTATGATATTTTTTAACAAAAAATATTCAAGATAAAAAATTAAAGGCCAACACTAGATAGTGACTTCCATAATTATTTGAATGAATATTAGCATTCTATATATAGTAATATGATCTCTTATACTCATCTCCCCCACTAAGTATGTGAATGATCACTAATTAAATTTAAATAATGAGAAAAAAAATAATGTATATTGGAATAGGGTGTATCAAAATTGATTTTAGATGAATGAGAAAAGACTTACATAAATTTATCAACCATGAATGATATTTTTCCTACACTATGTGATGGTGAAATCTTTATGATAACTTTTTTGAATTTCATAGATGTCTGGAAAAAAATGGATCCTCGTATTTCTAGAGAAAAAAACGTATTGTGGTCTCTTATATTCTACTCTAGTCATAAATAAAAATACATTACTTGGTTATTCATTAATTTTCATTCCAATTACTTATTGATCTAGAAATATTAATTAAAAACTATTACTGTTATTTTCAATCTTCTTTCAACTTACACACAGAACTAAAAAAAATGGTCATCATTAGATGAAAAACTCTCATGAAATTCGATATGTTCATGTGGAATATTATATTTTACATTAGTATTGTCCTTTATTCTGGTCATATTTTAGTTTACTCTCTATATCCACATAAATTAGGTTAATAACCAGTATAAAATTTTGAATATGGAAGGATTATTGGTAGATCAACATTGACTCATAGATTTATCTTTAACACTTTATTCCATTTATATTTCTCTTTGACTTATCTTATCTTTTATTTCATGAGAGTTTTTCCATTAATTTTTATTTCTTGGGTCTACTTAATGTGATCCGTGGTATACCACTTCTTCTAAAGAATATTCTTATAAATCCATTTAGTATAGAAATCCCTCAAAACTACCAGGGTTTATTTTAGAAATCAATATTCTTATGATTATCACTTAAGGTACACTTTCATGTATTATGTTTTTTGAATTATTTAGAATAATTTTCAAAAGTTTCTTTTTCAAGCTTATATTATCTTCACCCTTCAGTAATGGTATTTTATTCTAAAAATTTTAGTGGTATTCTTTAATGGTTTTCACTTTCATGCCTCTTCACTGTGACTACTTCCATTGAAAATATCATAGAGGTTCGTCAAATTTTCATGTCTATTTATAACAGTCATATTCTTGATTTCCTTTTGTATAATTTTCATCATCATCTATTTTATCCCCATTGATGTATGTATCTATTGATTTTAATATTCTAGACAATTATACTAATAATCAGATTCACTGTGAATTAATCCTTAAAAGCACAAACAAATATTTAGCACTTCATTTTAAAAAAAAATCATGATATATTAACTTTCAGGATTTTTTTGTTTCATTTACATTTTAAAATGGGTTTTTTTGGGGAAACAATATTTTAGACATTATCTTTCTTCACTACGTAAATACTAGTAGGAACTTCATCATGTTACCTCATCCACTTTTCATATGTATCAATATTGAACCAGAACTATGCATTAATCTATAATTTGAATAGATTTTATTATCAATGATTGATGGTAACTTTTTGTAGAAACTTCTTTGTATTGAACATTAGATGATTTCAATATGTTTATTCCTCTAGGTAGATGTATCTAAGATAAAAATACCATTTCAAATTTTGTGTGGTTGTATCTCCTTTAGTTATATATAAGATCCCAAACATTTAAATTGATATGATTTTTTAATCATGATTAAGATCACATTAAAGTAGTTGATGAAATTATTCTTGAGAGTATGAGGTGAATCAGTTTTGTTTGGGAAGTTCAGGATACAAAAATGATGGAATAGTTGCAATATTGTGTTGTGTGAACAGTTGTCTCGTGGTTAGTACTAATGGTTCACTATAATAATGATGCCTTTAGGGGCATGGTGAAGGGTTTAAAATCCATGATATGGGGATCCTAGAATACATGTGGTCTTGAACAGACCCAAACGAATGGTGTGATAATCCCCTAGATAACTGTGTATCACGTGCCTCTCTTTGGATAGAAGAAGGTGTATTATTGGTGCATTGTTTTTTCAGTTGTATGGAAAAACCATGCACCCTATTTAACTTGGGGGGTTTGACCATTTCCCATAAGTATTTAAGGATTAAAACCCAATTTTCCTCTCATTTCCTCCTCTATAATCAAGGGTTGTGATGTATGATCTATAACACCTTACAAGGTCCATTCTCCTTTGATCGTTGGATATATAAAGCACTTTTGGTTTTGAATCGAATCTATAGGTGATTTTAACACTCATATTTTTTATTTATTCTATAAGAACTATGATAGGATGATTTCACTTCTTCTTAAACCCTAAAAAAATTAGGATACATATATTGTTAATTAAGGGTTTTTTGAACCTGAATCATTATATATTTTTAATAAATAGGTCTTCTTTGAACTTGATTTAGGTGGTCTATAAGTTATATCCCATTGTATTTATATTTATTCAAGTGCATGTTATTATTATTATTTTATATTGTGATAGGAATTTAATTCCTTGGGTGTAAAGTATAAATTGGTTTCCAAAATGATCTGTTGGGCCATTCACAAACCTTGTAAGAACCATTTATGAATAGTAGATTGGTTGAAGGCCACCCATGGGATGTGCCACTCCCTTAGACATTGTAATTGAGTTTTCAATTGACTAACTAAAAGTTTTATGATATTAAACCAATTATAATTATGTTTCTCATGTTAAGTTGGAATAAATTAATAATGTCATTAACATATTAGGTTAAATGTGTTGTGGAATAGATAAAGGGAAATGTGATAAATAGAAAAAGAGTCTATTTCCATGTTATAAAATTGGTTGAATATATTTTCAATAATTATATTAAAAAATAAATGGTAACATGGGATACTTATGTAATTTGGTAAAATGTAGTGTATATTTTAAACAATTGTAATAAGGGATAAATATGAGAGGTTCACACATTATTTTTTAATTTTTTATGAATCCTAAGTGTTTTTGGACGTATGAAATTTATATTGATGTAATGGTTTGAAATGAGGGACATCATAGGTCTCAAACATTGGTAATAATTTTTATACATAACATTGGTTTTTCATTTATGTATGATGGATTGAAAATATGTTTGGAAACATATACATGATATGATAGACACAACATTCATTATGATTTTCTAGGGCTCCCACGTAGTAATCTAGGAACTAAATCCTATTTTTGTGTTATGAGTAAATGGAATGGTGCACTTTGGTATGTTAATTTGAAATGATTAGTGAATTATGTTGATGTTAAAATAAATGCAAAATGGTTTTTATTATTTGGAATAGACTTTTTTCATGCTCAATATATGTTTATGTGGTCTGTATCGAATGTTAAAACAAAAGATGATATATTATTAGTTGTTGAATGTTCAATTTTTGAACCCATTTACTCATACATTCTTGTTTATTATTTACTAGTAAATAAAAATAAACTCATATTGTTATTAGAATATATATCAATGTAGACACTATTTTTTGTTCCCTACTGAGTTTTACTCACACCATTCTTGGGATATCATTGGGTACCCGGTTAGACTTCATGGTGGCATGTCAATCTAAATGAAAATAACCTATGTTAGATAGATAATATGGGTTTTTGGGATCCATCATGGATGTGGGAAAAATACTTGATGTTGGGACAAATTTTAGTGACAAAAGTTTCTATCTTATTTTTTATTTTATAACATGATATTGTTATGACATGTAATGATTATTTATATGGGTGTGGGAATTTATCTATTTTAGGGAATTGATTATATGATGCATGGTTGTTGATTATTGATACATGGTTACTGTTTATCTTTTTTTCCATATTTTATTACTTTTTAACAGAGGTTATAGTCACCCACACACCTTATTAGACCCATGATACTAGTTGGAATCCTTTGGCATATAGGGAGGCACAAATGAGGTCATGTTCCGTAAATTATTTTTGAACTAGTTTTGTGGAACCTAGTTCAATAAGTTACAAAGCGTTATTAGGAATGATTCATTTCCATTACATTTTTTGATCATGGTGTTGCATTTGTTTCAAATAAGTTTTTAATGAGAAGTCAATATGTGAATAAAAGGTATTTATGAGGAATTTGTTGAAGCCTTGGAGAATTTTTGTTAATTCAATACATTGAATTATATACTTGATCAATTATACAAGTGGATTTAAATCTAAAAATTGTTGAATTGGTTCAAAGTTCCAAGAAATGTATCAAGGTGACACATTGTTACAACACTTTAAGCAGTCCATGCAATACTCAATTTCATGATTACTGAAGTGAAGATCCATCCATAGTTAGTAAGTGGATGAAGTGTTAAAGAACATGGGATTCAACCCTCGCATATAAATAGAGGATCCCCAAGCTGAAGAATCACTACTGGAAAACTAACATATACCAACGGTTTGGAACCATTGGTATAGGCCTCCAAACCGTTGGTATAGCCTATACCAACGGTTTGGAGAACTGTTTCCAAGTAAGTCTTTGGGATAGGTCTATAACAACGGTTTTGCGAAAACCGTTGGTATAGACCTATACCAACGGTTTTGGAAACCGTTGGTATAAGTAATATGAAAATCTATACCAACGGTTATGGAACCGTTGGTATATGTATTTCAAAAAAAAACATTCGCTGGGATTTGATCCCACGACCCCTAGTTTATCATTGAACGACTTAACCACTAACCTAACATGACTTTTGTGAACATAATTACATAAATTTTTATATATATATATATATATGTATTGTCATAATTATTTTAAATTTTGATTTATATAATGTTCTCGGTAAGAAGATATGATAAAAATTATCAGGACCTATACCAACAGTTGTCAAAACCGTTGGTATAGTTCTTGATTCTGGAATTTATTTTGGGCTGAAGGTTGATTTATAGAGGACCTTTCCCAATGGTTTTGGAAAACTGTTGGGATAGGTATACCCTTTCCCAACATTTTGGACAAACCGTTGGGAAAGGTGGCCACAAAGTGGACTTTTCCCAACGGTTTGGCCAAACCCTTGGGAAGCCATACCCTTTCCCAACGGTTTTCCAAAACCGTTGGGAAAGGTGGCCCCAAAGTGGGATTTCCCAACGGTTTGGCTAGACTGCTGGGAAAAAGGACCTATACCAACAGTTTTTACAAACCGTTGGTATAGAAGCGTTGGGAAAAGTCAGATTTCCAGTAGTGAATTTTTATTCCATTCTCGAAGAAAGGAGCTCCTATTTCTCCAAATAAACATAGAAAATGTGAAACTGTCTGGTTTGATAAAGGCAGAGGTTTCCTCATAGCCTACCTACGCAAATATTGAGTCTCGCACATCTCTTTCATGAAAAAGATCCACACACGTCTAATTGTTTGCGAAGAGAAGAATCGTGAACCTACTGGTTCACGAAAGATCATGCTCTTCTGTGTGAATTTCCCACTAGCACATGATAGGTTTTTTGAACCCCCATTGTGTATTTTTTAAGAGTATATCATGGGTAAAAAAATCAGTGCATCAACACCCTTGTTGTGCTCTTGCGAAGATAGAACCAAGAACCTCGTTGGATCTGTTAAGGAGACTCTTGCGCACCCAAAGCGCAAAGTAAGATAACTTTGTTCCCTATGGTTTTCACGAAGTAGAAGAACACCCTCCTATTTTCACCTTTATAAAATAATATTTGCAGGGGTTAATTTTTTGAATAAGAAGGAGCTAAATATGTCCATGGTTAGTATGAGATACCTTGAGATTGACGAAGAAATACCCAAGTGCAGAACATACCCATTCAGGTTGTACGGGATACATTTTGAGAAGAGGAACCCACACACACACATATACCCATTTTGATTGTGTAGGATAGAAGAAGAAGAAGAGATTTTGTGTGAAAAGAAAAGTTGAGATTTCAAGCATGATTCACATGCCAATCATGTGCATGAGTTGAGACACCCAAGTGTCCAAGAACAAGGTGAACCGTAAGAAGCACTCATTTGGGCTTGAAGAAGACCCATGCATAAAAACATAAAATAGAATGAATTAAATTAGACATTTTTTTTTGATAAGACCCAAAAGAAGCAGAGAAATAGAAAAGGAGAATGATAAGAGACTATGTGTGTGCTCAAAGTATTTTACCCATAGAGTTTTTCACACAATGAAGAACAAAAGGATGAGTTCATGCATGCATGCGTGCACATGAACACATAAATAATGAATCAAAAGTGTGTGTGTATATTTTAAAAACAATAGAAGATCGTTCATGTTCAAAATTAGGAGACCCATGTCCGCAATCATGCATGAACACATGCACAGGTGAAAATAACTAAGATATACAAAACAAGAAGATTGGTTCCCATGAAATCCATGCATGAAGTAAATGAGATTTGTGACTTAATCTAAACAAAGTTAAAGAATATATTTTATCTAAGTATACAGTGTTTGAGAAACTAAGAAGGCAGACAGAGCTGATATTTTTTCAGAATTATTCTATCATTCATAAAGAGGTTGTGTGAACCATTTTCACACACATAAGTGAGGCCAGGTCTTTATCAGAAGAAGGAATAATTTCCCAAGTAGTTTTGAGATTGAGAACAGTTCAACTCAAGTGATCAGAAATATTGGGAAAGGAAAACAAACCATACAAAAGGTTGTTGAAGATTCCTGAATATATATACATGCATGTGTGATTTAGAAAGCCTATGTGGGATGATCATAATATCATCTACATTGAATCAACGATTAACAAAAAGAAGGATTTTTTTCATGTGAATCGAGTGCTAGAAGACCCCAGGGAGATTCATGGTGGAGAATAAGTCTTCAGTGGGACTCTGAAGCAGGCCAGTGGGACTCTGGTAACACTGTGGGAAGTAGTATAAAGAACCTCCTATAGATCTCAAGAGAGATATAGTGGGACTCTGTATCTACCATTGTAATTACTAACCAAATTATAGTGTATAATATGTGTTGGGGAGAATTACTAACATAGAAAGAATTATGACTTTGAAACGAACCATTTAAATCCTTTTTTTCAAAGCCTTTGCATTTACAACATCATTCGAGGTAAGGATGATAAAAACATGAAGAGTAGATTGAGACGTTATGTATCCATAGAGGTTTAATTGAAATGAATCAATTAGTAAAAATATTTAAAGGGATCATTGATTCCCCCTCCCCTATCATTGATTCACACTGATATGGGGACTTCAACTGGTATCATTAAGAGGTTACCTCTTAAATATACAAGGGAGTATTTATGAAGTGTAGATTTCATGAAATGAATGAGCATCCTAAAATGAAGATTTCTTCCAAGTCGCAGAAAAATTGAAAGAATAAATAGACAAGGGAGCTGAAGAAGAAGCTTACTTTTAATGGGGATACACAATCTATTGAAGGTAATCTGAATGGTATAACATATGATAATACTTATTATTCTTCTGATGAAGCATTATAAAGTTGTAATAATGACAGATCAATTAGTTTTATTTAGATTTCACTCAATGGGCATCTAAATAAATTGCCTATAGAAGTTTCAAGACACATTGCTACAAGCATTAGTACTCTTTAAGATGAAAAATTATAGCTGGAAGAAGAAGTTGATGCCATGGATGATGCATTGGACAAAAGGGTTGGCATATCTAACAGTCTTATAAAACTTTTGAATGCAAGGTAAGAAACAATTTATCTTTCCAATGAAATAATTGATGATGTTACTAAAGAATTTCAAGGACGTATTTGTGAGAGGCAATTCATTTACATTTTGTTTGTAGAATCTTTCCATGCATTTGAAAAGTTGAAAAAAGTTTCTCTCGTTTTCAAAGCTACTATATTGGAAGACAATAATTACAGGGTAAAGGATATTGAAATTTCTTTTCAATAATTCAAAAGAATTCATGAAGACCCAATGATAAATCATAAGGATAATTGGGAAAGAATGCTGAGATTAGTTTAGGATTAGAATAACTCCCTAAACATGAAGTGTTTAGAGCGGGAGGTGAAATTGAAGATTCAGTAATCACCCAAAGCTGAAAATTACCAACCAGCTAGAAGAAGATATATTTTAACTCAAGTTTTAATTGAGGATAATGATTACAAAAGGATTAATAAAGCATCAATTAATATAATGGAAACATCCTCTAAGGAAAAGGTAACATCCATACCATCTGGTACTCAAGTTTCTAAATGTGTTTCCACAAAAAGTGCATATTGGAAGAGGAATTCTAAACAAGTATTGATGAATAATGGTGAGAAGAAACCTACCCCCATAAATAGGTTGGATATGAAGAAGAATTTGGAAGATGGATCCCCAAAGAGAGCACAACACATCCAGAAGGAGACCCAATAATCTCATGCAGAATATTTCAAGAAGTCAAGATTGTGGGTAAATTATGGCGTTGTAACAAGTATGGGAATTGTTCATTAGAATGCTGGTACAATATGCTAAATGAAAAAGAATAAAGGAAGCCCAACTTAAGGGGGATCAAGCCTGATAAAAGGAATAAACATACACTCATCAAAAATCATATGTACACTGCAAACAGATTTGGAATGCTTGATAATATCTTTGATGTATGCAATGTAAGTGGTCACAAGGATGGTATATGTCCATATCAACATGTATCCAAATCTGATAAGAAAATAAGATCATGGAATCTAGCTAAGAAGGAATAAGCATCCTTGGGATGTATGCAGTAGAATGGTACAAAAGATAATGCTCCCAAGAAGATTTTAAGAAGTATCAGTGAGAATTCCATGGACTCTAAATCCACGAAGATGAAGGGTTCTTGATCCCAAAGCACTACCAATATAAAATTATAATACTATGGAAATATAATTCATACCATGTGTCACTAAAAACTAGCCATGGAAATGAATGGAACCATGATTAACTTAAAAATACATACAATCCAGGAGAACACCAAATTGATTGAAAGTATGTTTCCTAAGAAAGCTAACATGAATGTATTGAAGAAGCCTTGTGGAAGCTCCAAGCCTGAGAATACCAAGAAGGATTGATTAGTTATCTATCCTAATCAATTCATATTTCTAGATAATTTCAAAGATATGAAGATGATATACTAGATAATGCTAAGGAAAAGGGAAAATAGATCATTCCACATGATGGAAAATTCAAATTTCCTAAGAGGTTGTCAGCACATGTTAACCCAAGTGTCTCGCAACTATTGTGGGGAAGGTGCAAGTAGGATTTAAATCATGCAAAAAAATGCATAACAATTTTACCAGGCCAAATAGAGATGCTGAAAATTGAAGAACATGTGCCAGTGGAGGCCAATTCACTACTGGAAGAAGTAAAGAAAAATAATCCAGACAAGTTAAAGGTATAGGGAAGTTAAGAATACAAGTTGAAAATTCAAAAAATAAATTCCAAATGGAGTGGCGACATTATCATGAAGGGTACCAGACACTTTAGATCTGCATGAAAATTATTTCTTTGGTTGAGAGAAAATTCTCAGCCCCAATGTTTCTATTAAGAATCTCACAAGTGTTCCATATTATTCTTTTATATTTTTGTTGTATATGTGTGCATACATTGAAGGGAATTTAATATGAATTCCATTCTCAAAATGATAATTGAATGAAAAAATTGGACAAATACACGTTGGACTCATTATTCATTATTTGATAATTACAGGAACTATTCCACATTAGAATATTATCAATATGATTATCTTGAAGTTCATCTGAAGATTATTTTCTGCCAAGGTAAATCAAAAGGAGTGAAACCCTTAAGGGGGAGAAAAAATAAATGATATGATATCAAGAATTGTTTCAAGACAAACTATTGAAATTCATATCATCACAAGAATATAAATATGAGGTATTTTAATCACACATTCATCCCTTGTTCTTAATTGTATTTATCGTGTTAATTAAGGGGGAGTTCTTGATTTATGACAAGATGGAATGATAGGGGATATTTATCTTTAATTTGAACTTTTTAATCAGTTTGGTTAAGTATGTGCATGATTTAGCATTTCATTTTGAAATATCATTATCTCCAATCCCTTGGTCTCGAATTGATAAACTCTGAGAATGATTTCACATGTATGGTTGTTTATGGACATCACTGAAATCCTTGGTCACATCTTCCTAGTTTTCTACACTGGGTTAGCCCTTGAAGACTTAGAGTTGATTAACTAAAGGCTCTTTACTTAGTGAACCATGTGACATCATACCACTCTTAGAAATATTCCAAAAGATTTTATTCAAAAGAGGTGGACATGTTTTTGAAGATACCCCACTAACACCTTTGCATTTGGTTACCAATAAGGGGAGAAAATATTGGCACACATATTGACCCAATCAAGGGTGATTAAGTGATATTGACAAAAAAATACAAATGGGGAGATTGTTGAGCATGGTGTTGCATTTTTTGTCAATAAGTTTTCAATGAGAAGTCAATATTTGAATAAAAGGTATTGATGAAGAATTTGGTGAATCCATGGGGAATTGTTGTTGATTCAAAGAATAGAATGATATACTTGATCAATTCTCTAAGTTGACATAAATATGAAAATTGTTTAACAGGTCCAAAGTTCCAAGACTTGTAAAAGGTGATACATTGTTACAACACATGAATAAGTCCATGAAATACTCAATTGGATGAGGAAATAAGTAAAGATCCATCCATAATCACTAAGTGCATGAATTGATAAAGACCATTCATTATTCTTTAATGGATGAGGAATGAAGACATGATCCATGCACCATCCATGATTTTTCTATGAAATGTTGAAGCTCTTTGAGTTGTTATTCCAATTGTAAAAAGAATGATGATGTTTGAAGATTAAGAAGAAAGGAGTAAGGGCTTAGTATGGAGTCTACTAAGTTCATTTACCATGCATGATCATTGAATTAGTAAGGTGGCCATGCATTATTATTTCACTAGACACTTTGTTTTTAACCAAGTATATTTAGCCTTACAAAAAAAGTAATGGGCCAACCATGGAGGTTCAACTAAGGTCTTCACCTCAAGAACATTTTGGGCCCTAGAGTGAGCAATGCATGTGGGAAGCCCTCAAGGCTAGCCCTACATGAGGCAGTTGTGTGTGTCGTGTATAATTCCACAACTGCATGCATGATGGTGAAAATGTGCGGCACAAGTTCATTATGGGATGCTAGATGCATGCCCAATGGAGGTAGAGTTAGAGCATAGAGCGCGGCTGCAGGGTGAACACTGTATGGGGAGGTACTGTGGAGGGAGAGAGGAGGATTATAAATGATTTCCACATCATCTTGTATTATAACTGATCTACATCGGTGTCTCCATTTCGATGTTGGAAAGGCTTAAAAAACACAGAGTTAACCCAGGGTGCTCATATGATCTCGAATGAGATCTCGACCGCATGCTCTATCCATCATCCCACTATCTAATCACCATAGTCCGTGATTAATCCGAGCTGATCCAATGGTCATGGCGTCATCTTCAACTTCTGACTGTATAGAGAGCCACCTAACACCACTGCTCGCTATCAACACTATCAATTCACCTTTATTGATCTTCTGGTCACTATCAATGATGAAAACTCATGCATGGTGATTGTCCGGACTAACCAAACACATGAATTGCATTAAAAGTATCATGCATGTGATTGAAATGAAGAATCCATGAAGTTCGAAGAAATCAAAGGTGCAAGGCCATGTCATGCCACTCAAGTACTCAAGGAGATGATTTTCATGCGTTTAAAAACACATGTGCGTGAGGATTATACTCACTGAGAAAGAATAATCTAACGGTTGAAATGGGAATAGCTAATATTTTCACATATCTTCATCCTACTTTTGAGGTTTCCAGTTCCGAAGATCTCAGCCATTTAATGAGTTGAATCCCAAAGCATCTTATGGGGTATTTGAATGCAAAAAAGTGATTCAACCCTCGCCTATAAATAGAGGAGCCCCGAGCTAAAGGAAGTTGCTATCATTCTCGTAGAATAAAGAGAATGTTTCTCCAAATAAGAAGAGAAAATATAAACCCCTCTGGTTCATGAAAGTAAAAGGTTCCCATGTAGCCTCTCTACGCAAAGAAGTATTCTCATGCAGTTCTTTCATGAAGGAGGGTCACGCACCACTCATGGTTTGCAAAGAGAAGAACCTTGAAACTCTTGCTTCACGAAAGAACATTCACCTTTGTGTGATGTTCCCACAAGCATGTGATATGTTCTTTGAACCCTCGTTGGGTATTTATGAGGAGTATCTCATTGTTAAAACAACTGGTTCCTTGAAACCCTTCTTGTGCTCATGTGAAGATAGAACCAAGAACCTATTTGGTTCTGTGAATGAGACTCTCATGCACCTAAATCATGAAGTAAGATAACCTTGTGACCTCCGGTCTGTATGAAGAAGATGAAATCCCTCCTATTCAAAACTTTAATAAACACCATTTGTAGGGTTTCATTGTTTAAAGAAGAAAGAGCCAAGGTTGTGCTTTCTTTTTGTCAGATACCCTGATATTAAAGAAAAAATACCCAAGTGAATAACATACCCATTAAGGTTTTATGTGCAGACTATTGAGAAGAGGAACCCCCACACACCCATATAACAATTCAGATTGTGTGGGAAAGAAGAAGAATAATGTATTGAGTGTGCAAAAAAAAGTTCAGAATTCATGCATGATGCACAAGAAAATCATGCGCATGATTTCAGACACCAAAGTGTCCAGGAACATGGTGAACTGTGGGTAGAACTCATTTGGGCTTGATGAAGACCTCTGCATAAACATATAAAATGTAATTAATTAAATAAGACATTGTGTGTGTTCTAAGATACAAAATAAGAAGAAAACGAGTAAATGAGAAAGAGAAGATATTGGGTGTGGGCTCAAATTGTTTCACCCATTAAGGTTTTCACAAAAGGAAGAACAAAAGGAAGAGTGTATGCATGAGGGAATGCACATACACATAGAAAGAAAGAATCAAAAGTGTGTGTGCATATTGAGAAAAGGATACAAGATAGTTCTTGTTCAAAATAAAGAGACCCATGCATGAAATCATGAATGAACATATGCACGTGTGAAAATAACTGAGATATCCTAAACAAGAAGTTTGGATCCCATGCAATCTATGCATGAAGTAAATGAGATTTGAGACTGAAGCCAGAAAACATTAAATAATATCATTTATATGAGTATATAGTGTTTGGAAAACAAAAAATGCAAGAAAAGTTGATATTGTTAAGAAATATTCTAGAAGTATTTAAGGGGTTGTGTGCACCATTTTTACACACATAAGTGAGGTCGGGTATTCATCAGAAGAAGAAATAATTTCCCAAGAATTGTTGAAGCTGAGAATTGATCAACTCAAGTGATCAAGAATAATTGAGCATGTCCAACAGACCTTACCAAATGTTTTTGAATATTCATGAAGAGATACACATGCAAGAATTATTCAGAAAGCCTATGTGGGATGATCTGAATAATGTATATAGTGATTCAAATAAGGACTTAAATAAAGAATCTTCTTGTGTGACTCGAGAGCTAGAAGACCCCTATGAGATTCATGGAGGAGAATAAGTCTTATGTGGGACTCTGAAGAAGGCCAGTGGGACTCTGGTAACCCTGTGGGAAGAAGTATAAAGAACATCCTATGGGACTCAAGAGAGATATAGTGGGACTCTGTATCGACCATTGTAATTATTAAATGAATTATAGAGGAGAATCTGTGTTGGGGAGAATAACCAACACAGATAGGAGTAGGTCTTTGAACCAAACCTAGTAAATCCTTGTGTTCAAAACCTTTACATTTAAAACATCATTCAAGGTAAGGCTGAGAGACACAAGAATAGTGGATTGAGGCTTTAACCATAGATAGATGTTTAATTGAAAATAATCAATTAGTTAAATGAATTAAAGGGATCACTGATTCACCCCATCCCCTATCATTGGTTCACACTAATATGTACACTTCCTAATTACTAGTTAGGAAATTAATATATGAGATTATAATTCTTTGAGCCTTATAAATGATATTTTGTCTGGCATTAGATAACCCATGTGTTGGGGGAAAACCCTAATTCCATGGGTGGGATTTTAGTTCTTGATATTTTCAATTACATTTGAATGTTATTTCACCTTGGCTGATACACATTTTATGTGATGTTATTCATTTATGATATTTTGTTCATGGTTCAGCTTGTAATATGGGTTGTATATATACACATAATTTTATAAATTTGAGGATTTATGTGAAGTGAATCATGTTAAAGACAGAAGGAAAATTAGGTTATAGTAGGTTATGGGAAATTAAAATATTCATTTTATTTCATTTGGTATTAAGAAAATTGTTCCAAATTAAGAGTTGTAACAAGTTTTAGTTGTGATGTTCTAAATTAATATTGTTATAATGGTTCAAAAATGAGAATTAATTATGTTTTTTTGTGGGAGATATGGTTAAAATGGTTTTTAATGAAAGGGATGTTCTTAAATATTTTTTTTATCCCGTTTTGTACATAACCCATAATACAGATGGTTGATTGTAGTAAAAGAGTTGTGATTATATTGTTTGGGGTAGTACATATAGAGTGGGTAGTCAGTGGTTAGTAGTGTACCCTATATTTTGTAAACTATGAGAACAATTTGTTTTGTTTTTTTTTAGATGTACATTTGGGATTGTAAAGAGATTCCACCAAAATGACATTTACCAATTGGGGGACAGGAGGACACCACTACGAATGCTCCTCTAGTTTTGGGAACAGAGTCCCCATTGGTTCCTATCGATAGAGTGGAAGAGAAATTCCATGAGAAATATTATCATTTAATTCATTTTATAGAGAGATATAATGAATGGTTTCTATGAGTATATTTGATCTGATGACATATTTTCCGCTTCACTGCCTTTTGATTTTTTCTACGTACGGTGGGACTGATGTAGAAGGGTTATAAATTGAATCTTCCCAGATGATACTGAAACACAAATAGACTTCTACTAAAAGGATAGTAATGTTCTCAGCTTACATGTTATGAGGACCAGTGATACAGTAGTGGGATATTCGGGTCTAGGATGAAAAGATAAATATTATTTCAATGAAATATTTTTATAAGATGTCTTTGGAAAACAATTACCCTGAAACCCTTATCAAAGATAGAACAACATAATTTACATGGTTGACCCATGGGAATATGTCTGGGATACATTATGTTGGATTTTTCAATAAATTAATGTACATTGTTCTAGCATTGGGAGGAGATTAGGAAGTTGCGGTGAAGTGTTTTGAAGATGGTATCAGATATGAGATAATGTCCCAGGTGAATATCTTTTATTTGAAGAAGCTTGATGAAGTAGTGAAATAGGATCTCATTTCTCAGTGAAACCTGAATAAATCATCTATTGGTGGATAGTCGTGATCTGTATGGAGATTTGGTGGTACAGATAAAGATATTGAAAAATCAACAATATGATCACTTTCACTAGGGTGGTGGAGGGAAGAGTATCAATGGGATTAAATTGGATTCTCTGAGAAGTGTTTAGGTTCTTTTTTATCAGTTTTTTAAACCCCATCACATGAGAGTTTTTTTTTTGCCACCATTGGAGTGTCAATATTGTGGTAGAATGGGAAACCTATAGTTGTTCTGTAGGAAACCATGAAAAAATATGGTGATGGAGGATCTAAAATGATGTACACTATAAGAAGAGGATCAGTGGATCTATATTAGACTAGAATATGGTAATCTACTCACCATACCATTAGGGGTGGAGGATGTGGTTCTATAGGATGGAAAGAACATAACAACAGGACAATACAACACTTGGGACCTGGATAAGAACTATAACACCCTGAGTTTTTGTGAAGTAGTTTTTTAATAAATTATATTTCATTCCTAGTTTTCATTTAACATAACAGTGTCTTAGCTTTCATCACACACAACATTGCATTTTATTAAAAAGATGATATATTTTAAATATTGTTTTTTAGACATGACTATTATAACCTAGTCATCAAACACTATTAAAGGAATATAAACTTATAATTTTGGAATAATATGTATAATGGTTTTATATTAATTCTACATATTGATATTAAAATTAATAATTGTTGATGAAGCCTTTATATATTTCATAAATAATATTTTCTACAAAAATGTTTTTTATGTCCTTGTGTGACAAATAATAAAATAAATATTTGAAACTTTTATAAATTTAATTTTATATATTAAATTTAATTTTTTAATTTAGAATTTTAAAATTATATTAGGGATATGTTTTTTGATTTTTTTGAAAAAGTTTCATTTTTTAGATAAATAGTGAAAAATGCTGTATTTTAAATCAAACTAGATTTTTTTATTTATATATAAAGATAAATTGTTTTTTAAATATATTTTAAAGATTATTTACATCATTTATACATATATTAATAAAATATATGTATTTTGAATCACTTTTATTTTGAAATTTTATATAAAATCATTGTAATATATTGACCATTTTTTCTTTAAAACCTTGTTTTCTTGACAGGTCTGTAGGATTAATGGAAAATTAATTTTTCCAATTGTGTGAGCGGAATTTAGAAAATTGGATTAAAGTTTTTGAATAATTATTATTTTTAATTTCAATTATGTTTTTCATAACTATTGACAAAACTGAATACTAAATATAGTAAAAATTAATTACAGTTGTTAAGGTAAAAATGGGTTTCACTGGGAGTTAAACAAAAATTATAACTATAAAAATAATGTGATACCATTCCCAATTTTTTTTATTGAAAATATATAATATTAATCTTATAAGGTTCTATAATGGTCCATTTTGGGACATTTAGAAATATGAAAAACATGGGAGCATTCAATTCTTTTCAAAAATACCATGTATGTTATCTCCCCCACTTATAAAAGGCCAACCTCTCTCTTCTGTTGTTAATTCTTTCACACCTATTTGGTTCTATGAATACCAACTCAAATTAATTTTAAAATTCAATCCCATAATCATATAATCCCTAGTTTGGGTATAAATCAATCAAAGGAAGGCTTTTAGTGCAAACCTATGGGGGAAACTCGAGGAATAGTTAACGTTCATCATTGAGTGTTTTTTATTTATTTCTTTTTCCTATAACTTGAATTATTTTTATATCATAATTATATATTAAAATTTTTATATTAAATTTAATAATAAGTTTTTAGGTTATAATAATTTACTATATCCATCTCCACTTCCATGAAATGTATTCGGAAGTCATTGTTCTTGTGTGTGGTGGATTACCTTCTTATGAACCTATGTCATTCAGTTTTCCATTAGCACTTATCAAGGTTGGTTTTAATGATATTTTTATAGTTTATATAATATATTAATTATATTTATGATATTATTTTTATTTTTTAAATATTATATAAAATATATATTCATACTTTCCATTTTTTAAAATACAATAATGTCATCAATGCATGTGGTGGACTACAGCCACACAAAGCAATGTGATTCATTCATGATTTAAATGTAATGTATTAAAAATGTTATTAATGAAAATATGTGAAATAGTTTACATAAATAATTTCATGTAATTGTAAAATAATTTTTATTTTTATTTCTTTCAGTCCAACAAGTAAATGGAAATGGTATTCATGGATAAATACGACCAATTATATCCAATAATGATGTGTTATATTTCATATCCCTAAATTTTGTTGATCAATATAAATATATATATAATAAATATATATTATTTTTATAACATGGTTCAAATATTTTAGATGATAAAAAATTATATAAGTTATAGAAGCACAAAAATAACATGTTATATCATATATGAGAAACAAATCTTGTATGACCCAAAACGTAACTTTGACATGGAATTGATAATAAATGTGTAATAAATGACTATAAAAAAATCATATATGGTACTATATATATATATATATCTTTATTTAATATATGTATAATAAGATTATATTTATTTTTTATGAATTTTTAGTGGGTATGACGGAAGTCAAGTCTTAATGTATGGGATTTCTGCCTCACTTTTTACATCTATGATACAAATTCTATATTTACCACATATTAATATTATTTGGTGTATATACTACCAATGAATTTATTTTATTATTCTTATAATAATAATTATTAGTATTTTAATATCCATTTTATTATCTCTATTTCATGGGGTTTATAGTTAAAACATTACCAAATTAGTAAGGGATTTTTGTATAATTTTGTCTTCTTTTAATTGTAAGTTATGTTATGAACCTATATTATTTAATGAGGATAATATATAGCTTCATTGAAATGTATTATATTGAATTTATTCATACTAGTGATATTTTATATTCTATTTTATGTTGTTCCGTAATGGGGATTATGAATCAACGTTACCAATGTGGTAAATATTTTATGTTACAATCTCATAATTTATTAGGACTATTTATGATAAAGTTTCCAACATTAAAATATAATTATCTAACTCACAATAATTCTCAATAATTATATTATTCAATGACTATGAAATGATAATATATGTTTTCACAATCATTTTCCTCTCTTTTGGTATTCAAGTTTTCAAAGAAAAATTTAGGAAAAATTATCTTTTTCGTTGAATACAATTTCCATCCAAAATCATGTTTTATACTAATGTTTTGAAAAAAAATTACAAATTTATGTTACATTAATAAATTAATATATCATAAATAAATGTTTTAAATGATTTATAAAATCTTTATTGATAATTTTAAAAGGTTATTTCTAATGAAAAGGGGTTTTTAAAATGTTTTATATTTAAAGAAAAGAGTTTTATAAAGTGGAAAATATATTTTCTCCAAGAAATGAATTAAATGGTATTTCCCAATTAGTTTTCTTTTTAGATGAAATTATGTTGTTTTAAATATATCTTACTTGGGTTATTATCCTAGGATACCATTCATATTCTATCTATGAATGGTTTAGATTTTTATGTATGATATTTATGAAAGTTTTTTCTCTTCCACGACTTAAAATGTGAGGAAATTCTTATGAAATGCGATTCATTCATGGGTTATTATATTTTGAAATGTTTATGAAACATGTCTATTTTACATAGGTTATGATATGATGAAATATTTACGATACCCATTTCCATTCATGGGTTATAAGATGATGAATATTTATGATAATGTGCCATACATAAATATGGTTTTATTAATGTGGTAAATGAGACCTATATCTCCCTTTATTGAATTGTTTAAAGAATTATATCTCATGAGATAGACAAGGATGGGAAGGGAGTTAAAATAGTTCGATAAGATATAGATAAAATGGTATATGAACCCTATTGAGTAAGATTGAGCTAGAATAGGGTGTAATCCCGGTTCAATAATGGACTTTCTCTTATATGGTTGTCTTGGTAGTGAGCCTTGATTTATATTGAAATGAAATCTATTATTATGAGTATGATAAAAATTAAATTTTTTATTCCAATGTTATTCTCTTATGGATCATATTTCTTTATTATATTATGATTCTTTTCTAATGAATTACCAATAATTATTCCATGATGGAAGATTATGATCCTTGATTTGAAGGGTCTTGTTTTCAATTATTATGATCATGTCATCATACCCTTATTCACATATTATTATTATTATGTATCTCCCTTGTTTACCTAAACAGATCATATGATCTCACCCTTTTATATGTTTTCCTTTCCCATATTATAAAGGAATTTATTATGTGTGGCATGTATATGAAGGGGGATAGTTGTGAATAATATCATAGGAGATGGTGTATCTCACTTACGGACTAGTGTTTATGTTTCCATGTTTTGAAATGAACTAAACTATTATAGTCCTAATGTCTATTTTTGTTTAACATAATGGATATTCATAAATAATGATGTAATATCAATGTCTAAAAATATTAGGTCTCTATAATTAAAATTAATCGATATTTTCAGTAAAATTATTGAGACTAAGATGAGAAACCCATAGTCATATACCTAAGGAAAAGTATACGTATAAGTATAAGGATGAGTAAAAGTATAGAAAAATTTATTATTATTTTGGTTAAGGATAGAGAAAGTGGATTCCTAGAAATATGAACCTATCTAGATACTACAAGTAGATGTGGCACGGTTAGAGATGTAACTTGCGGAAAATACAATGAAAACACAGTTTTGAACATGACTTGATCAGGAAATGGTGTAAAAAAGTGGTCCTTATTGCAAACATAATTGGAAACTCCTGGGGGATATTATTTTTTAATTCACAAACAATTTACAAACAATCATTAATTATTTAAATAGAATGTGGCAATGAATAACCTATGATTAACCTAATGTGTCATTGATTAAATAAAGTGTCCTGATTTAGAAATATTATAAGTTATTATTTATGATTATGTGATTCCACGCTATTAATATTGGTTCTTACACTATTATTTTTGGGTTTATTAAATGGTTGGAACCTAAAGAAACCACATTAATGATTAATGTGAGAGAAAATGAAATGGTTATCCTCCTATGCATCCAAATGTTATAGGAGATGGGATGAAAACCCCCATTGTTCTTCTCATCACATGTCTTTCTCAAGAATGAATCACATATTAGTTGAAAATTAAAAATGGAGGGAAGAATTATTTTTATTCCTTCATGATTCCACCACTACAAGAAAAAATCAATTTAGTGGAAATATTTTGCAGTAGTTTTGATTACCGCCCATAAATTTTTTCCTGAAATAAAAAATAGTGGTGGGTTTTTAGTAATAGTTTTAAAAACTACCGCTAAATGTTTTTTAAATATTTTTTTAAATATATTTTTTCGAATATAAATCTAACATGTTTTAGTAGTTATTTTTTTAAGAAACCAATGGGAAATAGTGGCATTTTTTAAATAACATTGACTAAAAAAATGGAAAAAATTAAGAAACATTATTTATGATTTTTATTTGTTATTTAATATCATATATTTTTTTTTATATATAATTTTAATTAATTGTAATTTGTTAATTAATAAATATTTATATTTATTATTTAATAATAATCTGAAATATAAAACAAATAATCAATAATTTGGAAATAAGACTTGGGAATAACCTTGACATAACTTTTGATCAGGGAGTCAGTTTTAGATCCACAACCAGTCAAATAAAAACTTATTAAATGAAATTAAAACGTATTAGATTTAAATATTATTATAATTAAAAGAATAGAAATTATTATAGTTTCACGAAAAGTGGGAAATCAAACTTGAACTTCGAACGAACATAAATTTGGATCTGGGTGTCATGTTTGGGATCTACCAAATATCAAATCCAAGCATGTGATGAGATCTATGCCCTCAAAATTGGTGACCACAATCACTATTTACTGAGGTTAAAAGAGTCTTTGATGGACTCTAAAACTATTTTTTTATTCAGGGTATTCAAATTTTTATCATTCGATGGAAATTCAGACTTGTTTAAGTGGGTCTTATTTTCATTTTTCGACAGAGACCGAATTTATTCCTAGGGTGTACATTAATATTGATATTTTGGTTTTTAATTTTTATCATTTTCATAATATAATTTGATTTATAATTATATATATGCATATTTTCATATATTTACTTATAATAAATCACTTTTCTGAATATAAATTTATAATGAACTATATTTTAAAACATATAAACCATATGGAAATAAATATTTTTTTATTTATTTGTTTTAAAATAAATAATTATCAATTTTATTTACCTCATAAAAAATCATTAATTTGTATATATATACACATATAAGTAATTTTTACATATAAACATGTGTGTGTTAATAAAAAAATCTATATTTATGTGTATATTCTAATGATTTTAAATAAATATATATATAATTAAATATTTGCATATGAACATGAGAAATATAAATATGTACATGTGTGCCAATAATTCTAACACCCTAACCCCAGATGCCTGGAGTAGTTGCATAATTTTAGTATATTTACATGATTATAAAAAATTAAATCATGATGGATTGATTAGTTTAGGTGTCTTAGAAAATATAATACATACTAGAACCTTACATTACATTTAAAAACATAAAATACATCATAGATAATCCTTAAAAAATTTAATTATTCTCCTAGATTTACCCTGCATGAAAATGATAACACACATATTAGAATCCTAGGAAAATAAACCATAAGAAATGGGTGATCTCACATTCTCGGTAAGGGTAAACAATAATATGGCATTAATCAGTCAAATAATTCCATTTAAACATTTACAAGGATATTCTACTAGTTGAATAATAACATGTAATTTATAGAACATATCTCATAATGCGGGAATGCGTAAGTTTAGATATCATAGCCATATCATCAAGGCCACTTTCCAATATCATAAATAAAAATCTCATGAAGGCCTTTTTCTAAGACACTTGATTATCTCATGAAAAATTTTGATGCATATAGGGGATATAGATGTCCCCACCCATCACTTAATTAGTCTAATGTATTCCTATTATAAAAGGGGGAAACTATAATATAAATTTTTTTTTAAAAATAAGGAGAATAAATGTCAATATATTAACCATAAACCTTGAATAATATCAAAATAGCACATCCATATTCAAATATATAATAAACCATCAAAATAATATGGAAGATTATACCATATTAAATCAACCTCAATTAAGCATAAAATCCAACAAAGGATGATGACATAAATGAAAATAATCTAATAAAATTAGTAAAACTATTTGAGAAAAATATCCATTTTTGAAATGAAATAATTTAAAAGTTGTACAATTATAAAATAAAACAATTATATTAAAAAATAACCACATAATATTGTAAGGGAAGCTTCCAAATGATAATTTTTCATCATAGTGTAAATATCTGTTCACACCGTATAAGTTAATAGAAAAAAAATTTCCTAAGTTATGTCAAAAATTTCCTGAAGTACCTCATGTTTAAAATGATGGAATTTTTGCATTAAAACATTTTATAAAAATTCAAACATGAATAAACAAGTCATTAAAAAAATTTATTAATATTAAAAATATTTTTAATTTAATTTTTATGAATCATTTACATTGATGATATATATTTCCTAATTGGTACTTACATATAAATAGTCTTGGATAAGAAAGATATTGGGAAATTAACCCTTACCTTGAGATTCCTTTTTTGGGTGATCATAATTTAATCTCATGTATAATGGTTTTAATAGTTTTAATAACTTTTTATAGAATTAGAATAATTTTTATAATATATTATTACGTGTTTGTTAACAATCATTCATTATTTCACTATTTTTGGTGTTAATTGCCTAGTTTTTTGAAGAATTTTTTGACATGTTGTTTGATTATAATATTACATATATAATGATTTAATAATATATATATTGTTAGCTATGACATAATTATATTATATATTTAGTACATGTGTATTTATAATAATCCATAATGTATGGAGATATAAATGAAATGCAACGTTAATGGAGAAGGTAAGTCATACGTATGCATGAACGGTACATTCATTTAATCGACTGTTTACAATAATGAAATGTGAGTGATACATATGTATATTATAATTAATGTATCATATCCATGTCATATAAGTTACATATATTTATTAAAATTATCCTTAATATGTTCTATGTATATCGGGAATGAATCACACCACATTGAGGGGGTAATAGTCCACACTTCCACAATCAATGTTATCGTATGTCCACAATATGGAAAGCATGAAGGTATTTTTAATATAAAGGTTCAATAATATGACATAAATTATAATATTTATAGTATATTATTATTTTTCAAGAAAAATATTTTTATGTCCAACCTTGAAGGCAGTAATAGAAAATTAACAAAAATAATATTCACAGAGTCGATTAACCGAAAAAACTTCAACAATAGTTTTGTTTCTTTGAATAAGACTTTTTGAGAAATCACATGGATGTGATATATTAAATTAGATGCATAAAACTTCAGTATGTACATGATTATGGAGTTACCATTCTTTTATGTTTGATAGAGGTGAGGAGAAAGTAGAAAATGAAATGAAATAACGAGAGGTACTTTGAGAAAATCCCCTCTTGAATATCATCTTCTTGAAAGACCTTGAGGGTCTTGGATTTTCTCTTATGGTGAGACCATCAAAATATGGAAATGGGGATAGTGATGAGGATAGTTTTTGGTTGAGATTTGAGGATATATATACATTTTTAGTTTTAAATAGGGTGGTGTAGGGGTGGTGTTTATACTTGAGGATAGGTTGGTTCATATGATTAATTTATGGATTATTTTATATTAAAAGTCTGCCATATATAAGTTTAATTAAATTCCAAAACATTTTAATGTAATTAATTTTTAATTTTCTTGATAGTGTAGAGACACACCTCAAACAACCATTAATTTTTTTATTTTTTTGGTATGTTAAGTGTTTAACTTATAACTCTAACCCTTGTCAAAATTTTACTTTTACTACAGTTATTTTTTTTATAATAAATTTTCTATACATATAAATGATATTGAACATAAAACCTAATTTGAGACATCTTATTAAAAATATGGAATCTATTTTATTTAATTCAATTCAAAAAATTTGGAAAATTGGATTTAAAATTAATTCAGCCGACAAGACTAAAAAGCAGGTTTTTAAAGTGAAATGGTCAAAAGTTTGAAATGGTTTTATATCAAATTTATATGTGAAATTTATTAAACTGACCTAAATTGGACTAAATTATAAAAAATAATCTAATTATACTTTAAAACCAATTAAAATTATATTGAATCAATAAAAATGAATTGTATGAAAATGTAGTTTTGAATTAAAATGTGGTATTTTTTACTGTTCATTAAAATATGATAGTTATCAGAAAAAAAATGTCCAAACTAGATTTTTATGTCCAGATTATAATAATAAATATTATTTTGTAAAATTTAATATTTATAAGTTTCAAATATTTTATTTATAAAAATTTCTCTATTAAAAGGTGGTAAAACATCTTATTTTTTTATATTATTTCTTTTATTCAAAAAAATTAAACATTTCATTATATAATGTCTAAAAAATACATAAGATGAATTTTAAAATTATATTGAATTTTTAAAATTTAAAATTTGGTTAATACTAATCTTAAATACTAATTTAACAGCTTTTTTATATATTATATTTAATAATATTCTTTTATTAATATATTGGTGTTCATTAAAACTAGGCCTCGTGTGTAACACCAACCAACTCATTGTTGTGTGTAGAATAAGATTAACATGGTGATGTATAAAATAAATAAACAAATATAATTATATTTATTCAAAAATAAAATATTATGAAATCTTAGTGTCTTAGATTCACATCTCCTTCAATATATTTCATCCTCACAATTTCAGCTAAGGATCAAAAACTAGGGGTTTTCCAGTTCAAAACATTTTTACTAAAACCCCACATTAGAAAAATGATTAATGAGATCCCCAATTTACAATAAATAAATGTAAGTTTCAATTTCATTGGAGATACCACATACCAGTTTTATATATAATAATTCATGTACATGAATGAAAAATCTATCCATCATGTTCTGATAGGGAGTGATAAAGAACAAGACGTAGAAAAAGTTAACTATCACAAAGCTCTAAATCTACAATAATATAATAGATTGTTTAATTCATAGAAAAAAGTAGTAGGATAGTATTTTTGGATTCAAGATTCTTTCCCAAGAATTGAAGAATTAATTTACTTAATATAATAAGAACAAAAGGAATCTTACTTAATTGACATGTAGAGTTTCATCCTTTACCTAATTCCTACCATGTACTCATCATTCTCTTCAAAAGGTAATAAAAACCCAAAATATTATATTTATCTTAATAATATACATTTCAAAATATGAATTTATACCTTTTAAATAAATAAAACTATGTTATAATAACGAGGTAATTCTCGTAGGCTAGTGATAAGAGATAAATCCTTCTTGCACATCGGTTGTGGGTTTGATTCATGCAGCCTTTCCAATGCAATGTATTATTTCCCGACCTGTAGGTTTTCCATTTTATAAAACTATATTATTCTAACATTCCATAAATAACCATTGTATGTTAAATATTAATGAAATGTTTTATCCTCAAACAATAATATTGAATGATCAACTTACTCAATTCAAACCTCAACACTCGGCCAAAATACTTCCATTCAAATTGAATATCCATAAAGGTATCTAAATCTCAAAAATCAATCTTAACATATGATTCCCTAAAAAATAAAATATAACTCTAATTGTCACATACACAATATTTTATCACCATTAAATCCATAATAAAAACTCTTATTATTTTATGTCATTAATGAATAAGTACTATAGTACAATTCATATACATCACATTATTCTTATAACCAGAATATATTAAAATAATTCTTGAGTCCAAAAACATAAAAACATTAACCACTCCTCTTCAATTATAGTAACATCATAATCTTGACCTTGATTCCTTTTCATTTTCAGATCTTTATTTCCTTAAAACTATGTACAATCAGTTTCATAATGTCCCAAATAATTACAAATATAGAATTTTACATTTAAATCTTCTTTATTTCCCTTAAAATCATAATATTGGTGGCCTTTCTCTCCACTTTTGTAAAAAAACTCCCATTATGTTTAGACAAGTACCTTGATGTTTCTTCCAACATTTATCACCTATGGTAAAATCCTTCATTTCATTTTTCTATTTATCCATATCTTGTTCCATTATTCTCTTCTAATCATTCTTTCATTTAAAATTTTAAGTCAAAGAATAATTTTTCCACCTTCATAGAACAAGAAACTATATCTTTATATAAAGAGAATGATTATTAGACCAGTGCCCATCAGAGGAATGGTTTTATCTCATAAATAAATCTACCAATCTTATATCATGGGTTACATATGTATTCTTTAGTAATCCTTTATAATCTTTTGATTTTATCCTCATACTTTAAAACATTCTTATCTTGATTTTTCCTCATACTTAGAAATTGTTTGTCGATATCAGCTTGTTGTTCACACGGAATGTTTTTTTCTATGAAAAGTTATATGAAATCCCTACATTCCATATTTTCTACTTCTTCATCTTCATTCATTTTTTGAATTAATGAACACAATTCATTGTCATCTCTTAATACATTATAGACTTCTATAACAAATTTTTCCATTTCATTTCTCCCCAAACCATTAAATATTTTCTATAAGAAACATATCCACTACTCAGTTACAAATGTATTTATAGTCCCATTGAATTTTGGGGTTGTTTCCAAATGAAGCGGTATAACATTGATCCTACACATTTTGGGTCAGGATGCTCAATACATGGAAGGTTATTATCAATAACATGAGTCAGCTATGCCATTATGGTTATAATCTGTTCAGCACCGGCTGTGTCACCATCTCCACTATCATTATCTTGCATATGAGGGAAATCCTTACGTAGATAACGTGAATTGATATGGTTTTGGTTCCTTCCACTAGGCACCATTTCTAAACAATGACATACGTTAAATTAGATCATAACATAATGAATAATCATAGAACTGGTGAATAACATTACTTAATTGAGAAATTAGGTATCACTATTCTCTAAATCATAAAATTGGTTTCATTGGGAGAATATTTACTTTTAAATCCTACATAAAGTTTTTTAAAAATAGAATAAAATTATCCTAAGAATATCCCCAGGGAGTGTCAAACTAGGTGCACGGTAAGGCCTATTGTCATATACTAGATTAAGCCGAGTCAGGCCCGAAACACCTTAGTGGAGTTATTACACCTAGTTACATTTATGCCAGAACTACACCAACTTGTATTATCCAAACATAATTTTTATTATAGGATACACACATAATCTCTATATTAAAATAATTATGTTATGTTATTCTATACTTATCTTAAAAGTCTATCTTATGGTTATGTTCCATAATCTACATATTCTAAATATGTTTTCCAAGGTTGTTACTAAACATCCTATGATACCACCTGTAATTACCTAACCCCGGATTACTAAATATAGTGCAATATTGTAATACATTTTTCTTGATTTCAAGGAATAAAATCCTAAAGGACTGATGAATTTAGAAGTCTTGGAAAATAGATTATATTCATGAACATTACCTTACAATTCAAAACATAAAATACAACATGGACAATCCATTGATAATTCCATTATTCTTTTATCTTAAACCTTCACAGAAATCATAATACACATCATAGCATCCTGGGAAAATAAAACATAAGAAAGTGGTGATATCGCATGTTCAATAAGGGTAAATAATATAGGTGACGATAACATAAATAAACATAAACTCTTAAGACAAGGTATAAAACTGAAATAAAAGACTTTTAAAAATAATATTTATTATAATACGGAATGAATAAATCAAATAATTTCATTTAAACAATCACACTAATATTTTACTAGATGAATAATCATATGTAATATCAAAAAATAATCTCATAATGATTGAATGAATAATTCTGACCATCATAACCATACAATCAAGGCCTCGATCCAAGACCATAAATAATCATACCCTCAAATCCTTGTTCCAAGACAATAGTTTGTATCATGAGACATAAAAATGCATACAGGTGTTATAGTGGGCCCCACCCATCACTTACTACGTCCAATGCATTCCTCTTATAAAAGGTAAAACCATAACATAAACATATTTATTAAAATATGCATATGAAATGTCACACATTAACCAGACACTGTTAATGCTATCAAAATGACACATCCACAGTAAAATATATAATAAAACATCAATACAGTAGAGAAGATTTTATCAAAATAAATCAACCTCTGATAAGAATAAAATTAATGAGTGGATGTTGACATAGATGAAAATAAAATAATAAAATTATTAAAACAATTTGAGAAAAATATCCATTTTTTACAATGAAATCATTTAAAAGACACGCAATTATAAAAGAGAACATTTAATTTACAAAATAAAATTATAATATTTTAATGTAAGCTTTAAAATGTTCATTTTTCATGACATCACATATACCTTTTCATTCCATATAATTTGAATGAAAAATTTTCTCCTTAATTTTGTCGAAAATGTCATCAGGTACCTTTTTTTAAATCATAGAAAGATTCTTTTCAAACATTTTAAAAAAAGTCATACATCGATTAAAACGAAATTAAACATTTTTTAGGAATAGTAATAATATTTTGAATTAAATTTTTATGAAACTTGTACTGGGATGATAAACATTTCCAAATAAATACTTATGTATAAACAATCTCAGATAAGAAATAGATTGTGAAATTAATCCTTACCTTGCAGTTGTTTTTTGGTTGAAAATCCTTTAACCACCTATATAATGATTTTATCATTGTTAATAAATTATTATAGAACCATATGCATGTTTGTTATATTATATATCATCTCGATATAATATATTATTACCTGTTTGTTAACAAACTTTCAATATTTCACTATTTCAGCTATTAATTGCCCGGTTTTCTCAACTATGATTTAACTTGTTATTTGATTCCAATATAACTTATATCATGATATAATCATTCCAAAGTATAAACCATGTCTTTATTATCTTACATATTGAGTAGATATATATTTATAATATTCTATAATGTTTGGGGATAGAAAATAAATACAACATTCATATAAGACGGTAAGCCAGACGTATACATGAACACTACCTTATCTTAACTAATGTATTAAAAAATTGAAAACTAAAAGACACAAATGTGTATTACAATTATATAATTGTATATATTTTATATATGATAACGATCTTTATTATAATTATCCTTAACAAGTTCAATGTATACAGTGAACAAATCAGATCGCTTTGAGGGGGCAGTAGTCCACACTTCCACAAACGATGTTATTGTATATCTACAATATAGAAAGCATAAAGTTATGATTAATATAAGTGTTACAGAATTAGAAATATGTTATAATTTAAATATTAAAATATTATTTAACCATATAAATAGTTTTACGACCATCCATGAAGTCAGTAATAGAAAAATTATAGAAATAATATTCATGCAGTTTATTAATCAGCATAACTTGGACAACAATTTTATTTCATTGAATAAGAGGTAGTGAGAAACAACATTGATATGATATATTTAATTATAAATATAACACTATATTATATACATGATTCTTTAGTTATCATGCATTGATGGATGAATTTTGTGAGGAGAATGTATAGAACGAAATGAAATTAAGAGAGGTACTTTTAGAAAATTACATCTTGAAAATCACCTACTTGAAAGACCCTAGAGATCCTTGAATTTCGACTTTTGTTGAGCCTAGAATCACATAGAAGTAAGGATAGTGTGTAGGGATGGTTTTAGAAGATATATTAGGAGATTAAATGATTTTTGGGTCTAAATAGATAAGTGGAGAGGTGGTATTTATACTTGAGGACAGGTGGGTTCCAGTGATTAATTTATTTATTATTTTATGTCAAACCCAACCATAGAGAGATGGCATTAAGTTCAAAAACATTAGATTGTAATTAATGTTATATAATATTTCTAGGTTCTAGACACACCTCAACCAACCGTATGTTTTTCAGTTTTTTGGTATGTTATGATTTTAACTTTTTAACTTTAACCACTGTCAAAATTTACTTGTACTACGGGAAATATTTTTTTTACCAAGGTAATTTTTTTATAACTAAAATTGAAATTTAACATAGAACCTAATTTTTACCTTTTGATTAGAAAAATGAAATCTATTTTATCTAATTCAATTAAAATAATTGGGGAAATTTGATTTAAAATTAATTCCACAATCAATTCTAAAAAGTGGGGTTTTAAAGAGAAACATTCAAATGTTTAAAATATTTTTATATCTAATTTCACATTGAAATTTATTACAGTGACCAAAATTGGGTTAAATGGTAAAAAAATCTAATTATACTTTAAAACCAATTAAATGGATAGTATAACTAAATAAATAAATTATACGAAAAAGAAGTTTTGAATTAAAATGCAGTATTTTCACCATCCATTAGAATATGAAAGTTATCAGAAAAAACCAAAAAATTTCCCCAACAAAATTTTTGTGTCCCATTTTAATGAAAATGTTTATTTTCACAAATTGAATACATAAAATTGTCAAATATTTCATTTGAAAAGTGGTCTCCATTAAAAGGCAGTAAAACTACAATTTTTGTAAAATACTTTTTTTATTCAAAAAAATTAAATCTTTCCTTATATCATGTCTAGAAAATACATAAGATAAATTTTCAAATTACATGAAATATATAAAATTTATAATGTGGTTAAAAATATTCATAACCACTAATTTATTGTCCAGTTTATATATTATATTAACTAAAAAAATTTATTAGTATATTTTTATTCTGTAAAACTCAGATTTCATGTAACACAAGCCAACTCATTGTTGTGTGTAGTGTAAGAAAAACATGGTTTTGAGTAAATGAAATAAATAAAAAATATAAATTTATTTATTAATGAAAATATTAAAATGTCTTCGACTATTACAATCATATTATGTGTGTACATCCTATATAAATGTATTTTATATAAAAATAGCATTATCATTAGATATAATATATATAAAAAATTATAATAAAACTATATGAATGTCACGACCCATCCTCGGGGCCCGTGCCATGACTACCCCAAGCCCGCCTTCCATAGGCCAGGAGCTGGCGACTATCACCAAGGCGTAAATCCCGGTAAAGGGAAGGAATTGCCTTTGTAAAGTAAACAAGCACCACAAAGTAAGCAAGCGGAAAAAGTAAACACTAAGTAAAAACTGGTATAACAGTAAGTGCGGAAAAGTAAGTGGGCCAGAATACAAACCCAAACTGAAAGTAAAGTACAACTTGAAATGGAAAACAACAACTGAAAAGTATAGCCACAATGTCGAACCGTCCACTGGAAGTCCCACCTGAAGGGTGGGTACAGATAGCCTCCACTGCTCCTCGGGCCCAGTCGACCGCTCCGAGTACGTCCCACCCAGTGGTCCACCTCTAGGTAGCGTCCTTCTCTGCATGACTCCACCATGATCAGCGCTGTCCGTCGTCTGTAACCAACACAACATAGTGCAGGCATAGCCCGTGCAGGGGTGAGTATAAGCTACTCAATAGGGACCCCGAGACCCCCGAAGGTCTCCCAGAATTCACAAAGGATATACCACAAAGGAAAGATCCAATCAAGAAGTAACATCCGACATGGCTTAGGTATATGCCCATACATATACCTAAGTCATCAATTCTCACTCGTCTCCACATCCGAGCTCAAGTACAACTCAGTCCACATAGGAAAGCAAAACGAAAATCCACACAGGATAGCACAACAAAATCCACAAAGGAAAGTAAACAGGATTCAGCTCACACAGGTATATACTTCTTCGTAAGATGATAGAGATGATCAGATGTAGCCACCGATTCATCTAAGCCGTCGGACCCACAAAGGATCGGTAGGTACTAACCCCCGCAATGACCCACATAGGATCGATCATGAAGTTGAAACCATAGCTGTTGGGAAAATCCTTCTCCATTAAGTACAGTGGTTATGTTGCTACAACCAAATGCTTCCTTATAACCTTGGACTGCTGTATTACTCCACCTATCGAGTACTGTGGGCCTGCTGCTACAACAAATTGCTTCCCACCATGGGTCTGCTGCTACAACCAAGCGCTCCCCCTCATAGCCTTTATAGGTACTCCTTCTGTTGAGTACCACGGGTTAGCCGCTACAACCAAGCGCTCCTCCGTCGTGGGTCTGCCGCTACAACCAAGCGCTCCCCCATTCTGCTACAACCAAGCGCTCCTCCCTTGTGGGTCTACCGCTACAACCAAGCGCTCCCCCTCATAGACTCCAGAGGTACTCCTTCTGTTGAGTACCGCGGGTTTGCCCCTACAACCAAGCGCTCCTCCGTCGTGGGTCTGCTGCTACAACCAAGAGCTTCCCACTGGGCTATCTGTAACATACCGAGTAGTTCGATCAGCAGTTGTCAAGTCTCAACCAGTTCTAGGGTTTCTGCACATAGCATGCTCATTCTCGGAGGGTCCACTCCACGAGCCAAGAGGTCGATGCATCAACTGACTTGTAGTCCGGAGTTGATATATCCCAAGATGTACCGTAGTGGTTACTGCCGAAAACACGGAGGATTCCCGTACTGTTTTCATCATCGTTTCAGTCGAATCCACTGAGGATCTCTGTACAGTCTTCGTCGTCAAAGTAGCAGTCGCAGCCAGCTCTAGGGTCCCTGCACACAGCAAGCTCGTTCGGGAGGGTCCGCTCCACGAACCGACATGCTGATACATCAACTAACACATAGTCCAGAGTTGATGTATCCAAAAGTTCTGTATCGCCAATAGGAACTCAACGTCGCAGACGGCACGTCAATTGGACGCCCGGTCTGAGAGTTATTGGCTTTTTCATCTCAGGGGCCCTGTTGGTTTTTAAGGCAAAACCAACCCGACCGTACTCCACCTGCGTCCAAACCTCAGGCGGAGTATGCCAAAAGATCCGTCTCACTTAGAGGAATTCAATAAAGTCAACGGCACGTCAATCGGACGTCCGAAGCTCAAGATATGAGTGTTTTCGCTCTGAGGGCCCGGTTGGTTTCGTGTACGAACCAACCCAGCCGAACCCAAAGTATTCTGAAACTTTGAGTGCGATATACCAAAATGACCGTCTCGATCCAAGGATCACATAGCCACTGAAGGCGCATCGTTCGGAGGTCCTTATCTCAAGTTATGAGCAAAAGACCAAAAAAGGTCCGGAAACGGGGGGTCTGGGCCCGGACCGACCCGGCCCAACCCCCCTGGGGCGGCCCGAACCGGGTCGACCCGACCTGGGTCCGAGTCTGACCCGGTTTGGCGCGACCCGGCCCGGCCAGGGCGGCCCGGCCTGGCCTGGGCGCAACCCGGCCGGCGGGTCGGCTCGGCCCGGCTCGGCTCGGCCGAGCGGCCGAGCAAGGGGAAGCCGCGGGGTGTGCAGCCCCTGCGGGAAGAGGAGTCGCGGCCCCGCGTGGGACCGCGCTTGGTCAGCAGACGCGGCAAAGCCGCATCCCGTGTCTCGCCGGACCTGCGTGGTCACGGGTCTGGTCGGCCGCCGGCGCCGCCGCGCTGGCGCCCGCGCCTCCGGGGGATTCCGCGAGCCACCGGAGTTGCTCCGGTGGTCCGATTCCATTTCTGTCTGCGCCATAGCTCCTCCCAGGTCCCGTTCTTCACTGCGGAATCAACAAATCGTCTATGCGGCCCGTTTTGTTGTCGTCTTCCGTTCCGCACATCAACGAAGAACTGTGGAGGGTTGTCGGGCCGTGTTTGTTTGGCCCGCACCCTCCGTGTTAGGTGATAACAATCGGGAAAATAATGATCAACACATGAAAACACAACAAGATACAATTTTATTAAATTAAAATTGCACTTTGATCCTAGCTCTTTGTTTTTGAAGGAAACAACCACGGGAATAGAATATTATTTTCAAATAAAATCCCTACCTTGCCGTCGCTGTCGGATGCGAGTTCGTCGCGGAATTGACCGTCGCGGTAGGAGGTGAGTGTCGCGTCGCGGAAGGGCGTCGCGTCGTCGTGGAAGGGCGTCGCATCGACGATCTCCGAGGGTTTAAGAAACACACGGATTTAATTATAACAATTGAATCCATGTTGAGGATTGAAATCACAAAGGAATTTAAAAGATTTTAAATCTCCTATCTCAAGCAGCTGATCGAAGATTTGTCGCGGGGAAATAATGTCGCGGAAGAAGCGTCGGCATCGCGTCGATCTCCGGGGTTCGGGCGTTCTTCGTTTCCCTTCGTCGGAGGTCAGCGTTCTTCGCGTTCTTCGCGTTCTTCGCGTTCTTCGCGTTCTTCGCGTTCTTCACGTTCTTCGCGTTCTTCGCGTTCTTCGTGTTCTTCGCGAAGGAGGATGGAGGACTTAAAGTTCTGTCAAATTCTCTCAACGAACAATCCTCAAGAAAGGTGCATTGGTCTTATTTTATTAACATGCCAACGGTTTGAAAACAGGTTAAGAAACGACCAAATTAATTCATATAATTAATTTCAACGAACTTAACCGCCCAATTAAAAGGAGCATTTAATTGTTTAAGAAACGCCCTAGTTGACTTTCATTTAATAGGGGTTTTTGCGGGCGTGTTACTTAGCGGAAAAGAAACAGTGGGGCTTGTGTGGGCCCCACCTCACAAATATCCTACCAAGAGGGTAGGATATTTTTGGGTTCCACCCTATCCGCTTCAACTCAGCTTAAGCAGCTTTAAGTGGATTTTAAGTGTCTTTAAGTGGCTTTAAGTGAAATAAAATAAAGTTTGTCGTACCACATTATTTTATTTCTTAACTTAAAGCCCAAAAAAATTAAAAACCACACCTGAGAAAACGCAACTCCGGAAGAGGCATTTCTAAGAAAATATCGGCGATGCGATTCCATCGGTGCCCTTGGAATTCGATTCCGAGCACCGGTTCAAAAGTTAGAAAAACCCGCTCGTTCGTTCACTGAATGTACCCAAGCCAAACTTCGGAAATTGATTTCGGGCACACCGGGCCTCAGAATCAGGTGCCGTCAGAAACTGTGTTCTTGTAAAATTCCAAATAAAATTAAGAAAAAAATTTCCTTAAAATTTACGGGTCTTTACATTACTCCCACCACAGGGCTTTACGTCCCCGTAAAGCTTCACCCCAAACTTAGGGATACAAAGGCGGTATTGAGCACGCATCTGAGCCTCTCGCTCCAAAGTGCTCTCCTGGAGGTTCCCGTGCTGCCATCTGATGCGCACAAGAGGAATCGATCGTCCACGTAGGACCCACTCCTATCGATCCTCGATCTCCACCGGGACCTCCGCAAAGGTCTCCCCATCATCAACGTCAAGCTCCACATGGTCAATGATGTGTGTCGGGTCGTGCACGTATCTCCTTAGCTGAGATACGTGGAAGAAGTCATGCACCTGGTGCAACTAAGGTGTTAGAGCCAGGCGATAAGCCACCTCGCCAATCCTGCTGAGGACCTGGAATGGTCCGATGGAGCGTGGAGACGACTTTCCGCCTCGGCCAAATCTTCGTAATCTACGTCGAGGTGAGACACGCCAGAAGACGTGGTCTCCATCCTCGAACTCTAGTGGCCTCCGCCTTTTGTCAGCACAATACTTTTGCCGGCTCTAAGTTGTCCTCATCTGCTCATGGATGACTTGGACCTTTCTGGTCCTACAAGAGATGCTGAGATTTCTTCTTTGCCGATAAGAGAAATCTGGTCTCATCCCCTGGATGAACCAAGTTCTTCGCCTAATACAGTCAATCCCGACATGGATGATGCTAATCCATACCAAGGATGACGTCGTAAGGCCTCGACGCTACTACCAAGAGATCTAACTGTTACTCTTGCCTCCAAGGGTTGAGTCACACTGTCGGCATCAGTGTGTGGTAACTGGGTCTCCTCCAGTAGATGTCTCACAAGTGTGGGTCAAGTCAACAGTCTAAACTGGAACCTCTTAGTAACAACACAAAAGAGGACAGGAATGAAAACATCACAAAGGTATGCGTCCTTTTTTTTATTAAAGCTCATAATACAAAGACACTACCCAACAGCAACAAGAAACTAGAAGTACAAAAGACATATCCACTAGTTCCGCTCCTATCCATCTGCTCCCAGAGCTCCATGATCGAAGGCCTCAGCTGCTTTAAGCTGAGCTCTCCCATGTCCACCAACTCCCTGTGGTCGGGTGGACCTCCTGGTGGTGGTGGTGACAACACCTCGAAGCGTCGTCCACCTCCAGCTGCATGGCCAGCTCCCCTGCCACGGTCTCCTACTCCATGCGATCCGCCTCGATCGAACCTCTACCTCTGCCTGGGAGGTCCTTCATTCATCTGCTGGTCATCTGTATGGTGGGTCGGATAGTCACGAGCCATGTGACCAACCCCGCCACAGGAGTAACATTGTCCGCTCATGGTAAGTCGTTTTCCACCCCGGGTGCCTCGCACAATCGATCATGTGTCACGCGGTCGACCACCGGTAGGTCTAGTCCTCTTGCACCCCTACGTCATCTGTCTACTGCCCGCTGCAGAAGACTCTGCCGCAAGCCGGCTAGTTGTGGGTCCTGCTGCTGGAGACTTCTCAGCATGGAAACTCTTCACTAAGAGGGCCCGTTCCAACACCCATGTCTGTGTTGGAATTCTGTGAGAAACAACTGAAGCTCTGATCTCTCGCCCGAGACCCTGCTCGAAGGTTCGGGCCCTGAAGAATGGGTCTCATACCATGTCCGTGGAATAGCGCGAGAGATCGGTAAACCTCGTCGCGTACTGGGCTACTGTCATGCTGCCCTGCCGCAGCTTTAGTAGCTCCTGGATGCACACCGCTCGGAGGGTGGATGGGACGAACTCTGAGCGAAAAAGGCTCTCAAAGTCCGTCCAAAGGAGTGATGCCTCGTCTTTCACCTGGAGCATCAAGCTCCACCAACTACCTGTTCCCGCATGCAGGAGGCTCACTGCAAAGACCACCATAAGGTCTGCTGGTGTCTTCACTAACCGGAAAACTCGTACAACCACCTCCAGCCAGTCCTCGGCTGCCTGGGGGTCCGTCTCCCCACGGAACCTGGGAGGTCGCTGGTGCTGGAACTCATGCAGTGCACTAAGGTGACGTGCATTGTCAGCGGCTGGGGCTAGAAGCATCGGTGGCTCGGTAGGTAGAGGTATCGCTGGTGCCTCTGCTGTCAAAGGGCCCTGCACTGAGGCCTCATCACTCGGTGGGCTGTCGTCGCGTACAACTCTCGGAACCCTAGCTGGCTACCGTCGTGGGGCCATACTGAAAAGAAACAGGTGTGCCACGGTCAGAACAATATACCTGGTGAGCTGACATAAAGTAATCACAAAGAAAACTTGTAACACGCATGCAATCAATGTTTTCGTACTTTAAGTCGGAAATCAGAAGTCAGGGTCCTGGTGTACGGATACGTCGGCCGCTGCACCAACACTGGGATCCCTCGACTGATAACCACACTCAATATGCTTAACACTATTGCTTCACATAGAAGAAGGATCAGAGTCCGCGGCAGAACCAAACTCCTCTGATACCAATTTGTCACGACCTGTCCTCGGGGCCCGTTCCGTGACTACCCCAAGCCCGCCTTCCATAGGCCAGGGGCTGGCGACTAGCACCAAGGCGTAAATCCCGGTAAAGGGAAGGCATTGCCTTTGTAAAGTAAACAAGAACCACAGAGTAAGCAAGCGGAAAAAGTAAACATTAAGTAAAAACTGGTACAACTGTAAGTGCGGAAAAGTAAGTGGGCCGAAATACAAACCCAAACTGAAAGTAAAGTACAACTCGAAAGGGAAAACAACAACTGAAAAGTAAAGCCGCAACGTCGAGCCATCCACTAGAAGTCCCACCTGAAGGGTGGGTACAGATAGCCTCTACTGCTCCTCGGGCTCAGCCGACCGCTCCGAGTACCTCCCACCCAGTGGTCCACCTCCAGGTATCGTCTTGCTCCGCAAGACTCCACCACGATCAGCGCTGTCTGTCGTCTACAACCAACACAATGTAGTGCGGGAATAGCCCGTGCAAGGGTGAGTATAATCTACTCAGTAGGGACCCCGAGACCCCCGAAGGTCTCCCAGAATCCAAAAAGGATAAACCACAAAGGAAAGATCCAATCACGAAGTAACATCCGACACGACTTAGGTATATGCCCATACATATACCTAAGTCATCAATTCTCGCTTGGCTCCACATCCGAGATCAAGTACAACCCAGTCCACACATGAAAGAAAAACGTAAATCCACACAGGATATCACAACACAATCCACAAAGGAAAGTAAACAGGATTCAGCTCACGCAGGTATATACTTCTTCGTAAGACGATAGAGATGATCAGATGTAGCCACTGATTCATCTAAGCTGTCGGACCCACAAAGGATCGGTAGGTACTAACCCCTGCAATGACCCACATAGGATTGATCATGAAGTTGAAACCATAGCTGTGTGGGCCACCGGAGTTGCTCTGGTGGTCCGATTCCATTTCCGTCTGCGCCGTAGCTCCTCCCGGGTCCCGTTCTTCACTGCGGAATCAACAAATCGTCTTTGCGGCCTGTTTTTTCATCGTCCGCTGTTCCACACATCAACGAAGAACTACGGAGGGTTGTCGGGTCGTGTTTGTTTGGCCCGCACCCTCCGTGTTAGGTGATAACAATCGGGAAAATAATGATCAACACATGAAAACACAACAAGATACAATTTTATTAAATTAAAATTGCACTTTGATCCCGGCTCTTTGTTTTTGAAGGACACAACCACGGTAATAGAATATTATTTTCAAATAAAATCCCTACCTCTCCGTCTCCATCGGATGTGAGTTCGTCGCGGAATTGACTGTCGCGGTAGGAGGTGATCGTCGCGTCGTGGAAGGGCGTCGCATCTTCGTGGAAGGGCGTCGCATCGTCGTGGAAGGGCGTCGCGTCGACGATCTCCGAGGGTTTAAGAAACACACGGATTTAATTATAACAATTAAATCCCTGTTGAGGATAGAAACCACAAAAGAATTTAAAAGATTTTAAATCTCCTACCTCAAGCAGTTGATTGAAGATTTGTCGCGGGGAAAGAACGTCGTGGAAGAAGCGTCGGCGTCGCGTCGATCTCCGGGGTTCGGGCGTTCTTTGTTGCCCTTCGTCAGAGGCCGGTGTTCTTCGCGTTCTTCGCGTTCTTCACGTTCTTCATGAAGGATGATGAAGGACTTAAAGTTCTATCAAATTCTCTCAACGAACAATCCTTAAGAAAGGTGCATTGGTCTTATTGTATTAACATGCCAACGATTTGAAAATAGGTTAAGAAACGAACAAATTAATTCATATAATTAATTTCAATGAACTTAACCGCCCAATTAAAAGGAGCGTTTACTTGTTTAAGAAATGCCCCAGTTGACTTTCATTTAATAGGGGTTTTCGCGGGTGCATTACTTAGCGGAAAAGAAACGGTGGGGCTCGTGCGGGCCCCACCTCACAAATATCCTACCAAGAGGGTAGGATATTTTTGGGTTCCACCCTATCCGCCTCAACTCAGATTAAGCAGCTTTAAGTGGCTTTTAAGCGGCTTCAAGTGAAATAAAATAAAGTTTGTCATACCACATTATTTTATTTCTTAACTTAAAGCGCAAAAAAATTAAAAACCACACCTGAGCAAATGCAACTCCGGAAGAGGCGTTTCTAAGCAAATACCAGCACTGCGATTCCATCGGTGCCCTCCGAATTCGATTCCGAGCACCGGTTCAAAATTTAGAAAAACCCGCTCGTTCGTTCACTGAATGTACCCGAGCCAAACTTCAGAAATTGATTTCGGGCACACCGGGCCTCGGAATCAGGTGTCGTCAGAAACTGCGTTCTTGTAAAATTCCAAAGAAAATTAAGAAAAAAATTTCTTTGAAATTTACGGGTCTTTAAAATGAATATATATATACACATATATAAAAAATGATAACAAAAATATATTCATGTGTATTGATAAATAAATATATATTATTATTCATATTCTGATATATGTAAATAATTATTAATATATAATAAATATATATATGCATATATCATACACATTCGATGAGATTCCATATTTATTTAAGAGTGTCTTCATATGATTGTTATATCATTTATGATTTTATTACATTGATTTAAATTCCTATGGGTTTGATGGTCTATGGGTTTGATGGTGTTGAAATTATTGATCTTTCCCTTATTTTTGTAATTTATTATCAATTATATATATTTGTTTATATGTCTTTATTAATATTTGTTTTTATTTATGTACATCTGTAAATATTTATTCACATTTATATTTATATATTTTTATATAAAATATGTTTAAATTTATATAGAGGTATTTATATATACTTTTGTTTATATATATATTCATGTAAATTTTACATCTGATTGTGTTTATATATATTTGTGTAACATAAATGTGTGTTTATATATATTTATGTAAATTCTACTAAATATATATATATATTTATATGTATTTATATCCATTTATTGTTTTATTATTTAATAGTTATTATTTATTATTTATTATTTATTTCTTACGGTTTATTCATTAATTATTAATTATTAATTATTAATTATTTCCTATTTATTATTTTAATATCTATTTATTATTGATTTCTTAATTATTGATTTACTTTATTAATAAATTGTTATTAAAAACTATTCAATATTTATTTATTATTTAGTATTTAGTTATTATTTACCTATTATTCATTTTTTATTAAGTTATCATTTATTTATTTATTATTATTTATTTATTATTTATTATTTATTATTTATTTATTTATTTATTATTTATTTAAGAATTTATTTATTTCATAATATATTAATTATTATGTAATTACAAATTACTATTTGTTTTTTATTTATTTGTTAACAATTAATATTTATTAATTATTTTTTCCTTATTCGTTAATTTTTTTTTATCAGTTGTTTCTTTATTATTTTTTATTTAATATTTATTTATTTATTAATTAGTAATCAAATATTTATTAATTTATTTATTATTTAATTATAATTTCTTAATTATTTAATATTTATTAATTATTTATTAATTATTTAATTATTTAATTATTAATTTTTATTTATTATTTATTATTTATTATATATTATTAATTTAGTATTTATTATCTATTAATTTATTTAATTATTTATTATTTATTTTTAATTATTTAATTATTATTTTTTATTTTTTATTTTTTATTATTATTTATTATTTTGTTATTGTGTCTACATAAATTATTTAGTAATTTTTACATTATTAATACATTATTATTGATTTATTAAAAAATTATTATTAAAGTCATATTTATTAATTCTTTATATTTCACTATTATTTCATTATTTCTTTATTATTTATTAGTTAATTATTTATTTATACATTTATTTTATTTTATTTTATTGTTTATTGTATATATATATATATGTGTGTGTGTGAATATATTACCAGAAGGAAGAGCCCGTTGGAGTGGTAATGTCCTAGGACAATAATTAAGAGGTAAGGGGTTCAAATATCACCCAATGTAGAATTTCTATATATGGCATATGCAGTCACATGTGTCTGTATGTGCATAATAATAATTAATTATTGCTTATTTAATTAATTACGAGAATTAAAAAATTAACAAAAATAATAAAATAACAAAATAATTCTGAGAATCATAAAATATTAATAATAAAATAATAAAAATAAAATAACAATAATAATAATAATAATATAATATAATAATAATATAATAATAAATAATAATTATATCTGACAATAACAAAATATGAAAATAATAGAAAATATATAATAAAAAATTATTTACGAGAATTATAAAATAATAAAATAATAAAATCATCATATCATCAAATCATTAAATCATGAACCAAATTTTATTATGAAAATTTAAAAAAATAATAAAATATAAAACATTAAAACATTTATAAAAGCGAAAAAAAATATTTTTCAATTTTCTAAACTACCGCTAAAAATCACTACTAAATTATTCTACAACGGTTTTGGAAAACCACCTCTAAATACATACTGACACACGATTTAGCGAGATTATACAAAATCATCAAAGAATAAATTAGCTATTGTTTAAACCAATGCTAAACAGAAAAAATTCTGATAAATGCATATTTTCAAATAGTCAACATCTACCTTCATTTAGTGGGTCTTCTGATTCACAAGATACTGAACAATGAATTAGCACCACTAAAAATATATTTTCCATTCTGTAGTGTTTGTAACATGAATAAGTCATTTTTCATGTCTACTATTTGGAAAGTGAATCAGACCAATGATAGACTCTTATCATAAATAAGAGGGAACATAATGAATTTGAATTCATGGATTGGGATGAGTTTGAGAACATATTTTTAAAAATTAATTGCCTATTATTATCTATATGAAGATGTATGGAGATTTCATTGAGCTAAGGAAATTTGATGATGAATTTATTGGTATTTGTGATAAAAATGTACAATAATTATTTGTTATACTTTGGGTATTATCATCCAACCTGAAATTAAGGTTGATTGATTCTTTTGTGGATTAAAATCAATTATCTGATGGGGATTCCATTAATAGACCTTGGTGTCTATGAATATATTTTTTGATGTACTATCATGTTTGAAATGTAGATTGGTGTTATATATAAATATATTGGTTTTGACTAGAAAAGTACGATGGAGTTCAAAGGAAAACATAAAACCCATTATGAGAAGAGGATGAGCTTTTCTTTATGCTAAATGTGTGGGAAAATCATGGAGAAAATTTTTATAGGGGGGGATAGGAAATTTTTTATGGTTGGAAGGGGAGTTCATCGAGCAACTAATTACCTAATTTATGGGAAGTGGTTACCTAACGATGTGAATTGAGAGAAATATGCATGGAATAGACCTCCCATAATTCAGTAATTCAAGCGTAAGGAGAATGCGAATTTTATTAAACATTACCCAAACCCATGGGTTAACAATGATGATCAATGTCTGCAACCTCTTAAGATGAGGCACAAGTGGAAGTCTCATGTCATCACTATTTTTGATGAGGTGTACAATAACGACATGGGGGAAGGTACATATATCATCCACTATAGAAATGTTAATTTCATATTTGAATTCGGATCTACCCTTCCATTCATATCTAAAGAATTTTCTATGGGTATTGATATTCCATCCAAATAATTATATGTGTAATTTGAATCGAATCCCCCGAATGGTATGACGATCCCATATCAAGTTTATAATTCCTCTCAGATTGACGATTCCTAGAATTTGATTCCTAAAAATCATGTCATTCTTCATCCAGTTGAATTTGATGTCATCTTAGGAATGGATTGAATTTCTATACAAAAATCCCACTTAAATAGTCAAGGAAGGTAAGTCACGTTTGATATTCCAAAACAACCTAAGATATTCTATACATGTGATGATATGCGTGAACTTCCAATGAATATTCCATCCATTGTATGGGTATTGAATCTCATTTAGAGTTGGTTTTTATCTCATATGGTAAGGGAAAAACATAACATTGATGATATTACTATTTTTCTTCAATTTTCTTCTGTATTTCCAGAGTAATTTACTATTTTTACTCTAAAATATTAAGATTATTTCTTAATAGAACTCATATATAGTGACACACCGGTTTCAATGACTTTCTATACAATGGTTTGGTTGAGTTACAAAAATTACATATCCAACTCCAGGAAAACCTTGATAAAGGATTCATTAGTCCATGTGTTTCACCATTATGCACACTTATTCTTTCTTGTTAAAATTTAATATGGATCAATGAGACTCTATATTGATTGTTGAGTGATAAAAATTCACAATTAATAACATATATCATCTTCCCCATATTGATTAATTGTTTCATCAACTCCACGAAGATCAACATATTTACAAGGTTAACATCTGTTATGGATATCATTAATTATGGGTCAAGATATACCGAAGAAAACATTCTATATAAGTTATGGACCCTATGAATATATATTTATTCGATTGGTTTTATTAATTTTACTACAATATTCATGAATTTTACAAATATATAATTTAAAGATTACCTTGAACAATTTGTGTATCCTTAATAGATAATTTTCATATCTACACTTAGAGAGTCGAAGAGCATGGATACCACTTCATAATTGTAATAAATACTCTAAAATGGATAAATTATATGAAAAATTTACAAATTCTTATGTCTGTTCCAAAACGATTCATTTTTGGGTCATATAATCTCAAGATAGGATATATAAATATATCCATCAAATATAGAGGCTGTTGATTTTTATACCAGACCAATAATATTGACGAGATCCATAGTTTTCATAGATTAATAGGTATTGTTAATAATTTTTGGATAATTTATCACGACTATCTAATCCACCAACCAAGATAAATTGGATGTGAGCCAAGTTCCTCTATAAAGGTGAATGTGATAAAAATTTCAAGGTGCTAAAGAGAAGATAAGTTAGTAAATTTATTCATATATTACCCCATAATGGATAAGAGATTATAATCTACAGTGATGCATACAAGAAGTTATTAGGATGTATTCTCATATCGAATGACATGGTTATAACTTGGGCCTAATTAAAATTGTATGTTCATGATAAAAATTACTCAACTCTTGATTTGGAGTTATCCATGGTAATTTTTCACAAAAGATATGGAGGAATTATCTTAATGGATACATGTGTGATATAAAATCCAATCATTAAATTTAAAAGTATATATTCTCAATAAATTAGTTTAATATCTATCTAATAATTCAGTTTTATAAAATAAATGATTATAACTGGTCAATAATTTACAACCCTATGAAAGAGAACAAGGAGGCCAATGCTTTGAGTCGAAAGGATCATGATAGATTTTCCCTGACGAGGATAAATAAATATCAATTATTTATGGATTTGAAATGTATGGGTCTTGTAATCCTAAATAAAGGTGAAAAATATTGTCATTCTCAGTTTAATGTTAAACCATTTATCCTAGTGAGGATTAAGGCTGTGCAGAATGAAGATATATAGCTACAAAAGATGGTTATATATTTTTCAGAGCTTTACCATGTAGTGACCCTGTATTGACATAAATTATCATTATATAACTTTTTTGGAATTCATAAAACATTATATAAAAAACTACCAAAGACTGTACTAGTCTAACGCCTTTGTAAACATGGTAGCATAAACACTCATGCATAATTGAGCTATATAATCCCATACATGGTTCTTCTTGAATATCACCTTTCTTATACTCATCAAACATAATAGATATATTCATATCCCAAGGAAGTAAAAAATAAATGGAATGAGCCCAAATGCACATTAATGGTAAAAAAGGGAGATATCTAAGTATAATTATAATCATAGTTTATGAGAACATGATTATGATAATAGAATATTATACCCTTCATATCAAAGTTCATATGCATTAATAATGTAATAGAGAATGGATGTTCATAAGTTAATAATTATAATGAAAAAATAACATAATCTATGAAAGAATAACATGGAATAAAACATGTAATTGTGGCATAAACCAAAGAATATAATTTTATTTCTATATTAGACAAGGAATTGCTTCCAAGACCATCATGGTACTATGGGTTGACTCCCTATACCATCTTGGTAGTCGTGGTTCACTCCCATGGCCTTCTTAGTAGCATGATTTAACTCCTCATACCATTCTGGTAGTCATGGTTCACTACCACAGTCATCTAAGTTGTCAAGGATCATTACCAAGACCATCTTAGTTTATCTCATGATATATAAATCTTTACCTGATGCATCGGTGGGTGATATAGGTCCCACCCATATCATAGTGAAATCAAACATACACCTGGCACAAGATCATTAAATTATTTTCATAAACCATGAAATTATATGGTTATCATATACATATAAGCATATAAAAAACTATATAAAATGATAAATGTTTTATAATCATTTCATCAAAATCATAAACCATGAAATGAATAGGGTTTTAATGTAATATAACCAGTGAATGAAAAATGAGTTTCTTAAACATAATTCCATCAAAACATAAACCATTAGTTAAAATAATATGAATTAAAAAATTTAATAATTTACTTCTAAGGGAATCATTAACACCAATGGATTTTATCTTATATGGGAGATACTTTTGATATAACCTTTAAAAATATTTCTTAAATAAAATACCCTTTCTTTTTTAAACATTTCATTTTAAAACATACAACATTTTTTAAAAACATTTAATATGAAAAATTAATGGAAAAATAAAAATTTATTATTTAAAAATAAATAAAAAAACTCTTTCCTAGAAAATTATCTTCGTGTATCATATGAAAAAATTTGAAAACATCTTTAAAAACATGGTTTTTGAAATAAAACATATTTTTCATCGAAGAGGGAAATACATTCAAATTTTTCATAAAAACATTTAACTAATTATTTTAAGTACCATTGAGTGTAAAATGGTACTAAAAAATGAATATACCAAGAATAAATATAGGATACGTAAGATCATGAGTGTTCATGAGGTATTAATCATAATATTTAATCATTGAAAGCATAATCATAAACAGTCCTCATAAATTATTGGATTGCTTTAATAAACACATACCACTTGGTAACATTGGATAATAATATCAATGTATGAAAATTAATTTAATTGAATCATAATATATATTGAATATATTAGATTAAATATATAATGGGTCAAATGGAAGTATATACACCAAGAAAAATAATGTTCATAGAGAAAAATATGTGTCTTAAAGATGGAAAATTGAGACAAAACTATTATTCAGATTTGGTAACATTTGAAACATTAACCACATGAAATAAATATCCTAAAATGGATATGAAACTAATAATAATATTAATAATAATAATAATAATAGAATACATTAATGGGTATTTCATACACCAAAAAAAAGTGAATAGTGTTGTCTAAGGCATGTATTCTATGTAAATAAAAAGTCAAATAAAATTTACTATACATTGCGTCTTGAATCTCTTCGCACTCAAACTATATTCATGTATAATAAATTTAAGATTTTTATCAATATTTTAAAAAATAATATTATTATGTCTAATTCCAAATACAATTTTATTTTGACCTTATATTACCTTCAAGTTTACAATTCTATGATACGGCTTCATGTCGGTTTATATCTGCTTTATTCATTGCATGTGTCTTATTTTGTTATATCTTTTGTCATTCTATTTATATTATTATTTCTGGAATGTAAAACCTGATATAAATATAAATTATATATCTAAAATTTGTATTATAATAATCTATATAATGTAAAAGTAAGAATTGGAATACACCGTTCATGGAGACGGTAAACTATATGTATGCATGAACATTGTTTCCATTTTTTGTTGTATTGAAATAAAGAAATAAAATGGAAAACAAGTATCTATATATGTATATATGTATCATTATTATAGTATCATGATTTTATCATATATATAATATACGTTCACTAAACCCATTATTGAAACATTCAATGTAGTGTATGAATGAATAATATCGCTTTGAGGGGGCGTAGTCCTCACTTCCTCAAACAATATTATCTTATTTACACTAAATTGAAAGTATAAAGATACATGTTGGAATAGGATAAAAACTATTCAATACATAATAATTCTAATATAAAAAATATATTAACATAATTTCCATCATAATTCCCACCATGAGAGGCGGAAAAGGAAAAATGAACAATAATTTTTTTGTGAGGAAGTAGTTCTCCATACACATAAATTTATGTTCGGTACCCATTAGATGGAAGTGTATATAAGTGTATATAAAAAAATTATTGTAAAATTATATTATTATATTTAGGATACTATTTTGATAAAAAAATTATCGAATAAGAGGATTTGAGGTGGTTAATATTGTAACTAACATAAAATAACTTGAGAAAGAATGATAACTCTTATTCAATATATCTCATTTGTGATTGCACCAAATGGCTTCAGGGGATTACTTTATTATCAATGGATGGATTCTAGGATTATTGTAGTTTTGGTTATGTGATAATTGAGATGATATTGGATGATAAAAAGTGTCTTCTAAGGTGTGACAATGTGCTAGAAGAGGAGGCCTTTTTATAGTGGAGGATGAGTTTCACTCGTGTAAATTTTGGGAAAAGGATTTCTACCCTTGTTTTTCCAATTTCAAGTGGATCCAATAATAGAAAAAATTATATTCAAAGGATTATAGGGTCTAAATATGTATATTAAATGGATATTCTATAAGTTTCTTGGCCTTTTAGGCCCTTAATATTAATATTTTGTCCCTAATTATTCTTAATATTACATTAATCAGTGTAATTAATTATAATTAATTTCACTTATCATTGGGAAAAAACTAGGTTCACCTTATTATACATTATCAATACTTTTGATTCCAAACTTGGTATCTATTTTTTTTTAAATCAAATCACATCATAAGAATAATTTAATTTAAATTTAATCCTACTGAAAAAACAACACAGTCGGTTTTTAAAGTAAAAAAATGATCAAATGTTTGCTACGTTTTTATATCCAATTTCAATGTGAATTTTGTTCAAAATAGAAAAATTGGATAAAATGATAAAAAAATATGATCAAACTAAAATATTAAATAAATTTAAAATATAATGTATCCTTATAAATAAATTATAAGAAAATAATTTTTAAATTAAAATTCATTAAAATTCAATATTCATCCAAAAAATGGAGTTTCTTAGAAAAATTCCAAAAAATTCACCATAATATAATTTATCATTAAAAATTAAAAAGTGAATTTTATTTTATCAAATTATTTTTCTAAATGTTTATAAATATTAATTTATTAATTTTCATAGAATGACATTATAAGTAGTTCATCTGAAAAACTAATATTCTTAAATATATAAGGACTTTACCTAAAATTTTATATTTCACTATTAAGATGGTTTATTTATATAAAAACATAAAAAAAATTGAAAATAATTCAACGTAATTAATTATACTATGTTTAATGGATCAGTTAAAATTTTATTATTTAAATTATTATAACTATAAAATAGATGTTTTGTATAAACCCAATATTGTGGGTTTCGTACACTAGGTTGGTGTTGCATGTAACATGTGCCAAGATGGTGTCATTTGAATATGAATTTTTTACTTAGTGCAATTTAGTATATCAATTGAAATTAATTCATTTGAAAAAAATGATTCTAAAAACTTAGGGTGTTACATTCTACCCCATTAAAATGAATTTCACCATCGATATTCACCATTTAGGTAAAGCTAAATGAAGATACATCTAATTCATAATATCCTAAAGTTCTCACATAGCTTCATATAATTGGATATTTCTCCATAAAAAATTTACCATATGATTTGTTATTGTTTCTCCAAAATTTCTCTATATAATCCACAATTTCAAAAGGTTATTCCTTGTAAAAAAGATCATACCCATGCAGCATGACCTCTGAGTTCAGTATAATTTAAGGTTCAAGTATGTACTTATTCATGATAGATACATGGAACACATCATTTACCTGAGAGTGATTAGAAGGAATTTCCAAATGATAGGCCTCCATCCCAATATGATCAAGAATTTTAAAGAGACCGATATACATATTGATTAGTTTCCCTTTCATCCCAAATCTCAATTCATTCTTTAAGGGAGATATTTTTAGAAACACCCTCTCAAAAACATTAAATTCTAGATCATGTAGTCATTTATCATCATAACTTTTTTCTAACTTTGACCTACCTTGATATGCTACTGAATGGTTCTAACCTTAGTGTTTATTTCTTTATCGATCTTAGGTCCAAATAGCTTTTGTTCTCAAACTTCATCCTAGAACTTTGGAGTTCTATATTTCTTCCTATAGAGGTCTTCTTACAGTGCAATATAAATGATTGAGTGAAATATATTTTTATTGGAAAACACAACTATAGGAAGGTGTTGATCGCAACCACCTTTGAGATCTAGAGAAAATGATCTCAACATATCCTTTAGTATTTGAATTTATCCTTTAGACTAACCATATTTTTGAAGATGAAAATCTTTTATGCAACTCAAATACTTATCATGTTATTGAGAAAACTCCACTAGAACTATGAGGTGAACCTTAGATCTTGATCCAATAAAATTGAATGTTTTACACAATGCAACCTTACTACTTACTTTATGTATATCATGGAAATTTGATCCAGAGACAATTCTTCTATAATAGTAATTAAGTGTTCTTACTTTATTATTCAATTGATTACCACCCATATTGTATTAAACCATTTAGCAGTTTTGGGTAATACACTGAGAAAATCCATTTTGTTTTTCTACAACATCCATTTTGTTAAGGAAAATGGATGAAAGATCTCCGAAGACATTCATCTTTCATCCATAACTTACTGGCCTACCAATCATAGATATACAGACTCTACGATATCTCTTTTAATTCCATCCCATCAGACATATTATTTTATGTCCCTATACATATTCATACTTCTATAATTAATAGATAATGAAGAAATATGAGATTCCTCTAATAGATCCTTCTAAAAATATAGCATGTAAGGAACACACGCACAATTCTGGAACCTTATCATTCCATTCGCATCAAGTTTAAATTGGGGAAAATTTCTAACCCTATTTTTCATATCTACGTCTTCCTTTGCGTATCCTTAATATTCACATGGATATAGGGATGAAGATTCATTTGAAAAAGATAATATTTTTCCCTTACTTCTTGATTTCATGATCCATCATTTGAAAATCCACAAATAATGGATCTTTTGTGATCATTATCCAATATTAGCTCGCATGATCATTCTGACTCAATGAATTGTCCACCTTGTTCTCTTTCCCAAGGTGTTAATATATTGAGAAGTCATAATCCATTATCAATTATAACCATATTGTATAATCCATATTTGACTCATTCTATGTGAATAAATATTTTAGACATTTATTATTCGTATATATAATAAACGTTTCTCCCTAAGAATAATTCTTCCAAATCATTAATTAAAAATTTAATGTTGATAACTCCAAATCATGAGTTGGGTAATTTTTTTCATGAATCATCAAATTCAACGAGGTATAAGTGATAACCATGTTATTTTCCATAATAACACAATCTAATACCTTCATGGATGCATCTATAGAGATTATGAACCATTCTCTACTACATGGTAATGTATACACAGATTCATTGACTAATCAACTCTTTAGTTCCTTGAAATTCCCCTCACTTTAATCTATCTATCGGAACCTAACCCCATTATGAGTTAACATGGTTAGTGGATTATATAGACTTGAAAAATTATACAAAAAACATCGATAATATCATGCTAAACCATGAAAAATGTGGATCTCCATCATCGTGTTTGTTCTAGCCATGCATTTAATAGCCTTCATCCTTTACGGATCTACCATTATACCATCTATTGGTGTTATTTTACCCAAAAATGAAACCATTTACACAACAATATACAATTTATGAACACTTCATATATTTTCTCTATATTTAGGGACATTATAAAAATTAAAATGTGATATTCATGATCTTTTTTTCTCTTTAAATAGATAATAATATCATCCATAAATACTACTACAAAGTATTTGAGGTAATCTCTAAAAACTATATTCGTTAAATCCGTAAATATAGAAGGGGAATTAGTAAGAACAAAATTCATCACTATATATTCATAGTGTCCATAAATTTTACCGAAAAACATCTTTGGTATATCGAATTTCTTATCCCTCAATTGATGATATCCAGAACTAAGGTCATTCATATAGAAGTATTCATCTCCATATAATTGATTAAATAATTCATCAATACAGGAAGAAAAAATAATTGTTCTTGATTTTAATCTTGTTTAACTCCCAATAATCAATTAAGAGTCACATAGATCCATCATTATTTTTAAAAAATATTATAGGTACACCCTAAGGTGACACACATGGAGGAATGAATTCCTTATCAATGATTTTGTGGAGTTTCTTATTAAATTCCTACAACTCAATCAGGACCATTCTATAAGGAGTGTTTGAAATTATTGTGGAACCATGTATGAGTATTATAGATAAATTAACTTCATGTTCTGATATAAGGATCTTAATCTTGTTCATAAATACATACCAAAATTCTTAAACAGTAGGGATATCATTGATGTTGACTTTTTCCCATACATTTTGAGATAAAGAGCCCTTCTTAATGATAATTAAGACTAGTACACTAGTTGTAATCTCCATAGTAAGTTCATACTTATAAAAAAATTGGTGGATTCTCATAGGAGGGGTTTAAATATCAAAAATAAATTCCCTTAATCTAAATTTTATGTGGTATTTTTGTAGAGAAATAAAATCCATGACTAAGATGACATCAAATTCATCCAAAGGAAGAAGGATAAGATTTTGAGGAAGTACATTCATATATAATTCAACCGGAGAGGAATCATAGACATGGGATGAAATTATCATAACATTAGGGGTTTGCACTACTAATTCCACAAACAATAGTTTTGGTGGAATCTAAACACCACTATAAAATTCTTTAGATGTGAAATAGTTGGTAGATCCAGAATAAAATTTGACATTAGTTGTTCTAGAGTGGATGGTAAGTGTACCTTTCATCACATCATTATAGAACCCTCATCTGAAATAGTGATTACATTATATTTCCCCATGTTCCTTGCATTAATAGGTTTCAGAAATTGATCATTATCACCATCCCCTGGGTTTGGGACATGGTTAGTATAATTCTCTTTCTCCTTGCACTTATTGCACTGAATCATTGAGGGTGCATTATGTATTGTTTTTACTCAATTAGAACCATTTTCTAACTTCCCTATATCACATTTACAATCCAATTCATGATGTCCTTCCCTTATAGAATAAAAACATTTATTAGACTCCATATGGAAATTTACTCCATCCTTCTATCCACACTTAGAGTATAAACAAATATCATCTTCTTCTCTTCATGTAATTTATATTTTCCTATAAACTCAATCTTCCTTTTCATGTAAAACCCATGATATTTATATGTGACTGAAATTTCCATTTCAACATTGATTTCATAATGAAAAAACAATTCATATATAATAAATTTTCTTCTGGACAATTCCATTCTGAGACTTGGATTTAATCGACTGAAAGAAGTTATCAACTTTAATTTTAGGTTAGATGATAACTCATGAATCATACCTCATGAGTATTATGAAATTTTCCACTTATTTGTCGACAAATTCATTGACCATTTAACAAAAATTAATTAAATATTCATTTATCCTATTAAAATTAATCTGATTAAATTACTTAATGAAAATTATTTTATTTAACTCATCCCAATCCATGAATTCAATATCATCTTTCTGCCTTGTATTTATGATTATATTCCATCACCGGTCTACTTTTCCTTCTAAATTATAAACAATTAGATTTAATTTCTCTAGAACCAAACACGAGAGAATGGAGAATATCATTTTAGTAGTATTGATCCATTGTTCAGCAAACATTGGATCCAATGTCACTCTGAAAGAAGGCTGATGTTTCCTCATGAAGGACTCAAATGAATATTGATCCCTCATTTTCTCATTTGGAATTTCATCATGATTCAAAGCTTGAGAAATCTATGTGCGCATAGAAACATTATTTTTTAATCCATATCCCATAGTATTGGATTGCTCAGGAAGTAAATCGTTGCATTGGCCATCGCAATCACCAATATTGTGGTTCATTTAGGTTCCATCCATTAACTGAAACCCAAATCACAAAGTAAGAATCAGTTATCATAAGGAGGAACCACATAATCCAGAAAGTTCACTTATAGGATGAATAAATTATGACACCTTATTTTATTTATTATACCTTAGGTTTATCCTATGTTATTCATTGATAACATCAATTTAAATCTTTCATGATTGTTCGTGAGGAGATTTTGAATTCCCAAAACATATCCCTCAGTAGTGGAAAGCTAGGTGTAAATCAGGGAATTTTTTCATGTACCAGATTACCTCGAGTCAGGCCTGGAACATCTTGTCAAATTTTTTACCCCAATGTACATTTTTTCTAGAGCTACATCCACTAGTAGTATCAAGACATGAATATATTACTAAGAAAACACTCACTAAATCCTTTACCAAAATTCTTGGATAGTTTTTTATACTTTTGAAAAACCTTAGACATATCCCTATACATGTACGTCAGGTTCTCACTACGTTTTTATATCCTATGATACAAATGATAACTAAAACATTTCTCGGATACCAATTATAGAGACCCAGTATTGATATGCATTAATATTAAATAACATTTTCATAATACATAAAAAATTATAAAAATGGAAACCAAAATATAGTTATACTCTAGTTACTTTGGAAACATGGAAACATAAACACTAATATGTAATAGATCTACATTTTCTCCCACTAGGTTGGTTAGGACTATCACTCTTCTTAAACACATAAAAAATAATACATATTGTTGGAATACACTAGTTTTAATGCTCAGAAATCATTTTTTATTAACTTTGATAAATATTAATTATATATTTATGTTTAATTACACTCATATAACCTTAATCTATTTTGTTAGTATTTTACTACAAAATAAAGGTTATAAATTGTTTGGCTAAGAATAAATCACTGTTAGGGTGGACTCACTGTTTGACCTACCGATGGTATGTCCCACTAGAAAAATTTTAACTGACGTCTTGAAAAGGACAAGACCTTGATTCATGACCTATCGATAGCTATGTTACTATCTCACCATGATATGGATGCACTAAGTCTCTATTTTTCAACCTATCGATAAAAACTCATAATTTTCTCTAAGGATGAGTCACCATTCAAGCTTACTTACTGATTCTATGAGTCACCATCAGCTCTATCTACTGATAGAATGTCTCACTGATGTACATAACTTGAATAAGTATGATATATAGATATTTGACATACCATCTATCGGACTTACAATCATAATGAACTACCTATGGATGAGTTACAATCAATTCAACCTACCGACAGAGTAACCTACCAATCCAGACTCCATGTTCCTGATCTACCGATCCAAAGACATAATCATTCCATTCATTGTCATTTAAATTTAAATATATTTCTAACTATAATTATTGGGAAACATAGTACCATGATTTATTTTAATTACATTGTCTGTATTTTGTAGAATACATTTAATGGATGTCAGGGGATAATATGAGGAAAGAGGTACCAAATATCATGCTTATTGTTGGATACCATGTATAAAAGAAATATATGATCAAAAATTAAAGTGGTGATCCACATAGAAAGATAAAAATTGTGCACCTGAGAAAAAATCAAGAACATCAAACTGAAGAAAAATGAAGATATTACTAAGAACCTGAATAGAATAATTTGTCATAACAACATTCAACAAGAAGAAAAGATCTCATCTTACACATCAATTACCTTACTAGAAGAAGAATATAGAATATTTTATTATAATATGATTTTCTTACTCCTCTTATAAGTAAACTCAAGATGCATTAGAACATAACTTTGAGGAGTCTCAAGCTACATAAAAAACACACAGAGCATTCTAACTCTTTTCTCATTATTTAGGCTCTAATTTTGTATTATTTTACCTTTTGAGTAGTGTGTGTATATCTATTTTATAAACACATGATAACTCTTATGTCCAATAGGTAGATAAATTAATATCTTCACAAACATATCTTTTACACCTTACACTCCCATAGATTACAGGGGAAGAGGTCCCAGTGTGTCTTGTTTTTTGTTTGTACTCAGTCGAAAACTATGGAAGAGATTTGTTGGAATGGAATGCAATGTATTTTATTATATTACTTGATCTATTGTTTGGGTCAAGTTTATTTATATATATTTCTTGGTGGAATGTGGCCACCAAGTGGAGAGGACTAAGTCTCATCTAGAGAATGAACCTCTAGTTTAAAATCTGATGTTCCTTTTAATGTTCTTTTTTCACTATTTTATTTTAATCAAAAATATTTACATGATAGTGATAGTTAATATTATAAATTTTTAATAATATAATTTTGTTTAATAGATTAATTTCAAATGATAAGATAATAATTTATATTGTGTTAACTAAGATCCAGTCACTCTTTGAGAAGTCATTCAACAGATCAAAAACTTTTAAAAATATGCTACTTTAATTAACTGGGATAATTTATTTTTCAAATTGGGGAAACGTTTGAATAAATTTTTTGGACATAAATTTTTATATTAACTCAATTCACCCCCCCCCCTCACCCCCCCCCCCCCCCCTCGTTTCCTACTCTATCCAACATTTGGTATCAAAGGTTTAAAATCATTTTTCAAATCAATTTTCAACTATGAATTTAAATGTGATTTTAAATATCATAAAATTTATATAAATTAAAAATTAATAGTTCTATAAATTTTTTTAAATGGAAAAAATATAGGAAGGTTAAACTTATAAAAAGCCTCTCTATTTTAATGGAATAGGCTACGCTCTGTGAAAACTCAAAATAAAAATGCATTTATGTGAAAATTAATTAGTTTTAGAATACCTTGACGATTATGAGTTATTAGTGGTTAAGGAAAGAGCTCCAAATGATGATATGCAATATTCAGTTCATGTTGAAGAAGAATCTTTAACCACTCTAGTATAAGAACTAATTTATTTCATAAATACAGAACATGTTGAGAGATAATCACCTATTGAAGAGGGATAATCTATTGGGGGCATCAGAAAAAAGGGTATGAGTTGATACTCTCATTACTTATGATGTGACAACAGATTAATAGGAAAATTATCTAGGATATAATACTTTAGTTTTAGATTACCCTGATTCAGATGATGTAGAATATGGTCCTAATGGATCATTGGATGAAGTAGTTTGTAATTTTCAAGTAGTTCAACTTTGAACAAGTCTTGAAACAACACTAACTCCACTAGTATATCCTTCTCCTACTCCTAATTCTATTTCTACTCCAGATGCATCTGTACCTTCAGGTTATGTTACCCAACATGATTTTAAATTATTCAAAGAGGATTTTTGTTCTGTGGTTAAAGGTATCTTTCATCCTCAACCTACACCAATAGATTTTCTTATTGAATAATATGCTTATATTCTTAAAAAAATAATTGTTTCCTATATTCTACCTCAATTAGTTTCATAACATAATGATGTAATATTGGAAAATAAGATGTTAAGGGATGAGTTATATACACTCATTGTAGTAACAAAATGAATGTTAGATGAGTTTTCAGCATCCCTAGACAAAGTTGAAAACAATATTTGTGATAAATCATCTAAGGATTATTATAATACTCTTCTAAATCATTGTCTAAATATTTTAGAATCCTTATTCAAATATTCATTTAATGAAGCCTCAACCTCAGATTCTCGTTCTATTTAGACTCTTGATGTTGACATTAACAACACAATGATTATAGAAGATCTCTAAAACATGATGGGTGTAATTGATTTAGAGACTCTCAAAAAAACTCAATAGAAAAATTTTCATATATATGACATTGTAATGTTTTTTACAAATGGGTCCACTAATTATCAGAAGGAAATTATAATGAAAGAATATTTCTACTTTAAAAGGATCTATACAAAACATCATCCGGATCTTCACTTTAAATATTTTTTTGAAAATTTAATAATTCATCCAATTATTCAAGCCATTAAGGAACTTCTTAAATTGATTATAAAGCTAACCCATGCTCTTCAAATGTTTATGGAGAATAAGGATGATTTCATAGAATCATTGGAGAAAGGTGGGAAGATTACCATGGACTTAATCAATCTGTTGAAACCCTAGCTATATCATCAGAGTAATACAATTGTAGCACCAATATAATTTCCTATTAATCCATAGACAAAGAAATTGACTTCAGTGTCTATCTACTAGTCAGCTGACCCGCAGTTCGAAGCTGATGTGGCCAGAAACTCTTTTTATCCTCTTTCAAAAACCAATCAACATTTTTCCATGTCTAAAACATAGGATATTAGTCATCTAAGACCTATACTCTATAGGGAACTAACAACTCCCACATCTTCTACCCTGAATATTCCACATCCTATACATTTTGGAGTTTAAATTCATCAGTTGAAAAATGAAACCCCTTATGTACTTATTGATACTTATACTACTCCTTTGGTATGGGAAAGGCACCTTTGGATCCTTCTTTGGATAAGTAGTGATTAGATTGATCATTAAGAGGAATATAATTTTTTCTCTTTTCCTACATTGTGTTTTATTTAGATCATAAAATATATTATCTTTTCATCTATGTTATATTATTTATATCTTATTAATTTTTTTCTTATTTGATAATACCAAAGGGGGAGAAATATGATATGTCATTTAAATTAACTGAAATATAAGCTTAAGGAGCTGAACTGTGATATGAAATGGAATTTGACTTAATTTTTTTATATTAAATTTAATTTTCTTTTAGTATGTCTTACATAAGTTTTAATTTCACATAACTTGTTTGATACATTAAGAATAATTGTTCCTTTGATCATTATGTTTGTATTATTAATTCTAGGATTTGTGATCATCAAAAAGGGTGAGATTATTGGCCTTGATTAGTTTTAATGCCCACAAATCATGTTTTATAATGTCTGACCGTGTTTAATTATGTTTTTTTCTGTTTAATTATGTTCATATAAGCTTAATATATTCGGTTAGAGTTTTACTACATAAAATAGGATATAAAATTTTTAGCTAAGTATAAGTCACCCTTTGGTTGGACTCACTGTTAGACCTACCAATGGTATGTCTCACCAACACCGTGGATACTAAAATATAGGAAATGAAAATAAATCGATGTCTGGCCTAATGATAGCTAAGTCATTGTCACACAAAGCTATTGATTCACTAAATCACCATTGTTAAACCTACCAACATCAAAATAGAATTTTTTTTCTAAGGGTGAGTGACCATTCAAGATGAGTTACCGATGACACGAGTCACTGTCAGCATGAGATACCAACAGAATGACTCATAAATGTTCATAATTTCTCTAAGTATGAGATACAGATATTTGACCTACCATAAAGTGGACCAACCAAATTACCAATCTACCAATTCATGAATCACCAGTCTTTATATACTGATCCTGATACAACCTCATTCCTCCCATTTTCATTTAAATTTAAATTTATTTCTAACAGTCATATTTGTTAAAATTAGTATCATGATTTATTTTAATAACTTTTTCTATCTTCTGTAGACAAATTTTAATAGATGTCAGTGGAAAGTATGAGGTAATAGCTACCCGAGATCATTGTCATCATCCATGTATGAAAGAAATATCTTATCAAAATGAAGAGGGGTTGATGTGATTAGAAATATAAAACTCATGAACTTGAGAAAATCCCAAGAATATAAAACTAAAGAGACACAAATATATTTCCAAGAAACTAAATACATTATTTTATTGTAGCAATATTCAACGAGAAGAAATGATATTTCCCTACAAAGGAATTACCTCAGTGTAAGTAGAAGAAAAAATATCTTATTATACTCTATTTTTTCAGATGATTCTAGAAATTGAATCAATCTGCATTTCATCAAAACAATGAGGAGTCATCAGCTACATAAAAACATAGAAATACTTATGACACATCCCTCATTATTTATGCTCGGAATGTGTACTATTCTATTATTCAAGCCATGTGTGTATCTATATTTTATGAACATAGATTATCTCTTGTTCCAAACAGGAAGATACATTGATATCATCACAAACAGATCTTGTAAACCTTACACTCTCATGTATAATAGTGGAAGAGGTCTATGTGTGGTCTACTAGTTTTTAATACTTCCATGTAAACTCTGGATGTGATATTTTGACCTGGAATAGTTTGTTTTGTACCCCAATCCAGGTAGTGGATCGAGTTTATTTAAATACATTCCTTGGTGGAAGTCGATCACCATGTAGAGAGAACTATGTCTCAACATGGACTAAACCACTTGTTTTAAATCTATTGTTCCTTTCAAAGATCTATTTTCACTATTTTATTTAAATCTTAATACTTTAGTTCACTTTAATATTTAATATTAGATTGATTTTACATTAGAATTTGGTTTAGTAGATTGATTTAAAAAGTTAAGATATTAATCTATATTGTTTTATCTAAGAACTAAAAAATATTTGAAAAGACATTCAAATGATCAAAACATTTATAAATTATGAACATTGATTTACTCAGCTATTTTATATTTCAAATTAGAGAAAATTTTGAATATTTTTTTTAGACAAAAAATTTTATACGAACTCAATTCACCACTTTTATATAATAATAATGGTCCTTATTTAGTAGGAAAATAATGGAATAGGGAGTGAACCCAAATCAATAAGATATGGTTCTACTGGGAGTGATCCTAGTTCAGTAAAGTATTGTTTCTACTATGATGGTCTTGGAATTGGGCCTTGAAAAATATGAATATGGATATATATTCTTATTTTTGTGGCACAAATTCCATTTATTATGTCAATGTCATTCTCTCATGGATCGTTTTCATTGATTTTATTATGATTCATGTATTTTGAAATCCCAAACTATATTTCATTATTCAATATTATAATTCTTGATATGTAGGGTATAGTTTCAAATGATATTATAATGTCCTCATACCATTATGTTCATGTTATTCTGACATATATGTCATGTTTACCTTATAGAGCATTGGATCTCACCCTTTCTTGTTTTTCCTCTCCCAAGGGTAAGATTAATGTATTATGTATGATATATCTATTAAGGATACAAGTTGTGAATAATGTAGGGGGAGATGATGTAGCGTACTTATAGACCACTGTTTTTATTTAAGTCTTTCAAAATAGACTAAACTATAACTATACTTAGGCATGTTTTTGTGTAATGTAATGAATATTCTTAAAAACTTATGTAATATCTTTTTATAGAAAATCATTGGTCACTATAAGAGCATAGGGTAGAGGGACAGGAGAGCTTCCTTCAATCCATCCTAGACTCAGAGGTTGAGAGACCAGACCATTGACTATTTAATGTATTATTATTCTAGATTCCATTAATTAAATTAAATTGTTTGATACAAGATCATCTAATACCATTAAATCAATATCTTTTTTTAAAATGGGTATATTTTGTTGGTAGACACTTTTTGTGGGATCATTTCCATTGATTTGTCATTGGGGGTATGATCAGAAGACATCTTTCTTTGTAGTAGGTGTTCCCTTGAGGTTGGTGAGACCCATTTTTTATGGGACTTGTATATGATTTAGATGAAATTTTTTGAACAAATATTGGTAATTGATTACTTTGTATCTTATTGATCTCACATTGATTGTTACCATATGAAAGTTACATTCACATATCCTAAGGACAAAACCAATATAATAATTAAAGAATGGGATATCCAGGAAGATTGTGTAGGGACAGTTACACTTTGAATAGGTGAGATAGGATCCTATGTTTCTATCCTTTTTCACGATATTAATGGATTAGAGCATGATTTCTTCCATCTAGCGGTGGAGTAGTTTGAGTAAGTGTTTACTAAGGACTTCTCATGGCTGCACCCAAGAGAGAGGTTGAGTTCACGGTTAAAATAATTCCTAGAGATGTGGAAATTTTTATTCCTCCATATAGGATGATACTAGAAGAAAATCCAGATATCACAACATAGATAGATGAGTTATAGAATAGAAGGTTTATCCACCTAATCTTGATTCCTTCAGGAGCACTGGTCTAATTTTCTAACATGGATGATGGAATGATGCATTTTTTGTATATATTACTAGAGGAAAAACTAGACAAATGTTAGAAACTAATATCATATCCCATTTATTTATGATATTTTTGACTAGTTGAGAGTTGTATACATGTTATCCAAGATTTATTAGAGATCAGGGTTTCATTAGTTGAGGGTGATACCTTCTGAAATACTACAGAATGATTTCAGCATTAGGTATAGCTTGTATGAGTTCATAGTTATGTTGTTTATAGTGATGAGAATATCTCTTGTGTTTATGGATTTGATAAACATAATATTCAAACTGTTTTGAAACTTATTTTGGTTTTCTTCATGGATTAAATCTCATTGTACTCAAAAACTCATGATCATTAGATTAATCATCATGACATCATCTTGAGTCTTCTACGGTAGCATCCTATATACAAAAATCAATCTGAATTTTATTTTGGGATTAGCATGGTATATCTCATGGGGAATGTGACATTAGATGAAGGTGTTTAAGTGAACCTTGAGAATGTTGAAGCGTTTATTTGAATAGATAAACCAAATAATGGTTTTTATAATTGGATGTTTTTTTATTAAGTGGGTTATTACAAAGGTTTCATCAAAGACATTTCTCACATAGAAGAACACCTCTTAGGCTTTCCCAATAAGGGTATAAGGTTTTAGTGTTTTGTAACATATGAGGATGATTTCCAAGAGCTAAAAAAGTTTTTAACCACAAAAAAATTCTGGTCCTACCCGATCTCGGAATGTAGTATACTTAATTTTTTAATTCATCAGATTTTTCAAATTGGGTAGTATTGATTCATGGAGATAAATTCATGGATAATGGATCATGTTAGTTTATGAAACAATAAAGGAACTATCATATGCATGATATTGAGTTGGTTGTAGTGGTTTATGCCTTGAAATTTAGAATTATTATCTTATCAGAGAGAATTTTGTTGTTCATAATGATCATAAGAGCATCAAATATATCTTTTCCTTATATGACATGAATATTTTGGAGTATATATGGGTCGATTATAAGTAGTCTTTTGATATGGAGCAAGATTTCACACTAGGAAAGGGTAATAGTGTTTCAGATGTTTTGATAAGAATTTCCTAGACTCAAATAGTTTAGGATACTACTTCCAAGTGAAAGATGATATTTTTTTTACTATGATGCAAAGAGGCTTTTAGGAGGAGAATTATATAATGATACTCATGTGCATGTATATGAATCCATATCTTTTGAACTATAATAGTAGGAGTCAGTATGAGGATTCATAATGACTAGTTTTGAGAGATTGTTTTGATGGAAAAGAGCCACCATATTATTATACTATTGATGAGGATGAAATTATTCACATTTTCAGATTTTTTGTTTTTTTTTTGTAAACTAGAAAATATAATGTATGATTTTATTTCCTAGAATTGTGTAGTGCACTATGGTTTGACTAAAATGTACCATGAAATTTATAGATAGTATTAGGGGTCTGGAAAGAAGAAGAATATTACATGTTTCATGAAATTATGATAAACTTTTTAGAAGTTTAAGGATACATATTAATGACCTACTGGAGTTTTATATAAATTTCCTATTCCAGAATGGAAATAGGAATATGTTACCATTGACTTTGTGGTGGTACATTGGAGGCTGCCTTGAAATAATGACACAATTTTATTGATTTTTGACCAATTATTAAAGGTATATAAATTATTTCTATTATGGGAGATATTAATCACAAAATAGTTTAGTTACTTTTATATCTATGAGATAGTATTTTTTTCAGGGGTACCTCATAGTACTATTTCAGACCATGATATTTTTTTTCTTTACAATTCTGGAATGGGTTGCAGAAGATGTTGTTTACTCTTTTTTTAGTGAGTATTTTTACCCATAGATAGATGGATAGTCAGAACGTATTATCTAGGTATTAGGAAAAATATTGAGGGTATGTTTCTTAGAATTTAGTGGGTCTTGGGAAAAACACATAGCACTTGTAGAGTTATCCTATAACAACATTAATAATGTGACTATTAATATGGTACTATACGAGGAATTCTATTGTATTCAATCTAAATCTCCCTTATGTTGGAATTCAACTTTGAAATCAAGGTTATCTGGACCTAGTCTCATGTTGGAGAAATCAAAGCATATTCAATTGATCTAGAATTATATGGCTATAGTGCAGGGTATAATGATTTATTTTTCCAATTTATTACATGAAACTCTTAAATTTAAGGTGGGTGATGATGTGCTCCTTTGAGTTTCATCGAGATTGGGTCCCCTTTGGATTTATAGATATGTAAAATTAGTTATTAGGTATGTGGGTCCATTTATGATTGTGGAGAAAATCATACTTTTAGTGTACCAATTTGTGTTCTTATAGTAGTATAGTGGTTTTCATGATGATTTTCATGTTTTGTAGATTCAGTAGTATAACCCTAGACTCTATCATGTGATTGATATTGATAATTATGTTCTTGAGGGTGATGATTCCTTTTATGATCCTTTGGTTCATGTTGTGGATAATGGTGATAATGTTTTGTAGGGTAAAAAAATTTCACTAGTCTGAGTACTATGGTAGCATAGTAATTTTTAGGTGAAAACATAAGTGAGGGAAGCCTAAATATGGGCATATTGGCCCAATATTTTTACCATGGAATGATAGTAGTGTTTGGGAGTGTTTCTTTTGAATGATTTTTTATAAGGTGTGGAGGTTTTAATATCTTGAACTTTTGAGAATGTACATTTTTTTAAAAAAATTAGTTAAATACCTTTAAAATAATTAATGAAATGACTCTTAAGGGTATGATTATAGTTAGGATTCATTAGAGATTTCATGAACTGAAAATGTATGAATAGTTTACATATTTTGTAGGGTATAGGGTTGGTTCATGGTTAGTTAAATCATGTTCCATAACGATTCATTATGTAGGGGGATGTTGCAAAATTGAGAAATTGTGCATGGTAGAGCCTGGAAACTATGCGGTCTTTGATAGATCCAAACGCACAGACTCTACATGATTTGGAAATACAAGTGGGTCCTAAGAAAACCATGTGACCCATGCCTCTATTTAGATATATGTGTACATACATTTTCTTTATGATTTAGAAAAATGTGCGTCCAAACTATGCAGCACATTAAAAGCGAAAGATTTTATCATTTTTCCCCTAGATATAAGGATTCTTATCTGATTTTCCTCCCATTTCATCTTACATCATCATAGGAGACAAACTGGGAGCTCTTCCATTTTCTGAGGTCCATTATCCATTGATCCATGGGTTTTTAATGCATTGATGATTTTGAATCAAAGCTCTGAATGACTCTACAAAAAACATTTCTTCTCCTTCCTTGAAGAACCATTGTAGAATGATTTCTCTTTGTATGAGTCCTTAAACTATTTTTTGTTAATGACTGTAAAATTATTTTTATAAAAATGATAAAAGTCCTAGGCTAAGAAACATACATCATAGGAACTCATAGATGCCTAAAGTGATGTAACCCTATTGAATCCTCAATCACAAATGACCTACACTCAACAGTTAGGGAGCCCAAGCTTCTATAAATAACGACCTTGTCCCCAGGAAATCCAATCTTCAAGAGGGAATCCGCCAAAAAAATTCCTCCCTCCAACTATGATTCATGATCTACCCTTGATTGGTCTCCCAAGAACACCTCCTCATGATGTAATCCAGCTCCTAGGGCGCATCCGACCATCTCTGAGCTTATTTAACCAAAAATTATAAGTCTGACTCCACCTTCGACACCTAAAATCCCCATCTCTTGCAAACCATCAGCCCCATGAGGAGGGCCCTAGCCTCTGCCCCCAGCAAATTTTCCATACCAGAGGTAGCACTAAAGGCTAGGTAAACCGAGCCTCATAAGTCACGTAAAACCCCACCGCCTCTCATAGTTCCATGCATGCAAGAGCCATCCACATTTAACTTGAGCCTTTTGGAAGGAGTCTCCCATATTACCCACCTCCCTTAAAAATATTCCGAATCATGAGGGCTTTCTCGAAAATTACGCGCTGAAGATGAGTTCTGATCAATCCCCAATAGTGAGACTAACTCATAAACCAGCGATATTACCCTCAACTGGAGTAGGAAGATCGAGCTCTGGGAGCCCATTCGTTCATTGTTCTTGGCCTCCCAAAAAACCCATCAAATGGCAGTGAGAATACATGTCTGCACCTTTCATTCTGCATCGTTGTTTTTCACTATGAGAAACCATGAGTATATGAGATCCTGAAAGGAGAAGTTCTCAATGTGGATTTCTATGAAGATGAGGTAGGTGGTCTTGAAGGTATATTCCGTATTTTTGATTCTTATTCATGTGTATGTGATCCTTATTTTATGATGTTTCTCTACACATTTAAATCCTTTTTAATAAATGGTAAATTCAATTCCTAGATTGTATGTTTGACATATCATAGACCTCACTGGATCTATTGATGAAGAGTAGATCATTCCAATTGATGTCCATGTTGTGTGATAGTCCCATGGATGTAGGAATTGAGTTGTTAAATGGTCAATAGAAGGATTTAAGAGAGAGAAAAATTATAATTTTTTAATATGTTATATTTGAATAATTTGGTGTTTGTTTTAACTCATAATGTTAAATAGTTTGCGAGACTACTAAAGGGGAAAGTGATAAATAGAAGAGGGGGAATGCCACATTATAAATGGGGTGAATCAATGTTAAATGTTTGTGTATATGAATAAATTTCAAAATATGATTATTATATAATTGAGATAAACTTAATATATGTGATTATCTTAGCAATAATGATGAATTGAACAAGGTGCACCACTGATATTGTAAACTTTTAAGAAGAAAACGTTTTTTGGGCCTTGTAAATTGTGTTTGGATGGAATGATCATAAATGAAGGGCATGATAGATCCCACTCCCTTGTAAGTATTGTTGGACATTAATTTCTATTTATTTGATGTAGTATGGATTTACATGATGGTCAGAATCCTACATCTAATATGATGTACATGACATTATTTATGCTTGGCAAGGGTGTTGGCATGGTGATGTGGGAACTAAATACTATTTTTGTGTTATGGATAAATGAATTGGTTCATCATTCTTTATTTATTTAAATTAATTAGTGAATTACATTTTTTTGAAAGAATTATAAATCCCTTTATATTATTATCATGGACTTTTGGAAAGGCTGAGTCATATCTAGTTTTTTTTTATGTCATGATAAAACCAATGGTTATATATGGTTATTTTTTATTAGTTTAATTATTGAACATGTTTTCTCTTTCTACTATTTTTATTATTTACTGTACTTGTGAATAAAATGATATATTTATTAGGTGGGAAATTATTTTAGAAACCATTGAACATGGCTTACTAAGTTTTACTCACACCCTACTCTGGATTCCATTGGTTACCCATGTGGGATTCATGGTTGCAGGTTAAAATAAAGTAAAACTCTCTATGATAGATTGATTATATGGGTTGTGGAAGATAATTCCTCTTAATGCCATATATAGGCATCATTGAACATCATAAACTCACAATTTGACTCAGTGGACAATTTATAGAACCGGAGCCATGCAAAAGTTTGGACAATTGTACACAAACCAGAAATCTACACTTAAGTTCCTTATGCATGCAATGAGATGTAAAAGGAATTATATTCCACCCAACCTCCCTATAATGTCTATGATAGGTGTATAATAAAAAGAAAGGTCTTCATGCAAAAGGATGGATCGCGTTTAAGGATCTTACGTTCCCAATATGACGTCAACATGACACTATCCCACCACAGCTCTTACGTACTCCCACCAATATTTTCTTCAATAAATAAAAGGGTACCCCTCCCTTTCCGGGGTAACTATGTGGAATTCAAACTGTCCCTCTCATGCATGAAAGATAGTCCATTCCTCGATAGTGTGAAAGTCATAAATTCAAGGTATAGGATCATTCACAATAGATCCCCCGTGGGTCCCCCTTTGGGTGGTCCCACAAAATATTGACCCTCGCCCATTTCCTTTTTTCCTATGACAGGTGCACACAAAATACCCCACATGCAGGCATCAATTTTCTATGGTCAATGCATGAAAAATATCCTCCCTTCATGCACCATATACCCTTGTTAAGTACCTCTTTCTCTCAGGACCCTACAATTTTTGTGTAATAATTGAATATTGTTCACACCACTACCTTTAGGCTCAATGAGTCGTCTTCTCTCTAAAACCCCATGTTTGAGACCCTCTTGCAAGCAACACCCACATCCTGAGTGCACCTCAAACGTGCAGCACTCCAAGATTGTGTGTTGGGATTTACTGGTCCCTCGTGTGGTGTCTTATGTTGAATTTCTCTAGCTAATTTTTATATGCATAAGTAAGATAATATCTATTGATTCTTTTCATAGCTACGCTAAAGTGGACCCATTGACTGACCACTCTGCCACCCCGTTCTATCATCAAATTAATATGCCTTGCTATCCCCAATAGTGGGTTACCACAAATTATGTAAGACTATGGGGTAAAGAGAATGACCCCTTCATTCAATCTATTGAATGATAAAGTACACAGTGCCTTCATCTTCATCACATGACGTTAAACTATCGACTCGCACCATGAGATGCACATTAGATGCCACAACTTGGGCATTATCTATGCCCACTTATCTCTATGAGAGTGATATCTCTTTCACCCACCTTCTAGGGAATGATATCCTCCTCATGTGGAATTGTATCCTCTTTAGGCATACCTCATAGAATAAGACCCAATACCATTCTCTAGGATTTCTCTAGTGCATAAGTCGCCCATCATTTCTTGTGATCTCCCCTCTTACGACACGATCATTAGGTCTGCTGCTATCTATTGTTTCTCACACCGAGTGTGACTCATATGGTCTTAGTTATTAAAAATTATGGTTTCTCCATATGCTCCTCCTCCCGGTGTAAGCCCCAAACATTGTCAAACAATGCAGGTTATGATCATTATCCTCTATATAGGTTACCTAAGAAGTATCCTCGATGTTCAAACCCAACCAATGGTAGAATCAACTTATCCCTCATGAGGATGTAAATGTATGATGTGACATCTACCACTTTTAGGACACATCCCCTAGATCCAACTCTCTGAGGTGTTCAAATTCATTCATCCAGGTAGATTTCAATGTGAAATCCTCAATTCCTTCCTAGACTACATTTAATTTGACCTCTATCATCTAAATAGGTTATGTAGGAAGCCTACCTAAGGTTGAATCTCATCATACACTCCCATATTGGTCCTTACCTTGAGTCCTTATGTCTCAAGAGGATCATTATCCAACCCAGAGGATACATTTCCTTTTGGTCCCCATCCATGGGATCCATTCTCATGATTCACCTCCTTATGTGTCTCATAGACTCATTTCAAACTATGTGGACATTGATTCCCAGTCACTGGGATACATAAGAACCCTCCTTGAGGTTAAATACCATCAACCACCACACCCCATCCATTCCATTGAAATTTCCTTCTTTTCCAGGCCGAATTTTACATGATTTACCACATCCTAATGAGATCATGCCATCCATATCAATGTTTCTCCTAGAAACACCCAGGCTGCTAGCCATGTGTAAACACCAAATGCCCCCCTCTGAACTACATGGGTTTTGATCCTTTTATTCAACACCAGGTACTCATGAAGCCTCCCAAAGTTTCAATCCCAACTAATAGTAAATCTAATTTCCCTCCTCATTGGGATCTACCTTATTGATCTTCCTTTAGTGTTGTCTATATCAGCCTTCATGGGGTATCATATTTCACTTTATGGGACACATTGATCATGTTTTTTAATATAGGATTTACCAACCATCCAATAGAAAAACATCAGTGCCTCCCCTCTATTGACATACTCCTTCTTGGTGTGACATATTCCCTTTACAGGACGCACTACCTTGGGTCCACTATCATTAGAAATTTTGATCTATCTATCCATTCGATAATCCTTCTTGGTATTCCCTCTTAGGGATCCACCTCTCAAATCCATATGCATGGGATATTATTATCACAATCATCGCCATATCCATAAAACATTAAACTCATGGAATAACCCATGGTAAACATGGTATGTAAAAGATATCCATGGAGACATGCCTCTAGCATAAGACACCCTAAGATCGATGTGGGAAGCCTCAGGTTTTCGTTCCCTTGATAAGACCTCTTATAAGGTATAATTAATGGGTACTAATGTTTTAGCGTCCAAACAAGCTCATCGATGACCAATGTGACTTATCTACTAACTGAATGTTTCAATTCTTACTTGGTCCTTTGAAAAGTCATAATAGAAGCAAAATCATTATCGTAAATACACAAAATGTGGCTCTGAGAAAGAGTTTCACGAATAAAGTCTTAATATATATCTGCTATAATCGAATTATGTGAGAAATTATAAGGAGGAATCCATGGACATATGAACCAACATCCCATCATCTTGTTTCTATCATGGAGAAGAAATATCTGAAGAATTGATTAATGCCACCCACCTTTGGAAAGTGGGAATGTAGGAAACATTGTGGACAGTCCATTCCATGAGAACAGAAACAAGGGACCACCTTAAAGGAATGTGTTGAAAATTGAAATGGGGGAACTTGACGTGAACTCTTCTCCTCCAATCATGGGTTCTAGTCATATAGGTCACCACATTTATGTTTTTACCCTAACCCTTCTTGCATGATGCCAAAAATAGAAATAGTGAACCTGACGTGAACTCTTCTCCACAACATGAGATTTGTAATGCTTGATACATTAGCAGATAACTATTTCACTAGATACAGCTATCCGGAACCAGGTCATACATAGAAAATAGTGGTAATAGCCTAAATATCACTTGAATTTGTCCTATTTGATCATTGGGTATTCTGGCATATGGCATCGCCAGTGTGGATCTCTATCTCTACCCATGGAAGACTGAACAACACTAGGACTTTTGGAAATTGATTCCTACTATCCATGCCAATAGATTAATCTTACTTATTTGTAGGAACCAATCTAGAAGAAACAAATCACCCTCACCCGCAGATACAGGGGATGTAGGAACAATAATGTTGCAGTTCTGTCTATATTCACATCTTCCATGTTGTAATCCATGACCACAATCTCTAATCAACCATCCCTCATCTCACCTTTTTAATTCATTCAAATAACAGTGATAAACACTCATGTTTGTTGATGTGATTTGGATGAGTTAATTGCCACATGGGCTATGGCCTACCAAGATCTAGAGGCTTATGCACCACATCGTAGCCACAGATCCTAAGGGCCATATAGGGATCCACTCTTCCTAACCCTAGCATTCGACAATTTTGGAAGCCACACCCCAAAATGTTCTTGTGGCGCACTCCCCTATGTCGATGAGATAAGGGATTTCTGAGTTATATCGGCTAAGACTACCACCTGTTAGTTTCCATGGAGGGATTCCAATATTCCACATCAACACCATCAATTACCGGTACATCATGACAATGAACAGGTGGTCTATGCCACTAGTCCATCGCCCCCATTTGGGAAGACGCGATACCAACATTGGGCACAGGCTCAAAAAGATTCCCATTTCGGGGCATCATATTCTAAAAGAATATTTTTCCATTACACACCATGTGTATTCTACCATTTTTATGCTCCTATATAGAAAAAATCCACTTATGGACTATCGGGATAGATACCTCATCCACCCCACGAGAAGGATGGGTTCACTCTTTTGGTCTTCGACACAATCATTGGTCATCGTAGGCTGACCCATGATAATGATATCTCATAAAGAGGCCCCCCATACCATCACCATCTCATGTGGAGGTCCTCCACACTCTCGTACTCAGCATGGAGGTCCTCCCCATGTCATCAGAATCGGTCAAAGAGGAGGTCCTCCTTATCATGTTGACATTTTTCAGGGAGGTCCTCCCCATGCCTATGATTCATGATATGGAGGACCACTAACTGTTTTATATTTTCAATTAGATGGTCCTCCATGCACCACTCTCCACTCTATTGGAGTTCCACCCTTCAGAAAAATTCACCAGAGTGAATGTACACCTCGCTCCATCACTCAATGGCATGGAGGTACTCCACATGTTCTCACCAACTTCAGTGGAGTTCTTACTCACTCTAGTAACCTTATGAGAAAATTACTCCCTGCTTCATCAATGGTAAACATGGAGGTCCTCCACATGTCTAGTTCTATCAGTATGAATGTCATCCTTGTTCTATCATTTCCAACAGACATGGAGGTCATCCTCAAGTTATCACTAGCTACAACACTCTCAACCATAGAGGTCCCCCCATGAATTCCCCAATAACCATGGAAATCCACCCCTTACTATTTTTGAGATATTCTCAGGTTCTCCTCTCTCCTCCGCTCAAAAAAACAGTGGTCCCTCTCACTCTAGTGAGAACTGATACGAACGTTCTCCTCATCCCCCATCTAACTCTAGCAGAGTCCCTCCCCACTCAAGTGCCAACATGTATAGAGGTATTTACCATAAAAAAGATCTAATATTCATGGAAGAACCATCCCATGGAATAGGGGTAAACTTTTTTCATTTAAGTAAGAACACCATGATGTTCTATATCATTGTCAATATAGTTTTTTTCTACGATTCAGAAGAAGAATGTGATTCTATGAGGTATATTTTACCCTAATCCCTTATATAAAAGTCTAGTGTAGGAACCCAGTGTGTGAGTTTCATCCTACCAAAAAGTAAAATCTACTAGATCCCCAGAACCCTCCGTAGGTACATGAGGAAGGAGGAATATTTATCTCACTTATAGGATCTTCCCTCCCATATTATCTAATGTCTCTAAAATCATTCACTACATTAACACAAGATCATGTAGAGTTATTATAGGGCACGGTAGATGATGATAATTTTCCAAACCCATCACCAATGATTGATGCCATCATGTCTGAATTGGTGGTTAACACTCCATCTTATAAAGATGTGATCATGCGATTGGTACCTCCCCTGAGAAATGACCTAGTCATCAGTGGCATGCCATCTCATGCAATGTTCTATCCACCTGCCAGTCCACCACTGCAATGGTTTATTATAGTGATGATTCCAGTTCCTCATCTACTTCTAGTCAATCATTGGGGAACCAGGAGTCAAATCACACATTTGGGTAGAAATATTTTTGGAACACTCTCATAACAAACGAGTTATCCAATATGTTTTGGCCGATCGCTTCTCCACATATCGACATTCCAGAGCCCCTTACCCAGGATGAAGTCATGTGATTCTAAATAAATCTCTAGGTGATACAGTTACACCTCTGGAGATAAAAGATGTATTATTCAAAAATCCAATAACATCATGACGATATCATCCACTAATAACTCATTTGTTGACCTAGTAGTGCTTCTAGTGGGTCAGTTCCCTACATCACCAAGTTGTAAACAAACTCTTTAGTATATATGCCATTAGAGAATTTTAATGATATATAATATTGTCAAAGTGGAGTCTCTATACCTGGTGATCCACATGTGGGGGAATTATGCTTCTCTCAATTTTATCCTGATACAATAACCACCCAACATACACAATGATATTGAGGTTATTATTTTGGAATCATTGTGGTAAATATCGGAATTCCAAATATAAATACAGAATAAGGTGTTAGCATGGGATCGAAAGAGAATGAACAATCCCCAATGGGAAGCACAACACCCTATGAACCATGCAGGTGTCCATACCAATTGGTAGAGATTTTTGCATGGCCTTGGAGACCCATATGCATCATTTCCCATTAATAATAACACCAAAAGGGAAAAAGATCAACTCAGACCTTTAGTCCCCATTACCCATTTGGTTCAATGTAGAAGATAGAGGTTTATTTTGATAGGATGATGTTTTTCCAACTAATTGAAGAGTAGAAAAATATCATTTATGACATCCTCACTGAGTGGCATGTAGAATGACATCTAAACTAAAGTGATCCTCAGTACAGTCTTGTATGTCCTCCACTAGAGTATCAAGGGTTTACACAGGTCCTTAATGACAAGTTTTCTCCTATTCATCTCGATAATATCATTCACCCTGATTTGGAAGATGTTATAGATTATGGAATTCGAGCAGATTATGTATCACCCAATCGGCCCAAGTTTCATGAGAATCATTTTTCGGACCCATATCCATTGGATGTTCCTCCAGTAGCTCCACAGTTCGTTCCACCTGCATTTCCACTAGCCGCTCCATAAGTTTTTTAGCCTACCTACCATGTTTAAGAACCTAATAATGCACTCAAACTCTGGAATAATCGCTATGACCAGAATCCCAATCAAGAGGATCTAATGGCTGCTCTAATCGCCCACATTGAGGCCCTTGAGACATGACAGGAGTGATCCCACCTAATGGAAATTCATATTTATCATGGTTGGGATATATATCAGATCCACTATATTTCACTAATCTAACCTCCTCCACCCCTTTAATGAGATGGGTGACTCACTACAATATCTAGCCCACATTTTTTAAGGTGTGGACCAATTATCAGAACTCCTTCATAGTAGGAGGACACCAATATATGGTGTTTTGTATAGATATTGGAAGGGAATGTGTTCTTTTGGTATAGATAGTACCCACTGGGTCTATAGCTAGTTGGTAAGACCTTCACAGATAGTTTATTTGTCATTTCAACTCTAATATGCATGAGACAAGAATTAATGATCTCTTCAAGTAAAAAAATCATCAAGATGTGTGAGTTTCATAATTTTTTGGTAGGTGGAAGTGCCACATGTATTCAATCGACATGACACTGACTCAATAAAATATAATGATACTTTGTTTTTGGGATTGTTAAAAATTAATTGGTGCCCTCATTTATATTTTAGAATTTCCTAGGTGGATTCTGGGATTTCTCTGACAAGGCCCGACTCCTGGAGGAGGCCTTACATTAAACAAGATAGGCATGCATGTTTCCTCCCATAACCACTACAAGAAGAGCCACCAAGGTCAAGACTAATGTAGTTTTAGAAGTATAGGTCACATGCCACATTAATTTATAACAGTAGAGTCTATTCTATAGCCTCTCTATGGAAAAAATCCTCAGGCCAAGCCTCAAGCTCAGCATCACCCACAATAGAATCAGCTGACACCACCCCATCAAGCACCATCGCCTAGGAGGGGAAACTAGGCTCTATACCCTCATCAGGACCCATCCCCTAATTAGGTCCAGGATCTTAGTGTCCCATTCCCAGAAAGGAGACCCCAAACCGACTCATTTGATGAGACTTAGGTCCCCTGTTATATCTGAACTACCATGGATCATGGGATCATAATGTTTCTAGAATTCCATATGCACAAGGAGGCTGATTTCACTGATCTCCCTAACTACAGACTATGTCACCGATTCCATGGACACATTGAAAATAAATTCAATATGCTTAAGTTTTGGATCTATAACTCTATTGATAACTATGTGGTAACATTGTGTACTTCCCTGACATAGGTGGTGTGTATCTATGTAAAGCATAACAGTGATAGAGAATGTGACTGGAAATAGGTTTTTTTTGTGACTCAAAGGTATAATGATTGGATTGCTCAAAGGGAATTTGCTTGCACCCATGGTGTTAGTTTCTATCATTGGAATAGGCCCAAGACTACAGAATTTGCCATGTCTCCTCCAAAATATACATATTCATTCATGTCTCGGCCTTCTAATTCTCAGAAGAGAAGGCCCCGATGATGCAAGGGAAGGAAAACCCCATCACTAGTGCTGATCCCATCTCTCATAGTCAATGATTCCATGCCCCCAGATATGGGATTATCCCCTATAATTCTCTAAGTATTGTATGATTCCTCAAGTGATGATCAAGAGTTTTCCATAGTTAATACGATCAATATATTAGTCCCCTACATGGTGATCAGTAATGAGGTGCATTATGCAGATCCTTATAATATTCTTGGTCGATGACATCATCGATGAGGCTATGGATATGTGATTCTTTTGAATGATTAGGACAACGCTTCCAGCCGAACCACTTGGGCCAGTGCTTACTGAAAATACGTGAAAAGTACCAAGAACTAGCCATAGGATCAACATAGATCTTAGCATGAACATTCATCTCATCATGTCATATCATATTCATTTCCACCACCGTTCATGATACTTGACTAGGTCAGAATTTTGTAACCCCATCCTGATCTGTCTCATTTAGCAGTGTCTAGACCTTAGTAATCCAGTAGTCAGATGATAATAATATTTCGTGGTTATTCTAGTGGAAAATATGACATCCTTAGCACCATAAAAAATCCATCGTTTTAACCAATAACACTCATCATGCCTCCTTCTGATGAGATTCCCTTTACTGGAAGAAATGTGAATATCGCGTGGAAGTATTATTTAATCTAGAATTACTCCAACATACCTACATAAATCTCGCTCCTCGATGACATATTCTAATCAGAATACATGTGTTAGACCCTCGCAGAGTCTCTGAGAATCCATCCTCATTTTGAGACATTGTTAGCAGCTTTAGAGGCCTTACATGCTAAGGAAGTTGAGTGAGCATAATTTTAATTTGTCATCTCATTATTTAGTGAAGATTAAGGATCTCCCATATAGGATCACATTCACCTTTTAGACATAAAATTCCATCTCAATGGTGCCAAATCCAAAATTTCCTTATTGATATAGGTTTTGGGATCAATCTCATCCACACATGGATGCCCTGTAAGCTAGGATTGACTGAGGAAGAGGACTGGAGCACCCCACGATGATGCACTAGGGAATATAAAACCCTTATCTAGATTTTTTTTGTAACTGCTTCTTTAGCTCTTCTAGCTCTACGGTGGCTATTTTTTATGGTGTCTTTCAGATATGCAGAGATCCATGGATAAGTTCAATCGATAACTCAACCTCTCGAATAGTAGGAAGACTAGGAAACTCTTTAGGGAATACATTAGTGTAATACCTCATGATGGGCATGAATTCAATCTTGATTCTCTCCTTTGTCTCAATCATTTGATCTAGATATGATTTCTCATAAGGCAATAATATCCACACTTGAGACGATGATTCTTAAAGAGATTCATCTTCCTACTTACACTTGTAAAGGATCGGAGGATGCTTTGGGTTGTGAAGAGTGATCTCCCTTTCCCAATAGTTGATGTTGTCCTTATATAAGGATAGCTAATCCAAGCGCATGATTTCATAGAAATCCACTAAAGAAATTATGATGAGATTTTCTGGGAGGTTAAGTCCACAAACGTTAACCCGGGATGAGTTATAAACCATGGATAGAATAATTTTCCCATTTTCTGTCCTCATAGATAAATTACCCTACACATTTTTCAGTGGTGGTTGAATATTTCTACTGAACATGAAAGATATGAAAGAATTCTTAGAACCAAAATCAAATATTATGTTCACTATTCTTGAAATAATAACTAGCATACATGTCACCACATCGTTGTTCGGATCCACCTCAACAGTAGTGAAATCATAAGCCCTTATTTATTTTGTTTTATGTTTTTGTTGATTTCCTATGACAACCCTTGGGTTAGGGAAATTGTTTTCATAATGACCATGCTCCTTGTAGTTATAAGACTGAACCACTGGTTGAGAAATTTTCTGAACCTTCTTTTCTTCTTCCACGTTAGTGAGTTTTTTCATACCCCTTTGGTAGTTTTCATCCAGATAAACAAAATTTCCACATTTGAAGAAATTATTGGTTCCCTTTAAACAGTTCCCATGATGATTCTTCCCACAACTTTTAAAAGTGGGATTTTTGGGCTTCTTTCCATCATGGGATTTTTTTGTTGAAACACCCATGTTGTTCTCCATTTTTTGCTTCTTGCCACTAGGCCCATGAGACCACTGAGAGTCTTCAATCTATATTTCAACATTTAAGGAATAATAGACAATATCCTCATAACTATAGAAGTCTCGTATCTCTAAAAACTTCCATAGACTCATCTTTTTCCCACAAATTAAGAGATTCACCTTGCTTTCGGTGTTAATGACAAAGCCAAATGCCTACCTTGAAAGCCTTGTAATGTTTGCTTCATACACCCCTATAAACTCATATTCCTTCTACTTTAGTCTGAGGAACTCTATTTCCATATTGAGATAGAGGGCTTGAGGAAAATATTTATTTAAAAACATCCTCTTGAATTTCTCCCAATCCATGGAATCAATTTCCACTTGGGACTTTGTATTCTTGATTAGTGTCCACTGATGATCAGTTTCCCCATCAAAATGATAGACCGCCAGTACAACATTCTCTTTTTTTTATCATTGGAGGATAGAGAATATCTTTTTAATGGAGTTAATACACTATTCCACAAGGAGGGGATCCGAAGATCCTTCAAACAAGGGAGTCCTTTACCACATGAAGGATTCTATGACAACTTTCTCTCTTCATGGAGGATAAGGGCATTCCACATGATTCATGTTATTATTTATAACATGAACTAGCTGAGAAATTACTGGCATGATTTTTTGAGCACCCATTCACATCGTATCAGGAATATCATTTGGAAATTATTCACATTCCCTTTCACATTTATTGTTGGAACGTTTTCCTCTATTTCCTTCCATTAACTATGAAAAATGACATACAATTAGATGGCTTAAATACTTAGTTATTAAACATAAAAAGTGAACTTTTAAAAATAATAGTATAATATTTTAAAGGGGAACTATATCATAAATTTTTATTCCAAATGTTTAAATCTTGGTTATCCTAGATCAATTTCTTAACTTATATTCTTATGGGTTTTTTCCCGTAATAATGATTTGTACTAATCTCACGAATCTACCAAAAAAATATCCCCTGGGAGTTTCATAACCAAGAGTGCAGCAAGGCTCGTTGTCATGCACCAGTTCCCGTTCGAGACTAGCTCAAAGAGGTGTTTTTGGGTTTTACCACTAGATACGTTTGTGCCAGAGCCTCCTCTACCTACTTGTATCCAAATAGAGATGTATTTTCTGGATAAACCACTTACTCAATACTCACAAAAAATTAGGAATGTTTTCTTATGCTTAGTCTTATCCTTAAGGTTCTCACTAAGGTACTCAATTAATAATATCCAAAAATAACTAGACCATCCTCTAATACCAACTATAGTGACCGCAACATTTTATATATAACATAACATGATATTAAGCATATAAATACATCAGAGTACAAGCCACAGATCATGAAGTCTAGAGTCATTGAAAACTAGGTACATAAAACATAAACCATTGGGCTAAAAAAATTCTTTATTTATTCTCCATAATGTGCTTCTAACTTCCATCATGATCATACCTCTGTATAGGATATCCTGGGGAAACATATGAATAAAGGTATTAGCTAAAAATCCCACTAAGGGAAATTAACATAAGAATAATGCTTAAGAACATGAGTTATGAGGCATGACATAATGATATAAAAAGAATGTAATATATGGAATCATAACATATAAACATGGGATCATATAAACATGGAATCATATAAATGTGGCAGAAACCTAAAACATGTATTTAGTATGAGTCAAGGTTAACCGCCAATCTCATTTCCCATAGTATTACGGTTCAAGAATAACTTCCAATCCAATTTCACATCACATATCATGAGACTTAACTTTACCCAATGCATTAGATCACTATCTGGGCACACCCATCTCATCATATTCATGAATATTCTTTCCACATCAATAATCATAAAGAATCAACCATATATAAATAGAAGGGTACCCATGGAAAGAATTGGGTACCACAATCATGGCATAAAGCATAACTAATGGGTGTATCATGAATGTGTACATGAAATAAAGGGATTAGAATAGACATGGACGTTCATAAGGTAAAATAGGCATATATGAAGTAAAGTGATGTCAAAAATAAGTGACAACATATAAGAAATGATTTTGAGAAACAATATCATTAAAAAATTGTGAGGTTTTAAGGAAAATACTATAAAGATTTTAAAATAGAAGATAGGAAAATCATTTATATAAAACCATAATTGAAACAAGAATATTTTCATAATAAAAGGACTTATTTTATAAAGACAATGGTATCCTAAAACAGAATATAGAGTGCACAAGAAATTGGGTAAGAATTTGTGTTGTTCCCTTAAAATAGGTTTGCTTATCGGGATGAATTATGAAGGGAATCCCTTAAAAACATGTATGTATCCAAAAGAGAATTAGAGATGGATCATTAAACATGTTTTTGGAGCATAATTTAAAAGTTTTTTTTATAATAAATTTCAAAAAAAAAATTGGTAGAAAGAAAGATAGAGCATCCCAAAAGAATAAAGGTGGCTTGGGTAGAATCCCTTACCTTAAGTCTGATGGTGTTCTCCTCTTGATATTAATGAACTTAATAATCAAATTAAGTTCATTAATTAATAAATCCATAACATATTATATACGAAACTTATTTAGTAAAACCTGTTTGAGTTCATTCATAACCTTTTGATTGGTTATGATGATCAAATTCATTTTTCGTGTCCGTTGGTTTCCTTGGTTCTAATGATCAGTTTACTTATATTCATGTTTGAAGAATATTTTAAAATGGGGATGATTGAACATAATTGGAGTTTTATGTTATTAGTAAAAATCTATGAGGTTACATGATTGTAAATTCCATTTTGTTACTTGGTAAGAAGATGAATCATTATATAAATTATTTAATGATAACTGTTTGGGTTAATTGGTGGTTTTTGACCACAAGGAACATGTTTTGTTTTATAAATAAAAACCATGTGTAAAAATGGATTACAGAACCATAGATGAGACATAATATATATATATATTATGGTCTGTTTCAAACATGAAAAAGGTTTCATGACCAGAATTTATGAAAATAATAGAAATTGAAAACCCATCATCCATGAATGTGGTAAATTAGCACATCTCGGATGGTATTTCCATTTTAGTATATATATATATATATAAGAAAGGATAGATTATGATGAATTAATCCTTTATCATGACAAAAAACCATTACATTTATGTTACTATAGTCATCATAACATTTGGATAAAAGGAGATGAGGAATGAAAGAGAAAAGATATGAATTTGAAAATGAATGAAAATCTTAGAGATCCCTTATAAAAATTCAGTATCCTAACGGCATCACATAAAATTTTGTAAAATGAATTTATGAGTGATAAGGGAATATCTCATAATATGTAATACAAAAGGATAGTAATATTGATACAAAATATCAAACTGCAACATATGATAACGGAAATTTAAAGAGATAACATAAAAGAAGAGTTGACAAAAAGAGGAGGGTGAAAGGTTCCCTTACCTTATGGAGTATCTTCTAAAACATGATGGTTGGGACCTTGGGGGCCTGAGGACACATCTTGAGGGATACTAGGGAGGTAGAAACAATATATCTTCGAGTAGGATGTATTTTTAATGAACGAAAACGAATGTATGAGTGGGTATTAATAGTAAAAGAGGGAGGATTTTTTATTAATTTAAACAAGACACCTCATTAGTGGTTTTTGTAATGCAATAGGCATTCCCATGGTACTTTCCCATGGTATTATGCACATGGGATACCTAATATCTTATTTTACTATACGAAATTTTACAATCAATTTTTATTAATTATTATATCATTATGATTTCATCAAATATACCGAAAACTCAAAACTGTATTTTTACTATTCATGAAAAATTCAAGAATTGTAGAAAAATCCAAAAAATTTACCATAACAATTTTTCAATGGGTATAATTAAAAAATGAAATCCATTTTTCAAAAATATTTTTCTAAATATTTTTAATTTAATTTTTAAAAAAAACATAATTTATTCAATAAAATCATCATTAAAACTATAACTCATTTTATATCACCTTGAAAATTTAATCAAGGTCCCATATAATTATCTTATAACTATAAGTCAATAAAGTAACAATTTATGATTAACTTTTATGAAAATACATTTCTATTTTAAATTATTAAATGAAAGCATAAAATTTTAAAAAAAATATTTTTGACGTTCAAAAATACCAATTCTTATACTATGATAGTTTTTTTCACTTTTAAAATGTCTACATTGTATTTATACATTCGTGGGTGATGTTTCTATTTTTTGGATAATTTTCTATTAATTACTATTCATAATGGTATGGTAATATTCATAATGGGATGTTACCATTCATCAAAAATTATTTTTGTCTTATCAGAATCCAAATCACTTACTAGTCACGATTAAAGATGACCGTTTTTCAAAATTAAAAACACACAAGTGACAAAATTATTTATAAAGGACATGGTACTTAGTAGTTCATTGTGTTGTGACTCTATGTTATTATATGAAATAATTATAATAAGGTATTCCATTGAAAACATTGGGTCATTACACCCCGGTTCAACACCGATTTATTAGGAATATGTGTTATGGTGTTGAGATCTCCGTATTTCTCAATAACATCAGGTTCACTGCATCTCCATAATATGTATATCGATTTCTATGGGATCTTCTTATGGTTTGACCTTTATGAACTTAAATTAAGATCCCATTCGTCTGAGTTGTAGGACGAGAAACTACCTAGAACCATCATCCTAGTTACATGATGACAATTTGTAAGATGCATTGTCATCACCACATAAAGTTAAACTGCAAAAAATAAAATAACTATGTATTGAATTATTCCCAATCTTATTGGGTGAATAATAATTCCTAGAAATTTAGTCTTGGGGGCCATCCATAATTTCATTCTTCTTACCTCCTAGCCTGAAATATCTATTGGAAGTGTGTGGTGTGGTGTGGATTCATGTGATCCTCAATCACATTGGGTTCATGTTCCCATGCCATGAACAACCCCTTTTGGGATACCTTCCCCACCAAGTCCTGGTTTCATGATAATAAAATGTTCCACAACCTTCATCTTTACCATATTATGTTAAACTGCGTGGAATTCAAGAACATAGTTTGACTTAATTCCCATCCTTACAGGATACGTAGTGATGCCCAAACATATTTTCTTCGGGTCCAACCACTAGTATAGTAACCCTATTTTATCTCTCCTCATCCTATTCATTTTTAATTTTTCCATTACCATTCTATATCGAGGATCACTACCAAGGATTCTTCCCTTGATAATTTATTTTGATACCTCAATAAGATATTCCTCATTAACATTCTCATATGAACGGTGGTGTGGAACATATAATGTTGGATTCTACATAGACATTCTCTCATGAAATCTACATTATTCGTGTGTACCTTTATTTGGGTCTCCATCATCTTTCACATATTAAGGGACCATCTAATGGTAGGGTGTATGTAAATATTTATCTCCTACTGTCCTTGGCTAACACCCCTGAAGATGTCAAATTGCATATTGATACAGGTTCAACATTTCAAATGTGGTCAGCGGCCGACCCTATTTTTTCAATTCCCATCACAGGTTACATGATATGGATGTTGTGTTTTGAATATGATCAGTGGTTATCCTCCATCATTAATCCACCCTCATCATGTCCCAAATATCATATGTTGTGACTAAAATACCTTCCTTTATGTTTAGGTGGAACATCAACAACATCGATGTTATGCCTCTGTTCACCTTTGAGAATTGGGCATGCGAATCAACATTGTTGGGACATCCTTAAACTAACTCCCCCATTCCCCTATTGTGTGTTACCATGTGTGAGAAGAATCCTCTCTGCCCACTTATATCCCACACCGAGCATGAATCATGTTGTCTTAGGGGTCATGGTAGGGTTTATACCAACACAGAAGAATCACACCATTCTATGGTCCAAACTTTGTGTCAATAAACTAGGAGTTTCATCGAAATAACATGACATTAAACTTATAATTCTAGTATAACCCTTGTGACATCAAACTATATGTCATTTTCCTTTGAGGTAGTGTGGGGTATGGTGTTGAGACCTCCTTATTCTTCATTTAGATCGGGTTTGATCATGGTACCACACCACACATTTCTTCTTTAGATTCCTATACTTATTTTCTAAGATCTATGATCATAAACAAAGATCCTTAACATCCTTATTGTATGAAAATAAAGTATATAACAACCCTCATTATTATATTATTATGTTAAACTATGTATCTCGCCTCCGAGTCATAGTAGATAAACTACATATAGATATAGTGTCTTCACCTGAGAATATGTATCCTCTTGGCATTGGAAATCTTTAAATCCATATTCACGAACTACATATGGATTGATTCTTACCCTTATAGTATATGCAGTGATGACCATATATCTTATCCCTAGGACAAGTTTCATAAACATAAATTCATCCCTTGTCACCTGGTCCTAAGTATCATTTAGGAATGTCCCATATGGTGTGGACCTCATTTGTCCCCATTCATGTCGAGTTACCTTTTGACACTTCACTACAAATATACTCCCTTTTCAGTCTAAACTCTATGACATTAAACTAATAATTTTAGTGTCTTAGTCACAAGATAACAAACTATGTAACAATCACCATATTCTCATTTGAGATAACACCCCCCTTTTCACACTATCCATCTATCATGCCATCTTCCGGAACTATTTGAGCTTGAATCCCATCATTATGGAATACGTAAAGATTCCTAGAGATATTGGCTCTAGGCCTAGCCACAGAATCATGAAACATTTCACACTTTTTATTGCCTAGGATCCGTCCTTATGAAGGTGTGGTATGGATGTCTTTGGTCCCCATTCACTTTATGTTTTGTTCCATACAATGCATATCTCCATTGGGATGAATATATCCTAGTCATATAATAATAAACTATGTGATGCTTTTTTCATTACCACATGACGTTAAAATTCAAAGGTATATCACAGCAAAACAAGACTAAACTAGGAACCTATGGTTGAAACTGTATGACCTTAATCTAGGATCCTCATATAGATATGTGATGTGGCAGTAGGTCTCTTTAGCCTTCATTCATCTCTGGTTTTTCCCTCATTCTGTATACCTTATTTCTTTCTATTTCATGGTATTAGAATGGTTCAAAATAATCTTTTGGCTCATTCATGCTGGTATCATATCCTCCATTCCATTAAAAAATTACATGATTAGACATCATACTATGTGTAACATGGCTTTAAACTATTTTACATGGTCTAAAAAATATGACCTTAAATGGTGTGAAAGATTCCTAATCATATGACGTTAAACTATGGGATATCCTAATCACATGACATTAAAATTTACCTTTGTTAATCCTCTATTAAATGAAATAAAAATCTAATTATCTTAGGCCTTTAATTATCTATTGGAATTTGAGAGGATTCTCCCCTAAGAGGTGGGTTTGATCTTTGTTCAGACAAATTCATCAATAATAATGTGCTCTAAGCTATAGTGACACAATTTCAAGACTGTTGGAATCATATATAACATCCCACCACTCCACTTAAATGATTTGTTTCCCCCTAATTCTAATCCTTGTCATCATTCATGTCTAAAGGGACCCCCTAACCATCTTGTCTCATCCAACTTCGTCTTACCTACCATTTCAGGACAATGCCCCTAAGGAATTTGTACGATATTTCAATTTTTGTCCCCTATATCGAATACGGTCAGTAGTTAGTGCTCATTTGTTTGTCCCCATTTTAGGCTAGCGGTAAAGATATTGTGTTCTGAATATGTCAAGTAGTTATCGCATATCATCAATCCATCATTAGTGTACTCCAAATTTTTGGCATTGTGATTCAAACCTTATATTCCCCTTTCTTCAGATTGATTCCAATTCCCCTGGAGTTATCTAGTTTATGCACTAAATCACATCGGTAAAGGATAATTGGATTCTATATGAGACCTACTCTCCAGTCACAACATATCATAGCCTAAATACTCTAGGTGGTCAGTCAATAATAGTATACCATAAGTCTTCAATGATTGGCAGGCACTCTCAAAAAAATTTAATGTTTTCATGTTTTTCCCTTGTTTCTCACACTGGTCATGACCCTCATGAGCATTGGTATTGGTTGTTAGTTAAATAAAAAAGATGATCGAAGTGTAGTAATTGAAGAAATTACGACATATTCTCATGAATGCTGTTCAATTTAAGCAGGAAAAATAGAAAAAAAATTAAGTTTCAAAATTTTGGCCAAGAAATGAACTGTAAGGGATTTCCACTTCAATGGAATTCATCAAGACTGCCAATTTCTAGCATGTAGCCTCCAAAATCTCTTGTTCCTTCTTGAGCTCCCTCTCCTCATCCACAGACATAAAGTGATTCTCATCATCCCTGATCTACATTCAGTTCCATTCATACTAGAGCTCATCCGCTTGATAGCTCGCCGATTCTGGATGCTCTTAGGCTTTCTCTAACAGGACCATTAGTCATTCAATATGCTCAGACTGATTGATGAAGAATTTGGAATGTTTTTTCATCTTATCAACAATGTGCCATATTTCTTTTTCAAACTCAAGGAACATATGAATTTTTTTACATTTCATTTGGAACCACATAGCATCTTGTTGTTGACTTACCTCCCATATATTCCCAAAAAGATAATCTTTGATCCTAATATGCTGATGGAAAGAATCCACCCCTCCGACATGGAGACAACATTTCGAGGTGCGAAGTGATCAAATTTTTCTTTTCTATTCTGAATCTGAGGAATCAATGAAACATTTGATACACTTCCACACCCTGTTCCATTTCATGTGACTCTCCTCATCTGTAGATGGATCAAAGTCATCCAACAACTTAGGTTCCGCTAGTCTGTATCCCCAAAAGTTATCCAAATTCTCAGTGTCAGGATCTTCTTCCAACATCGTCTTAAAGGGATCAAGATCTATGAAATATAAGCGACCCTCATCACTCATTTTCCATAGCATCCTCACCCTCTCCATCTTTAGGCTCTACCATAGAAATGAAATCACTTGTAGCCATCAATTCCTATTTACTGGGGGTTGATGCCTGATCAACTCAAGTTATTAGATCCTCTAAGACAAGTAAAACCGTTAAGAGAGACACCACATATTTCCTAGACACTTTAGTTTTCCATAATTGTAGTCTTATGATAACATCATCGACTGGAAACCTTGGTCATCTAGAATTTAAAATAATAGATTTCGGTTAGTATAAAATAGAGACTTATAAGATCTAGGCCCATCTGGATCAAGTGCATGTGTAATCACTGGAACATACATTACCGGGTAACCCCTTGAACATGTTCTTTCAATTATTAGCACTAGAATGGGGATTTTTTGTGGTATTGAGGTCCTCTCTTTGACCTCAGAATTTGTCTCACCAATGGCCTCTTCGGTCAAAAATGGTTCACCACCCTGATCAGCTTCAGATGAAGACTAACATACACGTCCCTCAATTTCCTTAAGCACATCTACATCCCTAGTAGTGGAAGGTTGTATATCATCACCAATATGTTCTTGAACATTAAAACATATGGTTAGAGAATCATAGATATATAAATATAAGAGACCAAGAGAGATATGGTTTTAGTCTTACTTCGAGATGTTTAGAAAGTCCCTCTTCAGAGCCTATTATCTCACCTCTCTCAAATAGATTCTCTTAATTATCCACTATCCCCTGAGATTCCTCACCTCTATGATAATAATTATCGGTATCCTCTTCTTCTTCATCCACTTCCTCCACATCTTCCTCCTCCCCCTCCTCTTCTTCATCATTATCGCCATTATCCTTGGGTGTTAGATCTTCTGGGTCATTCTATTGGATGAGAATCACTTTTTACCAAAATAGTATTCACTTCATATCACCCCTGTTGTCATAAAAATACACTAATGGCCATCAAATGTGTGTCATGGTTAAAAATACACCCCATATACAACCTAGATAAGCATAATTTTTGGTAGTTGGATCCTTTCTCACGTTAATTTTTTCCATAGGATTTCAGAACATACCAATTGGCATAATGTTTTCCAAGCCAACCAATGTGAGGGGAATATTTCAACTATAGTGGGTTGAAGTAGGTATCTCAATTTTTTCCCAATGGATTCATTAAATTTTCCCCAAGGTCACCTTTGAGACAACCTCTCTTTAGAAGGAGTGGGTGCGGCCGCACCTTGTGATAGTCCTATCATTGAGGTTCCAACTCATGCTACCCCGACTACCTGGATTTCCTCTTCTCTTGCTTCCCCAATGAACTTTCCCCTGCATTCCCACTATCCATACTCTAAACATTCCTCCTTGATTTTATGAATAATCTTTCGCAGAAATATATTCTGATATTCCTCCCCCAGTGATTAGCATATTCCCTTGACATGCCGACATCAACATCAATGGGGGTCGTGTTACTATTTCACCATATCCAGTAGTTATAAACATGATCCACAAATATTGAAGGATATAATGGTGCTGCTCCTCCCAGACACCTATAAAAAATTTCATGGGATCCCACTGTAGAAACCCAAACTGTCTAGAAAATCGTGATGGGACATATGGATTATAAATGGTCTTTCCATCAATATGTCATACTAGAGAACCACCCATGAAAATGTAGATATTACCATTACTCTAGTGGACCTCAATGGTCATCCAAAATCTATCCGAATAGGTTTTTTAATAGGTGGATATTTAAATTTCCAGGATTTTTGGTTAAGAGCATAATCCCTTCCTCATTAAGTATCAGTGGTCGGACCCTAGCAATGTTCAACAATAATTGTCTCATGCTATCGTATGGAGGAAAAATGGAATTTTAGAAGTCATATCCACTGATGTGAGCTATGATCCAGACATGGGGGATCTAGAATGGTAAAAAAAATCTCCTGGGTGTGCCTCCCTATGAATTTATCCTCATACTACTATACAAAAAATCCAATACAGGCACACCAAGTTTTACTTTCTTTTGTGATTCCATGATATTGAACATTAACAACATCCTCAGAAGGAACCTCGTTATTTTCTCCCTCAATGTTTTTATCCACCCACTCATGAAGATATCCTATAAAGAAGCATATTTCTCTTGTGGATCTCGGATCTCATTTACACTGAATCCCCATGACTGTTATTATTATGCATATAGAATCACACAATATGATCTGGCCTTGAGCTTTTTCAATGCGTTGAAGCACTACATTCCTTATCCTGAAATCCTTACATTCTTTTACCCCTTAAAAAATATGACTAATAACATAATGTATGGTATTTACTTAGTAATGTATTTTATCCCCAACCTCTCCTTTTTCAGATCTAGAAAATTCTATATAAGGATGGGGGTTCATGATCTATCTCCCAAGATATTCTCATTTGGTAATAAATCATCATACTAAAGGCCCTCCATATGAATGCCTCTGATGCAATAGATTTCTCAAATACTGATACTAACCTACCCATGGTGGAGGTGGAATGTTTTTTAGGACCATTGACTAAAAAGATATTTTATAAGTTCCTACTAGTGTAGAAATGAAATTATGGTGTCCACATGGCTTCAAAAAGGACAATTTGTTGAAGGTCTTACCCAAATTCCTTACATATTTAGCACACCCAAAACGTCCATTCCATTCATTCGAGAATGAAATTCTCCATTACCTCAAGTCCTGATCCTTCTTCCAGACCTTTCTCTCATCAATGATGCTGCTCTGAAAGGTGAATGCTAGTGGGGGGGATTCTATGACCATCGGTTCATTCCACATGAAAATAATATTTTTTGGATTCAGGGAGGAGATAACCATCTCCCAAATATCCTGGGAAGGGTGGCCATTTTTTTTGTTTTTGTACCACTAAAGGTTATCTTAACACATGACCCATGACGAAGGTGAGTCATTCTCAAAGCCTAGAATGGACACTTCCTCTAGAATTCCAATGTTCAATAGAGGGAGGATATCTCTCATGATGTAATCCTTATGAGGACGGGTTAGTTTTCCCATGTTCATATTATTGTCTGATAGTACTCTTCTATCATGTATAATTTATGGGTTTTCAATCATCTCGTCCATTCGTGTGGGACAAGCATCCTCCCTCTTCATAGCGGTTTGTTCACTTACCATGTATATAATGTAATTAAATCACAAAGTAAATGTCATGAAAGATTGAGTTTTGGTGTGAAAAATATATTGTTGTGTAGAAGAATGGCTGGCAGACATGAAAATTTTGGCTATGTCCAATGCATGTAAGATTTGTTAGTTATGCGTGAATTTGTGACCCATCATGGGGACTTTTTTCAAAGGAATGACCAACTTATGAACATGAGAGAGATCAATTGTCATATAGAATTTCAATGTAATGTACAATGTGCCCCTTCAAGTATTTATATCTGTGGAATATGTAACAGTGTGCGTTCAAGGTGTCTTATGCCCCAGTCTTTTCATTTTTCATGCACCTCTACAAACACATAATTTTCTTGGGTATTTCTCTCCAAATTTGACCTTCTGGTCCCCCTTTCCACTCAAATTATAAGGGAGGCATTTTTTGGTGCCGAATTACACAAAAGGACACATATTGGAATTTTTTAGGACCTAAAAGAAAAATTTTGACTCAGCGAAAAATTCTGAGAACCCAAAGGGAGCCACATGTATATTTGGATTCTTGTATACCAGGAAAAAATCCATGCACAAAGTCCTTACATTCCCAATGTGATGTCAACGGGATTATTTTTTCTTTGGCCTCCCAGAAATTTCTAATCCTTGTGCATTAAAAAATAAAGGTCTTCATCCAAAAGTTTCCCCATGTTTAAGGCTCATACATGCCCAATGATACATCAAATAGTCACTTCCACACCACATCTCCTATGAACTCGTACCAAGAATTTCTTTTATAAGTATAAGGAAACACCTCCCTTTTTTAGTAAACTATGTGGAAGTTGGACCATCACTCCAGTGCATCCAAGATGACCACTTTCACAACCACATTAAAGTCATGTTTTCAAGGTATACGATCTTGTGAAATAGGTCCCCCATGGGTCCCCCTTCGGGTGGGATCAAAAGGTCTTGAACCGCTCTCTTTTCCTTTTTCACCAAAGTTAGGTGCGCGCAAAAGATCCATCTTATGCACATAAATTTCTTATAGCCGGTGTGAAAAAAAGATCTTTCTTGTGTACACCATATACCCCTATGTAGTACCTCTTTCGCTAACAACCCTTCATTTTGCACTTAATTTTCTAATCTTGTGTTCACCTGTTCTATTAGGATCCATGAGTTTTATTCACTCTAAAACCCCATGTTTGAGCCCCTATTACACGCAACACCCACATCATTCACGTACCTCCTCCGTGCAGCCCTCCAAGCTTGTGCATTGTGATTTCAGTGTACCTCATGTAATGTATCTTATTGTGTTTCTCTACATAATTATTCTCTACTTAGGTACATTAGTAGATATTTATTCTTCAAATAGCTACGCTACCATGGACCCCTCTAGGTAGAACTCATCCACCCGGTTGTATCTTTTCATTATTAGGGCCTTTCCTTCCCAATTTTTGGGTATACATCAATTCTATAAGACCAATGGGGTAAGGAAAAATAACCCTCTGACTGATCTGTAGATGTTAAACTGCCAAGCGCCATCGTCCCCAGCACATGACCCAAAATTATGGACTCTCCCCTGTAATGTACATTGGGTGACACATCTTGGACATTCCTTACACCCATTATTTTCCATGGGAATGATATCTCCATCCCATAGTATGGAATGATATCCTTATCACTTGTAACAATATTCTCATAGGGCATCCCTCCTAGAGTAAGCCCCAATATTCATATCCCTGGGACGCCCCATTGTGTAAGACCCACATAATTTATCCTGGTTGCACCACTTTCAACATGATTGTTAGGTCTTCTTCTACATCTGGTTTCTCGCACTAAGTATAAATCAAATTGTCTTAGAGATTAATAGTGACTGTGAATCCATATGAGCCACCTTAGTGTGTAAGCCCCAAAAAATTGAAAAACTATGGGGTTATTGATCCATATCCTCTATACATGGAAAGTAAGAATACTCCTTGAGGTTAAATCCCAACCAATAGGAAAATCTAATAGCCCCTCTTAGGGAATTACCCCTGTGATTTGACATATTCTCTTTTTGGAACAAATCCCCCGGACCCACCTCCCTGATGTGTTCTGATCCATCCACCCAAGAAGCTAGCCATGTGAATTCCCCAATGACTTCTAGAAATACATGAACTGTTATCCCTATCTTCTAAACTGGGTACGTAAGAAGCCTCTATAAGGGCCAATCCCCCCATCCACTTTCTTCTTAGTCTTTCCCTCGAGTCCCAATGTCTCAAGAGGATCAAGCCCCAGCCTGATGGATACATTTCATTCATGTCCCCATTCTTGAACTCCATTTTTCATGAGTCAACTCATTAGGTTTCTCATCACCTTATGCCGAACTATGTGGACTTTGAATCCAATTAACTAGGATATGTATGAAGCCTCCCTGATGTTAATTACCATCAACCTCCACACTCCATATATTCCTTTAACATTTTATCCATTTCCATAATGATTCTTATCGAGCTTCCAAATCCCAGTGAGACAATTCCATGCACATAATCTTACTCTTAGATTCACCCCAAAAACTAGCCATGTGTATGACCCAAATCACCACTTCGATATTCATAGGTTTTCATCACTATCTTGTATATTAGTTACATATGAATACTACCTAATGTCCAATCCCATTTGATAGTAAATTTTGGTGTCCCCCTTGTTGCAATATACCTTCTTGATCCACCCTCAGTGGTGTCTAGATCATATTTCACGGTTTAGTTTCTTTCCCTTTATGGGGAACATCTCCTGTGTTTGTCGTTATAGGTGTTCCGAGTCATCCATTGGCAATCCTAGGAGCCTCCTTTCTAGGTAAGTACTCCATCATGATTTGAAATCTTCCCTTTATGGGAAGGCCTATATAGGGTTCGATCTCATTAGGATTTCTTATCCATCCATCCATCTAGTAAACCTTCCAGGTGTTCCCTCCTTGGTATCCACCTCTGTGATCAGTCTCCATGGGATATTATTATCACTATAACCCTATCCTTACAAGATTATAAACTCATGGAATACCCCATCTAAAAAATGGGATACCCAAAAAATCATCATATATATGACTTTGGAATAGGATACCCTATGATTGACATGAGAAGACTAAGGTTTCTTCCCCATTAAGAAGACCTCTTATAATGGAGAATTTAGGTGCCCCATTGTTTTAGTGTCTATATAGGCTCAATGATGCCCAATGTGATTACACTACTGACTAAAGGTTTCATCCCTAGAATGATCCTTTTGGAATTTCCTAATAGACGAAGTGTTGTTAAATGATTTCCATAAATATATGGAATATTGAATGAGTTTCACAAAAAAAATTAATCTATTAGGGAAACCCGAACTAGGTGATGAATTCCAAGGAAGAATACATGAAAGGAGGAACTAATATCCCATAATCACATTTAAATAAAGGAGTATACACCTATAAAAAGGTGATAAATGTACCTTGCCTTGGGAAATTTGGAATGAGGGGAACAATACAACACATCTGATCCACACGAATGGTGAAGCAGGCGCACCCTGACGGAAAGCGTCAGAAAAATGGGATTTGGAATAGATCATGGATGAGGGAAAAATATATGATTTCATGACCCATTTTGGGGATCATATTTAATTTATTATTTTTTTCCCTTGGTAACATGAAAATAATATGACATGGGATGTTTATTTGTATGTTTGTGGCCATTTACTGGTTTTGGGTAATTGATTTTATGATGTATAATTTTTTTTATTGTTACCTGGTTATTTCTTAACTCTTTTTCCACCATTATCATACAATGTTTAAGCGGTTATAGTCTCCTTTAATGATTCATTAGATCCCCATAGCTTGTCAGAATATTCTTCTGTATAGGGAGGTGTGCTTGACATCATTTGGTGCACTTGCATGGTGAATTGGTTCTTTTGAACCTATATTGTGATGTTACATAACAAATCATAATTAAAATTGTTGTAAATAATCACCTTGATTATTTTATGAATTTATCAATTTCACTTCACATTCCAATAATTTATTATTTAGGTTGATTTTTTCATCCTCTACTAACTTTTTAATATATTTACTATGTTTCTTAATCATTTCAACTTCATCATCAAGTATTTTATTTTTTTTATTTCAGAAAAGTATCAAGATACTTGATCATATTTCCTTTAATCTCATGTAGATAATTCATAACATTAATGATAGGCTTCCTTTGTATATGTATGTATGAATATTTTCATCAAATTACATAGTTTCATCCACTTTCTCTAAAAATGTAATTGGTCACTAATCATTTAAACATATGTTTCATTCTTAAATTTCAACTATACATTTTTATTTAGAACCAATTATCATAGATATATTGAGAATGGATTCCAAAATTTATTCAAATATTTTCTCAATGTTCTCTAAATATTATTCAATCTTAGTGGTATCTTCTGGTATTCCTTTGAATAAACCATATATAATTATTAATATTTTCTTGTGAAACCTTCGTAGAATATCATTCAAAGTAAAAACTGATTTATCATCTAAATTATCATATATATAGAAAATTACACTAATTCTTGGATCATCATCATACTATTTTCATAAGAATATATTTTTTATCATTCCATATTCCTCATTATTCTGTTTTTTCCAAGTCTTTTTAGGGATATAATTCTAATCTATAGTAGATACACATCCTCCATGTTTTCACTCCATTTAGAATTGACAAGAGAAATAAAATATTCAATATGATTTAAGTAAGAGAATCCAAATAGATGTGTGAATTTTTTCTATGATAATAATTGTTAGGATCACAATTTGGATGACCAAACTGAGAGGGGCTGAATCAATGTGGGATGAATTTTGAAATCTTTTAAATTTTATCCCTTTAATTACCAATGTGACTTATTAGTTGAATTTTTCACTTTTCTTATTCACCTATATAAAAAAATACTATACACGTAAAATTGTAAATCACAAATAACATTAGTCTCTGTTAATGATTTTCACCGCTAATGTTGATGAAAACTACCCAGTGTACTTTGGTTATTATCCCAAGCACACATATTTAAGGTTATTATCATAAAAACCATTATAAATGGGATTTCCATGATCTCATTATCCCAGAACCATCCAAATATAATGAAAGATTATAGTTTGAAGTACAAGAACCATGATTTTGGAATTCCCCGTCTATAGTGATCGAAAATGTAATACAAGTCCTCTATAATAGACACCAATGAATATGATCCACTTCATAAGAATATAGTAATAAAATGGAAGCCTCTGTATTATATAAATCAGTGGAGTCTCTATTATTCCACAAATCAATGGGATGAAAATATTATGTTTTGTATATAGAGTGATGCATCGTCTTCTTTAGTCAAAATAATATCAATATGTAATATACTAAATATCACATTTTCTTCTGAACCAAATAATAATAAAAAGGTATTGACATTGTTTTTGTATCATATTATTATTTTATTCTTTAAAAAACAATATGAGATGTTATATTATATTTCCAAAGTGTAAAGAAATCTTCATGAAAACATTTTTTGTATACCAGCCATGACATTATACTAAAAAACTAGTACATGTAAGATATAATTCCTTGTTATTTTATGTTCACTGCATTATAAATCAAACCCAATCACCCTCAAACTTCTAATTATACTTTACATCCAAAACATTAAATTGTTTTGATATTATCACTTAGGTTGTATGGGTTGTATATACGATATGAAATGTTTTGTTTCCTTAGATTCATAATAAGACTCACAAGGTCAATATCTTCACATAACATGTAAGTATAAGTGGTGAATATACTTTAAAAGACCTATAAGGCTTGGGAGTTTCTTCCTATAACAAACATGGGGGTTCTTAGACTCTTTATTATCCTTCACATGAACTCATCACATGAGAGATATATTGATTCTCATGACAATGGTTTTGATTGGATTGTCTTTTATCATTCACATAAAAAAGTACATGAATTTTTTCTTCAGCTTCATGTGGAACAGGTTTTCTGTGGGTCCTTTTTCTCCCTCCTGTAACCAAGAGGTTCATAATTTTTCTTCCTCGTGTTTCCAAGGTGGAAAATGGGGTTTTATTCATGAGATTATAGGATATTTATAGATCACCTTTGTGTCCTCAAATAATATGAGGACCCTTCGTGTGTACTGCTTCAGGTGGAAATTATTTAATCTATCTATTTTATATGGATTTATATTTTTTAATCTTATTATCTTAGAACCAAGTCACTATATTTATAGGAAAATTTTACCTCTCACAACTGTTAATAATACCATATTTGGTAATGATGGAGATCCATGAATATTTATGCACCTAACTATCTTAGAAAACCATTTAATGATATAACTCTCAGTACTTTGATATTCACATTCTTTTAGAGAGGATTTATGATCATGTGATCACTTTATTTTATCACATGATACAGAGGTGGACTACCATTAGATAGATATTCAACAATGAATGAAAACATAATGTTAAATAAATCTGTAATGGATAGAACATTCATGAGATACAAGATACATGTTATTTACACAATTACTTTAGAGATTTTGTAAACGGTGTCTTACAAAACTGATTGACCTCAGTTGATTGTATCTATGACATTTTGAAACATTAGTTCTTCATGTGATGGATTCATGTGATAACGAGGTCTTTCATGTGATATATTACTCTTCTCACTATTTGACCACCTTCTATGTATTATTTAATACATTCAAGACAATGATTAGATGCATGAAAAAAGGTTGATCGATATTGTCCTTATCTATTTGATAAATCTAGAGTGACATTCCATATGATATTATCACTAGTCTCGAGTTCACATAAAGGATAATATAAGGTATGGGGGACAAATATGATCTACAGGATTGATCAGATGGCCATAATTTTTCTATTTGGATGACCATATTGTAAACATAGCTCTTCAATGATGGGTGAATAATACCCCATATAATGGCATCCCCATATAGTACTTTATCTTTGAATGGATTTTTCTATATAAATAATCCCATGAACAATGTTTCATAATCCATAAGATGGATTTTTCACCCTCTACACTCATACACACTTCCCAAACAGTCTACTCTGCAACCTTCCACGATACAAAGGTAACCCTGTAGGCACTATGCACCCTCATTTCACACTCCTTGTGTTAATTATGAACCCCTTGATAATTATGATATTTTTTTGTACTCCCTAAAGGAAATATTATCTCCATTTATGCCTCCTATAGTTACTGTGTCAACCCTCTCCCATGTGGTTGTCCCCTTGGGTCCCATATGTGTGGTTGAGGGGGTTATTGGTTTCCAATAGTTGACCCAATTTTTTTTCATACAAACCCACATTAATATATAGAAAATAAAATTTATAAAATTTACAGCCCACAATTTCCTATAAAAAATAATCATGGTCTTTAAAAACCATTATGAGATTTAATTTTTATATTCTCTTCACATGATTTGAACCTCTCTTTATCCAAAAATTGATGGAACTTAGATCATCTTTATTTTTATTGACAATATACTTGTAAAAAGTTCCAATAAAAATTTTCATTTGGAAATCTAATTAGTTAAACAATCATTAATTTTTCATGGAGAATTATTTAACCATGAAATCCAATTCTATAAAATCAATCCATAACGATTCTCTATGAATCAATTCACTATTTAAAAATGTAAACTTTTAACTTCAATGGATTGAACTCAGACATCAACAAACATTCTTGGGAATATTTATGAACTTCAATGTTATTTGTCTTCTTTAAGACATATTTATATACTCATTGAAAATAAAAAAAGTAATATCATCATAAATTTGAATTATTTATATAATGTTCAAATTAAGGGATGTTATGCCTATCATATGGTATGATTATAATCCGTATGATATTAGAGTTATTGTGATATCTAATACCAAATATTTATTAGAATTTAATATCCACCTAGACATGTTATTTGTCGATATGGGACTTTTTACCAAATTAATTTTTATTACTCATATAAGTGGGAGATACTTTCTATAGTGTTATCCTTCTGGGGAAGGTGATGTGATGCCCATATATGATGCAATTCTAATGGGATGTCATGAAATCTTCTAATCTGTGTCATCAAACTAGGGATGATTTTATATCATTTTATTGTTCCCAATACTATTGATTTTATGCGCTTTATAGTAGTGTATTTGGGATGCGATTAGTGCTTATTTGTTAACACACTCAAATGTTATTCCCACTTCTAGAATCGTTATACCGATATGCCTTACCCACTATATTCACATGGTTATTGGGATATACAAACCATGTTTTGATTTTATGATATCATTGACATTATACTAGTTATTTTTACATTCTATCCATTTCAATTAGATGTTTGTTATATTATAAATTGATATTATGCCCATGTTTATGACTCAAGATGTGAGACCTAATCAGTATCCTTGTGATATTTTTATAGAAACCATGTAGTTGGATAGGTATAAGGTCAGTACCTATGGTTATGATATATTTATTATTTTTTTATTAATTATCTACTAATAATCATATCATGTTTTACATGCACTTGTATATAATGGACTTGTTTAGTGACACAATCGATGATGGTCTACTAAGTTGTACTCACTGCTTGATTAGGTGTGATAATACCTAGGAATAATTTTTTGTTCATGATTTAGGTAATAGAAAATACCATGTTATTGATGGATTATCTTTATATAATTGTAATAACAGAGTGATGGGGATAAGAATAGACTTAGACCTAGTTTTTTTATAATACCTGGGTTTTTTATTATTTTAGGGAATTGTGGTATAAGATCTACCCAAGAGAGATCATGTCTTTTTCTTTATGACTATATCACAGTACTAATACTCATTTTATTTCAACATTGTAGTTGTTAATTATTTTATATTGGTATGTAGTTATGGTATTCACCATTTTTTCTATTTATTTATTACTGAAAATAAATTATTTATGTTATTCTTATTTACATATATTTATACCAAAATGGTCTTTCTTCACAACATCATACATAGACCCTCACTATTGATAGGAAGCCTCTAGTGTACAATGAGGCGTTCTTGAGGTATGTGGAACTTGTTTGGCCATGGTGAAAGTAAAATGTATCAAGGATGCTATAATATTTATTACTAAAATCGAAACTAAAGTGGTTGCATCCTAATATTTTCTATATATGGTACCTTATATTCCCATAATTTATCATTCACCTTAATTGACCAATAATTCCTCAAACAATTCACACTCATATATAATTTTTCATCTACTAACCTATTTTTAATTTGAAATGGTAATATTATTTAAGCGTGATATCTGGTACATGTACCTTGGTAAAAATTAAATCATGAAAATATATATATCCATTAAAAAAATTAAATGTCGTATAATTTTTTATTTTTTAATGAAATGTATCCTCTATATGTTTATAAATAATCTATATCTATTGGGATTTACTTATTCTAATTATATTTTCAAATAATTAAATTAGAACCACAATCTATATATAAAAAAAATCTACCAAAAGTATTATATTACAAGGAATATCTTTATAAAATTAGTATTTCAATTCAGTAAAACATTTCACATGAGATAACATTTTATAGATTGTCTTTGAATAATTTTAGATATAAAAAATAATAATTTTAGTAGCTTCGCCCATGGTCTTCACTATATTTTCCCCCAACATACTCATTTTTTTGAAAAATAATATCTCCTATCATAAATAATTCTTAGTGTAATAGAAAAAAAATCTTTCCATAATAAATTAAAAATTAAACAAAAATAATACTGAGAGTTAATTAGATCATAATTTCCTTAAACCAAAATAGTCTCCCTTAAATAATTACTCTAATGTTCTTGTTGGGGTACTCGATGAGAATTAGACGATTAGTAGCATGCATTACATTTCTTGACATCAAAAAATGATCCAAATATATATATATATATATTCCTAATTATTTTTAATAATAATACTAAATTATTAAAGAAAATCTCATTAAATCATAATTTTTTGGGATCATTTTTATCAAACATATATTTTAGTTTGAATGATTTTATAAATTATAAAATTCTATTGAGGAATGGATTTTTCTATAGTTGAAGTTTTTAAAATATCAATGGGGACATGGAAAAATTCTTCTAGAAGGGAAAATGGAAATTATAAACTAATATAGAAAATAGAAAATAATTTTCAATCATTTCATTGATTTTAGAATGATGGTCTTCTTAAGGTAAATAGTTTAAATAAAATTAATGATAATAAAAATTTGGGTTTGTATTTAGTTGGATTGGTCTAATGTCATGTATAAACCAATGGTTTTTATAATTAGATTTCAATAACACTATAATCATTATTATTCTTTCTCCAAAATTTAAATTTAAAAAAATATAAAAATTTCTCAATCTATATTTTTCTATAAACGTTTATGAGAAGTGATAAGCAAGGTATGGTTATTAGGAATCCTTATCAAAGATAATAAAAATATATAAAATGAGATCATGAACCATTTAATGTAACATTATAATATCCACAGAAAAAATAGAATAAATTTATATATGAATTTGTGGTTCAATTAATTATAAATTCATATATTTAAATCTAAGTTAATCAAAAAACATTTAAATCATTACATAATAAATTTTTTTATTAATTTAAACTATTAATCATAAAAATTTATTTTAAATATTCTATGTTTTGATTAACATATTTTAATCTCTCATCACATGTATAAATGAAGCACCAATGAAAATGTATCAATTATTTTTATTACTCATAATTTTCTCTAAACTATAGCTTTACTTTTGTAAATATTTTTAGGTTAGTATAACAGTAATAGTTATATATCATATCATCATAGACCTATACATAGATTTTTGTGGAATGGTTCAATATATATGGGATAATTTATAAATTTATAAGATTTTATATTTTTTTATCCACATATTTGTGATATGTTGATAGCTCTCAAAAAGATATGAGATTCATAAAAATGAGTAGAGTTGTAATGCCCTGACCAAAATATATGACTTAATAAAATTACAATACATGAGACCACATCTCGAAACATTAGATGATTTCATATAGAGGATGGGGTTAAAATATTTTTTTTTGTAAATATTTCCTCAAGATAATATCTGAATCAACCAAAAAACCATCATTGCCAATCTATATGTCAGGCATTCAAAATAAAAAATACCCTAATAATAAAATATTGTTTCCTAAATATTATTAATGGGAAAATATATAATTTATCTTGAGTATTATAAAATTATCTTATAGACCACTTAACAAGTTATTCATTAGGGAAAATATATATAGTAGATTAAAAAAAATTATACGATTTTCTTCTTAAACATATAACAATAAAATTCATGGTATATGACATACAAAAATCTAGAATCAAAAATAAAAATGTTAATTTTGAATCTAAATTAATAAAAAAGTGATTATAAATAAACTATGAATAAACACATCACTATAATGTAATAATATATTATCTTATGTGACGCTTCTCACTATGATCAAATACTCAAATGACATCACTATAAAAACATTCAACAAAAGAAATTAGTTTACCCACGTATAGTAAAGAATATATCATCTATGAGGATAATGGTGAAACCAGGGAGCTTATAGGATTACCCCATTAACCTCAAATCCACATAGTGAATTTGATAAATGTTTCTGCATGTGTTGTAATGACCCACATCATTAAGGGTTGTCATATTTAGGGAGAATTTAAACAGTTGATCTCAGAGTATGGGTAATTTTAGGAATTGGTATTTAGAAGAAAATTTTGATAGTATGATCATCCATATGTTTTTAAGATATATATCATGGATAATAAGGTGTTTTAGGTATTTTGGTGAATATTTATAGCCTTTCATTGAAGTCAGAAAATATTAATAGGGTATTACCCTTCTATATAGTTATCATATGGTTGGGGGAAACCATGTTATGAAACTATGTGGGTTGAATTTTACTAGGGGTTTTGATATATATGAAAAAATTTAGATAAAAAGTATAAAACCTATAATTCGATTTTTAAAGGTAATTTCATATATGGAACAAGGGTTTCTAAATTTCACATCCAACCTTTGTCGAGTGTGAAACCATGGATAGTTTGAAATACATGGTTCGCATATAGCTCGGTAAACCATGAGGTCAAACCATGTGAAAGATGTGTAAGGAGATAGTGACAGTCACACAATTTAGAAAAAAAATTGGAAACTATAAGTCATTAAATATTTAATTAAAAATGGAAAATTTCTCAATTGTTCTCCCTATTTTTAACACCCTTTCGCACATTTATTATCCCCCATACATATATGCAGTAGAAGGACCCTTTCCCTTCTTCTTCTCTAATCCCTCATGGATTGGGGTGCTTCTTTATGTTATTTTGGTGTCTATTTTATGTCATTCCTCTTTATATTCTCTTTTTTGTTATTCTTCTTTATATACCTCTATTTTTGTATTATCCTGCTATGAATTTGAGTGATTATTCCACTAGTGCATGGTGGTATAATCCTGTAACAATTTTTTTTTGTATTCGTGTGTCTAGAGGACATTTGGAGAGGATGAATACAATATTTTTCCATATTTTTGTTAAGGTTGTGTCACCAGGTGGATTTATTTAAGGTTTTCCCTAAAATGGATGAAATGGATGTTGAATTGGACATAAAAAATAGGTTATTTTTTATAAGGTCTAAGTGAATCTCTAGAGTGGACCGAACCCCATTTCTCATGGTTTTAGTGAGTTGATATAGCTCAATGTGTTTTAAGGAATTATATATGTTTATGTTTAATTCTATAATTAATTAAAAATTATTAAAATTAATTTAATTTGATAATATGTTTTGAGATATGGACACATGTGGAAGGGTGATGTTTGGTTGGTCTTACATGGGTATAGGTTAGAAGAGTTGGGTTGTTCTTTCAAGGATTTACTTCTTTAATGAGGTTTGTGGTCCATTGAACATCGCTCAAAAGTAAATTTATTTTGTTTATTTATCTTGTGATATGTCATCTTTCCACTATGGATGGTCGATCCTTATTAATTATGTTAAATATCATTGAAATGATCAAAGTTTCAAGGGCTAATATAGACCCCTAAACATCAGTGGGTACCTCATTTATCAATGTTGTGTGATCAATAAATGTGTGGTATGCCATGTAAAGACATTAGAGGGGTATTGATGAATTGATTGGAACATATTGTCCCTTTATATATGTACCATAGCACACCATGATTACCGGAGAGTGATGGTTGGTAATTATTAGATTGTGTAGGTATGGATGGAATCTTTATATACTTTATAGTCTTACCTATAGTTGAGACAAGACTAAAGAATTTTTTCCTCCACCTTTGATATATTTGTACCTAGTTAGGAATTAATTTAGTGGGATTTTGAATAGATTGGGTATGATATGATAGATCGAGGGTGACTATAAGAACCCATGATTATATAATATATTTAAATTTAAATAAATTTAATGTGTTTTATATCTTTATTGATAGGAACCACTAAGCATAAATGGGCCATGATAGACTGCTAAAATATATTTATTCAATGTGACAGTTATTGTCTTTTCATTGGATTGAAAGGTATGAGTAAGAAAAACTAAATTATTAAAATTCTTTATAAAATTTTTCATTAATGAAAATATATCAATTATCACCTAGGAAATATGTTCTAAATTTTAAATGTTTTAAAAAATACCATTTATGTTAAAATATTAATTTTCAATGTATTTTACATTTCTATACATTATGTATATTGATCACTTATAAAAATATTATTTTGATCAAACATATTTGTATTCAATAACAATATATTATTATTCATTCATACATTTATTTTTAATTTTTTATATATTAAGTTAAAATCATTGGATGGTAAAAATTGATATTTTCTCATAAAACCGTTTTTATTGTTCTCAATGTATTTTATCTTAATAAATTTATTTATTAAATATTAATGAATGATTTAAAAAAATGATTTATATAATATATTACAAAAAATATATTAACATTCATCTAATGGTTTTTAATATGCATTTAAGGACAATAAATTCAGTTGTATACTTAAAAATGAATTTTTTTTATAAAATAGATTATAGTTCTGATTTATGAAATTATATTTAAAAAAAATTACACTTATTGAATTTTAATATATTAAAATGGTTTAAAAAATTATAATCATAATAAAAATATTATTTATGATTTTAATTTCATTTCCGGTCATTATTAATAGTAACCAAGTTAAAAATTCATTACTGTAGTAAAGATTAAATGTGTTAACAAGGGGTTTATTTAAATAAATAATTGTTAAAATGATACAAAATCTTTATAAACCATATTAGATAAATGGAATTAGATCCTATATCATCCCATAATCTAACATTCTCAAATATGGAGGCAAATATTAATTATTTTCATATTTTTATATTTTAATATTCATTATGATTTCAAGGGTGTCACTCCCCACACTTATAAAATGGCACATCCTAAAATAGTTTATAAACACCACTTGAGCCCTTATATAGAAAAATATATTACCAAAAAATATATATAAATCCTTATACATTACCATGTGAATTTGGTTGTCCAAAATATCCATCCCATAAGAATTAATGTTTTTCTTCAAAAGAGGATACATGAAGAAAATATATATGTTTGTCTTGATCTTTTACTTGTTTCCTTCTTCAGAATCAACAAATAATATTATATAACCATCCTTACAAGGTAAATTAAATATATTTAATATAATGAGTTGTTTTTTACTTTTATATCCATTTATTATCAATTTCCCATCTGTTGGAAAATAATAATGTCGCTCCTATGTATGTGTGGACTATAACCTCAACAATGTGATGTGATTCATTTTTTATTTTACATTTACATCGATGGTAATTAGGATAGATTAAATGAATAGAAATTTTCTTTACTATATAATCATGATTCTATATATGTGAATTATTATTTAACATTATTTAATTACATCCATCGATAAGGTAATACATCACATGTGTGTACGTATTGACTACCATCTCCATGAAGTGATGGACTTCATTTTTCAACACATATTTATATGAATGTTTATTAAAGTGTATATAATTAATAAATTTGATATTTATGACATGATTAATAAACATTATATGATAATGAAATGATCATGATTCGTGTTTCAGATCCATCTAATCGAATCATTCATTAAAAATGATCGAGTTTTCACTTGAATGTTCATTTTAATGAAGAGTTTTTTATAAAAGTGTAATTGTGATTTATAAGGAAATTATTTATAGTAATATTCATACAAATATGGTTCAATAATGGATTTATAATAAATATATATTTATTATTCATGATTTCTTAACATGTACGATGCAATATAGAGCCAGAGGTAATGGATTATGTTATAATCACATTTCATTTCATGTTTGTCTATGTTAAATTTCTATTGTGTGAAATCATATAATAATTATCATTAAAAAAACATATTTTTTATCCCCTAGTTATTCATATAATTTTTATGTATTAGTAACATTTTCCACTCTTTTCAACATTAAATTAAGAAGTAACAATTTTATGAAAATGCATCCTTATTTTCTCTTTGAGAAACAAAATTTTTCTTCAATACCCATGTTCATTAAATTTTTTTATCAAAGTTTTTATCATAAAAAATATTTTAGAAATATTTCCTTAATTTTGATTAATTTTTTAAAAAAATAATTAACTAATTATTTGTAAATTTTATTACATATGAGTCATTTTTTACTTTTTATGAATGTGAGAATAGAATTATCTATTTTAAAAAAGATTCCACGAATGTATATTCCAACAATTGTGATTATTATTTACTTTAAAATATATTTTCATTTTTACATGTTTATTTTAAATGAAAATAATTTTCTCAACGATCTATGTATTTTCATTTTTTTAATATTCCAAAACAAAAGGCTATTTTCCCTATTTTTGATGTTTTTTTCATATACTCTTTTAAAGGTATTTTTATCCATGTTAACATCTTTGAAGGAATGTTTTTCATTATATTGAATATGAAATAATTTGAACCTACACTTCATTTCTATTGATGTCTATGATTATTTGATGATTAAAAGTAAAAAACCTTTTTGTTTTCCACGGTTTATGCTATGTTGAAATGATGGATGTTTTTATGATCAAGTGACACACATATATAAGAATTTAATTAAGTGATAGGTGGTCCTGGAATTATGTAATTCTCCAAATAATTTGCTAAGTATTGAAATCTTAGTATATAATATGGACTATAATGGTGAGTGAAAAAATTCAGCAAGAGTCTTTATCCACTATAATAGTCTTGGGAGTTGTCATTGAGTAACTAAATGATGGAATGGAGAGTGACCCTTATCCACCCTGGGGTTTTGTCCAATGTGATAGTATTGGGAGTAAAATGTGACTAAGTATATATTTTTATGACAAGTGAAACTAATCAACTATTGGACATCATCCACTATGATAGTACTATAATTGAACCATAAAAAGTAAATGATTGGATGGGGAGTGAACCCAATCCTCCATGGGTCTTTTTACCCTATGATGATCTTCAAATTGAAACCTGACAATGAAAATGATTTTATATACATAGGTGTGTGAGAAAAAAATATTTTTTATTCTTATTATATGTTTTCATGGATCATGATTGAATATTTTTTGTTCTACACTATTATGACTTATTTCATTTTTATAATGAATACTTACTCTGTGAATCATAATTAATCATCTATTATTAATTGGGGATGACTTTTATAATTTATGATCATATTATCATGCACTTGTAGTTTTTTTATTTTCACTTTTCTCATTAATTAATATCACTTATATATACCCTTATTGAGAATATGATCTCACCCATTCATATGTTTCCATTTCCCCAAGTTATAAATAAGGGTTTTAAGTATTCTATGTATAATAAGGTTAATTATTCTGATATTTATTGAATGTTCATATAAAAATATGTAATATTTATTTAAGCAATTCTTGAGTAACCATATTTTATTATTAGAGTAGGTTTTAGTCATTACAGTAGATTAGTATAATAAAAAATTGGTGAAAACCATGGGGATATGTTTATGAATATGAAATAATCCGGGTGTTTTACTAAATTTGGTATTTTTTGGTTTCTAAACAATGAAGTTCATGACTACATACAAAAAAGTGGACAGATGATCTGGGATAGATCGTGCATGAGGTAATAACCCGAAAAATCAAGTTGGGTATTAACATTATTATTACTAGGTGTATGACAATGGGGCCGAACTGCACACCTAGTTTGACACATCCAAGGTATATGATTTTTCCAATTCACATTAAATTTATAAATAGGTACGATCAATGAGTTGATGGGATAAATGTAAACACATAACAAATTGAAAGTGACATAGGATAAACCTAAAGTGTCATATGATGATATGTTGGTTTCAATATTTATGATAAACTTTGAATGATTGTTATGATTATGTGATTCTTTACTCGGATTAATGATGATTACTTTTCACATTAACATATTTCTTTTATTAAGGGACTAAGTAAATAATGGTGAAGTTAAGGTTGCAATAGTTATGATAACATATTGAATTTTTTTTAGCATATTAATATGAATTCATTCACATAGTGAAAAAACTATAGGAATGTTAATTTATATCCTTAATTATTAGATGTTGAATTATCTATGAAAATATTTAATGGTATGATGATCACATTCTAGTCAATATATCTTTTTCGTTAGAATTCATTTTGGAATATTTATCCTGTAAATTGTGTGATTCTGCCTCTAACTGGATTTAATGATAAATTTATCATGTATTATATTTCATTATATAGACCCCTATCAATTTTCAAGGATAATTTGTAACATTTCATATTCTGAATCAAGTTATAATTATCTATTGGTGCAAGGATGAATTTCAAATTCCAAGGGAAACTACATCGATTTAATACATCTTATTATGTATTCATAAGGGGTGTCTATCTCAAATAGTTGTGGGGACTTGACATTAATGATATTCCTTTTTTTTTTTGAGAATATGGTGACCTATTTATTGAAGAGTTTCCTATTTATTCCACGATTTGGGAAGATTGGTTTTCTTAAGTACTCATACCTAGTGAAACACATATTTCCAAGAATTCTTATAGAATGGACACATTTGAGTTATAGGTTCTCAAAAACCAACCCTAGAAGATTCATGATAAGGGATTTATAATCCCTAGTGTGTCATTTGAGTGACTCACACTGGACTAGGCTTTAATTACATTATTTAAAAAAATATAATCATTATATTACAAAATATTATGACAATACCAAATAAATAGATGATTTTTCTAATTTTGAGATTATATATATATACACAAAACATACACCATTCTAATCATTTACCCATAATCCATCATTAATAAAAATCTTCTAGATATCTTATAATCTATACACATTATTATGACCTAGGGAATGAAAAAATAAGGAGTGAGCTCAAATGTTCTTTAAGGGAATAATCAATGAATAACATAATGGTGAGACAATAAATATATGTGGAAAACATGATATCAAAAAGGTAATGATCATAATAATAGAATAATGGTATAAGGGTATAATATCATAATGCGTTAACTGCATAAAGAAACTGAAGAGACAAGTCCTGAGCTTCGGGGGTCCCTAGGGTTTCACCGATGGTGGCCGGCTTCTCGATCGGAGAACCTGAGGGGGTGGAAGGCACTAATTTTGCCCTGTCGACCATTGAAGGCCCTTCCCAGCATTTCACTCCATTTACCAACCCGTAGATTCTCCCCGACTTCCCTGGTATTTTATCACCAAAGGTCCCCGGCTTTGCAAATGGAGGGTCATCGCTTCCGATCTCCCCCACGGAATTCTCAGAAGCTTCTTCCTTGCACAAGCACACCTTGGTTGCCCACTTTGGTCGCTGAAGGCCTTATATGGATGTCGTCTACAGACATGTCAATACGCAGTGGGGTCTCAATCAATGAGCGGTGGTCAGCTTTCTTGATTCTCAGAATACGATGATTCGATTCTCCTCGGATGAAGACCTGGCTCTGGCGTGGTCCAATGGCTCGCGTTCCATCAACCACTTTCATTTTACCCTTCTCAGATGGTCCTTTTCTCTGCACTTGAATCGTGATCCAGAGACCATGGCAATTTGGATTTGTATCCCTGGTTTGCCTCTCTCTTTCCAGAACACCTTTATTTTTCAAATGATACTGAATCTTGTTCGTCGCTTTCTGGTTGCGGATCTCAGAACCCAAGCGGTATGCAATCCCATTGAGCCCCGAATTTGTGTTGAGGTTGAAATATCAAAACCACATTTGGTTTTCCTCTGGATCGAGAATGTGGGTGAGTACAGACATATACAACCAATTATTTATGAGTCATGGACTCCCTACTGCTTCTCTTTATTCCTTCAAGGACATTCGGCACACAGATGTCGGCGTAGTGGTGTTGCTGCTCTGATTGAATTGAACCCGCTGAATGAGGATGTCTCACTCCAAAATGGGGCTGCCGTGGGAAAGGGGATTGCTGTTTCAGAGAGTCTGGAGCCTAAGGGAATTGTTCAAAACGAAGTCAACTGACCTTCTTATGGGAAATCGGTGAACCAAGCCCTTCCCTCAGCAATTATTTTTAGAGGCAATTCGACTGAGATCATACATGAAAGGACGATGGTAACTCCCCTAGTTGTGCTTGTATGATGGTAAGGAAAGGGGTAAAAAGGGCCTCTCTAAACTCGATTACTAAATGATGGACATGGGACAGGCTAGCAGGCGATTTATGGGAAGCTCCTCTAGAGTTGGAACCCTGAATAGATTTGCGGTGTTGGGTGAAGGTGAGCTAATTCAATTTGAAGGAGGGAATCATGAGGTTACATGATGCAATGGGGATATATCTCACGGAGGGAAAATGGAAGATTTCGATGCTGAGATGCATTCTGACACAGGTACACAATCTACCGAGAGCAAAGAAGTGGAACAAGCGGATGACAACATTCGATCCTTTGCCAGGAAGGGTAGGAAGGTTTTTATATACTCAGAAGGCTTCATCAAGCATTTGAGGAGGTCGCGGATCTAGAAAGACTACTCTCATTTACCCAAACCTCCAGTTACAGGATCTTCCAGTAAAGGGTCTCTCATGCCAAAGAAATCCCTTGTTGGGAAAAAATCCGTGAAATGTGGGTTAGAAAAGGACTGGTCTGCTTTGCAAAAGGAAGAAGCAGCATCTCCTAGTGAAGAGGTTGTGGGGTCTCATCTTGGCAGGAAAGCTGACTCTGATCGGAAACTGGAGCCTTCTGTTAGAGTCATGAAGGGCGCTAGTAAGACATAAGCTCCTGTGCCTCTGGACCCAACGTGTTCCCAGGGGTAAGTGGCACCTGTTCATCCTGCTTTACCTGTGCAATTGGATTCAACAGCTCAAACGATCAAGAGTAACACACACGACTCTGCTCCCCCCGCCCCCCCAAATGGTTTCTTTGGAGGTCCTGGTGGAGGTTGGTAAACCAGACCCGGTGGCTCTTGAAGGGTCGGATCTAAGCCTCTTCTCCCTCCCCCCACACTTTTTTGATCAAATGCAGAAATACCTTATTACTCATGACCTGGCATGGAAATATCATCTGGCACCATCGGGCCAAAGACCAGTTGTTTCTTAAGTGGTGCAAAATCATGGGTAGGTTTCAACTTTGTTCATGTTCTGATTTAGTTTCTGGTTCTTTTCTCTGAATGGTTTTGCTTTGGTTGGTGTCCTTTTTTCATTCCAACATTCTTTTATGGTTCCCACTTCTCCACAAAGTGGTTTATGAAAATCAAAAAAGGGATTTGAGGATTAAAAGAAATTTCATAGAGTTACTTCGTAATTATATTTCATGGCTGGCTTCCAACACAGAACAAACATAGTCTAACCACAATCACAATCATGGTATTCTCTGGATAACCTCCATTCTAACATATTGTGATATAGATAACCATCCATTCTCTATTTTTTATTATTCTTGGGGTTAAACCACACTCACACCATTCAGAGGATCTCATGACACGTTAACATTACCTAATGCATTTGTGGGCTATAACTTACCCACCCATCATAGCTTAAGGTAACCCTCATCATTATATGTACATGCATATATATGTTCCACATAAATCATCATATCACAATGAACCCATAGAAATTAAATTCATACTAAATACTATTTAAATTAATTACTGTTATGAATGCATCCATAACATGGTAAAACCATGAAGAATAACCTAGTGATCAATAAAATTATTTTAATTTCTACGTAAATTCAATTAAATCAAGTTATGGAAATATATGGTATTTACGCAATATAGATATAGGATACCCAATATAGTTAACCGTTTTTCTGATAAATCAATACATGAGTCATTTTGAAATTATAAATTCAAAAATAATGTTTTTTATCTAATTTTACTATAAAAATTATATATTCGATTTTAATATAAAATAAAGAAATATATAAATATGAGCTAATATTTTTGAAAACAAATGACATTTCAATATATTTATTGTTTTTGATATTATGCCTTTCTATTATTTTATAATTAATTGAGTATTAGTATTTTAGTTCATATATTGATTTATTTTCTGTTATCACAATATTATTTTAATGTTGATTAATTTACTAAAGTAGCAATATTTTTGTTTTTGTTTGGTGTTTTGATAGATCCATGTTATGGAACATAGTGTCTATCTAAAGGAAATTATATAGTAAAATATTTGGTTGTTACAGTCCCCATATGGTGAACTTTTTCTTTTTGTTAAGAAGAAATAGGGGTTAATGCATCTTTTCCTAATTATCTGGAACATAACTATATTACTATTTAGAATAAGTATTCTTTTCCCTATATTGAAGTTGTCTTTGACCAATTATGATAAGATCAATATTTTTCCATGATTGATCCTAAATTTTGAAACCATTGGCTGAGGTTTAGAATAAAGGAAATATCTCATACATCCATTCATATAACTATGGTCATTATGAATTTTAGCGATTCCATCAGGACGTACCAATTCTCCAGCCATCCTAATGGATCTTATGAATTTTATCCTTATATAGTACCTTTATGCATTTTGTTGTAGTCTTTATAGATGATATTCTTATATATTTCATGATCAAGGAAGATTATGAAAATCATTTGAGGATTTTGTCACAGACCTTCGAGATGTATAAGTTGTATTCCAAATTTACCTTTTGACAATTTTGGATATAGAATGTATCTCTATTAGGTTATATAATCTCATGTGTGTTTATATTGGTAGAACCCTAAAAAAAATCAGTTATTGAGCAATGGTCCAGAAAAACCACAGTGTCTGAGATCCGTTGTTTTATTGTGATAGATAGATTTTGTTTATTCATATCGATAAATTTATCCCGACATTCAAATACAATAACCATAATGACTATAAAGGGATCCAATTTCCCTTAGATAGATGAATGTGAGGAAATTGTTATGGAACTGAAAAGAATATCAGTTAATACAACTATAATCATACTACCCTAGAGTGGATAAGGGTTTGTGATCTATAACAATACATCAAAGAGGGGAATGATATATTTTCTTGTGTAGAATGACATTATCATATCTTATTCCTATTTGCGATTTATGTTTAATGAGAAAAAATACCTAACACGTGATTTGGGATTTGAAGGGCACATGAGACTCAACCCAGTTGGTGAGGACTCCTTAAGTGCATCCAAGAGACCTGAGATCAAATCCAGGTGGGGGATAATTTCCGGGTTACTGTAGTAGGAACTGTAGCAGATACTGTAGAGGGAACTGTAGCAGGCACTGTTTGGCATTGTAGCAGCCGAGAATATGCCCCCATTTGGGCCTTTGGGCCATCGATTTTGTCCCCGCGTCCTTTAAGACCTTCGGGCCACCCAGACCTTTGGGTCAATAAGGCCTTCGGGTCACCTCAAGGCCTTCGGGCCACCTTTAAGTGCAGATGCAAACCAGACAACCTACAAGGAACAAGCTTCAGAAGGAGGAGTAAGGAGCTTTCACCATAGCAGAAGCTAAACAGATTGCAAGAATGAGAGAGTATGACTCCTACCATCGGGACAAGCCTGTGCATGCATGGGAAAGCCTAGCCGAACAGCTATGCGATGGTGGAGAGCTGATTTCACGATGATGATGCTAGGGAGGAGCAGTTCCAAGTAGTTAGTCTGAGTTGTATGTAATGTTTGAAGCCTACGGGCAATGGATTCCTCTAAAACCTACGGGTCATGTAATACTTACGCCTACGAGCCTTGTTAGGGTTCCAACTCACCATTTGAAAGGTGGATTATCAAAAATCAATAAAAAATGAAGGTCTTCGGGCCATTGGAGGATTTGAAGGGATATTTTATTCTTTGGATATATAGTGGAATTATTTTTATGGGGAAAATGTGATATATATACTGATCATATAATATTGAATTATATATTCACAATGAAAGAGTTGAATATGTCTTGAAGGATGTTGTTGGAATTGATTTATGATTTTGACTACCCAATACACTACAATGCAGGGAATGTGAACAAGGTATTTGATTCTCTGAGTGGGATGGACCATGCATGATTTCCAATGATGGGTATTGAAATAGATCCTATACTAATGGATTTATAAAGATATATATTTAATCTTGTGGCACAGGGACATATCATAACATTCTCTTATGAATGTTCAAATATCATTCAATGTGATAAATAAACTGGAACCAAAGGAAGTTGTTGAAATGTAAAATAATGCGAGGAATTTTCGAGATAAAATCCATGATTATAAGGGAAATGATATGGTTTATTAACTGGGTATTTATCCCATAAATACCATAATTTAAGGAGTTAATTGATTGAGCGTATAGTTTATCTTTATATTTTAATCTTGGAAGTATGCAGATATATAGATATCTAAAAAAGATTGATAGCAAGATAACATGAAGAGGGATATTGCAAAGTATATATTTAATTTCATGATATGTAGGTATGTTATGGATAAGAGATATAATTATACGTTTATGCAATATCCATTACCCATACCAGAATGAATATTTTAAGAAATTACCATTTATTTTTTCATAAGACTCCCCAAATCATCTAAATTCCAAATTGCTATTTAGGAAATATTTCATCACCTTATGAATTCATTAAATTTATATCATATAATATCCATGTCTTCATCTTCATTCAAATATATACATTAAGGAATTAGTTAGGCTTCTTGGGGACACCATTTTATTGTGCACGATCAGGATCCAAGGTTCAGATCAAAATTATATGGAAGTATTAAATGTTATTTTAATATGAAGATGAAAAGTAGAACTACATATCATCCTCGAATAGATATTCATTCAAATATGGCTATTAAAATGATATATCATATGTTGATAATTTTTCTATATATTTAAAAGGTTTTTGGGGTCAACACCTTCTTCATGATGAATTTTCATACAATAATGGATTTCCCTCAAGTATTCATATGGCTCCGTATAATTCCCTCTATGTAAGGAACAAAAACAAACGAATGTGATGTAATATATTGGGAACTAATATTGCTAATAAAATGGTAGATAAGGATAGATTTATTCATATGAACGTGTAGATATCTTAAATTTTATAAAAAATTTATGTTGAAAATCATCAGCAAGATTTAGAGTTCAAAGTTAGTGAAAATGTATTTATATGAGTATCTCCTTAGAAGAATGTTTTGTGACTTCTAAATAAGGGAAATATGAGCCTAGATAAATCATTCCTTTTATAATTATTGATTATAATAGGATGGTATCATGTCTCTTGGCTCTTCCACCAAACGTCTCTTATGTTGATGATGTGTTCTAGGTATCTCTTTTGGGGAAGTATATAACTAAACATTCTCTGGTATAGAACTCAGTGGTTATATCTCTAGAGAATGGTCTTTTTTGAGAAATAAATGGGGGAAAATTTTGATTCTAGAGATTAATTTCTTTGGAACAATACTACTCATTGTGTCAAATTTATTTAGAGGAATAGAAAATTAATTACTGCTATGCAGGAACCTAATGATGTAATAAAAAAGATGCATTCACAATTTTTTAAATCAGAATGAAGTAATTTTTAGATAAACATTCTTATAAGGGGGTGTAATATAACACCCATCAATTTTCGGATAGGTTTCAATTTAAATAAATTTGATGTTATTTATAGATTTCTTTACACGCAGCACCGATCCGAAATGAACAATAATATACTATTGAAATATTATTACTAAACTGTACTTTTATCACGTAGATATTGGATTTTTCTATATGAATAGGAAAAAAGATTTTGAAAAAAATTTATAAATTATTTCCTTAAATAAACAGTATTAATTGATTCATAGGAAATAAATAATCTATTTAAAATGTTAAAAAAGCTTTGTTTATGTCCAAAATTTTTTTTTGATAGTATTTTAGTTTTTCAATTTATTATGTGTATTGATCATTAATGAACAAGTATTTTGATGAAATATATTTTAATATATTTTTAAAAATTAAATAATCCTTCATAATTTTCTTATAAATTTTTTATAAATGAATATAAAATCATTTGAAGGTAAAGATCATATACTTTTTAGGAAACTATTCTTATTGTGCGCTACATATTCTATCTAAAAATTTTATTTAATAATTATTTGTGAAATATTTTTTTAAAATTTATAGATAATTTATTTAAAAAAATATAATCACATTACTCTAATGGTTTTTACAAGGAATGGATAAGAAAAAAATATCAATTTTATGCTTAAAATACATTTTTATGAAAATAGTTTTCATTTTTCTTTGAGAAATTATTTTAAAAGTAATTTCATGAAATTATACACATTTTATATCAAAAATGGTTTCCATAGATGGATTCAAAATTTTTAAATTTATTAATGATATATTTTTCATTTTTATTCATTATAAATATTAACCGAATAAAAAATGCATTACGACGGTAATGATGAAAAGGATTAATGAGGGTTAAACTAAAGGATTCATGTTTAAAATGACCTAGACCATAACTAAATAATATTTTATAACAATATATTGATTAAATATCATACCATATTCTAATATGATCCAATTTGGATCCACTTTCCCATGAGAGTGACATTATTATATTTTAATATTCTCAGTAATTAAAAGTGTGTAACTCCCCCCACAAATAAAAGGGCACCTCATATCCTCAACTTTTCTGACCATATTAGGCCTTTATATATAATAATATTTACTAAAATACTCCCCAAAGATTATATCTATTACCATTAGGTTTTTTCCTTACCGAGAAATCCATCCAATAATCCTTAAGGAGCTTTTCAACTGGGGATACAAGAAGAAGATGTATATGTTCTTACTGATCTTCTCCATGTTTCATTCTTCTTAATCCTCATATAAATTTATTATAACCACAATAACCTAATTTAATAAATATCATTACAATAATAGGTTTTTTTAAAATTTGATAGACATTTTTTATCTCTCTCTAATCTATTTGAAAAAAATAATGTCCCTAGTGCGTACATGTGGACTACCACCTCCAGAAAGAGATGTGTTTCATTTTTCATTTATTATTTATAATGAATGACAATAAAGATAGATTCAATTACTATTTATGATATTCATTATATATTTATGATTCTCTAAAGGTGAATTATAACTTATATTTATTTCACTCTATCCATTGAAAAGTGAAAAAATCATCCATGTGTACGTACGGACTACCATCTCCATGGAGAGATGTAATTCATTTTTTATCCCCTATTTATATGAGTAGTTTTATAAGTTTAAATAATGAATAAATTTTATAAATTTTAAATTATTAAAATTATATTTAATATGAAACCATGGACAAGTTTCTAGGACTGGAACCATTGAACTAAACCCTATATAGAAAAAAGGTCAGTTTTCACCAAAATGTTCAATTGAATGAAAAATTAACGATAAATGGGTGATTTAAAATTATAATATTATAATATATTATAATATTAAAAATAGTATGATTCATTAATAGATATATCATAAATATATAGTTATTATACAAGATGTTTTAATGCATTTGAATCAGGACGATACCTAATGTACAGGTTTATGTTACAATCTCATTTCTTTTAGGATTGTCTATGTTAAATTTACATTGAGAGAAATTTTACGATACTTATCTTTTAAATCCCATATATTTTCATCTCATATGATTAATCATTAAATTTTAATTTCTTTTTACCACTTTCCTTCCTTTGGTACTTAAAATTATAATGATAATGTTTTTTAAACCAGTCTAATTTTCCTATTAGTTGAAAAAAAAATTCATCAGTGTATATGTTCGTAATAAGATTATATAGATGTTTTTATCAAAAAGAATATTTTTTAGATATATTTTTTTAATATAATTTGAATTTATTAAAAAAAAATTAGAAGAACCTTTTTAAATTATTTAATATAGCTCACTTTTGTCTTTTTAATGAATAGTGAAAATAATGATCAATTTTTAATGTATATGTCATGAAAAAAACACACTACCGTCACAAACATTTTTTTTTTGAAGATTCCATAACCAATTTTATTTTTTTAATGAAAAACAATTTCATAATTTTCTAATATTTTTTACTTTTGAAGGAAACAGAAAAAAATGATAATTTCCCAATTTTTTTGTGAATTGTTCAAATAATATTTTAATATAATTTTTCATCTATATAATCATGAAATAAGAAATTTTATTCTTTATTTATGATATGAGCCTATAATAACATCTATAATATTCTTGTAGATGGATTATGATTATGTTGTTCTTGGGATGATTCTATGAAACTGTTAATTTTCTAAAGGTTATTTAAGTTGTTGTTAAATAGCGAATATTCATAAAAAATGTTTATGAAGAATGTATTTTTCCATTGGATATGTAATGATGATTAATGTTATTATGATCTTTTGAAACACATTTTTATGGTTTTTATTATATAATTGGTGGGATTGAAATTATATATCCATCCAATTAATTGGATAAATATTTATATCTCTTGAGGTAATATGGACAAGAATAGGTAGTGAACCCGATTATTGTTGCGTCCCAGGTATTTATAAAATGATACATTTTTATATATCACAATAATTATGAATAAGATATTAATTTTATGTTAAAGAGGATACTTTTTTCGATAGTGTACTCGACATGAAACTACGATTTTTAATGAAATATTATGTTGCACACAACATTGAGTTATACCCAAAAATAATATAATAATAATACTATTTTAAATTATAGGTAAGGCATAGTCATTTTATTTCTTGGAATAATTAAAACTAACTATATTATGATTTTACATATTTATTAAATGTTTTTAAATTTATCTAATGAATATTAGAGGCATCAAATAAGAATGAATCTGATTTTAAGCCTGAAATACTCTAATATTTTTAAAAAGCCATTTTACCGCCTTTTGAGGGATAACCCTTTATAAATCTAGTTTTTTCACATTAATATGATATATCTATAAAAATAAACTTCTTCTATAGAATAGATACATCAAATTTAATTTTTATAATTTTTTTGTATTTTTCAGATAAAATTCATAATTTTATGAATAGAGAAAAATACAACATTTTAATTCAAAACTGCATTTTCATCAAATTTATTTATATAGTTAGATTATTTATTAAATTGGTTTCATAGTTTAATTAGATTATATTTATATCATTTAATCCAATTATGGTCATTAGATGTAATTTTTCTGTTAAATTGGACATAAACACATGTCAGTCTTTTGATAATATTTATTTCTTAAAAACTGCTTTTCGGTTTCAGCAACGGGAATTATTTTTAAATTAATTACTGAAACATCTGTGTTTTGAATTCGGAAAAATGGATTCCATATTTTTAATTAGGATGTCAAAATTTTGTAAATAGGTAGCTTTAATTTTTTCACATTATGAATTGTAACATCACTAAATATTTTATTTACCATGGTTAAAGGGTATATCTAGTAAATAAATATATAAAATTATATTATAATAATATTTAATTACCATAACACCTTTCCAAAGCCTATTGGATGATATATTACTGACCATGGGAATTATTGGGTCTATTTTAGGACCACATGGAGCCACTTGTGTGTGAAAAATACATTTAATTACTTTTAATTTAAAGTTATGGAAAATATAACATAAACCATTATAGTTTAGTAAAAAAAATTTATATGGTGTTATATAAGTTATATTTTTTACTATAAATATTCATTATAAATATAAAAATATTTCCAATATCATGGTATTTTATTTATAATTTTTAGAAATCATATAAATTAATATATTTATGACAAAATGATGATGTTGTTATTACCTTAGTAATGAATGATTTAAATAAATTAGAATATAAATATTAAAATAAATTTATTTTTAAAATTTTACTGCCATAAAAAAAAATCTAGGGATGATTATGACTTGTTATATTTTTATTAATGAAGCTTTTTACAAAGAATCAAGTTGTTTTGGTTTTTTAAAAAGTCATGATATGAATAGTATAAAAATTGACATATATGAGTTTTTAAAACAAATATTTTATTATTAAATTATATAATAGTCCAAAAAATATAATATTTGGAAAAATGTCTTTGATAATGTTTTAAATGTCATTATTAATCCACTTTATATTCTATTCGCATTTTATGGTAATTATATTAACCATATAGTATGAATATACAAGAAGACATGGTAATAGTTAAATTAGTTAACATAGGGTTAAAGCTAAATGATAAGGTTAAATTTAAAACCAAAACATGTATGAAACCTATTGATTGAGGGGATTTCGAACAAACCTCATCACATTTTGGAATTAAATTAGTTTTTGACCTTTTGAAAATCAAAATTCTTTTTATAATACAATAATCTTTCAAGACATTCCTAAAGTACCCCTCCTCCTTCTTATTAAAGGCCACCACCTCTATCCACTTACTCACACCTCTTAAACCCTTTGTATCATCAATCCTCTGCTCCATTAAGCTCCCAACATCCCTCTCTTCCTCCTTGAATCCTTACCTTAGGCAAAAGGCAATTCAATAAAGCCTTTTTCCTCAAATCAAATGGAGTTACCAGTTTAAGAGGTATCATCTTCTCTAATGTTCCTTTCCAATATTCTACTTCTTCACTTCCTATTCTATTATTATTATTTTATTACATAACAAAAAAAGCATACTAAATATACTAGGATACTTTTTTGATAATGATTCGAACTAAAATTACACATAGATCCATATAATGGATTTAGAACATGCTGTTTCTATGTACGGTGAACTACGACCTCACAAAATGACAATTGTTCGATTTTTCCCAACCACATCTCATGGTGGACATTATAATTGAAATGTATTTCTATATGATATGAATTATATTTTATTGTCTCTATAATACTGTAATTTTTATTTATAGATATACATTTATTATTTTCATGATTTCTAATATGATAATTTCATTTGAGGAAGTGCAGACTACTGCCCCTCAAAGTGATATGACTCATTCATGAAATACATGGAATATATAAAGGATGGAGTTAATGAAACTATGTAACATATATTTCACATGATATTATACTAGAATTATAATATACATATGTATCATTTAGTTTTCATTTCATTAATATGACAAATGAATGAAAGTAGCGTTCTTGCGTACGTACGCTTTACCGTCTCCATGAATGGTGAATTACTTTTTTTATCTCAAAATCTTATAAACTATTATAAATAAATATATACAGGATATATATGATATTTAAATTATTAAAACTATTCTGTAGATAATGTACTTTTGAGAACATGGGCAATTTGTAATTATAAGAAAATCATTTTCGACTAAAGTACCCAATATTGACCAAAAGACCGATATTAACTTAAATAATTATGTATTTTTTATAACATTTTAAAAATTGATATAAAAGGAATTATAAACATGAAAAATGTTCTTATGAAAGTAGAAATTAACTTATGATTATTATTCATAAATAACAAGAAACATATGTGACGAATCAGAGTCATGGTAAATAATTTCATCTTAATCTCTTTTAATTGAGGAATATATTGATAATATACCCCTTCTTCTTTTGAAAAATGTATAATAAAAACCTTTTATTTTTAATTTTATTATTTGGGAATCATTTTCAACAAAGATTTTTACTAAATGATAAAAAGAATGTGTTTAACGTATGTGGTGACAACGAACTCTCCACCGTCGTAACCATTATTTGATATTTTTCTTCCTCTATAAGATTTAATGTTTTTAAAAAGGAAAATAAATCTATTATACTATTTTAACATATTTTGGTATTGAAAATGTTTTTTTGAAAAGGATCAATTATTTTAGTATGTTGAAATCATTTTTTTGTGATTGTAAACGAAATCTTATTAGTGAAATGTTGATATTTGCAATATTTTATGTGTTATGATTATATAATGGTACTTGGACATTTGACGGGTGGTTACATGATAAAACAATTATGGGTGGATACATTATAAACCAAATGTTCGGAGGTTCCATGATAAACCAAGGACAGGTGGTTACATTATAACCTCTAATGCATTGGGTATGGAAGTTGGTTTTATGGCTATTAAATTTAGTGATATGTGTGGAGATCGATCGTATGATAGTTCCATTTATGTAGGCTTATTTCCCAAGTTACCATTATATTCTATATATTTCATTCTATGGGATTTATGTTAACATTTTGGGTACAAAAATAATGTATTCATGATTTACATGTTATTTACAAAACTAACAGTTTTCCTTCTTTATGTATCCCTTTTGAGTATTTTATTCTAATCCAATGTTTTGAAATGTTTTTCACATGAAATAAATATGAATAGGTTCAAGTATGTGATCATTGAAAAATAAATCTATATAATACATGGAACTATATATGTTTCTTTTTTAATAGTTTTTGTTTTATGAAAAAAATGGATAGTGAGTAGAAGTGTCTACTTGTAATATTCAAGTTGTTATGTATAAGTTATGACCTAATTCTATAAATCTATAAACCTGAAAAGTTACTCAATTCATATTATTTACATAATTAAAGATTATTTAATGTTTAAGGGTGGGGCCTTATAGTTGGTATCGAAGGTCGGTTTAGATAACTTTAGTTGTTAGGGTTTTATTTAAGAATAAGTGACATAACCATAATGGTTAGCATATTAGAAAAAACCATATTTATTTTAGATAAATCAAATGAGTTTAATATTACATGAATAAGTACATCTTAGTATATACCCTCCTCATAAGATATTATATAATGATTTGACTAATATACTCACACTGGCATATTTGGTTTTAGTAAATGGATGGATCTAATAGGCCCAAAGAAATAATGGATTTGAAATTTTTTTTTGATAGTTTTCTGAATAATAAACTGAATGAAATAGGAGAGGAAATGATAAATCTTTGGGATATTCTTAACCAACTATCTGGAGTCATGATTGACCACTTGAATGGTAATGATTTTTCTAAGGCATCATATATGAGAGAAATAAATCCCTATGGATGTTTAGGTAATAATTATAAAGTTATGTATATTCAAAAACCTATGTGTCGAGGATAGGGAAGGAAACACATATTAAAATGATTCAATGTTATGGTAAGATGTTTTATATGTGTTAATGATGGTTAAAAATCCATAACATGCAACAAGAAAATGAATCATTCAGTTTACTCACGGAACGAGAAAGGAGTTCTTTCTAAGCGATCAATTAAATGTTTTAAATGTGGTGTGCATAGTCATCACACAAATATATGTCATCTAAAGAAGGTTTTATAATGGGATCTGCAGGACCATACAAATATATGTTTACTAAGGACTAATTCCATTCTAATTGTGGATGATGCAACTACCCATGATCTATGAAAGGTATAGATTATTTCATAGATGATGTTTTGGTATTATTGAATCTTAGGATATGATTACTAATTTTTTTTTCGGAAGGAATTAATACAGAATAAGATGAAAAAGTTGGTTAAGGTATCATGATGATTTTTGGATTATTAAGATGTCTACATTTTAGAAATTTGAGAGTTATTTTAAATATCTGGGTGATGAAATATTTACAAGTAGTAATACCCTTTGGTTTATGGGATTAAATTAGAAGACTTTTCACTTGTATGTGAACCCCTGATGTTTTTAATGTGAAAATTATATTTGAGGAAGAATTATATTTTTTGAGGATACAATTATAAAGAACCATTTGGGTTTATATGGTCATTGAATTCAAATCAATTTTGGGTTATTGCTTTTGGGGATTCAAAATGAAAGGTATTATATAACCATTGAGTATAAATTATATTATGTTTTTTTGAAGAAATAATCTTATTTTTTATAATTTTATAAGAATGATATAGTTTTGTAAAAGGGACAACTTGCTGTATGGGTGACAACCAATTGCGTCTGTCATGGTCATGGGAATTGAACCCATAACCGAAGGGCAACAGGGGCACATCACCTACAACTGGTCTACGTGAAGTCCCATGTTAGAATGACTTATTCTTTTTAGTTAAATGATTTAATTGACCAAGAATAAGTTGACTTGGAATCTCATGTTTTATGAAATGGATAGGCATAGTATAGGAAAATGATTTGGTTATTAAGTGATAAAGGTTATTTTGGAATACATTTTCTCTTTTTGGAATACTATATACCTATGAAAAATAGAATACTTTGGTATTTCAATTAAGGATTAATGGTGGAATTTTATTCTAGAAGAATCTATTTTTTATTGTGGACATATAGAGATCTGGGTCATTTATATAAATGATTAACCTATCATAGATAATATGTGATTAGTTTAATTAATTTTCAGTATGAGACTTTAAGAGTAGGCGATGTTATTTGGAGATAAATGTTATGATTTTTGTGGAAGACTATGTGATCATATCCTTATTAATTTTTGGTTTCAATATTAGTTTAGATTATTTTGAATAATGTTATGGAAAATTGGGTAATCAATGGTCTTTTTTGAACTTTGGTTTTTTTTTTGAATTTTTGAGATTAAGATTAGTATTTATTTTTATAAAGGACTATCCTTTATTGGGATTATCTAATATTTTACTAAAAATTTTAGTTTTTTTAATTTCTATATATAGGGGAAATATATATAGTTCATCTTTTTTGGATTATTTGATTCTCTATATGTCCATTCTAGAACATTATATGTGACTAATTCATCTTGAATACTCATCGTCTGGATAAGAAACTTAAAGGATGAAACTATACATCAAAGGTAAGTATATTTCCATATGTTTGTATTGTATGTATTAAAATAATTTGTAAACTTTATGAAAAGAAATGTAAAACAAAAACAATTTCCATTTACTTTTCTTACTGGGGAATCAAAGACTATTTAACCCATCACAAGTTTGTTGTTTTCTTAATTATAACATTTTCATAATCATGTTTTCTATCACTCTCCATCAGAAATTGATGGTTAGTTTTCTCTTATATATCCATTTTTTTCATCGAATCATAAAATGTGTTATCTTGGGTGACCTTTGTACTTATCCTTAATTCTTTATATGTGATAGTTTTATGTACTCTTTTTTCGACGTGGGACTTTCAATATTTTTTCCAATACCAATTTGAAAATTACAAGGACATAATTTCTAAAAGGGGGAAATGATGTGACAACCCAGGTATTTGTAGAATGATACATTTTCATATCTATTAATATTTATGAATAAAATATGAATTTTATGTTAAAGAGGACAAGTTTTCTGATATCATACATGAAACACAATAATGGGTTTCTATCTTATGTTTCCCACAACATTGGGTTATACCGAATAATAATATTATAATAATATTATAATAATATTATAATAATATTATTTTAAATGGTTGCTAACGCATAACAATTTCATTGTTGAGAATATACATTACTAAATATATAATGATTTTAAATATTTATTAATTTTTTTTACATTTATCTAATTAATATTATATGATTCAAATAAGAATGAATCTGATTTTAATCATTAAATACTCTAATATTTTTAGGAGGTTGGTTTTCATCCTTTTGATGGAGAACCAATTTAATATCTAGTTTTTGTCACTTTTATATGTTATATTTAACAATATAAATATCTTATATAAAATTGGAACATCAAATTTACTTTTCAATTTTTTTTTGTATTTTTCTAATTAAATTTATTTATTTATGAATAGTGAAAATACAACATTTTAATTCAAAACTATCTTTTCATATAATTTATTAATATAGAGAGACTATTCATAAAATTGGGTTTAAAGTGTAATTGAATTATATATTTATAATTTATTCTAATTATGGTCATTGAATGTAATTCTAATTTTAAATTGGACATAAACACATGCTACTCTTTTGATAGTTATTATTTCTTAAAAACCCACTTTTTGGTTTCGACGAGGGGAATTAATTTTAATTTAATTACTAAAAATTCTCTATTTTGATGATGGAAAAATAGATTCCATATATTTATAAGGAGGTCCATAATTTTTAAATAGGCACCTTTTATTTTTTGACATTATGAATAGTAACTACAGTAAATTTTTTATTTACCATGGTTAAAAGGTAAATCAGGTAAATAATGGTGAAAAATAAAATTATAATAATATTAAATTACCCTAACACATATCCTAATCTTATTGGATGAGATAGATACGACAATGGAAATCCATGGGCCGATTTTAGGACCTCATGGAGCCACATGAGTTTGAAAATGACATTTAATTACTTTTAATTTAAAGTTAAGGAAAATATAACCTAAACATGTGTCTTTTAGTTAAAAAATTATATGAGGTTATATAAGTTATCATTTATCATATAAATAGTCATTATAAAGATAAGAATATTTACTAAATCATGGTATTTTATTTATAAATTTTAGACATCAAATACATAAATATATTTCTGAAACAATGATGATGAGGTGATTACCTTATTAATGAATGATTTAAATAAATAAGATTATAAATATTAAAATAATTTTATTTTTAAACTTTTAATGCCATAAAATAATTTTATAGATGATTATGAAATCATAAATTTTAATTTATGATGTTTTTTAGGATTAAAAAGGTTGTTATGGATTTTTAAAAATTTAAGATATGAATAGTATGGAAATTGACATAAATGAGTTTTTAAAATAAATACTATTTTATTAAATTGTATAATCTTAATAAAAAAATAATATTCATGAAAATTAATTTTATAATGTTTTAAATTTCATTAATAACCAACTTGGGGTTTGATTGTCATTTTATGGTAACTATATTAACCATATATTATGAATATACAAGAAGACATGGTAATAGTTAAATTAGTTAACTGAGGATTAAAGATAGATGATAAGGTTAAATTTGAAACCAAAATATGTCAAAAACAAATTGGTTGAGAGTATTTATAACAATTCTCATCTTATCTTCGAATTAAATTAGTTTTAGACCTTTTTAATATCTAAATTAAGTTTACAATAAAATAATCTTCCAAGACATTCATAAAGTACCCCTACTCCCGCTTATAAAATCCCATCACATCTAACCCCTTACTAACACCTCTTAATGCCCTTGTCTTGTCCATGCTATGCACTAATAAGCTACCAAAATCAATCCATTCCTCCTAGAATCCTTACCTTAGGCAGAAGGCAATTCAAGAAATCCTTTTGGCTCAAATTGAAGGGAGTTACCCGTTTTAAGAGGTAGCGTCTTATCTAAAGTTCCTTTCCAATATTCTACTCCTTCACTCCCTATTCTATTATTATTCATTGATTACATAACATCAATAGTATATAAAATATAATATCACATTTTTATGATAATTATTCAAACTAAACTTACACAAACCTCCATATAATGTATTTAGAACATACTTTTTCTGTTTACGGTGAACTGCTACCTCACAAAACGTTGATTCTTCGATTTTTCCACACATCCTCTCAAGGGGGAAATTATAATGGAGCTGTATTTATATTTTAGATATATTATTTTTATATTATTTTTTTTATAAGTGAATTTTTTACAAACATACCTTTTTTTCTTTTCGTAATGTGTAAATATGATAATTTCATTTGAGGATGTGCGGACTACCACCCCCTCAAAGTGATATGACTCAATCATGCCTACATGGATCATATAAAGGATGGAATTATTGAAAATTTGTAACATATATATCATATTATATAATAATTTAATTATAATATATCCATGTATCATTAATTTTATTTAAATAATATGAAAAATAAATGAATGCGTCATTGATGCCGATGTACGACTTACCGTCTCCATGATCGGTGCATTTCATTTCTTATCTCCAACTATTATAGACTATTATAAATACATATATATTGGATATATATGATATTTAAATAATGAATATTATTGTTTAGATAATTTAATTTTGAATACATGGGAAATTTGAAATTTTACTAAGATCGTTTTCGACTAAAGTACTCAATATCGACAAAATGACCGATATTAACTTAACTAATTATATAATTTTTATAAAATGTTAATAAGTGATATAAAAGGAATAATAAAACTGAATAAATTTCTTAAGAAAGTATAAATAAACTTAAGATTTTTATTTATGAAGAACAAAGAACATGCACGATAGATCAAACTCAAGATAAGGTATTTCGACTCATTCTCCTTTCATTGGGGAAAATTTTAAAAATATACAGCTCTTTATTTTAAAAGGTGTATAATAAACTCCTTTTATTTTTATTTTAAATAATAGGTAATATTTTTCTATTAATATTTTTACTAAATTAAAAAAGGAATGTTTTTAACGTATGCAGCGACAACAACATCTCCTCTGCCGTAATCGTTATTTTTTATTTGGCTTTATATATAAGCCTTTATGTTTTTAAAAAGGATATTAAATTAATTATATATTTTATGTATTTTGGTATTGAAAATGATTTTTGAAAAGTATTGAGTATTTCATTATCTTGAAATGATTTCTTGTTATTAGAAATGAAATTTAATTAGTGAAATGTTGATATTTGGAATATTTTATAACTTATGATTATATAATGTTACTTAGACATTTTATGGGTGGTTACGTGATAAACCAATGATGGGTGGTTATGTGATAAACAATGGATGGGTGGTTATAGTATAACCACCAAGGAATTTAGTATGGATGTCGACCATATGGATATTGTATTTAGTGATATGTGTGGAAATCGACCATATGGTTATTCCATATAAGTATGTTTATGTCCTAAGTTACCCTTATATGTTATACATTTATTTCAATTGGATTTATGGAAATTTTTTGGTTATAAAAATAAAGTACATATGGATTACATGTTTTTATGAAAAGTAAATAATTTTCTTTCCTTATGTATCCTTTACTGAGATTTTTGTGCTCATACCATGTTTCGAAATGTTTTTTCACATAATATAAAGATGAATAGGGTCAAGGATGCGATCAAGGAAAAATCACGCAGTCTAAAACATAGAACTTCACATGTTTCTTTTTTTTAATATTTTTTGTTTTCTGAAAAAAATAGATAGTAAGTATAAGTGTTTACTTGTTATATTCATGTTGTTATTTATATGTTATGACCTAATTCTTTAAATCTATTAACCAGGAAAGATCATAAATGTTAATTATTATCTTAATTCAAGATTATGTAATGTTTAAGGTTGTGGCCTTACATTTATGCAATGTAACTTTCCCACAATGAAAGTCTTAGGAATTAAACTAGCTATGAAAATGATGGAATGTGGAGAATACTCAATACAATACGTGAATTTTTATACTATGATAGTCTTGGGAGTAAACATTGTCTAATAAAATGATGAAATGGGGAGTGAACCATATCCACTATAGGAAATTATCCATTATGATAGTCTTAAAAGTGAACATTGACAATGGAAATGATGGAATGGGGTTGAACCCATTAAACTATGTAACATTATATATTATGATATACGTGAATGTATTACTTGACTAAAGAAATGATTTTATTTACCTTATTATAACACCCTGAAATTTTGTGAAATGTTTTTTTGAATTAATGTAAACATTTTGATAATTTTTATTTCATGTAACACTAAATATAGCTTATTTTATTTGAATTTTCTAAGTTATTTATTATTTTTCTGCTAAACCAAGTGAATATTTAGTTATACTCTACAGTAAAATATGCTTTCTTTATACTCAACTACCACATGACCTGCGTTGCGCAAAATTTTCTATTTCCATGAAACAATATTTTAATATTTTAATATTTTCAAAAAGATATTTATAAAATAGACATCAAACATAGTAACATGAACATTAATAACTAATTTTTAAATATTATTTATAATGTAAAAACATATTGGTAACAAAACAAATAAGTTTTGTTAAGGAATTTATTTGTTTGAAATTTATTTTCTCAAATGAAATGATTTTCATGACCTTTTCTGAAAAGAAATAAAACAAATTTCAACCACTTTCAGAAATTGAATCAGGTAAATTATGTTTGATGTTTAAATTTATGATGTAAAAATTATCTTACGGTAAATATTTGAGTTTTTTTTTGACAAATTTCATTTTCAGATAGTTAGTGAGAAATATTGAATTAAATTCAAAACTAAATTTTCATCTAATTTATTTACATTATTAAATTATATTTTTATTTCATTTTAATGCTTAATTATAAAAATTTAATATCAATTAAAACAATTTATTTCACTTTAAATAGATTTAAATTGATATTGGATATAAAAACATTTCAAACATTTAATCATTTTCACTTAAAAACTTCACATTCGCAACACATCTGCTGGATTAATTTTAAATCATTTTCTACCACTTTTGTGTTTATAATTTTGAAAAATGTATTCAATATTTTTAATAATAATAATTTTAAAATATATATAAAGGTAAAATTATTTTTTAAAAATAGTACCAGGAAAATTAATTAAAATCAATTACAAATACTAAGTAAAAAATTAGTATACATCTGGGTTAAACAATACTCATAAGTGAAAAATGACCTATAAAATTGTCCAAAATCTATATTATAACCATATTTTGAAAATATAACCTCCTAGTTCTAATTATAATAGTTATTGGGGAACTATTTCATGAAAATAATCTATGTAATAAGTTATGTAAGGAAAAAAGACAAAAAATAACCTTCCTTACCTTTAACATTTATAAAGCCTAAATAAATAGAAAAACACATTATTTCAGTTTTTTACATTATTATTAATGGTAAAGGAGTTTTAATCATCATATTAATTTATAGTAATTTTTTAGTAAGGAATTATTTAGATAAAATTATTAAGTAATTCTAAATGCGGCAATTTTTTTTGTTATTAATTAAATATAATAAATAATTCTAACAATATTAAAAGTAAATTAAATTGATTGAATTATAATATTTTTTAGATGATTATATCATGTTATACTGGTGTGATATTAATATATTAAAATTATAACTTTTTTTATTTTTAAATATAAATTAAGTAAATATTGTCAAATTTGACATAAATGTTATTTATCATAAATGAGATTTTATTAAAAGATAGAAAATTTACTAAAAACCCAATATTCCAAAAAATTATTTTTAGATGTTAATAAATATAAAATATGGTCTATTAATGGACCAATTTAACATTTATAGTCAGAATATCTTCCTTTAAATAAAAAATCATTGATAGTATTGTTAGGGTTAAATGAGTGTTTTGTTCATTATAAGCACTTGTTTTAAAATTAATTTCCAATACACGTGGTATTTATTAATTTTAAAATTAGATATCATTTTTATAATATATTTTTCTATATTTTATAATAAATATTACTTTAATTTAGTCTTCATGGATAAATTACATAGGTTAGAAAAGTAGATACCTTAATAAAAAACTGATAAAAGTGGGGAAACATAGGACATAAAGGAAAATTTTTTATAAAAAATAAGTTATTTTATTGTGTTTGAGTTTTTTATAATGATAATTACCTTTTACTCTATTATATTCTATTTATGAATGAAATTAGGTAATGGATTCCTCCCAATAGTATTTTTTTCTTTTGGTATTTACTAGAATGTCCCCCATCATCTTTTGTAGAAATGAATTCACTCTCACCCTTCCTCACACTTCTAATGCCTTTTGGATTTAAAAAAACATGAAAAAAACTCTTTAAAAATCCATATCTTCATCCTATAACCCACCCATTCTGAATGAATCCAACGATGGAATCCCTTTGGTGAAACAAAAAGGTGTTACTAGAGATGGAGTTAACATCCATCCACAAGCTCTTTTGTATTATTTTCTTCTACAAACCCAAAATTCTTATCCTTACATAATTATATAAAAATATATGTATAGTAAGTATATTGAGATTTTTTTTATAATTTTTTGACATAATGAAACTCACAATTCAATAAAATGGGCAACGAACTTACGGTTCGTGTGTACGATGTACTATCATATCCCGAGATAATGTTGTTAGTTTTTCCATTACCACCAACCAGGGTTGGGAATTATGATAGAAATATTGTTTCTATATGATAAATATGATATTTTATATTTATTTTTTATTATTTATTTTTTATTTCAAACATACCATCATACATTCCATTTGGTGTAAACACGATAACTTCATTTTTGGACGTGTGGACTACCGCCTCCTCAAAATGATGTGATTCCTTTAAAATATTAATAGAATGCGTCAAGGATAGTTTTATTAAATTTATATGATATTTATGACATAATATTTATACTGGAATAATATATATATATATTTATATGTTTTTGTTTCATTTACTTTCTTTATTTGAATACGATAATAAAACAAAAACAATATTCATGCGTACATACGACCTACCATCTCAAAGAATATTATATTCCATTTCATATTTATATCTTTTATATATTATTATAAATATATACATAATGAATTTATAATATATATTTATAATATATATTATATTATATAAATAAATCAGTTATGATCTATTTCAAATGATCAATAATAACAATTCAAAACTTATATGAAAAAAAATGATAGAACGTGAAACATAGCATTAAAATAGAATTGATAATAATTGGGTAATATCAAGTATTAATATAATAATAAAAAATATTATATTTAATAATATTATTATCTTTTAGATTAATAATAAACTAATATTTATAATACAGTTTTTTTGAATAGGTTCAAATAAATTCAAGGCTTAAGATAAGGGTTTTCTCATATCACTTTTTATATTTGTGAGAAACATGCCATGTTCAAAACCTATTTCCTTTTGTGGAGTATATACAAACCATGAGTTTGTTCTTTGATAATTATACTAAAACTTATGATAATTTACTTTCCATGATATGATCTCTCTTTCATAGAGTTTTCTATTCATAATTTACCAAATTGGTATCATAGTTTTGTCTCATTTCACCTTCTTTAAAACACATATTTTTCTATAAATTTATATTATTTTAAAAGGGTTATATAATATCACATTGACATGTTATATCAGGAATATTATCTTATTCATGATATTGTATTATTCATTTAATATTATTCTCTCATGGGGATTATGATTTTATTTTACTAAAGTGCTATGTGTGTTTTACTAAAATATCATCATTTATCGAGTCTATTTATGATTATGATTTCATTGATGAAATATTATAATTAATATCTTGGGAAATGTTGTGAATTTTATTCTAATTTGGTCATTAATGTTATATCAATGTAATATTTCCATTTTAACTCTTTTTTATTTAAAATAATTTAGAAAATGTTTTTATTAAAATCAGACTCTATTTTCGCTTTTAGTTAGAAATCTATGTTCTTTCAAAATCATGTTTTCTAAAAATGTTTTAAACAATGTTTTACTATTATACTATTATGTTTAAATGATATTTTTTAATAATTTTTTACCTTTAAAAAAAATTGTTTTAAAAACAATATTATAGTTTTTTTGGATCAAGGAACCTTTAAAAACATTTTATAGTGAAAAAAGTATGTTTAACGTGCATGGACTTAACTGCTATGATGGACGTCATTTCCATGAAGATTATTTTTTAAGTTTAAAATTTTATTTTAAAAGAAACTATTTTCATAATATTCTAGAAATATTTTTATTTTGATGTTCTTTTCAGATAATAAGTTTTTAAAAAATGTTTTACATTTAGAAATTGTTTATATAGTTTTCAAAGATTAATTTATATATTTTCAAATAGTATTTTTAAAAGAGAATTATTTAAATTATTTAATATATTATTTATTTTTTTTAAATGAAACAATCTAGAAATGGTTTTTGAAAATTATTTAAAGCCTTATATTTATGTTTTAAATGTATTAAACACATCCTAAAAATATTTAAAAACATACTTTTTATGCTTTGAAATTTATTTTAAAAGGAATGAAAAAGGATTTCAAAATAATTTATGTTTTAAAATTTGTTTTCCCAGATAGAGAATATATTTTCGTCATGAAATGATTTTATTTAAATTATAAGGTTATACTTATATGAAAATGTTTTCTAAATTCTTTTTCAAATGGATATACAATGAAAGAATACTTTTCTTTATGAAATGTTCCATGTAATATTTTAAAATCCCCCTCTATCTAAGATTTTACACTTTGTTATAGTTTATTATTTATTGGGGATATAAAACAAGAATATCATTCATAGTATATCATGAATAGTTTATGTTTTGATGAAATGATGTTTTTGAAACCCTTTTATATTCCACAAGTTATATGTATTTGAATCAAACTTATTCTCACAGGTTATACCATGATGAAATTATTATGAGATCTATCTATTTTCTATAGGGAATGATATCATGAAAATTTGAAAATACCTTTTTCATTTCGTGGATTATGATATGATATTTAAGAAACCCAAAACATTCTATGGGTCATGAGATGATGGATGTTTTATTATATTGTGGAATGTGTATGTATGATTTTATTATATGACGTATGAGACCAATATCTCCCTACAATGAATTAGATAAATTTTTAAATGTCATGAGATAATGAAACATGTATGTATGATTTTACTATATGATGTATGGTACCTATATCTGCCTCCAATGAATTGGATAAATATTTAAATTTCATTAGATAATGATGGGAATAAAGTTTATGGTCTAAATCTACTATGAGATGATGGGGAAACTTGATCCACTATGGAAAGATGGGGAAACTTGATCCACTATGGGGATATGGGGAAACATGATCCACTATAAGATGATTGGGAGACCCAATCCACTATTTGAAGTTGGGGAAACTTGATACTTTATAAGGAGAGGACAATGACTAGGGATGGTGTTATGTCCCTCCAAGTAGGTGTAGTCCCCATGAAGTTCGCTGATATGTTTTTAGGAATGATCCTTTAATTATAGGGAATTATATTACATTTCAGTTTGAGTTCCAATATTCCATGTTTTATTCCTATGTTATGATTTTTTGGGATATGATATTGATTCCCTTATTATTCATGTATTATGAACTACCAATATTGATTACATGACTCATTTTTTATGATCTTTGATATACATGGTATTATCTTATAATGTTCTATTCATGTTCTAATACCCTTATGTTCATGATTATTCTTACATTTATCCTTTATTTACCCTTACTGATCATCAACTATCACTCCATTCATATGTTTTGCCCAGGTTATGAAGAATAGTTGTACGTAGTGATACAAAATGTGCGTGAAATATGTGGCTATGTAAAATAATCATATGTGCCTAATGCGACATCAAAATGGGTATTTCACATTCAGAAATAATCTTATGCACACTAACGAAGAATTATTGGAAATGTGAATGCAGTGTCATCGAGGCCTTTAAATAAGTTTCTAAACCAATATAAGACATAAAACTTTTAAAAAATTATAGATTTCATCTAATTCATGAAATACTTGAATGTGGAAGAGAATTTTATAGAGAAACATGAACAAAAAGTGTTACTTTAGTCTAAAAGGACAAAGTGAACCTTGTGGTGTGGTTGCGCGAAAGAAAAGGGGTATGTGAGAAATAAGGGTTGTGTGAAATTTATCTTTGATGAAAATACCAAATCTTGTGTGCAAGGGTTGGTGTTGTGTCCAAGTTTTAGTGTGTGATTCTAGTAAACATTAAACATATGACTTGTATGATTTGTGATTCGAAATGCATTAATTGAAGAAGTTGATGCAAGTAGTGTCTCCTGCTAGACAGAGACAAATACTTCAATGTCAGCCTATTGAAGGGACACACAAATTGATTAACTGAATAAGACTTCACCAAAAATAGTGAGAAAGGGGGAGTCAATAGAAATCATTTGAGGGACGTAGTTATCTATCCCTAAATTATTATAAAGGTAGTGTGACTATAATTGAGTGACTCTGACCAAACATCTATATTCCAAAGAAAGTTAAGATTATTCGATTTTGTTACGTCTGACACAATGTCAATGTATGATCCTTGAATGTATCCCTGAGTGGGGAACCAAGTAAAAGCAGTGTGTTGTCTTCCTACATGTGATTGTTCTATTACTACTATAATCCATCATACTGATTTAATGAGTTCCTACCAATTTCGGAGCAAGTTTTTTCACAATAAATGAAAATTTTGACACCCTAATTCACCTCTCCCCTCTTAGGGTGTTCCGGGGTTCTACATATCTTTCACTGATCCATAGGAATTTGTTTCAATTTTACAAAGAAGATAAACTATTATGGTCTTCATGCAAGTATTTTTTTAATATATGAATATTTATCTAAAATTATTTAATATGAATGTATGTTCTTCCAAGGTTGTTATAGTTGGTATTAAATGGATGTTTTATTTATCCATAGGAAACTAGAAAGAGTATACATTATTGATATCTCTATAGATATTTATAATTTTATTTTAATGATATATCTAACGATATGACTAAGGATTATTATAATTAATATAATTTTTCACAATTTAGGCATCCTATAAATTATTTATCATCATTATATGGTTTTAGACTCTAATAATAGTTTCACGCACAATTGTTTCTAGTTTTAGTCAATAACAGTATCCAGAATAAACTGGGTTATTGTTGAATGTGACATACCATTTGATGATGAGGAAACATATGGGATGGTCACTGCCACAAGGATGTTGTTCTCATTCCTAACCATCATTAATGGAACATGATTAATTATGTGTACCTTAACTAACTAAGAGAACCACCAAATAAAATTATGAAAGATTTTGGTGAGATTTTGGGAAATAGAGACAATCAAGGAAGTATGATCCAGTTTCATATGTATAGACAATGTGGAAAATAAGATCCAAGGTGAATGTATTAGAGGAACTAGAAAATGTTTTGACTATAGAAAAGAAGGACATAAAGAATGTAACTAAAAAGGGAAAATGGACAGATTGGTTAACACAGTGAATGAGAATAATTTCCTCCCAAATGTATCATCAACGGTTGAATTCTTTAAGTGTGGAGTGGATGAGAATTATGAAAATCGATGTCACATGTGGAAATATCATGGTGAGAATTTGCAAGGTGGTATGAGTAATGGCTATATTGATGATGATTAGGAAACTAAAGGAGAAATTTGAAAGGAATTAGGTATTAAGTAATAAGAGGTGGTTTCCTTGTTAATGTCTTAATTACAAGGTAGAATAATCAATGTATTTATGTATATAGATTCAAGAATTATGAATCTACAAATATATAAGGATTTTTTAGTTTGCATTTCTCACAATGGATTTTCAAGAATATGTTGACTGATTTTAATGGACTAGTAAGTTAATATAATGGAAAGATGATATTCATGGGAAAAATAGGATTAATGGATCAATAACCCTTAATATGTTCATAAGGTTGAGATAATGATGATTGTAAAATGATATGTTGGATATGGATAAGTAAATTGGGCGGTACTGATTAACTTGGGACTAATTAAGGATTTTTTGACAAATGCTTTATGCTATAAATAATTAAGATTGTATATTATTTAGATCTAAAGAATTTATCCAAAAAATGAAATAAGGAAACATGATTGTTCTTAATAATTTTTTTTGGGTAATTCAATGTATTTCCATGTTTCAAGAGAATACATGATAAAGGTATTCACATGTTTGGCATGAGATAACCAAGAGCTATTTTATGATATATGGGGGATCAAAGCTATGATTTTTTTTAGATATTTAGTGACTTTATTTCTAAATATTTATACATTAATCATTGATAAGGGTTATAAGATTAAACATTTATGGAATGTCATAAATAAAAATTCAGATGTTGTTTTAGATATTGAAGTATTATCTCACCATATAAGAATTTATTCATATTGGATAACATGTGTTAACCATTTTTTGAGATAATTAAATACATATTGAATTGCCTAGCATTCTATTTAAGGATCTCATGATCTATAAATTATTCAATAATGAAAAATTCACCTACATTTCAGGGAATATAATATGATGTCAAAACATTTTAGGGAACAACAAAGGGTTAGGTTGTCATGAAATCATGTAAGTATATATTCTCATGAAAATTATTCAACATTTGAAAAAATGGTAATGAAATATAATTTTGTTCTATTATCATCATTTTGATGACATAAATTATCTATTTCATGATTCATTAGTATATATTTTTAAGAAGGTTAAAATTATCTAGATCATCCACTTTTTTATGATCAATAATCTTTATCAATATATAATATTAGTTACTCTTTTCTTCTATGTTTGTGATTTCACTTTTCACCTATGTTCTCATATGTGGAATAATAATTAGGAGTTACTTTGGGTAACTTTTATGTTTATAACATTCCATTTTTAAAGGAACTGTTAGTATTCATTTTTACAGTGTGGGTATCTATGAATAAAACTTTCACGTATTAGACCTTTGATAACACAAAAAATTTCTAGGGAGGAATACATTTTTAGGGGGTAGAATGCAACAAAAAAATATTTAGTGATCTATTTCACCAATTATTTTAAATTTAGGATATTTTTCATTTCATGTAACAGTAAATATATCTTCATTTTTTATAAATCACAAAGTTAATATTTTTTGAATTATACACCATGTTAGGATTTCATTATATGGTACACCAAGATAAGATTTTGGTACATGCAACACTTACATGGCTTGTGTTACATGCACCATTGAGTTTCTATATAATAATATTTTATTATTATAATTATTTTGAAAATATAGTTACAACACACACATTAAATTTAGTAACATTAATATTAATAATAAATTTTTAAATATTATTAATAATGGTAAAAAATATTTATAATAAAAAATATGTTTTTTGTAAATTATTTATATGTTTGAAAATATTATTTTCCTAAATTAATTAAATTTTACATCCTCCTATGAACAATAATAGAATTAATTTAAGAATTTTTTTTTGAAATTGAGATTGATAAAATATGATTTATTTTTTAATTCAGGATGTGAAAATTATATTATAGTGATTTTTTATGAAAAATTGATTTTGGATAGAGAGTGAAAAATAATAAATTTTAATTCAAAACTGCCATTCATCTAATTTATTAATATTGTTAAATTATAATTTAATTTATTTTGAAATTTTATTTAGATTAATTATACATCAATTATTTCAATTCATGTAATTTTATCCAATTTCACTTTGAAATTGGATATAAAAACATTTCAAACTTTTAAATAAGTTCACTTAAACCCCCCCACTTTCATAACATGTCAGCGAAATTAGTTTTAAATTAATTTATACTAATTATATTTTTAGAATATGTAAAATGGTACTTCATATTTTAAATTTGGATATTTTATAATGTCTTGTATTTTTGGATTATTGATTACTAGAAATATTAGTGAAATCCATTATAATTATTTACAATGATTAAAGAAAAAAATTAGTTTATGTAGTGGTAAAAGATTTCATTATAAGGGGATAAATGAACTAGACACATGTAAAAAAATTGTATGCCCAAATTTAGACCATATCCCCTATGGGTTTTAATTTTATTGTTATGCTATGAAGTATTTCATGAAATTGACCTATACAAAATTTTATGTAAGGAAAAAGACAAAAAAGAGACCTTCCTTACCTTTAATATTTATAAACCCATAATATGTAGACAAAAAACCACATTAGTTTAGTTATATAATTTTTTAAGTTAAGAATGTTTTTGAAATCAAATTAATTTATATTTAATATTTAGATACATATCATTTAGATTAACTGATTATGGATTTCCAAATGGATTAATTATTTAGTTAATAATTAACTAAAATAAATGAGAATAAAAATGATAAAACTGAGTAAAACCGATTGAATCATATTATTCAAAAAATTTAGATGAATATATAATGTTACATAGTTGTGAAAATAATTTATTCAAATTCCATCATTATTTTGATATTTTAAAATTTTAATTTACTAAATAATTCCATGATTTACCATAATGTTATTTTATAATAAATGACATTTCATTAAAAGATTTAAAATTTACTAAAAAAATACATTCTTCAAAACAATTTTTATATGTTAATAAATATGTAACATGTTCTATTAATGGAACAATTGATCTTTTATAATTAACTTATTTAAATTTCAATAGAAAAAATATTTTTAGCACGCTTAGGGTTAAAGTAGGGTTTAGTGCATTACATGAACTTGTTTTAAAATAAATTTCCAACACAAATGGGATTTATTTTTTGTAAATTATATTTCATATTTATAATTAATTGGTTATAAATTTTATAATAAATCTCACTTTAAATTGTATTCAGTTGTTAAATTAATTTTTTAAAAAATGTTTTCACCTTAACAAAAACCAAATAGATTAAAGTGGGGAAACATAGAAGTTAAGGAACAGAATAATAAAATTGCAATTAATTTTTTTTGTATTTTTTGTTTGGATAGAACATAATTAATATTTAATAAATTATTTTTCCACTTTTTAGAAACATTAGGTAAGGGAGACCTCCCAATAGCATTTAACTTTTGGTATTTACAAAAATGCCACCCCTCCTCCTATATAAAAAAGAATTCACTCTTCCCCAACATCAAACATATAAAACCATTTTTCTTGGACAAAACCTGCACAAATATACTCCCAAAATCCCTCCCTTCATACTACAATCCTCTAATTGGGAAAAAATACTACTGAGGAAGCCCATTGAAGAAAACCAAAAAAGAGTTACCTAAAAAATATGTAATATCCTTCCACAAGCTATTTTGTTTTATTTTCCTCTTACACACCCTCAATTATTCTCATTGCATGATTTTATAATAAACTAAAAAAAATATGATATTTTTTTGATATAAGGGTTCGACCAACACCTATACATAAGTCCATCAAATGGGTTATGAACATACTATTCATGTGTACGACAAACTACCCTCTCACAAAACAATGTTGTTCGTTTTTCATTTACCGACTCTAATGGTTGTTAATTATGATGGAAATAATTTTTTATGATAAATGTGATATTAATTATGTTTTTATTCTATAATTATTATTTAAAAAATAGCTTAATTCTTTCAATTTTTGGAAATATGATAACTACTTCTGTGGATGTTTGGAATACGGCCTCATCAAAACAATGTGATTCATTCACAATTTTCATTGAATGCATTATGGTTGGGTTTTGTAAATGTATATTATAATTATGAAATAATATTATTAATTAATATATACCTATATATGTATTATTTACTTTCTCTCTTTCATTGTTAAAAGAAAACAAAAACAATGTTCAAGCGTATGTGTGGTCTACTATTGTCATGAACTTTGTATTCCATTTCGTATTTCAATATTTCATATATTATTATAAATATTTATATAATTAATATATAAGATATTTATATAATGTATTTATTTTATTTAAATAATTTTGTTATGATATATATAAGAGTATCACTAATAACAAGTCAAAAACTACACGAAAGAAGCAGATATGACACGAAATATAACATTAAAATGGAATTATTAATAAAAATATAATATGATGACATAATAAAATCATATATTGTATTATATTTAAAAAAATGTTTCTATGTTAGATTTATAATAAATTTACATTTATTATCATGACTTTTTAATGTGTCAAAATAGTGTAAAGACTTAAGGTAAATGTTTTCTCATCTCACTTTTTATACCTATGTGATACATGCCATGTTAACCAATGGTTTATTTTGTGTGATGAATATAATCCCCATGAATTCATTCAATGGTACATATACTAATAAATGTAATTAGAGTTTACATTTCCATTTTATTATCTCCATTTCATGGTGTCTACATGTCAAAATTTACCAAATTGGTTAGATAGATTTATCTCAACTCACCTTCTTTAACACACATGTTATTCTATACACCAATATTATTTTAATATGTGTATATATTTTAACATTTACATGTCATATCACACATATTATTCAATTCAATAATTTTATAAGATTAATTTAATGGTATTTTTTCTTGGGTAGTATGATTTATAGTTACCAAGGTGGTAGGAGTTTGTTGCCACAATCTCATCATTTATCCGGATTATTTATGACTATGCTTTCATTGATGAAATATTATTCTCCACATCATAATATATATAATTATTTTTTATATATTATGGTTATTAATGTTATATAATAGTAATGGTATCATTTTTACACTCTTTGGTACAACATATAATTGAGAAAATGCTTTATCAACATCTGACTTTATTTCTCATTTCGTTCAGAAAAATGTGTTCTATCATTACTATATTTTCTAAAAATGATTTCACATTTTTTTTATTATCCTATGGTGTATATAGGAAATTTTTAACACTTTTTTCCTTTAAAAAGGTTTTTTTTGTAATTTTTCTGTTAAGGAACTTTTCTAATATTTTTATGGTGAAAAAGGAATGTTCGGAATGTATAGCCCTACCCACCATCATGGCTGTCATTTCGATGAATATTAATTTATATGTTTTAAAATTTATTTTTTAAATAAAATGTTTTCATATTATTATATATATGTTTTATTTATATTTTTTTTCAAATAAAATTGTTCTCAAAAAATATGTTTAAAACATTTTTTAAATTATTTTTAAATCCTAATCTATATATTTTAAAAATATTATTTTAAATTAAAATTATTTCAAGGAATTCATGATTACATTATAATAATTTGAATAAATTTTCTATAAAAGGGTTTCCAAAATGATTTCAAGTCTTATTTTTATTTTTTCAAATTAAATTCAATGAAAAAGGGTTTCCAAATATTTTAAATATTCATTTATATATTTTCAAGGGTGTGTTAAAAGACAAAAATGGTTTTAAAAATGACTTATGTTTTGAAAATAATTTTAAAAAATGGAAGAGTTATTTTCTGTAAGATATATTTTAAAAGATATTTGAATATTTCATTATGTTGAACGGAATTTTGAAATGGTTTTATGAAAAAGATTTTCCTTGAAATTCTATTTTCCTTAATAAAATTTCCATGTGATATTTCAAAATCATTGTCCATATAAGATAAAATACATTATTATAGTTTTTGATTTATGAGGTATATGATCTAATAATTCAAATCATATTATACCTAGAATGGTTTATGTTTTGATGCAATGGGGTTTAAGACACCTATTTTTCATTGAAGGGTTAAATGTTTTTTTAAATCCACTTATTTTCATAGGTTATTCTTTGATTACATGATTATGATACCTATAACTTTTCCATAGGAAAAGATATGAATAAAATTTTTTGATTCCAATTTAATTTCATGGGTTATGATATGATGTTTTTAAAACCCACCACTTGATATGGCTCATGATATTACGCAGGTTCAATTACCATGTTCCACATGTATGAATTATTTTATTATGTGATGGGTGGGACCAATATATCCCTCCAATGTTATGGGTAATGATTTATATCACATGAGATAGTCACGGGAATCATGTAGAAAGGCTTGATCTACTATGGTAAGATGGGGAAGCTCAATCCAGTATGGAAATATGGGGAAACTAGATTCAATATAACAAACTTGGGAAAACCAATTCCCTATGAGAAGATGGTAAAACCCACTCCACTATTGGAAGATGTTGAAACCCGATCCCATATAAAGAAAAGAATGTCACTCACACTGGGGGTATGTCCCACACCATAGGTTTAGTCCCCAAGAAGTTCCTTGAAACGTTTTTGGAATTGGGATTTGAATAATAGGTAATTATATTATATGTTTACATGACTATCATAATTCCTTATCATATTCCTATGTCATTCATTAATGGATTATGATATTGATTTCTTACGATACATATCATATGAACTGCCAATATTTATTCCATAACTGAAGTGTATGCTATATGATATGCATGGTATCATATTCTAATGTTATGTTCATTTCTTATACCAATATATTTAGGATTATGCTTATATATCTCTTTTGTTTACCCTTAATGAGCATATTATATCACCCCTTTCTTGTGAATCCTTTCCCTATGTTTGGAATGATGTTTTTATGTATGGGAATTAAAGAGAATTATCATCACTGGAGATTTTGGAGTCCTTTCACTAATATAGAAGAATGAGTTCCAATTATCAAAGGACATTACACTTTTACGGTCCTCTGGCATGTATTTTTTTAATGTTCTAAAATTAATCTAAAGTGATCTAATATCAACAAATTTTAATCCTAGGAAATCATATTTTTTATATTCCAAAAATTTATAACATATTATTATCATATGTTCTCACGTCTCATGATTAATTATTGATGATTTTTCACTTTGACAACTTCTGTTTTTTATTATAATAAATCCTTATTCTATGACTCAAAATTAATGATATTTTAGAAAAAATTTATGAATTTAGTAATTTTTGACCGTGTTATATTAACCTTATTCTTATATGATTCTCACTTATGGACATTGATTGATATATCCCACTTTTATCCATTTTGAGAATCTAATCTCACCCCTTCTTATTCTTACATTCTACTAGATCATGAAGAAAGGTTTTAAGTGGCGTATATATAAGAAAGGTTCTATGTGAGAAGAACATTAGGGAACATTTTGAATATATTTCTTGAAATAATAGTATTTTATATATAGTATCCAGTGAAACTAAACCTTTATAGTTCTATAGTTTTTATAATTGTGAGATGTATTGAATATTCTTCAAAAATAATGTAATATTTATCTATGAAATCATTATACATTCGTAATGGCCCAAGAAAGTGGTATAGTAATTATTCCATCTATCTAAAGGGATAAAAATTTAGCTTTACCTATGCTTTCAATAAGTTTGTGATGTAATTATGATGATATTGAGGGATTATAAAACCTTTTAGTGTTGGGAATTGTATCTAGAGTAGAGAAATTGAATGAGGATCCCACATTGTATTTCCGGATTATGATGAGACCTGGGGCTATGGTGGGTGCCTCAGAATTATGTTTACCCTGGAGAGGGTTTGTATATGGATGTGGGTGTGATTGTTCTTGGGTGTCACCTTTGAACTAGAATTCTATGGATTTAGCCTGATATGGCTACAATGATAGTGATTAGTCCTTCACTTAATACCTTTGATTAGGACATGTTAGATGGGTGGGGTGGAAGGCCAACCCATTTTACTATTATTATATGAGACACTATTGGGGGGATGAAATCCTCATAACATTATATATGAGATGTATTGAAGGGAACCATGGATCTGGAGAATATACCTAATATTATAAAGGATCCCTAGGATAGATTCATGGATATGGTAATTATCCCTAATGATATTATAAAATATTCCTCGGATGGTTCCAATGGTCTATAGTTATGTTTAAAGATATTATATGATATTATTAGGATGATTCATAGGATATATGGGAACTATATGTTTTATTATATGCCTCAAATTTCATGGCCTTTGTGTATACATGATGATATGAGATTTCTAGTGTATGATCTGGGAATTCTAGGAAGGTGAATTATTTTTTAAATCCTTGTTTAAAGAACATTATGATTGTTAATGAGATGTTTTCTAAGTCTATTTGGAGGATCAGGGGAGTTACAATGTTTTACGACATGAAATAAAAGAGATCAGGATGATCTAGTGCATGTTGCAAGGTAGTCCCATGATTATTTTCAACTCTTCACCCTAACCATTATTTCTTGGTGGAAGGGTACATGGTATTAAGAAACTATTCAAGCGGGAAGGGAAAACCATACATGAATGGATAAATCCATTCTTCATGTTAATCACATGTTTTTTTAACATGTTCTTGATTCCCAGGTAACCGTGGAACCTAGATCCCCATCATAGATAGAGGGTGGTGTATGGTTGGTGCAGAGTTTGGAAAACTGTGCAGCCAAATCCTACACCCCTATAAAATGAGGGATTTTACCAATTTTCCGTCTAAAAAAAGTGTTTTAACTTTTTATTATCCTCCATTATTATAATGGTAGCCCTAGAAATGATCTGAATCAACCCCAAACATCCCAAGGTTCTATCAACCTCATTTCAAAGAAATTTAGAGCATCGTTGGGTGTGGATTTATGTTCTCGGAAAGTATAACACTCATCTTCCTTAAATGATTCACATTAAAACATTTTTAGCAATTCTTATTCATCAAAATCCATAAAACCCACTTTACTAGTGGATCATAACTTGGGTATTTTAGTGGTTTTTGAATCTGAATTAAAGGCTTGGGTTAAATGAGTACTCATCTTTAAAACATAGTTTGGTGGGATACAAGTTATATCCCATTTTCATGTTGATTATTTATGTGTATGTTATTTTTATTTGGTGTTGTTGTGTTTCTCATTTAGTTTAATGTGTATGACCTAATATATTAATTGAGTAAATCTTTAATTGAAACAATAATGATCCCCATGGGATTAATTGAGGGAAATTTTACCAGGTGAAGGGCCAGGCATGGGGTGTTCCACTTCTTGAACACATAAATTTAGATAATAAGTAATGAATATAATTTTTATGACATAGAACCCATAATAAATTTGTTGACATGATATCTTAGGTTGTGAATTGAAAATAATGGTAATTTTGTTTGGTCTTTAAGTTTTAATAAGTTGTTTTTTGGTATAATATTAATGGATTAAATGAGTTATGAATTATGAATAATAAACATTGTTTTTTATCTGAGCTTGTAAATGAGAAATTATAAAAGGGATAAAGATTAATTATAGATTAGGTGTTGAGTGAATTTCTTTTTTAAATGATGAAAGAGATAAATGGATAGGTTTTATGTTTGGTATACGCCTTATGGTTAAATAATCAAGTGCAAATGGATTACTGGCTTGTGGGGTATTCAATTGAGGTTCTATAACCAAGGGTAGAGTTGGACTAAGGATATAAACCCAAACCATAGAATATAATGTTTAGGGAGTCCGAATAATGCTCTATGCCTCAAATGGTTGCATTGGATGATACTACATGGACTAAGGATCCATGGTAAGTGTGAGGTAATTTTTTTTAAATTATTTCTGTAGTGAGATAGGTAACTTCACTAATCCCCTTATTCTTTGTAGATTACCATCATAGGATGTAGTATAATTGATGAAAATGATGATACCTCAGAAAAAATGTTTAAAATTTTATAAAGACCCCTTGTTTATCTTTTTTTATATTTTCCTAAATTTTGGCATGCACACACAACATGGGAATGAGATTTACATTGTTGAGGGATTCAGACTTAGAGTTAGGACCCATTTTGTTGATTCATCTATTTATCTTGTATGGTATTTCCATACACTTGGAACTATATGACATGAGATAACATATTGAGTATTTATTTGTAAGAATGTTCCAAGTTTTTGTAAATGGTTAGTCACATATTTTTTGTGTTTATTGTTTGTTAATTTTTCTTTATTTTATACTCTGTCTGATTTGGTATACCATGATATAGATGGTATAGTATCCCCCAAAGCTTTATTAGACCCTAACTACTAGTCAGTAGCCTCTTTAATATAGGATGGCAGGCATGCTGTCATGTGGATTCCCGGATTGGGGCATTGGTTTAGTGGAACTTGGGTTGGGGACATTACAAAATTGAATCAGATATGCTTGATTTCCTTTTTTTACTATTTTTGACGTTATATTGTAGAATATGATGTGTGGGGACTTGGTATTGAGCCCAGACATGGGATTAGTGAACCCATGTATGAGAGAATACCAAAGTACCCATGGATGGATATTTTTTATTGAAGGCGGTAGTTATGATTGGATGTTGTTTCATCATGGGTTTAAAGATTTGTTGTGTGATGTGACTATTTTATGAAAATTTTCTTGTGTTAGGAATTTTATGAGGATGTGAATTCATAAACCAACTTACACACCTAGGTATATATGTGACACACATCATGGTAGGAACACATGGGGATGATGTCTGAGATAAGATGGGTAAAATGTATTCCTTTTTCTTTGAAAATTTTTATGAAGTTGTATTTCATAAGGATCATGAAAAAGGGTAAATTGAATAAATGTTAAAGAAAGGTTAATGAATTTTTTTTAATAAGTGGTTAAATTGGTTTAATATATTTTTTGTAATGTGTTGTAAATTTGGTAACATGATTGAATGAGGAATATTTATGTTGTTAAGGTGAAAATAGATAAAAAGGGTGTTTAATGAAAAATTGTGTGGTTTTTTGAGTTAGTCTATCCCATTTTGACCATGACCTGTGGTAGGGATGTCTAAACAAAGTGATAGAGAGGCAACTATGTCTATTGGGATAGGGTATGCAGAATGGGATTTGTATGTCTAGAGGAGTGCCTTCATATGTGAAAATGATTTATGTTTTATTGTATGTGTTCTGAGATGTGTATTAGGTATTATAGAGAAATGCCAAAACCACTATTTTTGATGGTTTGGTGAAAATAAAATGTTCCCTGGAAAGATCATCCCTAGGTGGAGCCAGAAATCCCAGGGATCCAATGTAATAGAGGGGAGAGAAGTTCTGTGATAAATTTTCCCATTTATTGCAGATGATGGAATGGAACCTAGGACGGGTTGTGCCAGGTATGTTTGAGTTGAACAAATAGTTTCAGCTGGAACACCCTTTGACTTTTTCATTAGAGGGTGGACCCATGGTATTGGAGTTCTCGATGGAGTCCATCTAGAAAACTATTGATCACATAGAAACTCCACATGAGAAGAAATTCATGTTGGTATATTAAATGTTGTGAGAGTAGAAAAATAGATGACAGGAAGATCTTGGTTCAAAATGAGATGGTAGTGGATATATTGTGGAAGGGTCAGTAAGAATTATGTCTAGATCATTTCTATCTAGAGACCTTGAGGTAGTGAAAGGCTATAGAATTTATGAGATTGAATTTAGGTACTATAACAATGATGGATTATGTTGGGAACTTCTCTAACATGAAATGTTTTCTTCCACCCATGTCATGGGATGAGGTATCTACAATGAGATAGTTTCATGATGGTATTATACATGAGAACAAGTCACAGTTGAATATCTTCTTCTTAAATGAGTTTTTTGAAGTGGTGGATCATGCCCATATTTTTGAGGAAAATATGAAGGATTTTCCGGATGGTGGATATAAAATTGTAGTTAGGAGATCCATTGGAGAAGAATATTATTGTAGGAATCACCACATTGATATTTTTTACCAGGGCTATGGTTGAATGATTAGTCAGAAAAGAGAATTAGCCTCTCAGGGTGGTGATCTAATTTTCTTCTTTCAGTGTGATAAGTAGGGACACATGTGCGGTTAGTTTCCTTGACCACCAATTGAGTTCCAATCATGTAGAAATATAGGGACTGGGTAGAATTTTTAAATAAAACCTCAATAGTTGGGTGATATTGGTGTATAAAGGTCGGTGTATAGTGAAAGAATGGGATCATCTATCCTTTATCAGGTAAGTTTTTCGAGCTTAACTAGACAATCCAGTCAGGGTAGAGGACATAGTTCTCCCAGGAAGGGATGTCCTTATCATATTGATAGTGAAGGGTAATGAAATCAGACCATGCCCAATGAAATAATGATATGTCAGATTAATGCATGTTAGATTATATCTAGTGGCGGAGAGGATGGACCATTGATATTTTGAGGTATGATCCTTATATTTTTCATGCTTTCCATTTAATTATTTAATACAAGCACCTCAATTTCATCTATATCTTCACATATTGCGAGTGTTTTGGTCTTAGATATTTAGCATATGTGTGTGGTTATGTTGAATTTTACCCCATTAGGGGTACGTGTAGAAAATATTCAACAAACTATTTGGTGTTCCCATGGTGTTTTTGGGTACCAATTCTTATGGGGTTTGTTTGTGATGACAATTTCGGGATTTGATTTGATATTGGTAATGGATTATCTTGTTTTTTTCCAGGACCGTATTGATTTTTTACACCATAGTGTAATACTAAAATCACTAGAGGGGAATAATTATGTTCACCGTAGATAATGGGATGTCTGAACAAGAAGTAAAAGTACAGTGTATCAACGGTTGAGTGAAATAAAAACCCAGTTTTCTTGTCTTATTATTGATGATGGGGGATTAGAGTATCTTTTTTTTCCTTCTATAGTGGATCATGTTTAGTATTTGTTCCCCAATGACTTCTTAGGGATACCACCCAAGTGATATGTTGATTTCAAGATAGATTTGTTGTCTTGTTCATAATATGTATTCATTTATTACTATTGAATGGAACTGGAATAAATCTAGTAAAATAAAACATAGTTGGAGGAATAGGATAACAAGGTGTTTATTCATCAAAATATCTATCCTTGTGGGTCACTAGTATTTTTCGGAGAAGTTGGATGGGATGTTGCAGTTTTGTGTTGATTTCCAAAGGTCGAATTGCATGGCAATTAATAACTGATACCCTCTTCCACGAATCAATGATCTTTTTGACTAGTCGAGAGGTGTTTGTGTGTTATGTAATATTAAATTAAGATCAAGGTATAATCATCTGATGATGACGCATTCTAATGTACCACAAATGGTTTTTTAGGAGTAGGTAGGGGTTGTAGGAGTTATCAATGATGTAGTTCATGTTGACTATTTCACCGTCAATGTGTATGGACTTGATGAATCAAATCATTCAATCATAACTAGAAAAGTTTGTAGTTTTCTTTTTGGTTGAAATCTAGGTATACTCTGAGTATCAGGATTAACATGCCAAACATATTGACCTCACCATGAGTACACTAATATAGAATAGTCTATAAGTCATGTTATCTGGGTTTAATTTCTGGATTACAAAGGTACATTTTGTGGTTCACATCTTCTCTAAGTAAGGTTTGTCTATAGACCCATAGCATGTGAATGTCATTGTTTCATGGGAGAATCCCAAGAAATCTTTTGACTGCCAATGATTTATGGGTTTTTTGGGATATTACTGAAGGTTTATCAAATAATTTTCCCATTTAGAAACGCTACTCCCGAGCATGACAATGAAGGGTAACATGTTTTAATAGTCTAGGGAATGTGAGAATACCTTCAAGAAGTTAATGAAATGGTTTACTATAGAAATTATTTTGATCTTACCTAATCCAGTTAAGGAGTATACCCTGTTTTATGATATGTTTAGTATATATCTTAGGGTGGTGTTGATGTAGAATGTTCCGGTTGTGGAATTTGGGTCACAAATGTTGTTTCCCCATAAACTAAATTACCCACACGCGATCTTGAGTTGGTCATGTTGATTGTTTTTGAAATTTTGGCATCAATATGTGATAGGAGAATAGTTTACTATGTAAAACAATCATAATATCCTTAAGTACATCTTCTCTCAGTTTGATTTGAATCTTCTTCCAAAAAGATGGGTTGAATACATGAATTCCTTCGATTTGGAGCTGGTACACACACCAAGAATGGGAAATATTATTCCAAATTATTTGATTCCAAATAAATAAAATCCTGTGGTTTAGGAATCTTGTTCCTACTAAATAATTGTGGAGTTTTTTTTTGGGAAAATATGCATATAGAGGTGTATGATAGGAAGGGTTAGACGACCCTCGCATCCTATGAATTTGAGTCCACGATACTAGGATAGGTCAATGATAGGGGGTACGAGGATTAGGAGTTTTTGTTATTAAGGTATTTTCTAGAAGGTGGGGATTCACCTTACCATTTTACTATTGGTGATGATGAGATTTTTTATGTTTGTGATAATGTTTTCATCACTACATATATGATGGAAGAGTTGATAAATGATTCCCATTCTTTGATATGAGTGGTGCATCCTATCTTAACCAAAAGGTATTGTCATCTCTGTAGATAGAATTTGTTAATAGGGATTATGAGTGATGTTATAGGTTTTGTTTCACAAAGGTACACATGTTAGAAGGTACAAGATAAGAATTAGTGATTAGGTGGTTTGTTACAACCTTTTCCCTTTTCAGAATGAAAATGTGATGGTGTGATAATAGATTTTTTTGTGAGTCATCCAAGTATAGATCTAAAGAGTGATGAAATATGTGTAGTTTAGGATCAATTGAAAAATGTGGGACATTTATCACCTATTCGGGTGAAATAAAACATTGATCAGTTGGTTGAGTTATACGTTCGTAAAATACTACAGTTGCACGGGGATCTATGGACTACTATTTCATATCAAGATCTGTGGTATAGTTCTCTCATCAGGTTGGAGTTACAAAAATCAGTTGAAAATCAGGTGTTTTTAGTACATTTCTACCAGAAGACTCATTAGAAGTCAAATAATAATTCTCGAGTGCTATAATAGATGTTGAGAGCATGTGTCCTAGATTTTAGTGGATCTTTGGAAAATCACTTGGCACTTTCCCAGTAAACCTATAAAAATAATTACTAGGTGGAAACTCAGATGGAACCATATGAGGTGCTCTATATGGGGCCATGTAGATCATCATTATAATTTATGGAGGACAGGGAATCAGATTTTTTGTGATAGATTCTCATGCGGTAGATGTCACAAAAGGATTGGTTGATTTGGAAATGTATGGATATGGCTCAGAGAAGTCAGAAGCGTATATCAATTTACATTGCTAACCTCTTCATTTTATAGTGGTAGGAATAATGTTTTTCAAGTGAAATGGAATCAACATTATCACCCTAACACATATCATTTTATTTATGTTGACAATGTTGATCTAGTGGTTGATGAGTCCTTCGAGAATAATTTGGTTTATATTGTGTAACGTAGTGAGAATGTCATACGGGGAATGAATATTCATTTTGACTGAGTTTTCTAGTATCTTAGTAATGTAAAGGAAGATACTTGTGATATAGAGATAGATATTATGGAATAATTTCTTAATCTTCTTTTCCTCAAAATATTTTTGCTTCTTGGGAGAGTAACTCGAGGTCTAGTAGTTATAAGGTGGGGAGTTTGTAAGCTCCCGAAATTATGGGAGTGTATGTTCTTTTTAAAATCGTGGTTTGAATACATTTTAGATGGTTAATGATATTTTTTGGAGTCTATATATTTTCTAAAGGGTGTTCCATGGATTCAAGCCACAAATAACGGGAGAACATGACCATCCAATGCATGTTTCACAGTTGGCTCATGGTTAATATTAATTATGATCTGAACCCGTGATTTCCTTGATTAAGGGTGTATGGTTTGATGAAACCGTGAAAGGGGTAAGGAAAACGATGTGGTCTTGGATATAGACATATCACATATTCATTTCTTATTTCTTAAAACTATAGGGATTCCCAGACAACCATGCGGCCATGCCCCCTCTTAAGCAAGGATTGGAACATGGTTGGTGCACAGATTGGCCAATCGTGTGGCCAAACTGTTCACCTCCTAAAAAGTGGTATTTTACTATTTTTTTCAACTCAGAATTTATGTGTTATAACTCATTATTATCTTCTATTCTTCTTCTCAAAACTCTATTGATTAACCAAATCCTTCTAAAATGTCCATTGGTTGACCTCCCTCATTTCTCAGATGTTTGAAGTGTTATTGGGTGAAGATCACAGCCTCTAGTGAGCCTAATATCCCAATTTGTTCTCTTTTTTTATGTTAGATATTTTGTATCTATTATTCTTCTTTTAAATCCTTAATACACTCTTTTAACAGTTTATATAAGGTTGTGTATTTGATGGGTGTTAGAATCCAAATCAAAGTATAGATTTATGTGAGCGCATATCTTCAGAATTATGGTATGTGAGATACAAGTTATATACCATAGTCATATTGATTATTTATGTGTTTTTGGTTGTGTGTTGGTGTCCTTGTGTTTCAAATTTTGTTTTACTTTTTAAAAATGATAAATATATTCATTAAATTTTTATTTTAAACCATCATGATTTTCATGGGATGTGTTTAGGTTAATTTTGTTGGGTTAACAGCCACATGTGGTGTGTATAGCTTCTTGAACATTTAAATTGAGATGTGAGTAAATAATTGAATTGTTATGATATTGATACCAAAATAAATTTATTGAAATGTTACCTTGGGCTATGAATTGAAGCTAATGTTAATTTTTTTCTAATTATCTTGTTATAAGGGGTTGTTTGGTATAATGGTAATTGGTTAAATGAGTTATAGATTTTAAATAATAAACACTGTTACTTTGATAAGGAATGTAAATGTGAATGTGTAAATGTGATATAGTATCATTATAGATTATGTGTTTAATGAAAATTGGTTGTAAATTTGGAATCTGTTAAATGGTTATGGATTATTATGGGTAAATGAATTATGGATAAGAATAATGTACACATAGCTTGCTGGTTTGGGGGGTATTGACTTGATGTTCTATACCCATGGGTTAGTTTGGAATGTGGCTCTAAACCCCACCTCTTTAATGCACGGGTTAGGGAGTCAGACTTATGCTCTACGAGCCTAATAGTTTCATTTGATGAGGCTACTGTGACTAAGGCTATAATGTAAGTTTGATGTAATTGTTGAGAAATTATTTCCTTAGTAAGAAAATGAAATTTAATAATCACATTATACATAGTAGATATATGTCATATTCCCTAGGGTATTTGATGCAAATATTAAACCCTTGGAATAAATTATAAATTTTTTGAAGTGAATATTGTTAACTAATGAAACCTTGATTAAATATTATTTATGTTGTCATTAATTTTATATATTAATGAACTATATTTCTATAATTGTTTTTTTGTAGACACCATTGGTGGTGGACTACTGAGTTTTATGCACACACATCTTAGGATTCCATTGGGTACCCAAGCATAATTCATGGTTGTAGGACCAAACATGGGTAAAGGTACTATGAAAAATATTTGATTTGGTCATGGGATGTTCATGGTCGAGGGATAAGGAAATGAAGTTAGGAATAATTTTGGGGATTCTAATTCTTATATTTATTTGGGTTTTCCATTACACATGGGATTGTATTAGATGATAATACATATTTACAATTTGGTAGTAAGCTTGTTACTAGTTTTAGGAAATTGTTAGTACGACATGTTTATTATTAATTGTTTATTTATGATTATGTATTTAATATTTTATCTATTTTATATTGATCTTATATAGAGGATATAGTATCCTCGTGAGATTTATTAGACCCTCGTTTCTAGGTAGTAGCCTCTGGCGTAAGGGGAGGAATGCGTGTGGTCATGTGGCGACTTGGCTTAGGGAACTAGATTACTGAAACTCGGGTTTGGGAAATTATGCCTAAGATAGTACCTAGGATATTTTAGTTTCCTAATATTATATTGGATTCCTATGATACTTTGGATATGGTGGATTTTTAATGATTTGAGATCCTTTAGATGATTTAAAATATTTAGTGGTTACATGGGCTACTATGAAGTTTCTAGGATAGATATGATGTAGTGGATACCCTGTGATATATAAGATTCCAAATATTTTAATGATATATTTTTTGATCTTGATGTTATATGATATTAATAGGATTATTAGGATCAGTTCATTCTACCAGATGTTCTTATGAGATTCATAGGATTCCTAGGATCTATCATTATGCCTGATGTTAAAATATTCCTCTCTTTTTTTCCAAGAATATGATTTTTATACATGATATGTATATTTTTATGATATCTTAAAGTATAAATTATATCACCATTATGGTAGGTATCATGCTTAGAGACACCCTTTATTTTTTAAAGAAGGTATAGTCAATTTCGGGTCTCACCTTAGAACTCTAGGATCGATGATGACTATTTTATTATGTTTACACCCATTATTTATTTTTCTTAGAATATCACATGTACAAAAACAATATTTAAAAATTATGAAAGGGACCCCATGGGTGGTTACTTGCTATGTTTAACTCACATCATTCTCAATAATCCATGGCACTTGGGTTCCTAAAAAGACATCACGACATGAACCATCCAAGATATCATACTAGGATGATACCCAAATCCGGTTATGACATGGGTTGAATGGATATTTCTATCCAAACAGTTAAGTAACAAGCACCTAGGATCCTATTTGAAACATATGGGAATGATTTTTACCCCAAAAATGCATAATAAAAAAATATACAAGTCAATATTATCAACACTCCAAATAGAGAAACTACAAGAGTCGATAGGTAAAAAATTCTCAAATATTACATCTTCAAAAGAGACAATATATGTTGTTATAATAGATCATATATATCCCATGTAACTGGTGAATCATATCTCTACTAGTCACCCCCATAACTCTAGGTCCTCTGGATCATGAATATCCACCACCTCTAAGGGGGTCCTTTTGTTTTCTTGGACCAAGAATAAGATAATATATATACTGCCCCAAGGCAGAGGTATGGTATGATCAATAAATACCATTAGTGTCTTAAAAAGTGTACCATAATCAATTCCAAAAAAAAATGAACCAGTTATGATTTAAATTTAAATAAAATACCGTATGTAATGACATTTAAATATATTAAATAAAACATGACTGAAAATAATGAAAATAATTGTAGATATTTAAAAATTCTCAGAGATTAACTTTCATTATAAATAAAATATATAAAATTATTGTAATGTATAAAACATTTCAATAAATAATGGCATGAAATCAATAAATGAAACATATCATAGAACAAAGTAATATGCCATTCAGTACATTAGTTTTTGGAAATAGGATCATCAAACTATTCATTAGTTATCTCTGCTCAATATGTGCACATGTATGAAAACATATCCTGTCAATACATTACTTCCCAAATGGGAAAATCATTTTCTAGTATATTTATGTTAGTGTTTTAAAAAACAATCTAGTTCTAGGGGATTGGATCCTCAAATTGTTATACTATTTACCCCCTTACTACTCAAAATCACGTTTTCATTAGTCATTCAGTCAATCAATCACTGGAAAATGAATAATTTAAAATTAGTTCAAACTATAAATCCCCAATTTTAGTTTTTGACATGCCATTATAATTTCAAAACCAAATTGTAGGCTTTTCATCAATGTGAGAATTTTAAAATAATCTTTAAATTTAATACATTTTTAAAGGTTAAATTTGAAATCATTTCATAAAATCAATTTTAAAATCAATCCATCAATTTTATGAAATCCAACAAAAAGTTTGAATCCCATAGAAATTAAATGGTTTTCACAATTTCTACTACCTTTTATAACTAATAGGTAAATCATAGTAAATTTATTTTTTAAAACCACATAAATACTCAATTAAAATTAATCAATAAATTTGAGGTTTCAATTGTGGGGATATTTTATGGAACCACCTACCTTTAAATCATGGAATCCAAAAGACACTCGCAATAGGTATGTTAATAAAGAACGATGGTGAGAAGATCATGGAATCCATCCTAGATTCAACATCCCTAAAAACAAAGGATAGATCCATAAAAACAATATGGTATATAAATATAAAATATTGAGGGAAGGGGATAATAAAATAAATGAATAGAAGAGTATATTTAATCATTGTAAAAACTGAAATGTGATCAATGAAACATTTATTTTCAAAGAGAAGAGGTTAGAGGGTCCAAAACACCTTTAGGGGGCCTACATGTACCAAAATATAGAATGATTCTTAATAATAGGAAAGATGGAATTAAAAACTATCTATGTAATTTATGTCTACAAAAAAAGGACCATGTCTTATCCCCACATCTCTGCACTACATGGACATAATACAGAAAGGATGAAATCAACCAGACCACTGCACAACCTCCACATACATTACCACGGTAAACCCCATTCATCCAAAATCCAAAAATGATGTTGTATCCCTCAACTATATGATATATAACCTGGGTAAGGCTATGTTAAAACATCAACACCATGAAACAGTGGTGCATGATTTAGCAGAAACATAGAGAAGAACCAACCTGGGATTCATGTCCCAATCAGACCTCCACAACTCAATTATACCAAAATTGGTAGTTGTTATGAAAACTAGAATCCAGGGACCTATGGTGAAACAAACCGACTATTATATTTCCTTATCCAACATCATGCTCCCCTAAAACATAGGCTGATGGTTCATGGAGTAGTTGAGATTATCTATGGAACTACCACTACATCAGGACATATTTCCCAACTAAAACAAATAATCTTCCACAAAACCTCCACAAGACTGAGGAACACAACCTTTGGAAGCCTTGAAAAATTTATAACTAGACTCTATTACATCAAAAAAAAAAATCACCCATAATCATTAGCCATTTTTACCTGAAGAATTCTCCCCATCCAAGAAAGTCCTAAATTCTACCCAAATGAAAATTGAATCAAAATATGATTCAATAAATACATTAAAGATGGTAATGGCATGTTACACATTACTTCTACAAAAATATTATTAAGAAGACTCTATATCAAAGAGATGAGACCACTACCCTCTCATTAGTGACTCATGATTCCTTATCTCAAATTAATTAGAACTATGACGCAACCAAAACACGTGGACCAAATGTATTGACTTCAAAAAAAGAACATTTGTCTCAAAATAAACAATACATAATGGATTATCATTCACAGATTAATTAGGATCAACATAATTTTCTTCCCAACTCTAGACAAAAGAAGTATCAGAAAATTAATTTCAATGTTGAAATACATGAAACACATTGAGGATCAATGTCAACTATAAATGAAGTGCCAAATAGTTGTTCAATCTCCCCACATTCTCAAAAAATTTAATAAGACCTAAAAACTATGTTGAAATATTTCCATGTCTTCTAAGATATTAGTGGCCTAATTAAAGTTATAAAAAATTAATTCTTACTAACAAAAATATATAATAGTCACAAAAAATGATTTGTATAGTTTTTATAATTCTCTGTTCTATCAAAATTCATTGAAAAATAAACTAAATATTCACCATAATATCTTATATTATACTCAGTCCAACCAAGGAAAATTCACCAATCTCCATCCATCAAAATGAAGTTCTATAGGGACCACTATCCAATGCCATAATAAAATAATTTAGGATAGTGGGCCTATAACTATTATTATAGGAAAACTCCACCAATAAAAAATGAATATATGAAACTCCACCAATTTTAAGAACAAAATCATGTATCATGTCATCAAGAATCTATATAGCTCAATCTATTTATAAATCTGTATATATATATATATGATATGATATTCTATGCTAAAATGTATGTGCTATACCATGTATTCTTAGAGTCCTCTACAAGATAAAATAGTGTAATATGGATCTCAATCAAAGTTTACAAAAGATTCAACTCCCTTCAATCTCCTACACGTAGATATGTACCAATTTCTCATCATTGGTTAAATATAGAATGAGTATAATGTGATATGATTTGGTCATCCTATTGATCAAAACCCATATCAAATTATTCTCTAAAGGGGTATGTAGAAACCCAACCGAAATGTCCATATAAATCTAATCCATTTTCCTTTTGACACTAAAAGAGGATGAAGAAAACTATAAGGCTTCTGATGTTTATCTTTGACCTATTAGTAGGTATAACAATGAGATACAAAATTTGTGATGTATCATATCATATTTAGCCACCAAATTTTCATCGCATTCCATAGAACATCTTCATAGTTCCATAGTTCACCTCCCAATGGTAATTATGGAAATCTCTAATTATATAATTTTTTATATAAAAAGGAAAAAAAGACATTTCTAGAAACATAGGATACCCTATAAAGATAACATCCACTCACTGACAGTCTCCTCAACATAATCAGAGTCACAAATTCCAAAGAATTCACCATCAAGATATTGTTCCATATGAATCATCTCAATAAGAATTGAGGTCAACTACTCACTCACCCCAAAAACCTTATAATCATTCTTATAAAATACCAATTGAAAATAAGAAAAGGGATTTATAAAATTCAATTCTTCTATTGATTCTTTCATAGCTTAGGTTGGATTATTCCTTCCTAATGCATCAACAATGACATTCCCCTTACCAAGGTATAAGAGATGTCAAAATCAAGATACTTTAGGTATTCCAACCTAGACCTCGCTTGGATATTCAAATATTTTTGAAATAAGATACGACTTATTATTTTTTAGTTAGAATAAAAGATAAACATTTCAATGAAAATATAATACTACTAACTCTTATGATCATGCATCAAAGCTCAAAGTTAGATATCATTGGTTGAATAATTCTTCTCATTTGGCCTATGTTATCTATAACTATAGGCTACCACATGGTAACCCTACATAAGGAAACATCCCAAACACCAAACCAAATATATTAAAGATAATCAAAGAGGCCTTCCCAGTATCTAGAAGAGTCAACAATAGAGAATGCGAAAAAATCAGAATAAAAATAGAACCCTGAAATTTCCAATCCTAAATGAAATTTACTCTTTTATTAGTGAGATTGGTCATTGGAGAATGAATCTCTAGAAAATATTTAATGAAACTATTGGGACATCCCAACAAACCTATGAATATCTGAATCTTGAAAACATTTCATTGTTTTGCCCATATCATAAAATCTTTCACATATTCTAGATCAATTGAAATACCTTGTTCAACTACATTTTTTATAATAACATTAATTCATGAATCCAAAAACAATATTTATAATGCCTCAAGTAAACTCGATGGTTTCCAAATATTTCTAGAACATCCATAAAATAACACAAGTGATCCTCCTTTTTCAAAGAGTAAACTAGGTTTTCCTCCACAAACACAACTATGAATGAGTCAATGTAATCGTGGAATAAAATTTTCATCAAATCCATAAAATCTTAAAGGGAATTGGTTAATCAAAATTTTATAACAACACAATAATAATGGATATACTAACTCATTAAGGACTTTTTATGAAGGTTAGAATATTCTAATCTTAATCGGTGTTATCTAAATGAAAAATTGATCATTAAGAACCACTTAACCCCTTTAATATATTCAAATATTTCATAAATAAGTGGAAGAATATATTTATTTTTTACCAGGACTCAATTGAGTTTCTGATAATCATTACATAGGAAAATGGTACCATCAAATTTGTTTTTAATGAGGATAGTTTCTTCCCAAGGTGGCTCACTCATGCATATAAAACCATTATATATAAAATTATCCAACTAACTCTTCAAATATTTAAAATCTTTTGTTTCTATACTGAATGATGGAATAAAAACTGGATGATTACTAGGTAGAAAAGAATTTGAAAACTCTACCTCACATTCTAGTGGAAATACAGATAATTAAAAAGGAAGGATTCAAAAATATTTAAACTAGAGGGAGATCACATATCACTGATTCTCACTCCATGATGAACAAAAAAAGGATAATACACTGCATTACTCCAAAAAATAAGGTCCATATCTACTCAACCTTGGGTCCTAATATACATGAAAGATACAAAATATCCCAACATGAACAGTAAAAGATACCTTCCAATGAAAATAATAAATTTGGTCCTTATAGGAAATCACATAAACAATGATGAAAATGATGTCAAGAGTTTTCATATTACGTAATAGAAAATTCCGAGTTTTCTCATTCTCTAATAAACAGAAAAAACATGTAGTAGATCGAAGACCTTACTCTTTCATTGTTCTAAGGGGTGTAGTAATGTAAATCGCATAAGGCAAAATATTCAGATGAAAATTCAGTAACTTCACAACATTTGTTGATATAAACTACTAATATTGACTTGTTTCAAATAAATAAATCATTAATGATAAGGATAGAATGATGCTACCTATCTCATTTTCTATACCCATATCATCTTTATCTGGACACTCTTCCACAATGTAATGTAGCTATGTTTTGGTTTTTTCTGTGGCTAAAACCCCCTTTTTATTCAATCATTTGATTTCACAATAGTTTTTTTTCATGCTGATGAGATTATTCTTCTGTTTAGAGTAGAAAAGAAATGGTAGAACTTCTATTGGTGTCTTGAGTGACCAAAATGACTACATTTTTTGGTTCCTTAGTACAAACCCATTTTAAATTCCTAACATCTCCTCATGTTAAATTTTTTAAGGGCCTTTTCTAGGAACTATGGGTTGTTTGGATGATTCTCGCTGTATACAACCACCATGGGAGTCATCATTTTTTTCTTTTAATGAGATATAGAAAATTATTTTAGGATGAAAGGGAACTCTCACCAAACCCTAACATTATATTCAGGTCAAGATCACCCATTAACACTCTATCTATAACATCCAAATAAGAATTTAGATTCAATAAGAAATCATAATAACGAATTTCAGGTCATATACACCTCTCAATCTTCTGAACCCTCGTCTTCTCTTTTGATACAACATTAGGAAACAACTAAACTATCTCAGTACAATAGTTAAAATTATATTTCAATGTCCTATCACCATATTGGAGGATGAGAAACACTATATATTTCACCCAGAACATTATCTCTAGATATAATTGACCGGTGAAAATAAATATAAAGTCATTATACTGCAAGACCGCATGCTTCTTCAGCATCAAAATGGGATTCCACCATCTCTAGCTAGGCCCCATAATCATTAAGGTAACACATTTCACTTCAATAAAATCTAGAACATGTAATAACTCAAAAAGAAACATTATATTTTAAAAAAAATACTCATCCTCTTTAGTATTATTAATGAATTGGAATTCTATTTTTTATAATGAATAAAATATTAATCATGATATCTAGACTCATCCAATAAATATTACGCTACGAAATCAAGAACAAGATTTGGTTTAGGTACTTTTCCCATGTCTTGGATAGTAGACAACACTATGTCAACATGAATTTGATCTAGTGATGTTTTCTCTCACTATGGCTCCCCATCATCTTCCTTGTTTGGACTATTGAAATGAATTCTCATAGGAATGTTTCTATATAACATGAACATACAAAACTGAAAGTATCAAAAATTATACTCATATCAATTACTCAAATAATAGATACAATAATATCGATTCCTTAAATTAACATTAAATATTTTTATTTCGACATGTTCAGACTAGAAGCTGGTAAATGTTTATAAAGGATATCCAATTATTCCTCAAGAAAACATTTCTCAAACACTCTCAGTGACATAATTTGTTTTACGATGAGATATAGTTATTACCTCACTCACAAATACCTCCTATGTCTCTTAAATTCTTCCTTATATATACATGGAAAACCCAACTACATACTGACATCAAGTAATGTTTCACAACCAAACCAAGAGCACTAATACTATATTTTCAGAAACCATCTTGGATAAGATATTATGTTCATAATGATTCCATCTCAAAAGAGGACTAAGGGAAATTCCATAACTTCATGTATTGGTGACTAAGACCACAAATCAAAATAGAATCACATGGTATTTATTTTAGAAAAAAACACATAGAATAAAAATAAATAATTCCTAATTCTCAACACACTAAAGGGGGAAATCACTAGAAGAAAAAGCGAACACAATTACTAAATAGTTTATCATAAAAAAAATACGCTAACATAAAATCCTAGAAATATCTCATGTAATAAGTGGGTCACATCTCTACCATTCACCTCCATCACTCTAAGTCCCATGGATCAAGAACATACACCACCTGAAAGTGGGGTTTTCCAATTTCTATGACCTGGTATAAGATAATATATTAACACTTGAATTCAATGGTAGATTGTGATATATAAATCCCATAGGGGTCTCACCAATTTATCAAGAAACAATTACATAATAATTAATAAAATTATTATTTCAATTATATAAAATATAATATGAAATTTGTTTTCAATATTTTTAATTAAACATGGGTTGATAATTAAAAAATATGGTTGTTATTTCAAAATTGGATTAAATTACCATTTTACATAATAAACTTATATAATGATGTTGGAATTAATAAACTAGTTCAAGAAGAAAAGTCTTGTAATAATCAAATTAAAAATCTTATCAAACTATTAAATAATCTATTCGACACATTAGTTTTATGAATTATTATCCTCAAACTAATCATCATTGATCTTGAATTAATGTTTTCACACGTCCCATGACTCAGATCATTGGTACTCAACTCCAATTCAGGGAAAATCATGACTTAGTATATTTATGTTAGTGTTGTAATCATAATTATTTTTCTAGTGGGTTAGATCATAGCATACCTGTCCTATTTACCCAAAAACTACACAATCTCAAATGTTCATAAGTCAATAAATCAATCAATCATGGGAAAATCAATCCATTGAAATTTGTTCTAAACATAATTGATTAATTTTATTTTTCTACATGCCTTTCTCATTTAAAAAATAAATCCTAATTTTTAATTAATTCATGTCCCTTAAAATCATCTTTATTTTTATGAACTTTTTTGTAAGGTTAAATGTCAAATCATTTCATCAAATCAATTTAAAAATCAATCAATACATTTTTTTAAATTCATCCAAAATATCAATTCCATTGAAATTTGAGGCTTCTCACAATTTCTATGTCCATATAAAAATTATTTATCAATCATTATAAAAAATGTTTCTATGTATTATAAAGTATCATTTAAAATAAATCATGAAACATGAAGTTTCATGTATATGGTAAACTCTTAAGGAACCACTTACATTTAAATCACATAATAAAAATAAAACCCACAGTGGGAACATTCATGAATAATGAACTTGAAAATATTAAATAATCTATTCTAAAATCATGATTCATCAATATAATGATTAGATATATAAAAACAATGATCCATAATCGTACAAGGATATTGGAAGGGAGTATCAAAATAAACAAAAAAAGAGAAGATCTATTCACCAAAAACAGATCCCTTGTGATCACATTTGCTTTGTTTCATAAGGAGAAGAGGTTGTAGGGTCCATAAAGCCTTTCCAAAGCCATCAAAATCAAAAAGATTTAATGAGCCTTAAAAGGGGGAGTTAGAATAAGAAAATTCCTATAAGATTATAATATCTAAAAATTCATACCATTTCATGGGCCCCCATGGCTATAAGGCAAAAATAATGAAAATAGCCAGACCACTATTCAGCCTCCTCAGACTATGCCATAACCACTGCTATTTAAATAGCCTCCTAAAATTTTTTCACAATCCTCACCCAAATCCAATTTTGCTATAGTAAGGATATAAGATAACTAAATCACCATTCAAAAAATGTTCCTAATTTGGAACAAACAATTAACTACATTAAATAGGTCTCCACAATGCATTTAGACGCCCGTGGTGATTGTTTGTTGAAATTTGAATTGGATATAAAAACTAGCCTCTAGGGAAATGTGGAAAAACCAACCGCTTATGTCATAACCCTTTCTCACATCATCCTCTACTACACCATAACTTGGTGGTCCATGATACAATTAGGACTATTCAGTGCAACACCCTTACACCATAGTGATGGTCCCTACTAAAAATATTCCAATTTTCTAAAAATTTAAAAAACACATAGGAAAACAACCATTGTAACTTTTCACACATTTATAAGCCGACTCCATTAAATCAAACATACAAAAATATTACTAATTTTTGTAATATTATATTAAAAATACTTCCCATCCTAGAAAGTATTGAAATTCACCCAAGTAAAAAGGAAATAAGAAATAGTCAAGAAATACCTGAAAGAAGGTAACATGATTTTATATTTCATTTATCGTAGGTTTTGGTAGGGAAGATTCCTAGTGTTTTATGATTTAACTATAGAAAATTATTAGGGATTTGGAGACTGGGATTGTAATACATCTCAGGGATAGTAGTAGATCTTCTTATGTATTTTATTTTTCTACTTCTATATATATGTTATTATCCTAGTGGGAAATTATTTCGTATATATTACTACATGCATACATATATATATTTATGCAATGGTTTTTATATGTTTATTGACTCTACATACTTTTATTATTTCCTTTTAATGATTCTTCATTTTTTTATTTTTTTGACACACTAATAGGTGGTTATATCCTCACCATGGTAGCATATTCTTCTATTTATTATTACTAGAAGCCTCTACCATATAAAGATGTGTTCTTTAGGTCTCATGGTTCCATTGGAAATGACATTGAAATATGTTCTTTGGATGATGGATCATCATAAAGTGGTAAAAAAGACTTTTTATTTTTTCCTACAACTTGGAGATATAGTATATGGGAGAAAAATTAATGTTTTGGATCTAGTAATGGACCATGAAATTATGCATCAGGAATAATATATTTTTTGGGATGTCCCGATTACTAGGGATATATGATTATTTTGCTTTATTTTTTCTATTAATTTTTACATATTTTTTCTAATATGATGTATGTATTGATATTGTTATTTTGTTTTGTCTCTTTACCTATTGAAAATACACCTATATAGATGAATCATTTTTTATCTTGTAGGATTAAAATGACATTAAAGTTTCTTCTTATGATTAATATCACTAAAAAAGATATTTAGATAGTTTACACAATCAATAATAACTTATATGGGTTTTTATAATATTTTTTTAATTCTACAGTTATTATCTATGGTATATTTCATTTGATGAGAGTTCATGTGGATTCTATGAAGAGTTTCCCCTTGATGAAGATTATATAGTCCCTATTGCAAGTGTTGTATATTATTTCATGACCTATCCTTGAGGGGACCATTCCATGAATACCCCATGTCTGCCTCCAATAGGCTAGAGGCTAGCGACAAGATTTGAGTAGGAATATCCCACAAATGGGAGGCATTTTTGTAAGTACATGTACACATGCACACAATCACCAAGGCCAATATTCTGAAATCTAAAACAATGAGTAGAAAGTACATGCATACACTATGATACAAACCATAGCGTATGATAATAGGAAAGTAAAAAGTAAATAGTTCCATAATACATTAAAACCAATGAAAGAGTCTACAAAAGTGAATGAACAAGTTCTAGAAACTCATCCATAGAAAACCCTACCTGAAGGGGAGGTGTAGAAAAGCTGTCTAAAGCCATAGAACCACACCTCATCTGTCTGTTCACTCAAAGAATGACTTAGTATCTCTCCACCTATAAATCCTTCAAAGCATAGATCCTCTACACATGACATGAAACATATGGGAAAATACCATATAGGGGTGAGTAAAACAATACTCAGTACGATACCCTGAAACCACAAAGGAACACCACTATGAAATACAAGAAAAATACAACAATGGAATCACAAGAGGTACACCATAATAAAAACACACGAGGTATACACCAAATGAAACACATGATGTATACCACAAAGAAAACACATGATATATAGTCATCTACCATAGGTATATGTTTTTAGAATGAAAAATAGGATTATTATACATATTCCAAATAACACCTAGTTTCAATAACACACATAGTTTCAACAACACACAGAGTGTTGATAATAAATGGAGTGTCAATAACACATAGAGTGTCAATAACACATCAATAGAAAATGATTATTGATAACTCAAAATTTGATGATAACACACATAGTGATGTAAAGTACTGAAGCCCCTATGTCATGTAGTCACTAAGGCACATAGTAACCAGGTCACAGTCAACGAATATACTCGTAGAGCACTTGTACTAGGAGAAAATACTCCTCAATCCATTAGTTTTTAGGCCGATGTTTTCTAAAAATCACATATAATCCCTCAAAACGATCATATATTTTCAAGGGTAACATCTTTACAACAGTCTCATAAAAAGGAATCACTTTTTGAATGTTACCACTGTTTTACCAAAAAGGTTCAACCCAGGTTTGGTCTTGGTCTAATATAACCTGCTGGGCCTTACTCAACCCATCACTTGACATGACTCGGTCTCCCTGACCTGACCAGATCTAGTCTAGTATGGTCCAACCTGGATTGTCCTGGACCATAGGGATTCTGGAGAGGCCTGACTCACCCTGGTCTGGACCACAATGTGGCCTAGCTTGGAATGCCGCACATGGTCCATCCCCCTAACTATGTTCCTCCCAATTTCTTGGTACCATGTTGTGTTTCATATTGTTTTCCCACCTTCTCTTCCTAGTATATACGCCTCACCGCTGCTGCAGGTTCCTCTAATGCGGCATCGGGCCGCGTCCCACAGTCAAAGATACGGTCTCAAACTATGGACCATGCACTTCGGCCACATTGGTTCTGATGTGTCCCCTAGTCCCCGATATTCCTCCATTTTTCCCCATTGGTAGCCACACCCTTGTGTTCCATATATACTAACCTCCCTAGTCCATGTCTTTTCGCCACCGCCAGCCACCATGCTGGCATACTGCCGTCATGCCCTCATCCTTCACCTATAATGAAAAGTGACATGACTTCACTATTTTTCATCTTTAGTGTCTTTGAGGTGTCATATCTTCAGTATCATGTTTCTGTGCAATGAATTGAAGGTGAAAAAATCATATTCCCCTACAATCAGGATGAACTTAATGAACACGAATAACATGGGGAAAGGAGAAGGACAATTGAATATGAAGGATGGGTCTCAACCTTTGTTCATATCAGCCTTGATTAGTCCTTGTTAAAAGGATCACAATGAACGAAGAAATCACACATATATAATTCACATTAAATCACCGTAATATAACTCCCACACCACAATTTACTGAACTACAAATAAACATATTCATGGGTTGGTCCGTTTTTATCGTTGAAATTATGAACTAGAAACTAATCACAATGAACAACACCCTACCTAGAGTTTGGATCATTCATTGAGGATGGGTGAAGCTATATCATCATCATTCATCAATTCTTAGATCTTCGATCCAAGTTATGATCTATGATTTTATGGAATTCATTGATAGAGCCTCATTCTCTTTGTCTGATGGAAAATCTAGGGTTATAGTGATAACCCTAGAACCTTGGAAAACCCTAAAATAATGAAAAAGAGTTATTGAATCAAAATAATTTTTTATTAAATATTTTAATGAACTTGACATCAAAAATCTATCCTTCACCCTCGAACCACATAGGTCAAGGTTAGTACCTTCTTAAGTTAAAGGTGTTGTTCTAAACTAAATAGTGTGCTTTATTAAAAGCATAGAATTTTTTCACGAACTATTTCAGGCACACTGGGCCTCAGAATATCACATCGTATCAATGCCTAATCTCATAATTCTCCCAATTATATAAAAAATTAAACTATAGAAAATCATACATTCTCCCCACCATAGGGATTTTAGTCCCTGAAATTCAAAGTAATGGATACTCAACAAAAAGGTGAGGGTATTGAGTATGAATCTGACCATACCTCTCCCATGTTCTCTCATAGATGTTCCTATGTCTCCCCCAAACAAGAACTAGAAGAATTGACCACCCATAAACAATCCTCTCCTGTCGACCCTCAATCTTTATTGGGTACTCCACATAATTCAACACATCATAAATTTTTAACTCAACCCTGTTGATGACGTGAAACATATCATGCACATACCTCCTCAACTATGACACATGGAGGACATCGTGCACCTGGTGCAATAGTAGTGGTTGATCTTGGTGGTATGTCATCGGGCCAACTGTACTCAAAATTTGAAAAGGGAATATGTATCTCAAAGACAACTTACTTTCCCAAATACATATATGTAATCCCCTTAAAGGTGATATCCAAAAGAACACACGGTCTCCATCCTCCAAATCCAGGGGCCTCCATATCTTGTAAGCATATTCACTCTTCCTCCTCTTTGTAGTTCTCATCCTTTATTTATTAATTTTCACCTTATCGGTGGTATCACACACCAACTCTAGAACCATGATAGTTGAATCTCCTAGATCATTCCAGAAAAGTGGTGACCTAAATGGCGGCATGTACAATACCTCAATTGGTGACATAACAATGGTGGAGTGGTAGGTGTTGTTTTCTAAAAACTCCACCAGATGTAGGTGATCCTACAAACTACTACCAAAGTCTAGCATATAAGCATGTATCATGCCCTCAAGAACCTAAATGGGCCTCTCCACTTGGCCATCCATTTGGGGATGAAATGTTGTGATCAAGAACTACTGAGTCCCAAATTCCTTCAAATATCCCTTCCATAGCTGGGATGTGAAACAAACTTCACAATCCGAAATGATCTTCAATGGTAATCCATTAAGTTAAACTATCTTATACACGTAGAGGAATCCAAAGATCTCAACTGAACACTTCTCATCGATAGGTTAGTATTAGGAAAACATGGTGAATTATTCAATGATCACCCAAATGGTGTTATGTTCATTATACATGAATGGTAAAACTGTTACAAATTCCATCAATATCCCATCCCACTTCTACTCTGGCACCTCAAGTGGTTGGGTCAAGCCCACTGGAAACCGGTTCTCATCCATCACATGATGGAAAGTGAGGCATCAACAATAACACACAAACATTTACTTCTTAATAACCGAGCACTATAATTGATGTTGGAGGTCTTGGTACATCATTGCCACAACAGGATGTACCACCAATGGATATGTGTGGAACTCCCTTAGATCCTCCTCCTACAACAACACTGGTAAAACTATGCTACCAATGAAAAGAACATTGTACTCCCCAACAATCTATTATCCATCAAGTTCCATCCCTATGGACAACATAGAACATCAGGTCTCACAGACGGTATCACCTAGATTTTCCTCCTCGACTTGTTGTAAGAGTGGAGTGGTGAAAACCATTGACTGAAGGTAATCCACTCCATCTCTATCCACAAGGGTTATCTCTAATGAGGCCAACTACTCTGTTACCTCACTCAGCAACTGCAAACTAGATCTCTTTCTGAGCGCCTACCTCTATGGTCACCTTCCCAAGATTATAGATAATCAAGAAGTCATATAATTGGATGAACTCTATCCATGACCTATATCTCATGTTCACATATTTACAAGAGAATATATAGATAATACTTTTATGGTTAGATTACATAGTAAACCACTCACCAATCAATTACTGGGTCTACATCTTCAATGTGAACACAACCGCTACTAGATCAAGATCATTGGTCGCGTAGTTATACTTATGTTATCTCAAATGGAATGAACCATAGAAAATAAATACTTTACCTTGTATCAGGAAAAAACCAATCCTGGACCCCAATACATTACAGTACACAACATACCTGACGCTCTCCTATGGTAGTCTCAAGATGGAAGTGCTCGTCAACCTCTACTTTAGCTCTTGAAAGCACTGAAGGAACTTCTTTATCGACACGAAGGGATTCACCTTCAAGGTCAAAGACAACATGGGTGTAGATACTTTGGAAAATACGGGTAAGAAACTCTAATAGTATCCACCCAATCCCAGGAAACTTTGTTGCTCGATAACACAATTGTCTATCTCCCTGGAACGAACTGCCTGAATCTTTGCGAGATCATTAACAAATAAATCCTCTAAAATGAAGTTTCCTATAAATTAGACCCCCCCGAAAATCTAGATCTAACACTTCGAGAGAATCACATAAAGCTAGTACTCTCATAGTGTTCCCAAGACTATCCTCAAGTGTATAATGTGCTCATCCTTAGTCATTGACTACAACAACATGTCCTCAATGAAGACTACCACAAACTAGTCTACGAATGTCTGTAAGATCCTATTCATGAGTCCCATTAACACTGAAGGGGAATTCATCATGCAAAATGTTATCACCAGATACTCGTAGTGGTCGTACCGATATCTAAAGGGTGTATTCGGTACATCTTTATCTCATACATGAAGCTGGTGATACCCAGATCTAAGGTCAATATTTGAGAACCAACTCTCTACCTTCAACATATTGAAGAGTTAATAGATCATCATTACTAGTTACATGTTCATCACTATCACCTGATTCAGGCACTGAAAGTCTACACATAATGTTAAGCACCCATATTCCTTCTTGGAAAATAAAACTAGGGCGACCTACGGTGAAACACTACATCTCACAAAGCACTACCTCTACAAGTCCTCCTACTATACCCTAAACTGAAGAATCTCTAAAGGATCCATTTGATATGGAAGAATAGATATCAGTGATTTCCCAAGGAATGGATCAATGTAGAATTCAAACTCTTGACAGCCGATTCCGCCTTTTCGTATAACCCTAAAGGCGGCATTTGTGATGTCGCTGTTGCCCTAATTTTTTTTATATTTTAATTATTTATATATATATTTATAATCTTAATGTTTCATTATCATGTTCATATGGTTCTATATATATATATAAATAAAACATAATGTTTCAAAATAATTTATCTTTTATTCAAGTATGTGACTTTGCTAGCCTATATAATATAAACAGTAAGACAGATATGAAAGAAATTTTAATCATTTCTTAAACATATAACAGGTAGTCCAAAATAAAAATAAATTCTTAAAAAATATTTGTGAAAAAATATTTATAATATTTCTAATCCACCAATATGAAAAATAAAAATGTTTCAAGTACATGACTTTTTTGGCCTATATAATATAAACTATACGACATATAAGAATGAAATTTTAAAAATTGCTTAAACATATAACAAGTAGTCCAAAATAAAAATAAATTCATAAAAAATCTAGGTGAAAAATTATTTATAAGATTTCTAATCCACCTACTTGAAATTTGAAAATTTTTAAGTACATGATTTTGCTAGACAATATAACATAAACTATAAAACAAATATAAATGAAATTTTAAACATTGATTAAACATATAACTAGTAGAACAAAATAAAAATAAATTATTAAAAAATCTTGGTGAAAAATTATTTATAAGATTTCTAATCCACATAATTGAAACTTAAAAATGTTTCAGGTACGTGAATTTGTTGTCCTATATAATATAAACTATAAGACAGATATGAATGAAATTTTAAACATTTATTAAACATATAACTAGTAATCCAATTTATAAATAACTTCTTAAAAATCTTGGTAAAAAATTATTTATAAGCTTTATAATCCACCTACTGGAAACATAAAAATGTTTCACGTATGTGAAATTGTTGGCCAATATAATATAATATATTAGACAGATATGAATGACATTTTAAAAATTACTTAAACATTTAACTAGTATGTGATGTTTTAATTTTTATTTATATGGGTCCCATAGTTTTTTATTTTATAGGGTTTTAAAATCAAGTAGGTGGATTAGGATCCTCCATGACATTCATCTTTTCGCTCTCACATCTCAGTTACATTTCTTACATTCCATTCATTATAATTTATTTATTTTATTTATGAAACTATTTATTTTAAAAAACTTTTTAGATGATTATGATCTCTTTTAAATTTTATTTTCATTGTTTTTATACTGTATATTTTTTAATAATTTAATGTTATTTACTTGAAATTTACTAATTATTTCTATGTTTCAAGTAGTTGACTTTGGAATCTGTCAAATATAAATTGTGCCTAAAATATAAATTAAAACTAAAATACTGGATAAATATGTAAGAATAACTAATAGTAATAATAGTATTTTGATTTATATAGACATAAAACATGTAAAAAATGGACAATCAATGTCCATGTTTGTGGAAAGGAGATTCTGTCCCACATGGTGGTCTGCAAATTGGACGTTCGCATTGAGTGTGCAGTGGAGTCTAATGTCCAAGAGAAGGCTAGTCCTTAGGAATTGGAATGTAGAATGGTGCATCCTCTATCTATGTGTTAGTGGGAGCAACTGTCAATTGAATCTTGTAATGACCTCTAGATCCTTCTCCCACTAGGGTGGTAGAAGGATCTACTTCAATCACAGTGCGAAACCATACTTGTGATGGATCTATACCCCAAGACGAATACGATAGATCTGGAGTCCAAGGATGCGATGGATCCCAAGAATGCAAAGGATCTAGAACCCAATATAGAGAGAACTATGGATATTCTATCAGGAAAGATGGATCCCATGCCACCTGAGGCACATCCTAAATTAGATGATCCTGGAATACTAGTTGGTCGACCTCTGCCTATGGAATAGGTGAGGCCTGGCAGGCAGTACGACACTGTCTACGTCACTGCAGTCGTGGATCGTCATCACCAGTAGTAGCAACAGGATGTTCCTCTAGGGAAGAAACCTCCTCTCTTCTAGCCTGACGTGCGAAGATGATCCCGAAAAGCACATGAAAAGATTCCCCCACATCCAGTGTTGTAGCATGGATGACTGCCCGGCTAAAGATGCCCTCCTCCTCTTCATCACTCATGCGAACAAGCTTCTCTATGTGATTTACCTATATAGAGATTAAAATTGAATTATAAAATAGTTCAATAAACAAAATAATGGAAGTTTATTGACTTACTATCCTCTGCATCTCAATGTCGGGTGAAGTAAGATATAGTATAGACTTCATTATATTTCATGAAACATACTCTAACTGCTCCTAAAGGGAGAATCAATTCATAGGAACACCTTGAATATGAAATTTGGCACATCTGTACCAGCAGTCGATAAAGATGACATGTACTAAGGACCGATCATCATCCTGTATCCATGTCATCTTCATCCCATGAAGCCAGTCTATCTGTCTCGATGGTAATTGAATCAACTGAGTACAGAAAAACTGGAGAGTGACTCAGTCAGGATGGTGCCACTCAATAATATGGAAGTGAATGAGGGGCACTACAACCATAACATCCTCAAACACATCATTGTTGTATGCTGGCAACTGGTCCATAATACTACAGTATAGAAGCCATGAAATTTGATATGACAAGTGATTTTTCAACAAATCACCTAGAAAAAAACCAAAATTGATGTTATTAATAAATATGTTAGGCAGTGATGGATTGTATATACATACCTGATCAGGTAAGAGACAATCCAACTATAGCCAATATATGCCCAAATGCTATCTTGAAATCGAATCAAAATTGTGTCGCTGACACCACCTATAAAATACATCATCAAGAGTGACAAATAATGAGAAATTATAGTTAATTACTCATATTAGAATCAGAAACCAATATAAATGATTGATCATACCATCATCCACACAGAGCGTCATGTAGCACCTATATATCAACCGGCGGACAAATAATGTTAGGGCAGAGTGCTAGAATGCACTCTCAGTCCCACATCTGAATAAGGATGACGCATCTCCCGAGACCTCTGCGGTCCCTGTGGGATAGCCTGTATAATGCTATGTACGTGTATGCCAAGTAGGCTGATCCCAAACTGTACATCCCAACCCGATCAAAGTACTTTAGTAGGGGTAGATACATCATGTTCACATACATCCCTAAGAGATTAGTACACATGGCCCCGCCAATGAGCTGTAATATATATGCATAGGCATAACGCATGAGAGTCTTCTTGTTATCATCATCCTGTAAATGTGGAATCTGTGACTCCATCCAAGGAATAGATATGGACAATCCATTTGTATCCCTACAACGGAAAAAAATGTCAACGCCTAACAAGCACTGATCAAGGTCTGTCCATGCTGCATGAGTGAGTCCAATAACACGTCTCCCCTATATGGGAAGACCGAGAAGCACTGCTACATCCTTGAGGGTGATGGTAATCTCTCCATTGAGCAAGTGGAATGTGTGTGTCTCTGGTCTCCACCTCTCAAAAAGGGAAGCAAGTAGGTAATGATCTACAAATGTGAAATATGATATGACAAGTCCATAGAAGACATCACATCGTAAGTATGGTTTAATGGCATGCGGAGGCTCCATGTGATAAAAATGGTGTGCTCGATGCGCCTTGATCAATTGATCTGGAAGACCCTCTTAAACAGCCTGAAAAATATGGTTAGGTTGTTGAGTGAGTAGTATGGTATCATACATCTGTATATAAACAAATGAAATGAGTCATAAGTGTAAAATTTAAATATAAAGTTATAGTTATCATAATGGTATTAATTTTTGGTTAATGATTTTTGTGTTGGGGTTTAGGGTTGAGGGTTTAGGGTTTCGAATTTTGATATTAAGGTTTAAGAAACATGTTTTGGGGTTAAGTGATATGATTTTGGGTTTTTGGGTTTAGAACATAGTGAAACATATAAGATATATAAACATTTACTTTATAAAATGTTTTAAGTGTTCTTCTTTTGGATTTATGAAATAAATTATATTCAATTAAGATTTTTATTTAAGGAATAAGGAGAAAGTTTTTTCTTCAAATCAAGACTATTTTTATGAAATAAGTTATATTATCTAACATATTGGATCTTGAATTTGGATAGAAATATTTTGGTGGAGCTTTATGATTAACTAATTATGGATTGGATTAAGATAAACCAAGTCAACTACTAATGATGTTTTTGGAATTTCTATAATTATCTGTATTGAATAACTTATGCTAATCATTATGATACTATTATTTCATTATAGAATAGTTTGTTAAAATATCACACATAATTTAATAAAAAATCATGGAAAAGGGAAGATGTTTTTTGGTTAGAGTTTAGGTTTTAGGGTTTAAGGTTTCGAATTTTGATTTTAAGGTTTAGGAAACGTGTTTCGGGGTTAATTGTTATGATTATGGGTTTTGGGGTTTAGAAAACCAATAAAAATAGAAGAGATAACAACATTTAATTTACAATATGATAATGTCACAATGAAGACAATACATCATTCTGGATGAGATTGTGAACTCGACCCTACAACGTTAGGGAATTGTTTCCAGTTTTGACCTTCTTTATGACATATCGTGCATCGCAAACTCTTCCCTTGTTCTTGATGTTATTCCATCTCATTACACATCCTATTGGACTTAGGCCTCCTATGAGGACATAAATGATACATGATAGGTATCACTATGGCTAGCCTTCGGGCATTGGGAAATGATGATACTCTCCAATAGGTGTCCATGGTGCAGAATAACAGTTAGCAATGGTATCTATCTGGTATACTGGATCAACATATGCTTCCCATGTTATGTTCACAGAGGCACATGCTGCTATGGTGTGTATTCATGGAAACCATAAGGCCCAAAAGTTTCTACATTGACATTGCCTTGTTTCTAGTAATACCACCATTTTTCACCGATGCAATTTTTGATGGTGTATGAATTCTCTTGAACTTCAAATTGGGAGTCTTCTCGTCAAAAAATGCAGACATGATAACCAGAATCTTCTTCAATATTCTTTTCAATCTCTCATTGAAAGTGTCTTTCGTATCTTATCCCCTGCTGTATTTCGTCTGATGCTAGCTTTTTTTCTATCAATAAAGTACTTCATGCATTAATATAATGTATCCTGAACTAGGGTTGTTATACGTATCTTGTCAATCCCTTTAAAGGAACCACTGATGCAATCCACAATGGTTGTCATCATGTTTCTATACCTCTTGCCCCCATCATATGCCAATGTCCATTTTTTTTGGAATCCACATCATATAATCATAAACATATTGATTTGATTGGAAGATTTGTTCAAAAAGTTAGTCAAACTGTCATTGGTCTGACATATATGCTACAAAAAGTAGATGATATTTCACATAAATTGATTTTATCTTTTTTGTTGAAATAGTAAAAAATAACGAATACAATGTGTACCAAGCCTCTTGATTTCCTTATTCATTGGTTCATTGTGGATTTTTTATGCACATTTCTAGAAATGTGTCTAATGAAGAACCGATGATGTGAATTTTGGTATCTCCATGTATTAGGATCCACATTGATTGCCTCATTAATTGCCCGATGGAAATAATATATCAAACAAACACCCTAAATGTTGGTGAAATGGTTGTTGATACATGCCAAAAACTACCTCCATGATTCATAGTATTCTTTCTCTACAATGAAAATGGAAAGCGGAAGAGCTTAATGGTTTCCATAGTGGGTTGCTACAATCAACAATATGCCCTTGTATTTTCCATACAAAAATGTTCCATCAATATGAATAAACAGTTTGTTGAAACGAAATGTGGAGATACAGGGATGAAATTCTCAGAACAACTGATGAAATTGAACACGAGATGGATCAAGTCGATTATCACGAGAGACATGTTTTTTGTATCTAGATGGAAGAAAAATTGGTTATGATGCCTTAATATGGCTATAAATTGTGGCAACACCTGATACGAGTCATCCAAAACACCATAGAACTTCACAATTTTCTTCTATTTCACCATCCATGCCTTATTATAAGAAATATTATAAATGAATGTCTATTGAATCCTCTCTTTCCCAAGGGTTATCAGAACATATTGACATTTCCTAATCATCTCAACATTAATAGATGACACAAATTCGTCATCCAATTATGTATGATCTTGTGTGGGGCTTGGCTGAACGCATGTATGATCCGCCTCAATCCTCGATATTATCAAACCTCCAAATGCAATGTCTGTAATGGCCCTTAAGTAAAATATACAATCTTTCCCATACTTATCACACCATATTACATATTTACTATGGCATGACTCATGAACTATATAGCTGCAGTGCCTCTCAATATGAAATCTCTTTAGCGTGCTTTTTAGTGCATCTTTACTTGGAAAATTCCTTCCAATATAAAAGGTTTTTTCCAGCTCAGTAAACCTATCTGGTACAACTCCATGGAACTCTGTTGCTAGTGTGAGAAATTTATTGTCGAATTCAGGCACACGTGTCATTGTTTCTGACCAAGATGAAAGGAATGGTGGTTGATTTATTGTATGTCGAGGTTGATGTACAACTAATTCATTTCTTGAAACCTCCTTCATAACATCAACTGAACCCTCCTCATCAGCACTATTGTCACCATCTAATCCGTCATTATGAAACTCCTCATTTGAAGTAAGATTGACATGTATATCTGGGAAATCGTCTAGGTTGTTCTCTTCTGCTGCATCATTTGGAATAGGGTCAGTTTCACGAGGTGGAATGTCTTCAACCACTCTTGTAATTCTACGTCTTCATACAACTGAACATTGTTTATGTACAGTAGAAACATCAACTTATAACTCCATCATGGTACCATATGATAGTTGAGAAAATAAATTAATTTCTTGGACCCACTTTGCATCAGCAACAAATGGAAAAGCTAGAAGCCATAGTGTAGTTGGGAATTGCTAATGTATATACCTCATAGACTAGATCTCTTGATTGGGTCCCAGATTTAAGGAACCACATGTTCTCCCTTGAATATCCCTTATGGTTACACAATCTGTTGTAATAACAACCGTTATTGGTTGTGTACTATAAGAAGCTCCTTGCTCAGTTTGAATAACCACCCCATAGTAATACACACAGGAAAACATGAGTCACTATGCTAATAATGTTTCTTTACTCAGAATTAATATACTGTAACAAATATTAACAATGATGGTTGAACGTATAATATTTATTAGAATGTAATCCTAGTATGCCTTTCTATATCCTAAAATATTCTAGTAATGTTTCATTAAATAAAATTTTATTAGAATTTAAGTCACATAACGTTTTGGAAACCAAGGTAAAAAATTAGAAAACATCAAATTAGTCTATTTATCATTCAGAAAATGACAATTTTATTCATATAAAAAGAAATAAAGAAGAACAAAATCATTAAATAACACATGAATTCTTTATAACATAAAATAAATTCATTGAAATTTTTCAATATAACGTGGTTTTGATGAGATGAGTATCACTTCAGATGAGGTAAAATGCAACTTATTTTTTATTGATATCTTACTAACATCTTTAAAATATGTGTAATTCACTTTTGAACTTTCTAAATATTTTAAACTTCTAATGACATATGTTATATATCATTAGTAGGCCAAAAACTTTTGAAAGATAAAAATTTAAGTACATATCCTTTGAAGAAGTTATTAAGATATCAATTAAAAATAAGCTGAATTTTACCCCATGTATGAAGTGATAATCATATCATCCAAACCGCATTCTATTGAAAAATTTCAACAAATTTATTGTATGTTAAAAAGAATTCATGTTTTATGTAATGTGTTTGTTCTTATTCATTTCACTTTATATGATCATAAGTATCGTTAGACAATCATTTTATGGATTCATGTTTTAATCCAGTGTTATTTATTATTTATTCTATAACTAATCATTGAAAATAAAAACTATTATTTCTAAACAATATAATATTTACGATGCTAACATTTTAAAACATTTTTTACTCCATTTTATTTAATATAATCATAATTTTCATTTTAACAACAAATTTTCATAGTACAATTTTTAACTAATCAACAATTCTTTAATAATTATGTTAACATTAAATTATTTATAATTAATCATTACAAATAATAAATATTATTTATAAATTATATATAACTAATTAAAATATTTAACACATAACATATTTAATTACTAATAATAACTTTAATTCAATAATGCTTTTGTCCTTATTTCATCCTATAACATCATAATTATTCATTTTATCATTGATAAATATACTGATTTGATTTTTCTTTCCTTAGATATTTTAGTAGTTTATAAAGAAAATATGAATCATCTTAAGCATATCCCCCAAGAGTGTCAAACTAGGAGTGAAGCAAGGCCTGTTGTCATGCACCAGTTCACGTTCGTGTCTAGCTCAAAGCTATGTTTTCGGGTTATACCCTGAGGTACATCTGTTCCAAAGCCACATCCACTTATTTGTATATAGAAATGGATTTGATTTCTTAGATAACCACATGATCTTTAAGCTACCAAAGATTCAAAATACTTAATCCAATGTTAATACTAAGCAAATATATACTTAATCTACACTACTAACAATTATTATTTCAAACTATATATAACTAATTACAGATCCTAATAAACAAAATATTAAGAACTACCTAAACTACTTAAAAAATGAAATATTTAAAAATAAAAAGTAATCAATTAATCAAATAAAAAACATTAAATTAAATAAATAAAAATACCTATAAATGATGCTTCACAAATATCCACACAGAAAATGAGTTTTTTAGAGAGATAGGGAGAGAATTTCATAGATATTAAGGCAATACACAAGTAATGAGAAGGGGGGGGGGGTGCCATTTTATAGGGATTTGAGGCCAAGGCCGCTTCCCCCTCACCGCCTTTTCCATGTCATCGATCTAGGCCAAAGGCTGTGCAGGGGAGCAAAGGCGGCATCAACGATGCTGCCTATGTAGCGTATTTTTAAAAGAAAATTAACCTATTCCTTTTAAAAAAAATTTTCTTCAGAAAACATAGAAAAAAACTCTCACATGTTCTTTGTTTCATAAGGATAATAGTTTTCATGGTCCATAACACCTTTCAAGAGGAATCCAAATCCAAAAGATTAAATGAGCTTTAAAAGGGGTGGGTTAAAATTAAAAAATGTCTTTGACATTATAATATCTAAAAATTTAGACCATGTCATGGCCCCCAATCTCTATAGAGAAAAAAGTATGAAAATAGCCAGACCACTCTTCAGCCTCCTCAGACTATGCCATAACCACTACTGGTTATCTAGCTTCCTAAAAAAATATCACAATCCTCTCCCAAATCCACTGTATCTATGGTATGGATACAAGATAACTACATCACCATTCAAAAAATGTTTCTAATTTGGAAGAAACAATGAAAAACATTAACTAGGGCTCCATGATGAAACTATACGTCCATGGTGAGTGTTTGTTGAAAATTGTACTAGAAATGAAAACTAGCCTCTAGGGAACCATGGAACAACCGACCACCTATTTCATAACCATTTATCACATCATGCTCTACTACACCATAACATGGTGGTCCATGATGTAATTAGGACTCTTCAGAGCAATACCCCTACATTAGAGTGCTGGTCCTTACTAAAAATATTCCAATTTTCTAAAAATCCTAAAAATACATAGGAAAAAACCCATTGTAACCTTTCACACATTTATGTGTCAACTCCATTAAATCAAACATACATACATATTACTACTTTTTGTAATATTATCATAAAACTTTCTCCCATCCTTGAATGGATTGAAATTCACCCAAAAGAAAAAGAAATAAAAATTAGTCAAGAAATACCTAAAAGATGGTAACATGATTTTATATTTCATTTATCATAGGTTCTGGTAGGGAAGATTCCTAGTGTTTTATGATTGAACTATAGAAAATTAGTAGGTATTTAGAGAAAGGGATTTAGGTACATCTTAGTGACAGTAGTATATCTTCTTATGTATTTTATTTTTCTAGTTCTATGCATATGTTATTATCCTAGTGGGAAATTATTCTGTATCAATTACTAAATGCATACATATATATATATTTATGTAATGGTTTTTGTATGTTTATTGACTATATATACTCTGATTGTTTCCTTTTAATGATTCTTCATTATTTTTATTTTATAAAACACTAATATGTGGTTATATCCCCCCCATGGTAACATATTCTTCCATTTCTTATAACTAGAAGCCTCTACCATATAAAGATGTGTTCTTGAGGTGACATTGTGCCATTGGTTAAGACATCGAATTATGTTCTTTGGCTGATGGATCATCATAAAGTTATAATGAATGCTTTTTATTTTTTCCGACTACTTGGAGAGATAATATATGTGTGTTAAAGAAATGTTTTGGATCTTGTAATGGACCTTGAAATTATGCATCATGAATAAATTATTATATGGGAAGTCCTGATTACTAGGGATATATGAATATTTCTATTTGTTTTTTCTATTAATTTTTACACATTTTTTCTAATATGATGTGTGTGTTGAGATTGTTATTTTATTTTTTCTGTTTTCCTATTTAAAAGACACATATATAGATGAACCATTTTTTATCTTGTAGGATTCACATGACATTAAAGTGTCTTCTTATGATTAATGTCACTAAAAAATGTATTTTGAAAGTTTACACTCAATAATCACTTATATGGTGTTTTATAATGATTTTGTTTTCTAATTCTATGTATATTATCTATGGAATATTACATTTGATGAGAGTTCATGTGGATTCTATGATGATTTTCCATTGATGGAGATTATATAGTCCCTATTGCAAGAGATGTGTATTGTGTCCTGACCTATCCTAGAGGGGCCCATTCTATGAATATCCCATTTCCGCCTCTAATAGGACAAAGGCTAGCGACTAGCTCTGAGTAGAAATTTCCCACAAATGGGATGACTTTTCGTAAGTACCTGTACACATGCACACAATCTCTAAGGCCAATATTCTGCAATCTAAAATAATGAGTAGAAAATGCATGCACACACTGTGATACAAAACATAGAGTATGATAGTAGGAATGTAGAAATTAAATAGTGCCCGAATACATGAGAACCAATGAAAGATACAACAAAAGGGAATGCACAAGTTCATGAAACTCATCCATAGAAAACCCTACCTGAAGGGGAGGTGTAGGAATGTTGTCTGAAGCCGTAGAACCACACCTCTTCATTCTGGTCACTCTAAGAATGACCTAGTCTTGGTCCACCTATAAATCCCTCAATGCATCGATCCTCTGTACATGACATTACACATGTGGAAAATTACCATATAGGGGCTAGTAAAACAATACTCAATAGGACACCCTGAAACAAAAAAGGAACACCACTAAGAAAGACATGAAATATACCACAATGGAAACAAAAGAGGTATACAATAATGAAAACAAAAAAGGTATACCTCAAAGGAAACACATGATGTATACCACAAAGGAAACACACAACGTGCATTTGTCTCCTATAGGTTTATTTTTTTGGCATGAAAAATAGAATTATCATACATATTCCACAGAACACCCAGTTTCGATAACTCATAGAGTTTCGACAACACATAGAGTGTCAATAATACATGGGGTGTCGATAACACATAGAGTGTCGATAACACATCTATAAAAAAATGAGTATGGATAACTCACAATGTGATGATAACCCACAGAGTGTTGATAAATCCTGAATCCCCCAGGTCTTGAAGTCACGAAGGCACATAGTAACCAGCTCACAGTCTGTTGAATCTTCTCGTAGCACACTTGTACCATGATAACCTAATCCTCAAACCATTAGTTTTAATGTCTATGTCCTCAAAAACTCACATACAATACCTCAAAATGATCATATATTTTCAAGGGTCCCGTATTCACAAAAGGCTCATCAAACAGAAACACTTTTTGAATGTTATGGATGTTTTACCAAAAAGGTCCGACCTTGGTCCGGTCTTGGTCCGATATTACTCGCTGGGCCCGACTCGACCCATCGCCTGACATGACCCGGTCTCACCGACCCGAACTAACCTAGTCTGGTCCAAACCAACCTAGATTTTACAGCACCATGGGGCCACTGGAGTGGCCCGAATCCCCCTAGTATGGACCACAATGCAACCTAGATTGGAATACTGTACACAACCCACCCCCCTGACCATGTTCCTACCACTAAATAGGTAGCATACTTTGTTTCATATTGTTTTCTTGCCTTCTCTTCCTAGCATTTGTGCCTCCCTACTGCTTCAGGTTCCTCCAACGCGACATCGAGCCGTGTCCCACAGTCAATGCTAAGGTCTCATACTGTGGCCCATGCTCATCGGCCACATTGGTTCCGATGTCACCCCCAAGCCCAACTGTTCCTCCAATGGTTGCCCCATCGACAGCCTCACCCTCTTCCTCCATGTGGACTAACCTCCCTAGGCCATGTCTTGTCACCACCACCGGCTGCCATGCTTGCATCTCTCCGTCGTTCCCTCATCCTTCGTCTAGATTGAAAAGTGTCTTGACTTCACTATTTTGCGTCTTTAGTGTCTTTGAGGTGTCATATCATCAGTCTCAGGTTTTTTTTACTTTGAATTAAAAGTGAAAAAATCATATGATCCTACAATCAGAATGAACTTGAATAATACGAAGAACATGGGGAAAGGAGAAGGAAAAATGAATCTGAAGGATCAATCTCATCCTTTTTTCATGTCATCCATAATTATTCGTTGTTAAAATGATCAGGATAAATGACGAAATCACACATATATAACACCAATTAAATCCCCATAATATACCTCCCACCCCACAATCGATTGAACCACTAATCAACCTATTCATGGGTTGGTCCATGTTTGTTGTTGAATTTAAGAACATGAAACAAATCACAATGACCAATACCCTACCTAAAGTTTGGATCATTCATTGATGATGGGTGAACCTATGTCATCATCATTCTTCAATTATTCGATCTTTGATCCAAGATCTGATCTACGATCTGATGTCATTCATTGAGAGAGACTCATTATCTTTGTTTGAGGGAAGCTCCAGGGTTACGGTGATGACCCTAGAACCCTGGAAAACCCTAAAATAATGAAAAATAGATGTTGCATCCCAAATTTTTTTATTAAATATTTTAATGTCCTTTACTTCCAAAATATATACTTCAACCTCAACCCACACCGGTCGATGTTAGGCCCCTATTAAGGTAAATGCATTATTCTAAACTCAATAGTGCCATCTGATTTCTAATCTGAGAAACTTTTTATATGTTATTATAGTTTAATGAAAAACTAAATGTGTGCTTTTTTAAAATCTTAGAAATTTTTCACAAACTATTCCAGGCACACCGGGCCTTGGAGTTTCATGTCGTCTCAATGCATGATCTCGTAATTTTACCAATTTTATAAAAAATGAAACTGTAGAAAATCTGATTCATTAAATTCTCCCCACCATTGGGATTTTAGTCCCCAAAATTCAAAATAATGGCTACTCAAAAATAGGTGAGGGTATTTAGTATGAATCTGAGCCTACTACTCTCATGTTCTCTCATTGATGTTCCTATGTTTCCACTGAACAAGAACCAGAGGAATTGTCCACCCACGAATGATCCTCTCCAGTCGATCCTCAATCTTCATCGGGTACTCCAAAAAAGTAAACACACCAACAATTTTCAACTAATCCCAGTTGATGACGTGAAATTGATCATGTACATACCTCCTCAGCTATGAAACATGGAGGGAATCATGCACCTAGTTCAATAGTAGTGGATGATCTAGGTAGTATGCCATCGGGCCAACTGTAATCAAAATCTAAAAAGATATTATGTATCTCGAAGAAAAATTGCCTCCTCAATCAGATATATATAAACCCCATCAAGGTGATAGCCAAAAAAACACATATTCTCCCTCCTCAAAATACATGGGCCTCTATCTCTTGTCTGCAAATGACTTATTTAAGATCTTTGTAGTTCTCATCATATCCTGGATTATTTGAACCTTCTCGGTGGTATCCCACACCAACTATAGAACCATGATTGTTGAATCTCCTAGTTCAGTCTAGCAAAGAAGTGACAAGAATGGTGGCCCATACAAGACATAAAATGGTGAAATAACAATGGTGGAGTGGTAGGTGTTGTTTTATACAATATTTACTAGAGGAATGTGGTACTACCAACTACAACCAATGTCTAGGATATAAGCATGTAGCATGCCCTCAAAAACCTAAATGGGAATCTCTATCTTGCCATCCATCTAGGGATGAAATGTCATGATCAATAATTATTGAGTCCCAAATGCATTCACATATCCCTTCCATAGCTAGGATGTGAAACGAAATTCACAATCTAAAATGATATTCGATGGTAATCCATGAAGTTAAACTATCTTCTACACATAGAGGCATCCCAAGATATCTAATGAACTCTTCTCATGAATCAGTTGGCAGGAGGAAACCATGGTGAGTTATTCAACAATCATCCAAATGGTATCATGTTCAATATAAAAGCATGGTAAACCTGTTCCAAATTCAATCGATATCCCATCCCACTTCCACTATAGCACCTCAAGTGGTTGGGACAATCCCACTAGAAACCGGTGCTCATCCTTTATATAATGAAAGTGAGGCATCAATAATCACACACAGAAATTTCCTTATTAATCCTTGGACTCCATAATTGATGTTGGAGGTCCTGGTACATCATCGCCACACCAGGATGTTCCACCAATGGATATGTGTGGAACTCCTTTGGATCCTCCTCCTACAACACCACTGGTACAATTATGCTCCTTATGAAAATAACAATGTACTCCCCAAAAATCTATTATGCATCAAGTTCCATCCCTATAAACAACTTAGCACATCAGGTCTCACATACGGTATGACCTAGTTGTGTATCCCGAACTGGTTGTAAGAGTGGTGTGGTGAAAAACATTGACTGGATGTAATCCACTCCATCTCAATCTACATGGGATATCTCCAATGTGGCTAACTTCTTTGTTAGCTCACTTAGAAACTACAAACTGGATCTCTTTATGAGCACCTACCTCCATGGTATCCTTCCCAAGAGTATAGGCAATAAAGAATTCATATTAATGGATGAACTCTCTACATCACCTCTATCTCATGTTCAGATCCCTCCAGAAGAATATATACATAATAATTTTATGGTCAGAGTATACAGTAAACTGCTCACCAATCAATTTCTGGGTCCACATCATCAATGTGAAGACTACCGCTGCTAGCCTAGGATTATTGGTCACGTAGTTCTAATCATGTTATCTCAAAAGGAATGAGCCATAGGCAATCAATAATTTCCATTGTATTAGGACAAAACCAAGCCTTTACCCTAATGCATTACATCACATAAGATTCCTGACACTCTCCTCTAGTAGTATCATGATGGAGGTGCTCGTCAACCTCAACCTCATCTCTTTAAAGCACTGATAGAACTTCTCTATCGACATGAAGGGATTCAAATTCCATTTCATAGATAACAATGGTGTAGCTACTCTGTAAAATACTAGTACAAAACTCTGATAGTATCCTACCAATCCTAGGAAACTCTGTACCTCAATAACACACTTGGCTAGATTCCAGTAATGAACTACCTAAATCTTTTTCGGATCATTAACAACTCCATCCATGAAAATGAATTTTCCTCTAAATTAGACCCCCCTAAATGTAGAATTGACACTTCTTGAGAATACCATAATTCTAGTACTCTCGGAGTGTGTCCAAGACCATATTCAAGTGTATCACGTACTCATCCTTAGTCTTTGACTACACCTAAATGTCATCAATGAAGACCACCATCAACCGGAACAAAAATGTCTATAAGATTATATTCATGAGTTCCATGAAACCTGATGGGGGATTATTCAGGAAAAATTTCATCACCAGTTACTCATAGTGGTCTTACCGATATCTGGATAGTGTATTTGCTACATCTACATACCATACATGAAGCTGGTGATACCCAGATCTATGGTCAATCTTTGAGAACCACCTATCTACCTTCAACTTATCAAAGAAGTCATCGATCATCAGTAGTTGATACATGTTCATCACGATCACCTGATTTAGGCACCGAAAGTCCCCACATAACATTAAGCCGCAATATTCCTTCTTGGAAAACAAAACTGGGGCCGCCTCGGGTGAAACACTATATCTCACAAAGCACATCCTTTGCAAGTCCTCCTGTAGTACCCTCAAGTCCAGAATCTCCAAAAGATCCATACCACATGAAATCATAGATATCAGTGATCTCCCAAGGTATATATCAAAGTATAATCCAACCTCTTGATGGGGAGTCAATAAAATTACATCATCAGGGAAGAATTTTTCATACTCCTTCACCACTATAAGAATACGAGGAGACCTATTATCCCCTACACCAAGGTTTAGATTATCCAACTGATGGGTAATCAGCTTCAACCTCCTATGAGAATGTCCATAATATGCTGTATGAGTTTCCTTTTCACCAATATTGGAAAACATAGTCCCATCTCTTTGGACACAATACACTCTGAACCTAAACTAGTAAATATTATCATGGATTGTAGAAAAAAATTCTATAATGAGAATGTACCCACAAGGCCTCGAGGCCACTACTAATAGATCCCAACTAAAACTATCACCCCTAAGATTATGTTCACACTATTAGCACTAGTTGGTGATCATCGAATCACCTTCTATCAGAGTCTCTAAACGTAATGGTCAAGTCAATGGTTAAATTGGAATCTCCGAGTCTTAAAAAAGTGTTATGAAAAAAAGATTGATTAGAACTTGTGTCTATCAAAAATACATATATGGTTAAAAATACATAGATTTTACCTCTAATCATCACTATAACACCGAGTTTATAGGTCTCCATCACCTACAACTGTCCTCGTCCCTATCTGCCAGCTATATGAGCCAAGGGTGGACCACTTGGGGGTGGTTGTGGTAATAGTTGGGACATACACCCACTGAATGATTATATACATGCTCCTCTTCCATGTTTAGAACAATATAGACCAGTATACTCAAGGCTCCTCTTATTCCTCAGTGGTCCTTCAACCATATCTTGATCACCCTTATGATGGGTTGGGAAATCTCATTACAGATGTCCCCGACCATCGCATGAGCAACACAACCCATCCTTCATCTTACTCACTCAATCTTGGGAGCCCCACATTTTATAACCAATGTCTTGGGGTCTTCCCTTATTTTTATTGACGTTCTTGGGTCCCTTCTATATCTTTTGGCTACCTACCATCGAAGACTCAGCTTCTTTGTGTCTTCTAGTAGCTCCCATTGCTAGCGTCTACACAGCCAGAAATCACTCCAGCAATAGAGCTCACTACAGTACCCCAACATATATAGGGATGCATAGGGATATCATGGATGACCAGATCTATTAACAAATCCCCTTATAGAAGGTATCATCCATAAAAAACTAGTCTTGCACTATATTCATGGACTAGTGAGAAAGATCAATAAACCTCACCGAGTACTCAGCCACAGTCTAAAATCCCTACTACAGATTCAGGAGCTCTTATATGCACATTGCGTATATCATAGATGGAAAGAAATCCTCTACGATGTGCCCTATAAAGTATTACCAATAGAGAGTGACCTCATCATGTTTCTAGTTCACTAAGCTCCACTATCACCCCACTAATCCATGAAGAAAACTCACGGATAAGACTCACATCTGGTCGACTACTGTCCTCATAAGGAGGATGACACATGTAACTACCCCCATCCAATCCACATTTATTTTGGTGTCTAGATCACCCTCAAGAATAGGAGGTATCTCCCTATATATTTCATGAAATTTACTCAGTCTTACTTGTATCCTCATCCGGTAGTGTGGGTAGAAATTACTACCTGATGGGTGGTGGTATCGCTAGTAAACCACAAGGAGGTTCTATGTCTAGTACATGCCCATGTACTGACTCATCATTTATAGGTGGATCATCCTCATGATCACACCATGAAATCTTGGATGGATGTATATATAGAGGCATCTTAAAATAGGTCCTGATGGTCTATAGTCAATAGATTATACCTAGTGAGTTGACTGAATAAGGACATGAGAACGCACACAAATACTATATGATTCACTTACCATTAATTTTCCATAAAACAAGTGTTTTATTATACCGACTCAAAAACATGTGTCCAGATTCCTAGTGTATAGATATGTCATCCACCTCACCAAAACTGGATTCCATGGCCTAAAATATGAACTCAAAACACATAACATTATTGCCCCAAAACCATCTCATAGACTCTCGGTCCTTAAGTAGAACCGACCTACTGATAATACCACTATTTCATTATGCTTCCCAGAGGGTCCCATTCCATGACTACCCCAAAGACTACCTAAAATATTCTATGGTCTAGAAACTAGAACTGAGTAGTCCTATTCTATAAATGGGATGAATTTTCCTATGTACCTGTACACACAAAACCTCAAATCCCAAAATGATGAAATGTAAAAACAATGAGTAGAAAATGAATGCATACACTAAGATACCGACCACAAAGTACAATAGTAGGAAACTATAAATTAATATAGCTACCATAAAAATTCACCAATGAAAGATTCTACAAAAGTGAATGCACATGTTTCCAAAAGCCATCTCTAGAAAAACCTACATTAAGGGTAGGTGTAGAACAAAAGTTTGAAGTCATTAAAGAACAAATTTTATATTTGATCACTCTAAGAACCACCTGGTTTGAGTTCATCTATAACTCCATTGAAGCGTTGATCATCTGCACAAGGCATGACATGTGCAAGAAAGTCATGTGCAAGGGTGAGTAAAACAATTCTTAGTTGGACACCCCAAAATCGAAAATGAACAAGACTAATAAATACACGAAGTTTACCACAAAGGAAACACACAATGCATATAACAAAGAAAATACATGAAGTATACAAAAAAGGAAACACATGTTGTATACACCAAACAAAACACTTGATGTATATTCATCTCACACATGTATAAATTTATATCATTAAATTACAGATTATCAAACATAGTCCATAGAACACCAGTTTCGATAACACACGGAGTGTCGATAACACACAGAATATCGACAACACATGAATTTTTGATAACACATTGAGTATTGATAACGCAAAAAGTTTCAATAACACATGGAGTGTTGATAACACAAAAAGTTTCAATAACACATCGAGTGTTGATAAGTCATGTATCCCCCATGTCATGTAGTCCCCAAGTAACGTAGTCAAGAAGTCATAATCAATCATAGGATTCCTCTCATAGCACATGTGTACTGGGATAACCAATACCTCAATCCATTAGTTCTTATTACAAAATCCACAAAATCTTAAATAGAGTACATCAAATGGAACGTCTCATCGCAAGGGTCCCAACTCCATAGACAACTCATCAAATAGATGCACAGTCATAATGTTCTGATAGATTTAATGAAAAGGTATGACCCTGGTCTAGTCTAGCTCTATTCCGACCTAGTGGACCCAATATGGCCCACCAGCTGACATGACCCGTGCTGTGGGCCCGCATGGTACATTGTACACAATCTGTCCTGACTGTGTGCCTCCCTTTGATGCAGTGTCAGGCTGTGTTTCACATGGATGACATACCTTCTCTACCTAGTCTCATGGCCTCTCTGCTATTTTGGGTTCCTATGATGCAAAATTGATCCATGCCCCCCAGTCAACACCATATCCCATGCTTTCTGACGATGACAGTTCCAAATCCACCCCCTGGACACACTCTGACTGCACCAACCACCCCACCGATGGTCTCACCCTCGGGATCTCCTCGGACCGGCCCCACTAGACTGTGTCATGTCATTGCCTCTAGCTACAGTACCAATGTCCCTACATCCTTGCCTCATGCTCCGCCTGGACCAAAAATCATTGCACCTTCACCATCTCATGTATGCTATTTCATAGGGGTGTTGAATCTTCGGTCTCAGGTTGTTTCACCATGAATCAAAAGAAAAAAAATCATCTAATCATAAAATCATGAAGAACATAATGAACACAACGAATAGGGAGATAATGAGAAGAAAAAAATCACATGAATGTTGGATCTAAACCTATATTAATGTTGGACTTGTTTTTTTCTTTATTAGAGGGATAATGTAGAATGAATCAATCATAAAGATCAAACCCCCATTAAATTCCCAAAATATAACTCCCATACCACAGGTGATCATACCACAGATCGACATGTCCGTGGGTAGCTAAACATTAATAATTGAGTTTAAGAATAGGAAATGGATCACAATGAACAAAACCCTACCTTTAGTTTAGATCAGTTGTTGATGAAGGGTGAAGTTGTTTCATCATCATCCTTTGATCTGTTGATCTTCGATCCAAGATATAATTTCCAATCTGCCTTTGTTCGTCAAGAGATCCTCCTTCTATTTGTCTCATGGAAACTCACTGGTTATGGTGATAACCCTACAACACTTTAAAACACTAAAATAATGAAAAACTAGTTGTCACATCACAGTAAAATATTTTAATGATGTTTACATCCAAAAACTAAAATTCACACACGACCTATGTCAGCCAAGTTTAGGTCCCACATATGGAAAATTCACTATTTTAAATGAAATAGTACCCTTGGAATTCAGATCTGAGCACCAGTTTAGATGTTATTCTAGTTTAATGAAAAATCATTTATGCACTTTATTAAAAGTTTAAAATTTTTCCTTGAACTTTTTCAGGAACATCAAGCCTCTGAATCTCACAGAGTTTCAGTTCCTGGTCATGGATTTTTCCCAATTCATTTTTAAAAATAAAATTACAGAAAATCAGATTCATTACATATTGAGCCTTTTTGGGTCATTATAGGCTCATGATTCACTAGTACTTGTTCCAAGAGAAATTAGTTTTAACTATTTAAACTATCAAAAAACCATATATGGTGTATTCTAATACATCATTTAGTGGAATTAAATTTATCCAACCGATATGATTATGGTTTTACATAATCTGGATCATCTTTGGGATATGTCACTAGCTATGGGTAGATGAGATCGTGATCCTAAAGGGGGATTCAATTATCATGATTCCTTGTTAAGATTAATGTTCTATAAGGATGTTGATATGGCATGTAATTCCTGATGTGCGTTTTTGTGTTTGTGTGTGTCAATGTGTGTGTGTTTGTGAACCATAGAGTGGGTTTCTTTAAATGTGGTGTTCCTTATTATATTGGGATAGAATCAGAGGTGTTACCATATGAGTTTTGGATTCAATAAGATAAATTTTATGGGCTTGGTGGGAGATTCATGTTCCTAGGATATATAACTCATGATATTGATGGGATAGATGTTACGAATGAATAATATAATTCCTTCTTTTTATTGTTAGAGGTGGTTTTGACATACAAGGGTAACCTAATAAATAGGTTATCCTATATTTGTGAGTTTTTTTGATATGGGAATTATTTATAGATTTATAGGTTTATGATACTACTGCAAAGGTGACAATTTTTTGTTTGTTGTATTTGTAGATAGATTCCTTTTAATTTCATGATAATGAGACCATGAGAAAATTTTGGCATTGAGGTTTGGTTTCAATGAGATGTCTTAATAGTATTCATACCCATGGTAATTTTTGTTCTGTTTCCCAAGGAGATAGTGGACCATGATCCTATATAGCCAGATCTATGATAGATATATCATGGTTGCATGCTTCAAATTTTGGGATGATGCTCAAGTGATGGGTGACTATTTATATTCCTTTCCATTATTTAGATGTTAGTCCTATTAAAAATTAACCACGAAGGTGTTTTTTTCTTGATTAGATTGAAATTTTGTGGTCATGGTTAGTGATTTAGGCATGATATCCAAGAATTGATGATGTGTGGATCATGGGTGTGTGATTTTAGTTTCTTGAATAAATGTAGTGGGATTATAAACCCCTTGGATTTGGATGAGATCAAGGTAGTACATGATAGTTATTCTTGGTTCTTATTGATATTTGGATCAGTGAGAGTTTGTGTGTGGGATTAGTACTAATGTTATTAATGTGATTCTTGTGGGAAAGGGTTCCCTTGGGGTTTTATTGATCTGAGAGATGTCCGTCTATTGTGTGGGTTCAATTTTGAAATGGAATAAGGTAATGTGTCAAGGTAGATCTATGTTTAATCCTAGAAAGGAATTTCTTCATATGTATGATCATGGATCCAAAGAAGTTTAATAGGATTTATGAGGAAAATCTGTCTATTATTGTTCTTTAATTGTGTTATAAAGAAATACAATATGTATAGAGTGCACCACTAGCTGTCAGAGAGAGTGACCCTCTTAATGATTATAATTTTAGTGTATATTGAGGATACAATTAATAGTAAGTATTGAATGGTTATGGATTGATTTATTTCATGAGTGTGTGGGTATTAGAATTTTGAAATGCCTAGACATTATGTATATTAATGGAAAGATAATGGTCTTAGAATATTAGTTTTTTTGATCAATAGAGAGAAAATAATAACACTCTTATAGTTGGGATAAGATAATTTATAATGAATATATGAACCACCTATATATTGGTCAGGTCATGGGTGTGATAAGACTGATAAATAGATGTTCATGGGGTCATTAAGATTCCATTATATAGATATATCAACTATAATTTTGATTCATGGAGAATAAAAAACATAGGATTCATATATGGTATTGTATGGAATTTGAGTATTATCTTTGAGATCTGAAATTTTTGGATGAGATTCAATCATGAGTAATGTTAAGAGTATATATGTGATCAAGGGGAGAGTATGATAGTTGGCTATTTTTTTGGTGATTCAACTATAGAATTGCACTGTGTTATGGGTTTGGAATTTAGTGTATGTGTTTGAATGATCTCGAGATGTTTTCAAGAGTTAAAAAAATAAGATCTAGAACTGAGATAGTGTGTCAAGGGGAATGGATTAGAATTTTAAATAATGTTCATCTAGTGGTGGAACAACTGATGTATTATTGTGTGATTGGATATGGTGAGATTGAGACTTCAATAAACATATCTATGGAATACTAGAAATGTGTTTTCCTTATGTTATTCTAATTTTAGGGAATATCATGTCCTTAAATTGGCCAATTATGAGTAGAGAATTATGTTTGTGAGTACCATTATATTGAGAATGAATCCATATATACACACAAAAGTATCTATATAGATTGTATTGGTTGATATCCACCATAGTGTTGGAAATTTTGATGAGTGGAATATCTATTTATGAGGAGTAGTACACCTTGTGTTTTGATTAGTGTTATGGAATCTCATCCAAATTTGGGGATAGAATATAGAGAATTGATCAAGAATTTACCACCATGATAGGCCAGGATTGATGTTTGAAATGAATTCATGTCTTATTGGGGATGATAAGTGTTATAGTTAGAGTTTTTAATGACCCACATAATTATTGGATCTAAAATTAAAAGGGATTATCAATATTAATTTTGGAGTAGGGTTCGTTTGGAGAATCAATATTCAGATCAAAATTATATGAGTTAAAGTATCTTAAGGATATGTATTTAGATATTTACATAGGATTGGTTGTTCATTAGGTTCTAAATTTAATATCAAAAGCTTTGGGTTAATTTAAGAAATTTTTAAAAGGGTTTTACCCTATTAGATGGTTAAGGGAAACAATGTGAAGGAACCTTGTAGTATGGTTTTACCTATGAGTACTGGAACATACTTTTTGTAAAATTTCATAGAAATTGTGAAAGACCTGTAATTCAGATTTTAAATAAAATTTCATTATTAGTGGATAAGTTTGTGAACAATGAGAACAACATGTGTAGGGTTTGCATCCTTGGATAGGGTGAGTATCATGGTTGTTACATTATTCATGTTATTGTGTTTTCAAACCAAGTGATGGGTCTAGATCAAAACAGTGTGAGTTAGATAGTTGGTTCATAGTTTGGAAAAAATTTGGAAACCATGAGACCACCCATATTTCATTAAAAATGAGAAATTATATAAATTACACTCTCAATATTTAACTCCCTCCCCCTCTATTATTCTACCTCAAACATGGATTGTTAAAAGTACCTATGCCATTCTTCTTATTAAACCCCCCTTGGAATGATGTGTTTCTCAGTGGTAATTTTTTGAAAAATAATGGTGGTAACTCCTCTTCACCCCATTCTTATTTTCTATGTTGGACTATTAATTTATTCTGACACATATATGGATTTAAGTGATTATTCCACCGAATCATGGGGGAACCCTCTTATACCAATGGGTTTTTTTTTCTATTTTTATATAGGATGTAAAAATAGGATTAGTGTGAGACTTTTTACATAATTTGTTTGAACATACATTACCAAGTATATTTATTTATATATTTTCCATAAATTGGATGAATTTTGATATTGAATATGGTGTGTATATTATAAAGTTCAGGTGGATTAGGTCTTAGTGCATGGCCAAAGTGGATGTTACCATGTTACCTAAGTTTTCAGTGAGTGAATGTTTGGTAATTAATATGAAAAAATTAACCATTTATATTAAACTTTATATTTATAAGTAAGGACACCATGTATGAGGTAGGCGGTCCCTTGACTTTTTCGCTATGTAAAGGAATTTTTTATGTAGAATGTGATACATTATATCACCAAAATGGGTAGTATTTCCTTTTAAATTAAGTAAAATGTTTCATTAAATTAAAATACCAATAAAAAATAGTGTGTCTAGGTGAAATATGAAACCTTAAACTCTGATTGGTTCGTCAACCACAGATATCCTAGGGATATGTAATAAAATTTTGAGGTGAAAAACCATGACACTAAATTGGTATTAATGAAGTGATTGGATTATAGTGTCTCGTGATATAGGTTTCGTACCCCTTGTGATTATGGGAGTGTGATGAACATGAATGATTGTCCTCATTACTCCTATATTGAACCTTTACCTTCTATCCTTATGGATGGTTGAGATAATAGTGGGGTGAGTGATCCTCCCCCTTTGGTATGTTAGTACCAAGGTAGTTATATCTTGGGTGGGATTTTGGATAGGTTTCACGTAAGGGGAATGACCATGGATAAACTTGGAAAGTGCGATGGGAATTATTCTATATCTCAAGGTTTATGTCAGTTTGAATTTAACTAAGAGAATAATATGTTCCTATTGTGATTATGGTGAAGTTGAGGGATTCAATTCTATTTGAGTAGTGTGAATTGTCCATATAGTTGAGAATGCGATTGTGGATCCCACATAGGGTGTCTAGATTTTGACGAGTCGTAAAAAAACATCAGTTTTATACCTAGTATTATGTTAACCCTTGGAAGGGTTGGTATAGAGAAGTACATATTATTGATTTTGAGTTTCGCCCTAAAACATGAAATTTTATATGTGATACTAATATGGTTTTTGTGATAGGGATAGTTTATTCACCTGGGGGGTCCAACTTCTATTATGTGAGATGGGATAGGAGGATAGCCAACCTAAGAAATTATTTTAAAATAAGATACTATTGAGAGGATACTAAACCAAAAAAATCTTATATAAGATATTTCTAGGAGGGTTCCATGGATCTATAGATTATAACTAGCATGTCAAGGATTATTAGGATGGTTCTGAGGGTTTTGTAGTTATACCTAATGATATTATATAGGATTCTTAAGATAGTACATAGGGTCTAGAAGCTTTTCTGTGTGATATTATATGATATTCATAGGTAGGTTCCTATATCCAATGGATTCCTGATGTTATATGTGGTTACAATGAATCTTATGATCTGGAGGATACCTAATGATATAATATGCCTAGGTTAGTTCCTAGTATACGATGGTTATTTTATATTATATGAGATTCCATGGAAGCATAATATCTAGTGGATTGATATTGATTTGAGATACCTAGGATAGTTATTAGGATGTTGTGGTTACCTAATATTTTATAAGATGCACATGACTCCAAGAATCTAGGGGATACCTAATGATATATAATATTTCTAGGATTATTGGGGTTTAGATGTTGTGGATGATGTTATAGGATATTAATAATACTCCAAGGATATGGTTTTTATACCTAATGATGTTATGAGAAACATAAAATGACCAGGATCTGGAATTATATCAAGTGTTATTAGATGTATATAATGGTTTATAAGGTTCTCATGTTTATACTAGAAAATCACATGTTTATAAGATCCCTAGATAGGACTTTTATGCCTCTAATGTTATGTATCATGTTTAGAGACACCATGTATAAGATGAAGAAAGTATAACTGATTTGAAGTGTCTCCTTAGAACCCAACAAACAATGGGGATTATTTTATTTTTCATGCACAATGTATTTTTTTCTAAAAGTTGAACTTAAAAAAGAATGTATTTAATAATTATATTTGGTATCCCATTGGTGGTTCCTGACTTAGTTATACTCACAACATACTTGGTCTTTATAGCACTTGGGTACCTAGGAAGACTAATTTTATCACAGGTTCAGGTAGAGAAGATTCACAGTGTTTCATGATTGGACTGGAGTAGCTCGATAGTGATTTATATGCTAAGATTGAGTTACTAATTAGGGATGATGGTAGGTATTATTGTGTATTTTATTTCATTTTTTCCTTGTATATATGGTTGGCTCAGCGTGAGAAATGTTGGGATGAATGATTTTATGCTTTTGTATTTATCTCATTATAGAATGACTATTGTCTATTTAAATATCTTATATAGTCCAATTTTTTATTCATATTGCCTAATTATTTTATAATTTTTTTAGTTTTATATGATGGAATATTCTCCCCAATAATAGTTATTCCACAACCTCTAGAATAGGGGGAATAATTTATAAGTTCCCATAGTGCCACCAAATGAGATACCGACCAATATTATTTGTTTAGGGGAGCATCGCATGTGCTATATGTGTGTTGAGTGACTCAAAACTCACCCAAAATCATGATAGAAATTTTATAATTATATTCTCATAAATATTTAACCATGAACCCCCAAAAAACTAATTAATAACTCATAAATCACTCAGGATATAAGAATGAACATCGAATAAAGTATTATCTTATACAACATTTAAAACACCACAAGATCACTTGATACAATTTTTAACTATAATAACTCACTGAAGTGTAAAATTTTATAGACATAATAACACCAATATCCTATGGTAGTGATACATGAGTGAAACCTACTTCAATCTGTATGCCATCAATGCATTCCTAGGATGCTAACTTTCACAATATATTGGTGGGTTAACCTTCCCCATAGGAATCATAACAATATTATTAATGGTTATGAACTTTCTCAATGACCTCCCTATGAGATATGTATTTATACAAAACAAAACAAAACATAAGAATTTTTATAGATATATCCCATAATAATAAAGGATAATTTGGTCTGAAATACTTATTGTTGAGAAAAATCCATAAAAAATATAATGTCGTAATAAATTGAACTGTAATTTCAATTTATTACCATAAAACATCACTAAAATATTATTTGGGGAATTATTTGTGATGGTCAATAAAAAATAATTTTATCATCAATAATAATAAATGGTTGATAATATATAAATAAAAATTATGTATGAAAATTATTTCCAAATGTAATTATATTTTAAAAAAATAGTAACATTTTAATTTTTTAAGATGGATAATAAAATTATTACAACGTAGTATCCATATAGAATTGAAATTATTTTCAATCAAGATCTATGTTTATTAATTATAATCAAATAAATTAATAAACATAAGTATAAATTTATGTAAAAATTTATTACAAATAATTACATAAAAAAGTTATATAATAATCAAAACTCATGTCTATGTGAGGATCATAAACATAAGAAGTATTTTAATGTGATATTAGTGGAAGGAACATCATGCCTAATCATCATGACTATCATCGTATACAATCAATAATTTATTTACATTGTTGATAATGTATTTTTTAGCTTCATTCTCTTTAATCAACATCTGAATGATCTAATCCTTAGACCTTTTGAAATATACAACCTATAGAAAAATATCTTCCCCTTTGATCCCATCCTTCAATGATTGCTAAAGATATAGTCAAATCCTCTACTTGAAAACATGTTTTAATTGATGTGGTAACTAAACATACATATAAATGGGTTATTATTTTTTCACAATATATGATTTAGGATCACCTCATGGACCTCCATAACATATAAAGGCCCAACATCCATTTTGGAATATCAGAGAGGTCCCGAACCTAATTCTAATATAACAGACCACCCACACCACAATATTATATGATTTGGATAAGTGACCTGAGGTATGATCACACATTAGATATTGTGGATATATAATAATCCATTTATGCATAGGTGTGAATAGTTAATCCATCACAATGTGTTTTTGAGAAGAATATTGGTCAATATCCTGTGAAAGAACAATGTTGTTAGGGAAATACTAAAACAGAAAAATATCATTACATGGGTGATCTATTTTATGTTGTGTTACATCTAGGGATCGTTTGAGGTTCTAATACATATATTTTTCTCTTATGGGTGGGGTGGACATAAGTTAATCCCACATTGAATATAGTAGATAATGAAGCACCCCTTTATAAAGTGTTGTGGATACCTCATCCATTACAAGACTGTTTCATGGGAAGGCTTGTTCCATAATCTATAAAAAACAAAACTATTAGGCAAAGTCAAAATTAGAAAATATCATGATGTGAGTGACATATTAAATATCAATAATCATACTACATAGTGAAGTCTGATGGCTCCATATGAAATACTTTTATGTTTTTTCGTGGATTAAAAATCTAAATTTTCATAAAAATTGGTTAATCTTGACCACGAACAAATATTAATCGATCATACATTCACATTACTAGAAACCCAAATCCATGCCTCATCATTACAAAAGTATGGGTTGAGAATTACCCACAATCCTCTATACCATGGATCTCATCTTATCAATCTAGTATGTGATTCTCTAACTCATACATCTCCAATATTATTTTCATAAAAAATATTATATATTTAAATATTTCAAACATATAATACCTAAACAAGTTTCTCCTTGTATCTCTCATTAATAACAAGTCATGTAATATCTGCATCCACATGTACATATATAATTCAATAATTGGATATTTAGTAATATATTTCATAAGTTAATCATATACATTAATTATTAACAATATACATAGCTGTTAATAAGTAAAAAAATGTGTTTCTTTCATCAACCGATCCAATATGCCAAAATTGAGACTACCACCACTATGAGACACATCTTGTCTCAACCAACTATATCGACCATTATAGAATCTCCTCTCAAAAGTTTCACTTGTCCTATATGAAAATATCCCCTACAATGCATCAATATAGACAAATTTTGGTTGATAATACACACAATACTCAACGAAATCTTTCTCGAATTTTATATTAGAAGTTATCCTTTAAATATTGTGAAAACACTTATGAAAAAAATTCATGTATACTTACCAGTCCTTTTTATTGGAGTATTATATGAATATCTTGATATGATATCATAGAGCATATATGTAATTAGAAAAATAACGGTAAATTAAATAGATTTTATTATAAATAATAATAAATATTTTTTATATATAATGATAGAATATGTGATAATTAATATCAATGAGAATATGATCATATTAAAAAAACTTGAAAAAGTCATTTAGTATCATATATTCCTAAAAAATATATAAATAAAAGACTAAGAACGATTAATGTCAAATAATTACTACTGAATTAAATAAATTAAAATTTTAGAAAATCAGATTTGAACATACATCCTAAAAAGATAATAGAAATCATGGTATAAAATAATCATTGGAATAGAGTTTAAAGTCATAAATTGGTAGGGCATGAACTTCATTGATATGATCAATTACACCATCAGAACCATCTGGATCAGATGACGAAACATTGCTTAAGGGATGATATTTTTAAAAATGAAAAATATCCTTGGATTGATTTATAGAATCCTCATCATATCATATAAAAATATTTAACATTTCTAGTAAATTAAACCATTAAAAATTTACAACATATGATTATTTGAATAAAATCATACGTATCAATGAATTATTTACATATTTAACTAATTCTTCATCATTACCCTCATATTCACCACCATATTCATCTTTGTCATTGTTTTCCACCATTAATTCAAATTTTATCTCTATTTTCATCAATATCAAATGTTTCACATTCATTAATAGATAAACCATGAACAATTTTATCATTATCATCCCATAATTATGAAGTCTCATCAGTGGTATTTGTATCTCAATGAGAACAATATGTATTTAGAGGATTCTATTATATAATTACAATATTTTTAATCTCTACAAATTTAGTTTCATTTTTGATAAACTAATAGTCACGAGGTTGTATTTTTATTACACTCAACCAATAAATTAGCTATCGCATAAAATCATATTAATTTCCCTAATAAAATTTATGTACTTAATATTCCAATATAAAATATATATTTGATAAAAAATACCTTTATTTTTTTTAATAAGTAATTCTTGTCCTAGAAGAATTCCCATAACTTGATTGAAATCAAGAGAACGACACATAACCATTACAAAAAAGAAACTTATTCTTAGATAATATAACTTTTTTATTTCATTAGTCATTCTATAGTTGTTAAAGAAACATTCTTTGTAATGATTAAATTTTAACCAAAACTATTTTTTATTGATATTTTTTGTCTCAGTATATGGGTATGTGTTAAATTTCAATCCATTATCCACATAACCACTATAAAATTTGATAAATTTATCTATCAGTGTACTTGATGATTATAATAGAATATCAATTCTATGTGCATATTTCGAAACATTAAAAAAATTAATATTATTAATATTATAAATTTTATATTGATTTATTAATTTTAGAGGTAAAAATATTTTACTCACCAAACATCAAAAACATAACATAGAAATAAATTTTCTTCCACCTTCGATAGTATTCTAGAAAATTATTGGGAATTTTTTTTCTAACATGATCACTTTATAGTGTAAATAAAAATAGTAATATTTTATTTTCAAAAAATATTTATGTAGAAAAAATTATCTAATGGTAGAACATACAATATGAATCATTTCATTTCTTCATAGTTTTGTAGAAATTCGATATGAAATATTTGTTATTACTTGATAGAAACCATCATTCACATAACAACCATATATTTTTTGAATGAACTTTTTCAAAATTAATTTAATATTTTGATATTTTTCATTTCACACAACACTAAAAACTGATTTTTTTATTAAAACACTAAGTTTGGATTGTATTATACCCAATACCAAGTTCATCTTTCACTACACACAACACTTATATTGTAATGAAATATAAACAACACTATGTTTGTCTTTTATTACACATAGAACAGAGTCCCTTCAATAGCTTTCATTGTATGCAAGGCCTAGTTTTTACCAAAGTAAATGATACAATTAATATGATTATCATAATATTATTATAGCAACCACCTATACAATAGATGGAATGTTACAAATAATATTGAAAAAATTGTGATAATATTATTTACATATATATAGATATAATAAATTATCTTTTATCAACTACTATAAGTGAAGGTATGAATAATTTTAAAATAATGATATTGATTTTCCAAGAAAACTATTTTTCTATATACAATAAAACAATTATGTCAATAATTAAAAAACCAGTTTTGAATAATATTTTAAATTAAATTTATATATTAAATAATAAATCAATATTTTTGGAACTCATACAATATCTTATATTGGCAAAACATAAGAATAAATCCCATATTATAAATAAGAAGATGTATTTTTCTATAACATACCCTTACAACCATTTAATGAAGAATGCATTTTAAATATGATTTTTGGCACTTATATAATTTTTTTGGTCAAAAAAACTTCATTTTTGAAGTAGGAATATAAAAATTAGATTATGGTAAATTTTTGGTATTTTTCCGTGGAGTTTATTTTTTAATGAATATTTAATAACATTGAATATTAAATATAGATTTATTTTTCATATAATATAAATATGTTGTTAAATTATATATTAAATTTGGTTTAATAGTTTAATTAAATCAATTTTAAAATAATTAAAACAATTTAGTTCATTGGAATAAATTTCACACTGAAATTGGATAAAAAACATTTCAAGCATTTGAAATTTTTTAATTTAAAACTCACTTTGTCATATCAAATATGTGGTTATATTTAAATTACATTATTAATAATATGTGACTATAATTCTATAAAATGGATTAAATTTATGTAATAATAATCATTTAAAATTTCAAATAAGGTCACTTTGTTTTTTGACCATAAAAAATACTGAATGTGATAAAATTAATTACATAGATTAAGAGAAAAATTACCTTAAAAAAGGATCAAACCTTAATATTAAGGGAAAAAATAACATTTAAACCTATAAAACCCCATTTTATATAAATATTTATACCCTATATTTATTGTTGTCTAAATTGGTTCATTATTAAACCCACTTTTTATTTAAAAAATATGGATGGAATTCCATTTTAAAAATTTAAAAGAAAGCCACTCCACGTCCACTATAAAAATGAACTCACACATCCAACTTATTCAATCCCCTAAAGCCATTTGGATCACCCAAAATATGATAAAATAATCTACCAAAATACCTCCCTTCAAAATATAATCCTATATTTGGTAATAAATCCATATAAGTAATCCCTTTGGTGGAATCCACAATAATGATTAGGGATCATCATTTCTCATGTTCCTTTCCTTTATATTCTTTCTTCACGACCTCAATTAATTTTATTATATTCCTATATAAAAACAATATTATCCTAAATAAAATTATATTTTATTATTATAATAATTATACGTACACTTACACATACTTCCAAATAATGGGTAATGAAATTAACGTTTTAGTGTACGGCAAACTACCGGCTCCTGAAACGATGTTGTTAATTTTTCATTTACCACATTTCATGATTGTGAATTTTGATGGACACCCAATTTTTGTATAATAAATATGATATATTTATGATTATTTAATTATTATATATCACCTACCTTCATGATTTCTATTTTTTAAGTACAATAATTTCATTTGGGTAAGTGTGGACTACCACCACCTCAAAGAAATGTGATTCATTATCACTATTCATGGAATGTATTAAGGATAGGTTTAGTGAACTTATATGATATATATGACATAATAATTAAATTTTAAAGATAATATATATATATATATATATATATATATATATCTTTTACTATTTTTCATTCAATATGAAATGAAAACAGAAATAGTATTCATGCATACATACGGTCTGACATCTTTATGAATGATGTATTCCATTTCAAATGTTTATATTATATAGATTATTATAAATACATATATACTGAATATATATGATATTTATATCATTATTTAAATCTTATAAATATTTAAATCATTATATGATTAAGAGTAATCAATAATAAAATATCAAAGCATGTATGAAAAATAATACAAATATTACCCAAAACAAAACATTAACATAGAGTTATTAATAAATGGGTAATATTAATTCAAAACAAAATAATATATGTTATTAGATAAATTAATATTTTTATGTGGTATATTTATAAAAATCTTATATTTATTATACAAAAGGTTTTATGTGTACAAACAAATTCATGAAATAAAGTAAGGGAATTTCATATCACTTTTTTACATGATATGCAAACCATATTAACCACTCATTTATTTTTTGGGCTGTATATATGGAACATGAATGTATTATATGAAACATTTATATAACATTATGGATATTTACAAATCCATTTTATGATCATTGTATCATGGGGTTTATGGTTCAAAATTTACCAAATCGGTAATGTAATTTTGTATATCTATTTTTTCTTTGAGAGACATTCCATGTTATGCACCAATATTTATATATATTTATATTTTAATCTAAATTAATTTTATTTTTTCATGGTGATTATGTTGTAATGTCCCAAAAGTGGTGACTGTTTATTTCCACAATCTCATCATTTATCAAGATTGATTTTTATTATGCTTCTGTTGAGGAAATAATATGAACCATATTTCATTAACACTCAGTATATTTATTCTAATATAGTTATACATGATATATTCTTGTGTTATAACCATTTTCTATTTTTTTACTTATGATAATTAATAATGTGTTCTTAGAAAAATCCAACTTTACTTCTCATTTCTGTGAAAAATCTGTGTTCATTCAAAAAAATGTTTTCAATTTTCTTTATAAATGTTTTAAAATAATTCTATTTTGTTTAAATTTAATTCTTTAACCATATTTTAACTTTTAACTTTTTTTTAAAAGAAATATTGTTTTCTTTTTATGGTAAAGGAAATTTTATAAAGTTTTATGGTGCATAATGAATGTTTTGCATGTACGAGCTTACCAATCATCATAACCATCATTTAATGGTAGCATTAATTTTAAGTTCACAATGTTTTTTTGAATAAAATGTTACACTAACATTCTAGATATTTTTTGAATTTAAATTGTTTTTTAAATATTTTTTATAAAAATGTTATATGTTTAAAAAGTGTTTTAAATGATTTAAAAAGATTCCTTTAAATTTTTTCCAATTTTTTTTTCAATGAAATTGTTTTAATTCATATAGAATATTATTTTATATTTTATTAATGTAATTTCAATGAATAAATACTTCAAAAATAGTGTAGGCTTATTTATAAAATTTTAATGTTATTTTGAAGGAAAATGGTATTCAAAATGATTTATGTTTTAAAAAGTGTTTTTTCAAATCATAATGAATATTTTCCTTGACAAATTTTTAAAACAATTTTTCATTATTCCCTTTTTTATGTGTTCTTAAGAAAATTTATTTTTTAAATTCTATATGTTTTAAGAAGTGAATTTCAATGAATAGTTTTTTCCCAAGTGATCTTTCAAAATATTTCTCTATATAAGACGACATATTTAGATTATTATTTTCTAAGGATATAAATAAATAAAACCCTCCATAATATCACTATAGATGTCCTTTATTTTAATGGATAAATGTTTGTGAAACTAATTCCACATCAGCAGGATATACATTGATAAATTTTTATGAATCACACTTATTTTCATGGGTTCTACTAAGATAAAATGATTATGTAAACCCTATATTTTACATAGGTTATTATATGAAGAAATTTTTATGATACCAATTTCATTTCATAGGTTATTATATTATGTTTATGAAACCCATCACTTTTTATGGGTCATTATATGAGGCAAGTTTTGTTATATTGTGACACATGTATATGTGATTTTATTATGTGATTTGTGGGACCTATATCTCCATCCAATGCATTGGGTATTGATAAGTGGTATATGATCTCAAAGGGTAAACATGTTATAGCCCAAACCTAAAACCTTGAGGGTACATGGTTTCTATCCCAATCCAAAAATCAAGAGGGTACATGGGTGGAAACAAATTCCTGATAATAAGATGGTACATGTATTATTACATAAGCCTGAAAATTTGAGGGTGCATGATTTGTAAGTATAATCCCTAAGTAGGTGAAAATGTTTTATCCCAAGCCTAATATGATATGGTGGTCACGGTGGGTATCCTTAAAAAAATATTTTCTATGCTTATGTCTATTCCACAAATTCTATGTCATATTCCTCAGTTATGATTTCATGTATTATTGTCTTGATAACCTTATGATTCCAGTCTTATGAAATGAAAATATTTATTTCATGACTCATATATACGATCTTTCATATGTATGGTGTGATCGTTAAATTTCATTATCATGTTCTAATACCACTACGCTAAATCTATTATTATGTATCTCTATTTTTCCCTTTTTGGTAATTTTAGATCACCCCTTTCTGATGTTTAATTTTCATAGTTTATGGGAAAATATTTTATGTAGAATTACTAAAATGGAAGATATTTTTTGTGAAAATTTGAAGATCATTCACCCAGTTAAAATATTTCATTCCATGATTCCAATTACACTAAACAACTTCTATCCTCGGCCATGTTTGTAATGTGGTGAATATTTACATATACTGATGTAATATCCATGTATGTTAATCCTAGATTTCTATATTTGGTATGAAAGGAATGGTTTCATCAATATTTGGAAACTATGGGAAGAAATTTTTATTTATATCCCTTAGGATATTTATAAGGATATGTATAGGTATTTCCTTATTGACAAGTCTAAGGATAAGGAAAACTATATAAAAATGTATAAGAATTTTGTTAAAGGATATAGTGAGTGTTTTCCTCTGGATACATCCATTTCTAGATACTATAAGTGGATGTGTCTTTGGAACAGATGTACCATGGGGTGATAACTCTGAAACGGTGTGTCGGGCATGACTCATGTGTAAACCTAGTAAATCATGACAACACTTTTTTCACACCTAGTTTGACACTCTCAAAGGATATGCTTCTAATATTGAAAAACTCATCATGAACCATCATTAATGATTTTATGAAGATTATTTTTATGAATAACCTAGAATAAATATAAAGTGTTATATATTAATGAAATATGTTTCATGATTTAGAAATCTTATAAGAAATTTGTTCCATGATTATGTGGTTTTCTAATATTATTAGTGTTTCTCATGCTATACATTATGGTGTTAGTCAATAGAAGGAACTACAATGAAATGGGTTAAAATTGAATGTTTATGATGTGTAATGCATGTGAATTATTTGAGTCGATGTCCTTAGTGGAGATGAAATTAAGAGAATTAGGAATGCATTATGAGTTTTGACTACACTTTTGAAGATAAAGATACAGAAAACGACATGTGAACAACATTTTATGTTCTAAAAGTTTTTATTAAATTAAAAATAAGCCATATTAGATTGAGATTGAGGAACCTTAATAAATGATTAATATTTCATATTCTTGGAAAAAGGGTATTAAAAATAATATTATTAAGCTCATGTAATGGTTTAAGAATAATGTTGTATGATTTAAGTGTACATGATATTATATTAAAATATTATGTTATATGAATCATGAAATATATATATATATATATATTCAATATAATTAATAAAGTAATGATTGAAAATTATATTCTGAGTGTTGATAAAGAATTTGAATATTTATTTAATAGAAAGATGTTGTTTTGAATTAAGTCTAGGTTACCCTAAATGTATTAAAAATGTTTAGACTATTATCTTTATCTCAAATAAAGAGATGCTTGATTTGGATAATGTAAATTGGATAGTATTTATCAACTCATATATAATAAATTATTTGTAGACAATGAGGTCTATGTCACTATGGATGAAGTTTAAAAGTTCAAATATTTATGTAATATATCCAATAATATTTAGAATAAGAAAGAATGAAAGCTTTACAAAATTATTTATGTTAATTTAGATTATTACAATGATTCAAGAGAATATAAAATGAAAATATTAAAATGATGGGAATGTGGAAACCAAGATATAATTTATGATATATGGAGGATCAATGTTAAGCTGATTAAATAAATTTCATCCTAATTATTTGTATATTTAGATTTTGGAAGGGATATAAAGTTAACATTTCATGGAAATTTTATGTTAATATTAGGATGAAATTTATAATAATAAAGTATTATTTCAAAATATGAGGATTTATGAATGTTTAATAACCAGTGATAACCATTTTTATTATGATAAAAAATAAATAAAGATGTAATGACTTATCACTCTCCCACATGATCTGTTAGTGAATCAAGAATAAAAAATCCACCATCATTTCGTATGGTAAGAGATTATATAGAAATAAAGAAAGGCACTACAAAATGTGAGATTATTCATATAAAATGGAATAAAATCAAGTAATAATATTTCATCAGGTCTATAGAAAGTAAAATAATACTTAAACTCTATGAAAAGGATTTTAGAAAACATTAATAAAAAAATCTTCATTTTTTTGAATCGGTGTTCTTATAAATTATCCTAAACATATGCTTATGAGGGCCTTAATATTACACTTATAATTCAATTATTGGGGATAAATTACATTTATCAATCTCTATAATTATTTATGCTTTTATTTAATTTACTGTATTCCATTCACACCTATGTTATACCATGTGTAAAATTATTTATGTGTAACTTCTAGTAACCATCATGTTTCTAACATTCCATTTTTGATTGAAGATTTAGTATTCATTTTTATAATGTGGCTTTTATTAATGAAAATTTCATGTATCAAAATTTTAATTACCCAGATTAATTTTTCTAGTGAAATTATTTTTGATGGGGGTAAAATGAAACACCTTAATATTTTGTGAATTGTTATTTTCTAATTAATTTAATCATTTTATATTTTTCATTTTCAGAAAGAAGAGAATATAGTTTTTTATACTAAAACACTATGTTTTTCATGGGTTGTATGAAAAAACATGCACTACCAGAAACACAAATATTGTCTTATGTTACATGAAACACAATGTTTGTCTTGTATTACACAGAATACCGAGTCCCTTCAAGACATATGGACAATTTTTTACCGGAATATATTATAATATTTTTATGATTATTAAAATATTATTATAGCTACAACCCACTCATTGAAATGTAAGTTATGATAATGAATAAAAAGTTTTTGGAAATTTTATTAACAAAATTATATAAAAATAATCATTTTTTATCAATTATTATAATTGAATGTGTAAACTATTTGAAATGAAATAAATTACATTTCCAAGAAAACTATTTTTCTATCCAAAAATTCAATTTTATCTCAATAGATTAAATCAAATAATATTGAAAAAAATCAATAAAATTTAGATATTATATATAATATTGGTATTTTTTATTCTCATCAAATATATTTTATAGATACATGGTATCAATAAATCTAATCTAATGAATAAAAAGATGTATTTTTTTAAAAGGTAAATTTTACCCCTTATAATGATGAACCAATTCTAAATTTTATTTTTGATACATTTATAATTTTTTTTATTAAATAAAGTTCATTTTTTAAATTATAATAAAAAAATTAGATTAGGATGATTTTATTGTATTTTTTGTGAAGTATTATTTTTTATTCTTAGTGAATAACACTAAATTTAAATTCAAACTAATTTTTCATCTAACATATTTTATAGTAAAAGTTTTGTTAATTTGGTTTTAGAGAATTATTATTTCAATTTTAGATTAATTAATCCAATTTAGGCCATTAGAATCAATTTCACAATGAAATTTGATATAAAAACATTTCATGCTTTTCAAAACATTTATATTAAAAACCAGTTTTTTTCGTCACGTTTGTGGGATTAAATTTAAATTAATTTTAGCCCCTTATGTGATTATATTTTCAAAAAACGGATTCCATATTCTGATCAATAATATTTTATACATTCTAATAAGGTAAAAATATTTTTTAATTAACCATATTAGTGGAAGTGATTAAAATTAATTACAGTGGTTGAGAGAAAAGTTATCTTAACAAAAAAATAAATCATATACTTAAGGTAACAAATGACCAATAATAATGAAAAAAATGCATTTTGTGGACATATTTAGACTATATAATACATCTTATATAATTTTTTCTATTATTTTAGATCTTTTCATTGGAAAAACGTTTCTTTAATTCCCTTTTAATAAATTAACAGTAATGACACTCTTCCTCCACTATAAATTGGTACTCACCCCTACCACTTCTTCACAACCTTAAATCTATTTCTCTCCACCAAAATAATCTAAAATAACTTTATAATTTCACTTAATTAATAAAATAATAATAAAATTTGGTATAAATCCATTCAGATAATCATTTTGGTTCAAACCAAAAGAAGTTACCCAAAGAAGAAGTAACATTCTTCATCAATCGTGTTTCCTTTATTTTCATTCTCCATGATTTTTTTATTACATTATTATATAATAAAAATAATATCAAAAATTCTTTTTTATTATGTAAATATAAGGTTTTCAGCAAAATTTATACACACATCTATCTAATGGATAACGAGCTTTTTGTTCCTGTTGATGATGAACTACCACCTCACCAAAACCAATGTTGTTTGATTTTTTACTTTACCAACATTTAGGGTTGGTAATTATATTTGAAAATATATTTTTATAGGATTTATATGATATGTTTATGATTATATAATTATTTTACGACTCATATTTTTATTTTTTCAATTTTGTGTATGTATGATAATTTCGTTTAAGGAAGTGTGGACTATCGGCTCATCAAAGTGATGTGATTCATTCAAATTGTACATAAAATGTATTAAAAATGGTTTTAGTTAAATTATATTATAAATATGAAATAATAATTTTAATTTAATGATGTCATATATATATATATATATGTTTACATATATTTCATTTATATTCATTCTTTCAATATAAAAATAAAATGGAAACATTGTTAACGCAAACATACGACCTACCATCTCCACGAATGGTCTATTCCATTCCATATTTCTATATTATATTAATTATTATTAAAACATATATACTTAATATATATATATATATATATATAATTTATATCATTATTTAAATTATTTAAATAATTAAATATTTTTTAAAGAAAGGATAATTAAGAATAACAAGGAAAAACATATAAAAATTAAAGAAGATATTACCCAAAACATAAAATTTACTTGGAGTTGTTGGTAAATGGGAAATATAAATTAATATAAAATTTAATATATGGTATTATATAAAAAATATATGGTTTTTTAGAATTATAATAAAATTATATTTATTATAATGGAGTTTTGAAAATGTATGAAGAAATTCATGGCTTAAGTAAAGGGAATTTAATCTCAGTTTTTATTTCTATGAGATACATGACATATAAACCAATAATTTCATTTATATGGTGTATATATTTCACATGAATTTATTATATGATTCAAATACTTAAGTTTATCTATATTTAAATATCCATTTGATGGTCATTATTTCATAGAGAGTATGGTTCAATAGTTACCAAATCAGTACAATAATTTTTTCTCAATTTTATTTCATTGAGATACAAGACATGTTATGAAACTATATTTTTCTATGGGGTGTATATACTGCCCATATACATGTTATATCATGAATATCATTCAGATAATTATATTTTTGTAATCATGTAATTTTATTCATTCATGTTGATTGTGAATACAGCTCACCAAAGCAGTAAATGATTATTGCTAAAATATATTCGTTGATTAGGATTATTTATGATTATAATTCCATTGATGAAATTAAAATTTTCATCTCTCAAGAACAATAATAAATTTTATTCTCAATAATTTATTAATTATATCATCAATTATCACTGCCATTTTCAAAATTTTTGGTACTTAAGATAATTAAGAAATTATTCTTAGGATAATTCAACTTTATTTTTCCTTTCAATTAGAAATTAGTGTTATTTCAAAACCATGTATTTAAAAAAAATTATTTTAATGCTATGAAATTTAATGTACACTTTTACCAATGTTTTAAATCTTTTATAAAATATTTAAAAATTAAACCTTATTACATTTTCTGATCAAGGAACTTTTATAAACTTTTAAGGCGAGAAAGTAATGTTTTCTATGTACAGACACACCTTCCATCATTGCCATAATTTTCATGGATATTCCATTTTAATTTTAAAATTCAATTTTCAAAAAAATCCAGAATATTCTATAAATTTGTGACATTAATGTGTATTTCAAAAAACAAAATCTTTTCCAATATGTTTTATATTTAAAAACAATTATAAATTTTTTTCAAAGAATTCATTAAATGTTTTGAATGGTTTTTTTCAATGAATAATATTTATATTATTTTAAATATTATTTTATATTTTCTTGAATTTATTTTCAGTGGAATATTTTTTCACAAAAATAAAAACTTATTTATATGTTTTTAAGGTTATTTTTAGGAATATTGTATTCAAAATGTTTTTTGTTTTAAATGTTTTTTTTCACAGTGAAAATGTTATTTTCCTCAAGAAAATTTTAAATTATTTTTCACGACTCCTGTTATGATTTAATTTTTTTTCATGGAAAGGATTTTTAAAATTCGTATATTATATAGTATGTTATATTCAAGGAATAGATATGTTCCAAATGATCATTCAAAATCCATCTCCATCAAATTTTACAACCTTGGTTAATTATTTACTAGATATATGATCCAAGTATACTATTCATATTATTTCATTGAATTGTCTATGTATTGATGGTTTTATGTTTAGGAAACATGTTTGTTTCAATCCAATTCTCTACGTACTACAAAAAAATGGCATAATGGATAGTAACCAATTGTCTATTATTATAGAGGGTTTCATGTTGGGTTCACCATTTTTGATTTGACCCGAGGTGTGTCATGGAACGTTTTTGTGAGAGATATGGTCACACATTAGAATGGACAATATATCCTTTTTTATGACTCAATAGAGGTTCCACAGATGACTAGTGTTGGAGGGGAATTATAGAGGGTTATGTGTTTTATGAAATTGACCTGCGTCCGGTATGATTTCCTAGGATGGTCTCCAATGGGTTTATTCGTAGAGATAGAAACACCCAATGAACCTTTTATCTAGGATTAAATAAAATGATATCCATAGGTAGGTGCTCTTTTGATGAGGATTTCACCAACAATAATTAAGGACTTAATTACACGAGAGGATAGGAGGTTGGGCTCATCGCACCCTTTAGGGTGGAAACTATTTCTGACTTCAAGACACTCTTATAGATTTAAGAAATGATTATATGTTGATGAATCCTTGGTTTATTCCCAATAATGGGTATATGTATTATCCCTAAGTTGCAAAATCAATCATGGATATACATGGATTAGGAATTACTGAGATAATGGTATTTTAAGCCATGTGATGAAGCACTCATAAGATTATAATTATCTAGGGGGATGAATATTGTTTCACTATTAGGATAAAAACCATAATATGGGATTCCTTCATATCCTCATTAGTGTAATAATAATGCACATTGTTTATTTTATCATAACTAGACACATCACCTTTTAAAGTCATGCGACAAGTACCCATCCATGATGCCTAACATCAGGCAACTATGACATTGAGGAGGGATATTCCTAGTCAATACATATTGTGGGAAATTCACCGAAGAGGCCTAAGATGCTCAGAAGAGGCATGGTCTCCTAGGTTGATATGGACCTATTGGGGATATGGCTTGGTGAACACTATGGTGATTTGGGTGTTGGTATTGGACATCAAGGATGATTATTATGTATCCCAGTTAGTTGGGAATCAAAACTACTGTAGTTCAGTTTATGTTGGTTCCTAAACCATATAAGAGGCCTTGTTTGTGGGGTAATTATTGGGGATTAACCTTTGAAAAGGACCCCCTTTGATCTCAGGACATTAGAAAGGAATCATACAAATCCTATTTAGAGTAGGAATAAGAGATTTCATAGTTCATTTTATATTGGGGATTATACTGTATAGGAGGTATTGTTTGTGGGGGAATGTTTGTGATATAACGTTTACAAAGGATCCACATTGAGCTCATCTCTTTAGGCAGGAATCCTATGTATCTTGTTTGGGGAATGAATCGGAGTTCTTGTAGTTAATTTAATTTTGTAGTTATAAGTAATCATAGGGTGATGTTTCTAGAACCACAAAGAGGATCCTAACTCGTGATTATTTAGAGATTTGTTTGGGGCATTCACCTATGAGGATGCCCATTTGAGCTCATGCCTTCAGATAGGTTCCCTATGTATGCTGGTTATAACTAGAATCAGAGTTCTCTTAGTTCATTGAGAAATGGAATATGATTGGGGATTGCACATGAGATCTTCCCATTTGATATAGGGACATCAAAATGGCATCCTATATACCTTGGGTAGAGTAGAAATAAAAGTTCTCAAAGTTATTTGAGAGATGATATGGATGTTGTGATCATCATCAAACACTAAGCCCATGTAAGTCATTCACATTTTGAGAAATATGATAAAGTGGTAGATCTGAAAAAATACACATATTCCCTTATCTGCATATGTAAAAGGATGATAAGGGTAGAAGAGGATAGGCCAAGGTCTCAACGAGAGAGAGATTTTATTTGAATGAGCCAATTTTTCTCCCATATTGATATCTTGGATAGCCACGTCTGGTGATATGTATTGATGTGTCTTGGGATGATCTAAATAAGAGAAAGAGAAAAACCTTCCATGGAAAGGTTATAGACATACCTCAGGAGGAGTAATCTGAAATGAGTTATAGGAAAAGGGTGGGCATCTCTCCTCATAAAAAAAGAAAAAGCAGGTATAATCCCTTTGACTAGCTACTATCCCTCATTAAATGGAAACTCTAGTGATTACCATTGATCCTTAGAACATGGATGTTCACATTAGTATCCCATGGTTAGACCCTGGGTTACCTTGGGAATATAATCATATAGACATTTTGGGGGTTGGAACTGTTGAAGGGATTACCTATGCGACTCCCCTTACCATGTGTATGTAAAATCAATAGGGTGTTTTGATGTGCCCAGTGGTTTTACAATCCTAGTCTACTGAATTTTTAAGAGGATTTGTCCTGATTCCATTGGATTTTCTTGTAGAAGGGTCATGGAGGATGGGATGGAAATGGAAAATCATGATCGGGACCAGAATGTGGAATGTCCTAAGGAACCCTATTCCACACACCATTAGTTCATGTTGGGTGTGGAACCCTCTGCATGTTTTATTTCTATGCAGATGGAGGGTTCATCCTTGTACAGAGTTGGTACATAGACCAGGATGTGGTCCTCATACCATAGTGGAATGCGACCTCTGGTTCCATCTGCATCGGGAGGTGCTATGTGGTACTGGATTCCATCCTCATAGTGAAGGTCTATACGGTGTAGGGTTTCATTTGTATAATGATGTGCTATTAATTATGACATATTGAAGAAGTGGACATGATCCTCATGTTCGTAAGAAGTTCATGCACAAAGGGAATATTTTTCTCAGTTCTCCAATTAGGTTCGCGACCAATTACTTATTACTATTATATTTCCTTACTTTCATTATATGATGCAGATTTATAACTAAAATAAATCATTCTTAGTTTCATATATTATCGAACATTTTTCATCAAATTCTTCTTTCTATAAACTCTAAGATCCCCAAAAAATCTTATCCCCTTTACTTGGATCCCCTTCGGGTCCTTTTATAGCGTGGCATAGATTTTTGATCGCTAGGGAGGATGATAATTTTTTTGGAATCCCATGGGGAAATCATCAAGACCATGTATGAATCAGTCAACTATGGTATATGGGACTGAAGTTCACAATGGTTGCAGTTCACGATTGAGGTAGTCACCACCTCAATCTCGTGAATGTCTTTTCATGTCGGTAGGATACCTTTTGATTCACCTTACCTATGAAATGTTTTGGTTTGTGGGGGTGGTTCAGGGTGGCTTACCACTCTATCTCATTTCCACCTATGATACAATTCATAGTGGAGTAGGCACCAACATCCCCATACATGTATTGTGGTTCAAAATGGATTCTTTCTGTGAATCATTCCTAGAACTCAGTACATGGACCACTCTGGGTCCTTTTCCAAAGTTGACTTCTTCAAAATTAATATTAAAATTTTCAATTGAACATGAACTATTATCCTTTATCAATGTTGTTGGAGTATGTCATTTACCACTACAAAGTTTTCAGGACCCTAAAAATCCCCCATCAAATTGTGAAACGATTTAGATGGAGAGGATTCCATTCCTATGTAGAAGTAGTCCTGAAATAAATAACATATCAGATAATGCTTTAATTTTTTCCTAATCTAAGGGTCTCAAGGAGTTTAGTTTTAATATTTCTAGGGTTACATGCTAAAATCTACAAATACTTTGATTTTCCTATCATTGCCTGCATTTTTTCTTATCCCCATTTGGGGTGGGCTTAGCGGGAATAACATGAATTTTACTCAGGATACTGTTAAAGTGTTTTCTACATAAAAATATTGATTCTTTTTTTTTTGTGTTTCTAAATATTTATACCTAAACCACATGTGTATTAGGTTTATAGATATGACACTCAACTTTTATCCAAGATTACCATTGAGTGATTTCATCCAAGTGAGGTTCATCCCTTTTATGGGTAGTATGAAGTCTAGAAATCTGGACTATCCTTACTAATGTTTCATGTTGAAAAACATTGACCAATACTGATGCTTTAGTTTGAATGGTTTGGACCCTATTTTGTAGGGTAAGGGTCCCAATTTATGAATCATTAACCGAGAATGTCCAAAAAACATTCATTCATGGATTAAAGATTTTTTCTTGACCCTAACTTCTATTGTTCTTAGACATGGAACATGATATGTGGAATATATTCCATTAGGTGTATATAATTAGGGAAATCCTTTCATAATGAAGAATTTTACTTCGGTTAATAGGCTGTTTTAGGGCTATTTATGTATATCTTCTAGGTAATTGTGAGCATAGTCAAAGAAAGGGGTCATTAAGACACTGAAAAACTATTTCCGAATGAAAGGAAATTTTATGGAAATTTTTATTTGTTACTTCATTAAAGAACATAGTGAGTGGCCTGTTTAGGGAATGATTTTTGGAAGTTTGGTGGATTTTCATTGGTTCAGGTCTATAAACCACCACCACATGAATATGACTTATGATAGTTATGGATAATTTTTGGTTTAGTTTAATGTCGAACAACTAGAAATTCTGAGGTATTTGTTTTAAAGTATTTTATTTTCCTCTAACTAGAGGGGGAAAACACTTTTCCTTTTCCATGATAGTCTTACCAGAAATGTTCTATCACATTCAAGAATGTGGGGGTAGAGAGGATGTAAACTTTAGTCTGGGGGATTTTTGAAACCAAGGAAAGTGGTGATACATAAACGTGATAGGGGCGTATGAAGATAGGAAACGCCTCTCCTGAGGATGAATTTTTCTTTAGTTGACATGAAATTTTTGTGGGAAAAATATGAAGATACGTAGGGGAAATGTGTGTATAGTAAAACAAAGGTGTCAAAATGACACCAATAGTCCATTTATAATGGCCATGGATGGTTATAGAGATTTAGGATTTTCTGGACACAGATTATAGTGTATGAAGATGGGATCCTGATCATGAATAAGGGTCATTTCTAGTGGAACATTACCAGAAATATTGGGAATTAGTGGAGGTATTTTTATCTTAGCTTTATCAGTTGTTTCCTTATATAGGTCTGATCCTTTCATAGGTAGGGATGTGATAAATGTTTTCATTTATGGACACAAAATATGATATTTATATGTCACTATGTATCCTATGATGGAATGAATCAATACATACATTGTTTTTTATGGATTATCCTTTTGAGAATTTGGGTCATTCATATGAATGGGGTGTCTTTGTCTTGTGAATGGGGTCACTAACATGGAAGGACTCGTGTTGGAATTTATTGTGTGGAATATTTTCAAGTACAATAACTTGGGGTAAGGAAATCCTTAGTGTGTCAGGACCTAAGAATCAATATTTATAGTTGAATATCATGCAGTTTTAATGTCATATGATTTGTACATTCATATAGAAGCTCATATTTACTGGAGGTTGATTGGTTTGAGGTGTTCCAACCTGTTAAAGACATGGATAAGAAGGGAATTGTATGTCATGGTTTCAAGGGATCTCAGATTAAGAGAGATGATTCGGGGATTGTAAGCCATTATGTGTATGCAAAAAAAGAAAATAATCACCCAAGTATGAATTTTCATTCAGTTGATAGGCCGGGTTTTTTGGAAACATATGCAGAGCTTCTGAGGAAGGATTTGCATAGTCAAACAGAGGTGTCCACATGACACTACCCATCCATTTCTGATGACCTTGTAGGTATATGAATTTTTAAAATCACTCAAAACATAGAGTTTTATAGGTGGAAAAACATATCAGGACATGTAATAAATATTTAGACTTCGATCACCCATAGAGTTGGGAACTCTCGTACAATTACTTAGCTCACATGTGGAGTGAGACATTTTGATTTGCCTACTAGAGAGGGGTCCAATTTCAATAAGCAGGGTGCCCCGAAATCCAGATCCCTACATAGTTATGGCCCACACATAGGGAATGTGTCATCATATCCACATTTTGGGTTATATTATAGTTTAACATCATACGATTATGACTTCATTTCCCCATATGGAAGGGAAAACATTAACATGCCATTTAAATTCGTGCAAACAAGACCAATGGATCCATTTGTCCTAGTTTTGTAGAGAATCCTATATTAAAACATAAAATCCCACACGAGCTATGATCAATGTGAGAAACAAGGGGTAATATGTGTTTAACGTGACCACATAGGGACGACATGGTCATAGAGAAGAGAAATGTTGGTCCATGAAATATAACGTCATGTAGTGAGGACGTGGGTGGATCGACATGAATGAGCTAGCTATTGTGGGTCCATCTAGTTTTATGTATTGATGAAAGGATATTGACAACATAGTTCAACATTATATTATAGGTAAGAAATATAAAAGGAATCATCCGTAAATATGGGCTGATCAGGCCAGGATATCCCAGGTACTCCCCATACGTGAGAGGGGGAATAAAGTGTAAACCTTGATTCCGAGAGAGCTCAAATCAAGAGGGATAGTTTGAGGATTAGGAGAAAATGGGCATATAGAAATAGTAAAATCCTCTCTTGAGGATGAATTTTCCTTTGGTTGAAAATCCATGTTTTTGGGAAACATATGTAGAGCCACTGGGGCATTGAGTAAATAGTCAATCAAACATGTTTTTATGACACTGGCCTTCCATTTACGATAACCTTGGGTGATTATGGTGAACCAATATTTCCCATGGCATGAATTTTTATGGAAGGAAAAGGGGTTATCTATGTACATGAGAAATATTAATTCCATAATTAGTTATGAGGTATGTAATCCTCTATATAGATCATACTCATATGTAAAGGGGGAATGATCTTTTAACTAATCCTTGTTGTGAGAATCAAGGTTAGGGATATTTTACGTAGATTGAAATTTTGATGCAGGAGATGGGGGCATTTTGTCTCCCTTGTGCCTAGAACTAGGAAATCCTACATTTCACAATGTATCTCATCATGTCAAGAATAAAGCCACATGTTTTTCTCGAGATACCGTACAATTTAATGTCATGTGGTTTGGACTTTATTGGCCATGTAGTTTAGGATCATACGGTTAGGACTCATGAATTTCTCTGTGGTAGTCTGAACTATACACAGGGGGTGGAATTTTTTCCATAGCAGCTAGACCATGATATGGGATCAAGGAATCACTACGTATCCTACAAAAGTAGGAATCAATCCATACATAGTTATTGTATCCCATGTAGCTTAACATCACATGGTAAGGACTAGATTGAACCTATGTGAAAAGAATGAGGTGGGAGAAGTGTCAAGATTGAACCTCATGGAGGATTCCTACGTATCCTAGTTAGTTGGGAATCAAAGTACACGTAGTTTAGAAAACATGTTCCATGTTTCGGTCTAACCCATGCATAAAAAAGGAGTAGTTTTGTTTTTGTATGGATGCTGGACCAGGATGAAGGGTCTGGGAATCACTACGTATCCTGTGTGGGAAAGAATCATGCCGCACATTGTTCTTGAAATCTCCCCATGGCAGTATGACATGTGCATTGAGATGGGGAATTTTAATCATGTGGTGGATGGATCGATACATAGGGTCGAGGTGTCTCTACGTATCCTGTGAGGGAAGAAATCAAGCCATATGTAGTAATTAAGGTACCTTATAGTTTAATGTAGTGTGGTTAGGAATTATCATTGATTCCCCTATGCTATTCTGACCCATTTGTTGGGATTAGGGAATTGTTGACTTTGGATAGTTTCTATACTAGGATGTAGGATCTAAGGCTCCCTACGTATATTGTTTTTGAAGGAATAATGTTGTACATAGTTCTGAGGTTCCAGTACCAGTTAGACTAGTGCACATGGAGGGTTATTTTATACCATTCTTTCATGATTTTGGTCTCATCATACTCAAATATGATTTTTACATGTGGATAAAAACTTACCACCATTCCTAAGATAACTTGAGTTATAATTGGTGTGATAAAAATTGAGAGATGATGATTTCATAGGTAGTGTAGGGGAAATAGAGGATAAAACAGAATAATTTCATGTTATGTGGTGGTTGGACCCAGAAATAGGGTCATGGTGTATTTAAATATCCCATTTATGAATGGGAATCAATTTTTTATGTAGTTTTTGATATACCTTACAGTTTAATGCTATGTGGTTAGGACTTCTTTGGCCATCCAATTTTACATCGTGCGGTTATGACTCATGAATTTCCTTACACAAGTATGACCTATAGGTAGGGAGGGGTATTTTTTCCATGGCGGTTGGACAAAGATATGGGATCTAGGCATAAGTAAGTATCTTTTGAGTGTAGTAATAAAACCACACGTAGTTCTATAAAAGGCCCTCCCTGAATAGGATCCGACCATACTCAAGGACAGGGAGCATTTTTGTTGTTGTCAGTGGATAGAATAGGATATAGATTAAATATTTCACTACATATCCCATTAAATTATGTTAATAAATATGTAAATGGTTCTTGTGATACATTATAGTTTAATTTCATGGGGTTAGGACATCATTGTACATGAAATTTAACATCATGCGGTTAGGAATAATGAATTTTCCAGCAAAAGTCTACCCTATACATAGGGGGGGGGGGATTTGATTCCTTGTCGGTTGGACCAGGATATGGTATCTGGACATCACTACGTATCATGTGACAATAGGAATCAATCCACACGTAGTTTTGTAAAAAGACATTGTGGCATAGGCTTAGGCCATATGCATGGAGGGGGAGCATTTTATCGATTTCGATGGATGGTCCAGGATATATGATCCACGTGTCATCACATATCCCATTAAAATATGAGAATCAAGACACACATAGTTATATGATACAATACCTATGTTGTCATGAACCATACATAATAGGTGGTCATTTTTATCTCCCTTTTTTATCGTTCCCTTGCACGAATTTGACTCATGTGTAGTGAATCATAATTCAAAATACAATGACCTCTATAATGTTTAACGTCATGTGGTTAGAATGATTTGGCCATGTAGTTTAATGGTGTGCAATTTGGGCAATTTGGCCATGCAGTTTAACATCATTTTCCTAGGATGATTTGGACATGCAGTTTAACATCATACATTTAGGATGATTTCCATGCAGTTTAACATCATGTATTATGGATATAGGTGGCTCTATGTAGTTTAATTTTATTTATCTATGATGATTAATGTAGAATAACACAAATAATTTCTTTAGGAACCTATAATTATTGGGATATGTGGTGAGATATCCATCCACTGAAATTAATCCATATGATTTGTAAGAGTAAACTTTGTGTATCAAATATGGTTCTTACCGTTTTAGATCCAAATTTGGATATTTCCTTCTAAGTATCATCTGAGTTTTGAGGGAAAATACCATCTCTTCTTCATGTAATGACTAAAGGTGAAATATTTTATTTAAGTCTCGTGCGATATTGTACTGGTAGACTTCCAAATGCTGTAGAGTGTGTAATTTTTTCTCATACAATTACCCTAGTTAAACAAACTATTTATGGGATTTCTTATCAGTGGATAGTTGAATGCATATGTAAATACCGAGTGATTGTATATGAACATAAATGGGTAGAACCACCTTCATTCTGTGTACTAATGAGTAGTGGATTTCTCAAGTGGCGGTGCAGGTTGTGGTCCAATAAGCCCACAGAGCATGGAGGAGCTTATCTATCGATGATTTCTTGTCCATTTCTTCCATTTTATAGAGTATATTGGATAGAGTCTTATTGAAGGCCTCTATCTGCCCAGTGGATGAAACATGGTAGTAGGATAAATGGTTGGACCTGATGTCATACTCATGATATAGAATGTTAAAATCATCATAGAAGAAATTAGATCAATTGTCTGTCAGTATTGTCTGAGGGACACCAAATCTGGTGATGATGTTGTATTTCACAAAGCTAACAATTCTTCTTTCCCTGACATCTTTGAGGGTTTAAGATTCTTCTTATTTAGAAAGGAAGTTGTTTTATGTGAGACTATATTTGAATCGTCTATCTATAGTAGAAGGATAGGGTCCCATGACATCAATTCCTGATATGGAAAATGGATAGAAGTATTTGGATGTGTAGAGTAACTCTAGGGTTTGGGGTGAAATTTTCATGAACATTGTAGAAATGGAACTTCATGGGAAATGTGGTGCAATCCTACATGATGGTGGGCAAATAGTATCCATGACTTTGAATCTAGTGTGAGAACTTATATGTTGATTAATGTGCACTATAGGTTCAAGCATACACTTTATTCATGATGGTGGCAGTCTCTTCTCCATCAATGTACCTAAGAAGGATTCAATCATAAACTCACTTATAAAGGACCTTTTTCTTGTTTTCACCATCTTATATGAAGAAGTTGGTTTCCTACCTTCGTATTAGTTCCCATCCATTAGTATCCAGTGAGAACTCTCCCCTTTTAAAGAAATACGTAATGGGAGTCATCGAGCTGGTGGTAAGACCATATGGCTCAATGATGGAATTTATTTCATTGATTTAATCTATGTTAGCCTGAATGAGAGGTAAGAGCATCCATCAGTGGGAAATACTAAGGACTGTTTCATTCCAATCCGGGTAAGACAAACCCATGGCTGCATTTTCTAATGTGTCATCTTGGGTATTTTTTGACCGGTGGACATAAGGAAACATTGGATCTAATAGGAATTAATCCATCAGTTCCCAGACATGGTTCATCAATGCGAGTAGCTCCAATTTTTTTATATCATTGTCACCATTGACATACTGGAAGATTATTTCTCAATCATTTTTTATTTTTAATGTGTTTGGATTGCACTTGGAGTGAAAAATCTAGGCCCACAATGATGGCCTGGTATTGTACTTCATTTATTGTGCATCTTTCTAGAATTATAAAGTATTAAGGAAATACTGCCTTTTCTGGAGATATTTATATGACTCCCAACCCCAATTTATTGAGTTTGGGGTATTCTATTCTTTTCCCTTATGGTCTTATAGAGAAACATTCAAAGTACATTTACCATATATGGATTTTTTTTAATAGATAACACTTCTTTATCATGTAATTCAACATGTAATGGGGCCACATCCATTGAGGGATTCTCTGCTAGAAAATCTGGTAATTCCTGGGCATTGATGGATTTTTGTAGTATGAAATGTATATCGAATTAATAATGGAAAATCAACCATCGTGATAGGGATCCAATTAAAATTGAAAAACTAAGAATATACTTGATTCGGTTGCTACATGAGATCAAATGGAAATCCTGGTGCTTCAAGTAATGCCTTAGATTTTGGACCAAAAATATTAATGCAAGCTAAATCTTCTCGATAATTGAATAATGAGTATCAGTGCTGATCATAGTTTGGATGAGGTAATAGAGAATATTCTCACTGCCAACATCCTTCTTATGTATGGGAAAGCAGCCTAGGTGTCATTCCAAGGTGGTTACATGTAGAATTAGTGGTTTTCCTTCGACATTAGGAATTAGCATCAGTGGGATTAAGAGATATATCTTGAGATTTTCTAATACTTCCTAACAATAATCAGCCTAATGATATTCTACCCATTTTTTCATCAACCAAGTGAAAGTAAATGATTAATCTATGAGGGTGGCTATGATGTGTCGAATGAAGTTTAGGTGTCCCGTGACTCTTCTCAACTCAATAAGGCTATGAGGAGGTGACATTAGAATGATTTCCATTGTTTTATTATGGTCAACTCTAATTCCATGTTGGTGTATGATGAAGCCAATGAATTTTCATGATGTAACACCTAAAAAACACTTTAGGGAGTTCATTTTCAAACTATGTTGTTGTAGTTTGTTGAATATCATTTAATGATCTTCTAGGTGGTCTGATAATTTTTTCTACATAACCACCACATCATCCACATAGCATCTTATAAAACATTCCCATGAAGGGTTTGAAAATGTGATGCATGAAATGTTGATATGTGTCCCTGACAGTTTTCAAACCAAAAAGAATCAATTTATAGAAATACACCTCCTGGGGATCCCCAAAGGTGGTGGATCCTTCATCCACCTAGGACAATTAGATTTGGTTATGTTCTAAATAATTGTCCCTGAAAGAGATGTCTTCATATCCAGTAGTGGCGTCGATTAACAATTCTATGATCGGGACTGGGAAGTCATCTTTCAAGAAATGCCTATTGAGATCCCTAAATTCAATGTAGACTATGATATTCAAATTATTCATTTTTATTGGGAAATTTTTTTCCATCTAGATGGGGCATTAGAATGCCTGAATGATGTTGGATATGATGATCTTGTCGACTTCAGCCTTTATTTTGGTATCATGGGTTGGGTGTGTCATTCTGGTAGCTTTATACTAACCAAGGTTGTCTTCTAGAAAGCCCATGTGGTGAGTGGCCAACTATAGATCGAGGCTGATAATTTTTGGATAATTCTAGATAAAAATATCTCGATTTTACTTTATGAAAGAGGTATATACCTATTTCTCATCATAAGTCATGGATACCCAAATTAGAGTAGGCCACGAGCCTTTTTCAGTACCCATTTTTATTTCCTTGAGTTCATCAATGGTGGTAGATATGCCTTCCTCAAATGATGGAGGGGCATCCCATAGGTCTTCTTCTTCAACATCTTCATCCTCACCATCCTCATATTCATCTTATAATGGGGATACAATTCATGAAATGATTTCCTCATAGATGAGGGAAGATTTGTAATTTTGGTGTTTGGGAGGTGATTTTGTCTCTTCTGTCTCTACCATCGGTGTGGGAATATATTGAGAAAATTCAGTGAGGGGTAAAAGTGTTTCCTCATATTATTTGAGTGAAGAGGCACTTCCTCCTACCTTAGTGGGAGGGGAATGGATTTTTTTGAGTTTTCATGATGGTTCAAGGAAATTTCTAACCAATACCTCTCCATTATCTTGGGATTTAGTGTTCCTTCACAAACTATTAGGCTCATTATCTTTGACTGAGATCATGGGGACTGCTGAATAAGGTTTGAAATTTGTGCTTGTGAACTCAATATAATTGATGGGTAGTAAATATTCTTCCTCTAGGTTATTTAGGGGATCAGCGGGAACCATTTTCAAACTGTTTGGGGAAACAACCCACTCATCACCATTGATCGGTGGGCACTTCCCCATTGGTTAAGAGAACTATGCATCAATACAATGTGATTCACATAAGTTGGATGGGGAATTATTAGAATGTGGTGTCCTATTAATTATATTAATGAAATATTTGAGGTAATTATTATAATAAGAGTGTTTTTCAACATATTGATGCAGTTAGGGCCTTCCTTGAAGGGCAGTGAAGGCTATACTATTTTAGACCTCTAGAAATTATGGGTGAGTTAAGAGGTCTCCAAATTGGGTTTTGAACATAATTTTTCCGAACTAATTCTTACCACTTTTATCATAACCAAATAGGGTCATGGTTTAGGGTGTTAGATCATCCTCATTACAACCCAATCTATGAAGTGTCTGCAGTGGGAGAAGATTAATTCCAAAGAAATTTTCGATGAAGTCTTTTTGGATATCGACACCATTTTCAATGCCAGACACATATAAGGGATTGAGGTTTCCTTTAATGATGCAATCTTCATCTGGATCTATAATGGTGATATCTGTAGGGAATTATGTAGGATTGGTATATATCTGGTTTACTTCAGGTGCTACTACTTAGGCTTCAAACTCCTTGGGACTTAGAAAATATTCTATGGGTGCTTCCCTGAGATCTGTTGATAGATGCAGTACATCCATGACTGAATGATTGGCTGGAATAGAAGACAACTACTTCAAAATATCACATTATTATATGAAGTTTGGTTATTCTCAACCCGGGGATTATCATTCACATGAAATTTAGGGTATTGAGAATTTTAGGATGATGGGACAGTACTTGGGCTTAGAAACAAAGGAGCTTCCATCTTGTGTGGATTGGGTTAGGCATGTCTACTTCCATGCCAAGGTAAATTAGTCACATGTTATTCATAAGATTAATATTATAGATAGATTAGACCAAGATTTCTTCTTTTGGGGGTAGGATTGTTTCCATATCCCTGTTGGATCCGCTGGAGGGTCCTTCAGTGAGTTTCTACAACACTGATGGTTTAATTGGGGGTCCACCCAAAAGCTTGATTTCCACCATACCTGAATCTCTTTTGATATCTTTGACATATGTGGATTCATCCTATATCCACCAAATTGGGTTTGGGGAATAACATTTGATAACTATATTCATCATCGGATAAGGGATCCTTTAAGTGGATGACATTGAAGGAGACAAAAATCAGCCCCCCTTCTGATGATGACATTATCTCATCATCTTCATCTGGTTGTACCATTTGGTGGTGTAGTGCCCATATCTCCAGATCTGCTGATATAAAATATGATACTGTCAAAGATAACACTATATTTTGTGCAAGTTCATCTTCCTACACCTACTTTCCACCCTTCTGGTTAGACTATTTTTTGGGTGGTCGGCCTTTGGAGGATTATGGGGTGGAGGATGTAAGTTGTATAGCATCTGAAGATGTTAGAGTCACATTTGTTTTCATTAACTATGCTTGGAGGATACCATGGGATCAATTGATTTTTTTCCAAGATATCCAATTGTATAAATATTTCTCCTTTTTGCTAACAACTTTTTTACACTCCCCTCCTTCATGCGGGTTAGTGGTGAAAACATATGCCACTTGCACTGGCTTTGGTACTTGCTTAACTTTTCCAGAATCTATCATCTTTTGTAGGTGGTTCTGGAAGACAAAGAACAATTGGATGTTTTCTCCCAATATTAGATGGAAAGTACATTAATCTAGATGCTCATAAAGACCTACATCATCATCCCTCCTCATCTCTAAAATCTAGAGAAAGTTTCAATTTATAGAGGCTATGAAGTAACCACAAACATGGACATCCCAAAATGAGTAATGTTTATTTATTTGTTCCTAGAATTGATTTATCTTATCACCCTTCTCTCATATTTTCATGTTGGGGGAGTTTTCGGACATCCAGAGGGGATACATGGTTTGGTGTAGGCCTTAGATCTGGAGCCAATGCATGGGGTGGCTTAAGTATGTTAGAAGCTAATTCGACTCTTCCTTCTCTTTTGACTAGAGATGATGGGGATGACAAAGACTTGTGATCATTCCATTTCAAGGAATATTAACTCAGTTGTGTGATAGCATAAATTTCATGTAAACCACTTTAATTTTTCAACAGGATGAGGGGTGTTTACAACTCAACACAAATATTAACGATGCACATGGCCAATATAGCATCTCCGGTGAGTGGGCAGTTCAAGGAGAAAGGTAGTCCGTTCTATCTGGAAATGAAGTCTAAAAAACTCTCATTCTCTCACATTATGAAGTTCATCAGGTCAATTATAGTTGTTTTTGGCATCATCAAACTTAATTGTAATATGACTAGTGTTAGAGATACTCCCAGCCTATTAACGAATTAACTTTCAAAATGGTGTAATACATAAAGGATGAACCTTACAAGGTTCACACAGAGCATCAGAGCTTAAAATCCTATTATTTCTCTGGGATTCCCATCATGGGGTCATAATAAGATGTGTAATGCATTATATATTGCTTTGGGTCTCCAGATCTATTAATCACTGGGAATATGGGGTTTCTAAAATTTTGCTGTGGGGGAACGTTGCATACCTTGTTGGGGTTAGGTTTTAATGATTTCTATATTCAAGTGCACCATCCATTCATGGATTATAATCAAGTCATAAATGAATCAATGGTATTCATGAGTCATTGATTCATGTACTATTGAACCTGATAATGTTTGGGTGTCTCATGGGGAATGATTTGACATCTCAGCACTGCGGTAACTTGATGTGGATACACACTCGGGGGCTTCCTATGTGTGTTCTCCTGAATTTGTTCTAGTTGCTTCCCCAAAATGGGGATTTCTTGATATCCTTACAATATTCGGTTCAAGTAGTATTATGGTCCTGATGCTACCTTAAATGATATTTTCATCCTTTATTCATCTATCGAGATGAGCCCATGGGGCAGAGGTACATCTAATGGAAGAATGTGTTGATGCTTCACCTAGGAAACAAAACCACTAGGATGGCTTATTGTAGCAGCTCGACATTGATTCTCTTTGGCTCATTCATTTCATACTCATGTTGAGATAATCTATCCTCAATCATGAGGGAATCATTCACATTGGGAGGAGTAGGTGGATTGTACCCAACCTTATTCTTATTCTTCTCCTTATTTGGGAATAACATTGGATATAATGATGGATTAGCCTAAGAAGAAACAATGTTTAAGGTGGACCATTTGTTTTCGGTGCAACACCCCGAGACATTTCAATATTTTCATTTATAAATAAATTTATATTTTTTTCTTTCTTTTTATGAAACACCATGTTAAGCTTACACTACACACAACAATGAGTTGGTTTGTGTTACATCAAAGGCCTAGTTATACCGAACAAAAATATATTAATATAATTACATAATATAATGTATAAATGAGATGTTGAATTAGTGGTTATGAATAGTGAAAACCACATTTTGAGTGTTTTATATTCCAAATAATTTTAACATCTATATTATTAATTTTTTAAACAATATATAAGAAAAAAATATTCAATTTTTCATATAAAACATTTATTTTTCAAAAAATACAATTTTACCTCTTTTTAATAATGAAACCTTTTGAAAAAAATATTTTAAAATTTTATATATTTAATTTTACAAAATAATATTCTTATTTAATGTAGGGAAAAAGAATTTATTTTGGACAAATTTTTGTAGTTTTTCTGATAACTGTAATGTTTTAATAAATAATGACAAATACTATTTTTAAATTCAAAACTAATTCCTAATATAATTTATTTATATAGATATATTGTCATTTTATTTCATTTTTTAGTTTAATTAGAAGATTATTTTATAAATTAATTCAATTAATGTCCTTGTAAACAATTTTAAATTGAAATTGGATATAAAATCTATGTCACCTTTTGAACATTTCATTTTAAAACACTTATTTTTTGTCAGGTCTAGGGAATTAATTTTAAATCCAATAGTCCCAGTCATGTTTATTGAATTAGTTTAAACTATTTCATATTTGGAATCAGAAGGTCCAAATTAGGTTGTACAGTAAATTTTATTTTTAAATATAAAAAATATAAAATGGTAAAAAAAACTATTTCCCATAGTTAAAGTGAAATATTGACAAGGGTTAATGTTAAAAGGTAAAATTGTTGCATACCAAAAAACAACCACATATAATGGCTGTTTTAGTTATGTATTGACCTTAAAAAGAATATAAAATATTAATTCCAACCCAAATTTATGTAATTTAATTCCACATCTCTATGTTTGGCTTTTAATATAAAACAATCAATAAATTAATCACCTTAACCCACATATTCTAAAGTATAAATACCACCTCTCCACCATCGTATTTCTACCCCAAAAGAATTTTAGCTCTGAAAATATCTTCCTAATCCTTTACTCTTCACTCTCACCACATCCAAATGATTTTGGTCTCCCAAAAAAAAAAACAAATCCCAGGCCCTCAAGGGTCTTTCAAGGAGGTGATATTCAAGAGGTAATTTTCACAAAGTATATCTATTAATTTCTTTTTATAGTTTCCCCACACCTAATCCATATATTAATGAACGATAAATCTAGAAAATTTTTTATAAGTTTGTTTTCTATCTATAATTTAATATATCATATCCATGTCATTTCTCACCTCCTCTTATTCAACGAAAGGAAATTTTCGTCGAAGTTATATTGGGTAATCCACAATGTGAATATTAATTTTGTTCTTTTTCTATTACCACATTGATGGATTGTCATGATATAATTTTTCTAATTAAATAATATTTTAATATATACATTATAATATATAACATACTCTATAACTTTTATTTTAAACTTATCTATATTATTTTTGTATTGTGGATATACGATAACATCGTTTGTTGATGTGTGGACTACCACCCCATCAAAGTGATGTGATTTGTTGAATCTGTACATGGAACCTATTAAGGATACTTATAATCAATATATATATTGTATGTGACATATATATTAAATTGAAATTATTATATATCGATGTATCATTCACTTTTTAAAATTTTAATACGATAATGAAATGAAAGTAGCATTCATGCTTACATACGACTTACTATCACCATAAACGTTTAATTTAATTTCCATCACCAAACATTATGGATTACTATAAATACTTTATGTACTGAATATATAAGATAATTAAGTCATTTTTACATTATATAGATGATCAAAACACAATCTATGTAATATATGAAGCAAATATCAAGTCAAAATATTCTTGAGAAAATTTTTCAATTAACAATTGAAATAGGGAAATAATGAGATATTGTTAACAAATGGGTAATAAGATATTATAGATAGATGATATATATTATTATAAACATGATTAGGGTAATATAATAAGTTATAAAAACTCTTCAAACCATTATATAGTAGGTTTATGGATGATCACCAAAAAAGGAATGACAAGGTAAGGGTTAATTTCACAATCTATTTCTTTTATGAGATTGTTTATATGTAAATATCTTTTAAGAGATATTTATCATCCATGTCCATGTATCATAAAAATTTAATTCAAAATATTATTAATATCCATTGAAAATTGTTTAAAGACATTTTAAGCCATGTTTAACTTTTTATAAAACATTTGAAAGGAATCTTTCTAAAATTTTCAAAATGAGGAACTTTATAAACTTTTCTAAAAATTAAGGGAAGAATGTTTTTTAACATACACGGTTCAAGTATGTATTTTTCTCTGTTATGACACCATATTATTTTGAAGCTTCCCTCACAAGATTACAAGGTTATCTAAAAATCAAATGTTTTCTTTTATTGTTTTATAGCTTTGAAATGATTTCAAAGTAAAAAATGGATATTTTCCTCAAATAGTTTTAATAATTTTAATAGATTATTTTCATCTATATCAAAAACCTTTTTTGGATTTTATGCTTAGTAGTGTTTGTTTTATTATGATAAAATATTCAATAATTTATTTAAGGATTAAGATATATTTGACTGTGGATGTGCTATTTTGATACCATTCATGGTTTATGGTTAATGTATTAACATTTTTCATGATAGTATTAGTGGGAATGTTTATGTTATGTTTTATGCCTTTCATAATAGGAATGAATTTAACTTAGTAAGTGACAGGTGGTGCCAACTATAGACTCTCGATGCATCAATAGGTCTCATGAGACAAAATTGTTTCTTGGAACATGGCCTTGATGGTATTGTTATTTATGGTTTTGTAATGAGGCCTTGATGATATGATTATGATTTCAGAAAATATTGTTTCCCTCATTATGAGATTAGATATTGATATTATATGTGATTATTCAACAAGTGGAATATCCATGTGAATGATTTAATAGAATTAATTGATTTATTATAGCCATATGAGGCAGAATATTATGTTTAAGAGGCTTTTGTTTTAGTTCTATAAATTTCCTTGAAAGTATATGTTTATTTATTATAGATTTTACTATATTATTTACCCTTACTGAGCATGTGATCTGACCCCATTCTTACGTTTTATTTTTCAAAGATTCCAAGATGGGTATCCTGATTTATATATAGGTTTATGTTAGGAGAATAATGGTGTTTTAAAAAGATTACTCATGTTTTATTTTATGATTTGAGTTTTAATGTACAGTTCATGTATACAATATATTTTCTAATACTACTAAACTAATCAATAATTCATGATTTGATTCCATGTAGTCATTCTAATGTATTAATATAAAGCATTTGATTAGGGCTTTTGGGGTCGGAGAAATACACCGGGTACGCACACCTTCAAGTTCGGTGTGGAACATCTATTGAAGGGAACCCTATTCTCTTGCTTCCTCATCATTTGATTATTTTCTATGAGATTTTTGGGGATTATGTCCACAAAAGTTTATGGAATATACAACATTTCTGGTGTCATAATAGGTGTTGAATGGTAGAAGTGATTCTTATGACGTTTTTTTTATTTAAACCTTCCATTATGTGGTACCCTTCAAGTTTCATGGAGAATAGAGACTTTAAGGGAGCCATGATCTGACCTGGAAATATTCCTTCATACTAGGGGAATTGAATCATGAGATGATATAGAATGGGTGATCTTTCTATCTGTTGTTATCCCCAGATGAGCGACGATAGATGTCTGCTAGGTAGGGATTTGAGGTAAAAATTCCCCTAGTCCTTGTAGACTGGGGTTCCCCCCATTAATTTATTATTATTCCTCAGCCTATATTTTTTGTTCTAATAGGTGTATTTTGTAAAAAATAACCATGCCCTATGGGATGGGGTTCATCTCATGCAACAATGGTTGCTTCTGATATCCCTACCTTCTTGATTTCGTGCATCCCAACTGTAACATCCCAGGTAAATAAAGAATATGATATTTTCATAATTATTAATATTTGTGAATATAATATTAATTTTATTTTAAATCATATTCTATGTTTGATGGGATACCTGAAACGCAACAATGGGTTTCTCCAAAATCATATGTTGCAGAGAAGGCTGAGCCGTACTGGAAAATAATAATATAATATTATTTTAAATAGTAGTTAACACTTAGTCATTGTATTGGTGGTAATTAATAGAACTAACTAAAATATGATTATACATGTTTGTTATATATTTTTACATTTATCAAATAAAATTTATAGACTTAATATGAAAATGAATCTATTTTTAAGCATGGAAAACTCTAATATTTTTAAAAGGACTTTTAACCGCCTTTTGATGGAGATCACATTATAAATATATTATTTTTCACTTTTATATGTTACATTTGACAAAATAATATTCTTATTTAGAAGTGGGGCATCAAAAATTACTTTGGAATTTTTTTTGGTATTTTTCTGATTAAGTGCATTTTTAAATGAATAATGAAATATACTACATTTAAAGTCAAAACTGTCTTTTCATCTAATTTATTTATATAGTTAGATTTTTTTAAATGGGTTTTAAAGTGTTATTGGATTCTATTTTTACCATTTAATCCAATTTTGTTCATTGGATGTAATTTCTCTTTGGAATTGAACACAAAAAAATGTCAATATTTTTATAGTTATTATTTCATAATAACACACTTTCTGGTTTTGACAACATGAATTAATTTTAAATTAATATCTGAAACTTATGAGTTTTGAATTGGAAAAAATGGATTCCATATTTTTGAATCAAGAGGTCCAGATTGTGTAAATAGGTAACTTTTATTTTTAGACATTATGAATCGTATCTTCGGTAAATATTTTAATTATCATTGTTAAAAGGTAAATATGGTAAATAAAGGTAACAAATTATATTATAATAATATTAAATTACCTTAACATGTTTCATAATCCTATTTTACGATACATTTATGACCATGTTCATCCTTGGGTTGATTTTAGGACCCCATGTAGCCACTTGTAAGTTTAAATGAAACTTTATAAAATTTAATTTAAAGTTATGGAAAATGTAAAATAAACATATATCTATTGGTAAAAAAATTATTATAATGGGATATATAAGTGATATTTTTGACTATAAGTATTCATTAGAAAGATAAACCAATTTCCTACATCATTAAATTTTATTAATAATTTTTAGATACCAAATAAATAAATTTATTTATGACTCAATGATAATTTAATGATTACCTCATTGATGAATGTTTTAAATAAATGGGATTAAAAATATTAAAATAAATCTATTTTAAAACTTTTTATGCCATACATGAATTTTATAGATGATTATAACATTATATATTTTAATTAATGTTGGTTTTTTGAAATAATCATGCCGTTATAATTTTTTTAAAACTCCTGATATGAATAGTTTATAAATTGACATAAATGAGTTTTTTTAAATGAATACTATTTTATAAAATGAAAAAAATAACCAAAAAATCTATGATTCGGCCAACTATCATAAATGATGTTACTAATGTCATTAATGACCTATTTTTGGGTAAATTTTCATTTTATAGTAAAAAAAGTAACCATATATTATGAATATACAAGTGGAGAACGTAAAAGCTAAATTAGTTAATCAAATGTTAAAGCTAAAAGATAAGGTTAATTTTATGCCCTAAACATGTCTAAAACCCATTTTCAGAGGGTATATCAAACAATACTCACCTTATAATCGAATTAAATTATTTGGGGACATTGTGAAATCTTAAATCAGTTTATAATAATATAATATTTTTAATCATTCCTAAAGAGCCCCTCCTCCCCCTTATAAAAGGACACCACCTCTAACCCATTAATCACCCCTCTCAAGCAACTTTTCTCATCCAAAATCTGTACAAATAAGCTTCTAACATCTCTCTATTTCACCTAGATGCATTAATTTAGTTATAAATAACTTTATGAAAGCCTTCTGGTTTAATCCAAAGGAAGTTACCCGACTTAAAGGTAACATTTTCCCTCATGTTCACTTCAATTATATTACTTTTTCACTCCTTATGGTCTTATTATTCTTTATTAACATAAAAAAAATAGTATCCTCAATAAATAAGGATGTTTTTATAATAAGGATTAAAACTACAATTCCACACACCTCCATCTAATGGATATGACCATATTGATTCTGTGGATTGTGAACTACTGCCTCATGAAACGATGATTGTTCAATTATATCCTACCTCCTATCATGGTGTCCATTATGATGAAACTGTATTTCTATGTGATATATGTTATATTTATATTTTACCTATACTTTTTTATTTTTCATTTATAGAATACCTTTATCGTTTCCATGACGGGTAAATATGATAATTTTATTTGAGGAAGTGCGGACTATCACCCCCTCAAAGTGATATGACTCATTCATTCCATACGAGGGACATATAAAGGATGGAATTAATGAAATTATATATGATATTATAATTTAATTATAATATACATGTGTATCATTAATTTTTCATTCCATTAAATAAGAAATATAAATGAATGTATTGTTCATGTGTACGTATGAATTATAGTCTCCATGAACAATGCATTTCATTTCTTATTTTAAATGTTATGTACTATTAAAAATACATATATATACTGGATATATATGATATATATGATATATATGATATCTAAATCATGAAGACAATTATGAAGATAATGGAATTTTGACCACATGGACAACTGGTAATTATAAGAAGTTCCTTTTTGAATCAAGTATCAAATATCGACAAATGAACATTATTAACACAAATGATTATATAATGTTTATAACATGATAATAAGTGATAAAAAAGGAATAATAAAATTTAATAAGTTTCTGAAGAAAGTAGAAAATAACTTTAGTTTAATATTCAGGAGATTAAAGAATGAACATGTATTGTTGGAATTGAGGTAGTAGAATTCGTCTCAATCTCCTTTCATTGAGTCATACATTGATTTAAACATGACTTAATTTTATAAGGTGTATAAACCCATTTGAATTTGAATTTTATTCAAAGGGGGTATTCTTTTCTATGAATCATTTTACTAAACGATAAATGGAATGTTTTTTTAACGTACGTGGTGACAATGACCTTTTCCTCCACCGCTATTATTATTTGATATTTGGCTTCCTTAACAAGCTGTAATGTTTTAAAATGGAAAATAAATACCTTATACACTTTTTACATATTTTGGTATTGAAAATGGTTTCGATAATGGACTGATTATGTCAATATTTTGACTCATATATTGTGATTGCAATATGGAAATGTTATATTTCCTTTATGTTTGTTTTATTTGTTTTGAATATGTTATGGTTCTTGGGAAATATTTACATATACAGGTGGTTCCGTGATAAACCTAGGGCGGGTGAGCTTGAGATAGCTCTTCAATTCATTGGGTAATTTAACAGAGGTAGACATTAATGTTTCTACTAGGGTATTTAGGGATTATACTGTGATGGGTATTCTAAATGTAACTCTTTATGTATCTATGAAATCTACAATGTAAGTATGTTATATATTCCACCAGTTAACTTTATGATTTATGAGTTCTAAGTGTTATTCATAAATATTATTATTTAATGAGTTATGTTAATGAACTTATGTTTTGTATGATGGAATAATGTTTTCTTTCATTATCTTATAACCCAAAATGAGATTTTTATACTCCTCCAATGTTTTTGAAATGTTTTCCATAGGGTATAAGGAAGGGTAAGATAAATGAAGAATTTAAGAAGATTTATTTCATGAAATGAATTATTTTTTTCTTTTAATTTTTTATATCAAAAAAAGGATACTGAGTATGAGTATCTAATTTTTAATTTTAAAGATGTAAGGTAATAGTTATGTCCTAATTCTATAAAACTCTAAACCTGTAAAGATATTAAATTTGAATTATTAACTTAATTCAATATTATGAAATGTTTAAGTTTGGGGACTTATAGTTAGTATCAGAGGCCGGTTTAGACAAATTTTGGAGTTAGGGTATTTCTAAATTAATATCAATAAAATAATTTGTTTTAATATTGGAATTATATATCATTTATAGATTACCATATTGCTTCGTCTAAGATATATCTGTGTTCCGAATTGTTTTTTATAGAGGAAACATGGTAGCTATGATGGGACGACATCAGGAGGAAGAAAACATTCCAAATCAGCAACCTAAGATAGTTAAAATATTAAATGGATAGTTTTTTGTAGTGATGTAATAGTTGACTCATGCAATAAATGGTGGTGGTATCCACGCATGAGGTCGTGTAGTTCAACCACATTGGAATATGTATGTAGTGTAACATTTAATAAGGCAACATCCCCCATAATTCAGAGGATTGTCTAATCCTGTGGTAGCTGAAGGTTAAATTAAAGAACTGGAGATGATTGTTGATGTCATGGGGTGTTCAAAAGATCAAGAGGTTAGTATTTCTATTTAATTTTTTGAAGGTGAAGCTGATCAGTGGTGGTCAATGGTGAAAAATATCAAGGATTTTGAGGATATCGATTCTATTCATTCAGATGAATTCAAATGTATGTTTCCTGAGAAAAAATTTCCTAAGGTGGTTAGTATTAGGATGGAAAAAAAAATCTTGGAATTGAGGTCGGAGGATGATTCAGTGGCCACTTATGAAGAAAAATTCACTTGACTGGCAAGGTATGCTCCAAATTTCATACGAGATCTTAATAGTAAAATGAATCATTTTTACTCAAGATTAAATCCAATGTATCGAAGGTCATTAACTTCTTGTGAGTTCAAAATTTATGAAAAATGTTTTCGTAGTGCAGAGAAGGTGGAAATGGATTTTTCCAATGATCATGTGTTCTTTGGAAAACAACAGAATAATAAGTCAATGGAGCAGACGAAGGGGATGAACTCTTCCAAAAAGTATGATGGTAAGAAACTTGAGTTTACAGTATTTGAAAGTTTTGGTAAAAAGAATGATGGGTATGCCTTTTGAATTTAGTAAGTGCCAATGATATCGTAAAATGGGATATAACGCTCATAATTGAACTGAAAAAGATCAGGGTAATTGTAATACAATGTCTGATTTATAGTAAGAAAAAAAATTTAAGTGCAATGAGATGAGTCATTATGCAAATGATTTTCCAAAGAATAACTCAACTGAGGGAAATCAGATAGACTATAAGAAGAAATGGGTGGTGAAATCCTTTGAAACTAATTTAGAAGATGTTGGGCCATTGAATGAAGTAGTATCAGGTACACTTTTTGTTTATTCAGATTATCCAAATGTGTTGTTTGATTCAGTGTCTACACATTCTTTCATTTCTGAGAAATTTTCTAGTAAATTTGGAATTCCATCTCAAAATATGAATCTTGAACAAATGGTTAAAACACCAGGAGGAAATGTTGAGAGAAAAAGAAATTATAGGAACCTTCCTATCCTTTTGTAGGGAAATAATCTTCCTGAAAACCTTATTGTTTTTCCTCTATAAGAGTTTGATGTTATTTTGGGAATTGATTGTCTTTTGGTTTATCATGGTATGATTTACTATAATGATAAAGTGGTTCCTTTTTAGAAAGAATTTTTGTTTGTGTACACGAATGAACCCTTACTTTTGATAATATATCAGGAATCTAAGAAACTAGTAAAATATGGAAATGAATGTTGCCTTACACATATTGTTGAAAACAAATAAACTTTTCATATTAATGATGTGCCAGTGGTAAATGATTATTTTGCTATTTTTTCTGTAGAGTTTTCTGGTATAATACCCAATCAGGATGTTGAATTTACTATTTTCTTTGTTCTTGATGTTAAGTCAATTTCAAAACCCTCTTATCGAATGGATCAAATTGAACTTTTAGAGTTAAAGAATAAATTGAATGAGTTATTTGATAAAGGTTCCATTCAACCTAGCACATCACCATGGGATGCTCATGTCTTGTTTGTTAAAAAGAAAGATGGTTCAATGAGACTTTTCATTGATTATAGAGCATTGAATAAAATTACTATTAATAACAAGTATCCTTTGTCGTATATCGATGATTTGTTTGATTAGCTCTAGGGAGCTTATTATTTTTTGAAGAAAGACATGAGGTAAGGGTACCATCCATTGAAATTAAAGAAATAAGACATTTAAAATATTGTGTTTCATACTAGATATGGCCACTATTAATTTTTAGTTGTGCCTTTTCAGGTAACTAATGCACCTGATGTATTCATGGATCTTATGAATAGAATTTTCTGTGAGTTCTTAGATATGTTTGTGGTAGTGTTTATTGATTTTATTTTGGTTTATTCCAAAAGTAAAGAGTAATATGAAAGTCATTTTAGGGTTGTATTTCAAACCCTAAAAGAAGAAAAATTGTATGGGAAATTCAGAAAGAGCATGTTTTGGTTACAACAAATTTATTTCCTTGGTCACATTGTTTCAAAAAATTAGAGAACTATTGATCCGGCTAAAATAGAAGATATTGAAGAATGGATAATACCCACATATATAATTGTGATTTGTAGTTTTCTTGGTTTATCAGGTTATTACCAGTGTTTTATTGAAATTTTTTCAAAGTTATCTATCTCACTAACTAAGTTAACTCGAAAAGGTGTTAAGTTTATTTAGACAAAATAATATGACGATTGTTTTCCAGAATTGAAATTAAGATTGGTCAATGCTCCAGTTTTGGCAATGCCTTCCAGAAATTGTGATTTTGCTATCTATAGTGATGTTTTGTTGAAAGGACTTGGTTGTTTTCTAATGAATAATGATCAGTTAATTTCTTATGCTTCACATCAGTTGAAACATCATGAGTTAAATTACCCTACACATGATTTGGAATTATCTTCTATTGTTTTTGCTTTAAAAAATTGGAGGCATCATCAGTATGGAGTAAAATGTAAAATATATACTGACTGCCAATGTTTTAAGTATATATTCACTTAGAAAAATTGAACATGAGATAGAGGCGATGACTGGAATTAATCATGTATTATGATTGTACAATTCATTACCACCCAGGAAAGGAAACTAAAGTGGATAATGCTTTGAGTGAAAAAAGTAATGTTACATAAACCAAGTAACATTTGGAACAAGTTCCTTTGATTAACTATTATATGAACATTGGAATATAGATTGTCAGTGTAGGGAATTAATCTCTATTGTTTCAAGTTTTAGTGAAATCAGCTCCATAATAAAGAATTAAGAAAACGCAAAAGGAAGATAGTGAGTTGCAGAAATAAGTAGAATTTGTTCAGAAGGGTAAGTAACACGTCTTTAATATTGAGAGAGACTGTGTTTTGAGGTTTGGAAAGGGACTATATGTGCCTTGTGATAAACAATTTTATAAAGTGTTGTTATGTGAAGCTCAATGTTCTCTATTTTTAATTTATCCTATTTATAATATTATGTACAAAGATTTTCGAAAGTATTACTGGTGGGATGGAATGAAAAGAGATATTGTTGACATCACTATGAAGTGTTTGACTTGTCAACAGGATAAAGCAGAGCGGAAGTTACCAACAGGGATGCTTCAACCTTTACCGATGCCAGAGTGGAAATGAAAAAATATATCCATGGATTTTAATGTGGTATTACCAAAGACATCTCAAGGTAACAATGCAATCTGGGTTATTTTTTATTGATTGACTAAATATGATCATTTTCATCCTAATCTAGATACTCTATATCTAGAACAACGTTCTCAGTTTTATTTTAAATAGATAGTCAGGTTTCTAGGAATTCCACACTCCATTATATATGATCATGATCCTAGGTTAACTTCTATCATTTGGAAAGGCCTTCAGAGGTCATTGGGTATTGAATAAAATATTAATACAAGTTTTTATCCTCAATCAGATGGGTAGTCATAACAAACAATTCAGTCTTTAAAAGATATGCTTCATGCTTTTTCAATGGATTTCCAAGGAAGTTGGGACCAACATCTTTCACTGGTTGAATTTTCTTATAATAATTGTTTTCATTCTAGTAGACAAATGGATCCAGTTGAGGCATTATATGGAAAGCAGTGTCAAACTCTATCTTTTTGCGATGAAGAAGGTGAAATGAAGTTTATTGGACCCAAATTTGTAGAAGAGAAGTCACAAAATGTCTAATTGATTCAAAATCACATAAGAATAGCTATGAGTAGGCAGAAAAGTTATACGAATAACCGTAGGAAGGATCTTTCCATCAAGGTAGGTGATCAAGTCATTCTCGAAGTTACTCCATGTAAAAGTGTGATGCATTTTGGTAAGGTAAAGTTGAGTCTGAGGTTCATTATTCTGGAGAAAGTTGGATCAGTTTCATATAATGTGGGTTTACCTCCATGTTTATCTCAGGTAAACAATGTTTTTCATGTTTCAATGTAGATAAAGTATATGCAGGATCCATCTCATATTTTGAGTCCAAAGGTTGTTTAGTTGGAAGAGAACATCTTTTATGAGGAACAACCAGTCCAAATTCTTGACTAAAGAGAGCAACTGTTGTGGAATAAAGTAATTCATATGATAAAGGTTTTGTGGAAAAACCATATGGATGAAGAGGAAACGTCGATATTTGAAAATTATTTGAGGGATAAATACACCCATTTATTTGATAAGTGAATAAAATTGTGAGGACTCAATTTCCAAAAGGAGGGAAAGAAGTAAAATCCCAGGTAAATAAAGGATATGATATTTTCCTATTTATTAATATTTTTGAATTAAATATTAATTTTACTTTAAAGGGGATTCTATGGTCTATGGAGTACCCGACACATAATAATGAGTTTCTCTGAAATAATATGTTTCACACAAGGCTGAGTCATACTGAAAAATAATAATATAATATTATTTTAAATGGTAGTTAACACCTAGATATTGTATTAGTGGGAATGAACAGATCCCTCTACAATATTATTATACACATTTGTTAAATGTTTCTACCTTTATCCAATAAATATTATAGGCTTAAAATGAGAATGAATCTAATTTAAAGCATGAAAAACTCTAATACTTTTAAAAGGTGTTTTTACCGGCTTTTGATGGAGAACCCCATTAAAATCTAGTTTTTGTCACATTTATATATTCCATTTGACAAAATAATCTTCTTTCTTAGAAGTGGTACAAAAAAATTTACATTGGGTAATTTTTTGGTATTTTTCTGATAAAGTCCATTTTTAAATGAATAGTGAAATAAACTGCATTTTATGTCAACACTTTCTTTTCATCTTAATTATTTATATAGTTAGATTGTCCTTTTAATTGGTTTTAAAGTCTAATTGGATTATATTTTTACCATTTAATCCAATTCTGTTCATTGGATGTAATTTCACTTTGAAATTGGATACAAACAAATGTCAATCTTTTGATAGTTATTATTTTTTAAAAACATGCTTTTTGGTTTTGACAACAAGAATTAATTTTAAATTAATTTCTGAAACCAATGTGTTTTGAATTGGGAAAAATTTATTTCATATCCGGAATCAGGAGGTCCAGATTGTGTAAATATGTAACTTTTATTTTTAGACATTATGAATAGTAACTTCAGTAAATATTTTATTTATCATGGTTAAAGGGTAAATCTTGTAAATAAATATAGAAAATAATATTATAATAATATTAAATTAATGTAACATGTTAAGTTGGACTTGAGGTAAGGGACTTCATCCTAATATCCTTTCCTTGAGGCATACTTTGATTTCAACACGACTTTCTTTTATACGAGTTATAAACCCCTTTGACCTTAAATTTCATTCAAAGTGTATTTTTTTCTACGTAGCTTTTTACTAAATGTCAAAGGGAATATTTATTTTTAACGTACACAGTGACAACAACAATAACATTTTCTGCTGCCGTGAGTATTATTTGATCTTTGGATTCTTTAACAAGACACAATGTTTTAAAAAGAAAAATAAATTCCATATACCATTTTTATGTGATTTGGTATTGAAAATAGTTTTGATAATGGATTGATTATGTCAATATTTTGACTCATATAATGTGATTGCAATGTGGAAATGTTATATTTCCTTTATGTTTGTTTTATGTGATGTGAATATGTTATGGTTGTTGGGAATTGTTTACATATACGGGAAGTTCCATGATAAACCTAGGGCAGGTGAACCCGAATAACTCTCCAATGTATTGGGTAACTTGACGGAGGTAAACGTTAATATTCCTCATAATAAGTATAGAGAGTATACTATGATGGGTATTCCAAACGTTACTGCATATGAAGCTGGGAAAGATAAAATGTAAGTATGTTATTCATGCCACAAGTTACCTTTATGATTTTTGATTTCAATGTGTTATTTTAAAAGATAATTATTTCATGAGGTATGTTGAAGAACATAAGTTTTGTATGATGGACTAATTTTCTCTTCCTTTATCTTATAACCCTTACTAATATTTTTATGCTCATCCAGAGTATTTTAAAAATTTTCACAGGGTATAAGGAAGGGTAAATGAATGGAAGATTTCAAGAAGATTTATATAAATAAAATATAAATTTTTCTTTTAAGGGTATTTATTTTATGAAAAAATGGATACTCAGTAGAAGTGTCTAATTTTTAATTTTCGAGATGTAATGTAATAGTTATAGATTAATTTTATAAGACTCTAAACCTATAAATATCCTCAATGTGAATTATTAACATAATTCAAAATTGTGTAATTTTTATGCTTGGGGCCTTATACCAATGCAGGCATGATCTGATTATGGTTCTGGATATGCACGTGAATCATTTTCTTTTGAGGACATGATAATTTCTCATGGATTGGATTCCCTTAGGTTAGAAGCTTACTGAATGTTCTCAGTGGCTAGGTTAAGAAGATTCTCGATGGCATTCTATCATCGATCCTGGCTCTTTTATGACATACTCAAATCTAGTTTTTATTGAGAGGACCACATTTCCTTAATAGGTGTTTCATTTGGATTCCATCATGGGATGAAGAAATTGCAAGATTCCATTTCCAAGGGTTCTTCTGGATGGGATTTGGGGTGAAGTTTATTGATATATGTTATCCCAATACTATGATTTGAATGCCATAAGGGTCATCACAAATGGGGAAACACAATTTGTGTAGAGCATGGAGGAAAAACACAAGGTTTTTCTTTTTCTTCCTTTATCATCATGGATGTCATGAAGATGGAATGGATTCTAGGGAAATTTTCTGGCGAAGATCCACCAATATACTAATATAGTCTACATACCCATCATATGGTATACATTTAATTTTAAACAAGAGGAGAGTTTTCCAAACATTGTGGAAAATGATGTGCATAGATTCTGCTGAAAACACTTTTGGAGTGCTGAATTGATATATTGCTCTGAGTTAGAACATAACTGGTATGTTTTTCCATTCAATTTTTCTTCTCACAAGAAACTTATTTTTTGGTTTTTCTTCCAGGTATTTTTCTACTTATGGTTCCCAAATTGGATTCTTTGTAATTATTTCATTTTGAGTAGTGAGGCTGGTAGAGATTTCATCGATGTATGAATGGTGTGGGGGTGCCCCAGAGGACGAGTGGGGCCCTGAACCATCTCCCAACTGAGAAAGGTTATCACTTTTCATTGAAATAGATTCTAGAATAACTGACTTTTTCCATCTAAGTGCCTCATAATATGAGGGATTTATTATATATGGACCGACAAGGGAAGGACCTTCTTACTGCTGTGAATTTTGACTATGGGGAGTATCTTCTCAATCAGTGTCATGATGGTGAGGTCTACCATCAAGAATTAGTGTATGACTGTAGAGAGAGTGTCTATAACATAAACCCTTGAGAGGACCTTACAAGATGTCCACTAGAAGGGAAGGATATTCTTGTAGTTCCACGCCATTGAGAGGAGGGCCTTCACAGTGACCCCTATTATGGTAGGGACTACCATCATAGCTCTGGATGTAGGGAGAATATATACATTGTACATTCTCGGGATGTCTCTCAGGATTACTTTAATGAGGATATGACCTTATCATTTCTTGGTGTCACTATGGGGAGGTCCTTTGAAGTGACATCCATTGTGGTGAGGACTTCCATGATTACATGATGTCGGACTACAGGTAGAAACATATCTACAGTGTATACCTTATGGAAGACCATCAGGCTGGAAGATAGTAAGGGTAGGACATTCTTGGTTTTTGACCTTTTGGTCACATGAAGGGAAACCCTAACACACATTCGATATAGGTTCTCACAATCAATCATTTCTATCCACAATGTAATCCCCCATGGGTTCTCTATGGAGGACCTTCAGAGCTGATGGTGGCAATATTGTCGGGAGGACCATGGAAAATGCTACTGCTGGTTCTCTACATTTTTAATTATATTAGTAAGAACATGAGGCTCTATTGATATAGGTTTTATGGATTCATGAACTCCATCTTCTTGTAGAGAAGAACCATGAGTGTACACTTTATTTTCTAGCTACCTTTGGTTCCATTAATTATTGGGTGCTCTCTTGTGGCCAATTGGGGCCGCCTACTAATTATAACAGCCTTCATATATGGTTCCCTATTCGGTTGGTTCTTGTGATGTATTTGGGGTACGCTAATGAGAATATTGAGTTCTATTAGGGATATATGCTTTCCCTTGAGTAGAGACCATGTTGGACCTATGTCCCCTAGTTTGAACGAGTTTTTGTTCCCTATATGGTTGTCCTTGTATCACAGTATATAGTCATTGACCATCCAGGACTGGAGCAGCAATGCATGTATGCTCCCGTAGCAACCATCTTATTTTGTGGACGAATAACCCCTACTGAGGAGATAGGATCCTGGACCTAACTCTTCACTTTTTCCGCTGACACAATGACATTATGATAGGTTTGGAGGATATGGTATAGAATTGTTGTTTGATCCTCCATCAATGCCAAGATATGGTGAGATATGTCTTTAGATGGAATGTGTATAAACTCCCATTCTAAGGTCAAATAATGAGATTTTTCTTGCTTATGTCCTCCATGTGTTTCCAGTGGGTACTGGAAGTTCTCCTATGTTAGTATAGAGGAAAAAATCTTCCTCTAACTCGTAGTTGGGATATGAAGACTACATTCATTAGTTGCGATAATATTTGGATGGTTGGATTTATATTTGTGAGAAGGAATTTGTGTCTTCCAATTTACCAATGTATTTTTCTCATGATATTGATGTCCATATGCATGAATTTGACTCTACTTATATTTTCTTTCCACTATAGTTGACTGGTGGGCTTGATATTGGTAAGTAGGAATTTGGGTCTGCCTATTGATTGCCATTGTATATGACCGGTGTGATCCATATGAATTGGAAGTGTTGTGTGACTGACCATAGTTTGCCACCCTATTTGTATGGAGACCTTCTTGTGCATCAGAAAGGTGTTTTCAATGCTTTTAGATGGTTTCCACCCTATTTTTATAAAGGAATTCTTGCGCATCCGTGGCGATTTTCATCTTCCTATAATTCACTTCCCTATATCTACGGTGATACCGACAAACATTGATGGGAATTTGTAATGGATTGTATTGTGACAATGTATATCTGTGGTGGGATTCATATGAGGAGGTAGAGTTGTAAGTCTGTCCATAGAATGTTTCCATGTTTGTACTGCAAATCTGTTTCTCAAGAACTAGGGTAATGACCATCTCATGATTATACATTCACCATCCTTGGCAGGAATCCTATGGGGATCCTATCCATTGGACTTTAGGAGGTTCCCATGGCATGGGATCGTCTTTAGAGTGAGGAAATTGGGTGTATTATGCTAGTGGCTATGTCCTCCAGCAAGATACCTTGAGTGAGGTTCTTGGGAAGCTAAGATGAATTCATTGGTGTTTACTTTATCTTCCTCCCTGGGATAAGGGAAATATTTTTTGTCACATTCTAGGGAAAGGTTCTCGAAATGATTTGATATGGAAAGGGGAACCATGCTGTGTTGCATTGCTAACAATGGCTAAAGAGGTATCTCATGATCTATCACCAATTGGAGGACCTTCCATGCAGTTTCCACCGTGGGGAGAGTACCATTTTGGCGGTACTCATTGATATTCACATTTCAAACCAAGAATTGAGGATAATGGGTAGGTGAGAGAGTCATGTTCTTTGATTAGGATTAAGATGGTGTGTCTATATTCATGCATGTTCATGAGAACATTGAGGATTCCATCTATGTAATACCTACAATAGATATATAATATACAGTCAACAAAAACCAATCAAAATATAATCTCGTGATCAGGAAAATAATTTTTTTATTTTTCTTGCCTCTATTACTTTTGGATTTGAAAAGATCATGAGGTGGGGTAACTCGCCACCATGGTTAAGGATTCAGATCTGGTTCACAATATTTTTCTACCTGATTCATTTTTTACCATGGAAAACACAATGGCCCAATGGATAGTAAACAATTGTATATTATTATGAAAGGTTTCACATCGGGTTCACCGGTTTTGTTTCAACCGGAGGTGCATCATGTACCTTTTTTTGTGGGACATATGGTCACACTAGGACCCAAAAATATATCATTTTTTATGTCGTAAAGGAGGTGCCACAATTTACTGGTGTTGGTGGGGGATCATAGGGGGTTATGTGTTTTGTGCAATCGATCCATGTTGGTTACAATTCCCTATGATGGTCTAAAATTATTTTATTCCTAGATCTAAAAACAACCCAAAACCCTTTCATTCATGATTCATGGAACTTATATCCAAAGTCAGCAACTCATGTGATGATGATTTAGAAAACAACACTTAAGGGCTCCATTGGTTAAGGGGATGGGAGGTTGGGCTCATCACATCCTTTTGGGGGAAAACTATTTCCTACTCTAGGAATCTCTTATAAATTTATAAAATGTTCATATGTTTGTGAATCCTTGGTTCATTCCAAATCATTTTTTCATAGATAATCTATATGTTGCAAAATCAATATTAGATATACATGGATTAGGAATTACTAAGACATTGCTAGTTTAAGCTATGTGATGAGGTTATCTAGAGTTTATCATCATCCAGGGGACAAAATGTGTTTCATTGTCAAGATTGAACCCATAATATGGGCTTGTTATGTATCCTCATGAGAGAAATCAGAACACATGTAGTTTGATGCCACTTAACTGGACACATCACATTTTAAGGTCATGTGATGAGTACCCATCTGTGATGTTTAATGTCATGTAGCTAGGATGTCTTGGCAGAAGGTTCCTAGTGAAGAATTTGTGTGGGACTTATGCCAAAGTCAGCCAGGATGCTCAGAAGAGACATTTCCTCTTGTGTGGATATGTCCTTACCAAGGAACTATGTTGGTGAACCCTAGGGTGATTTTGGTGTTGGGTTTTATCCCATGGATGCTTCCTACATATCCCAGTTAATTGGGAATTAAATCCCTTGTAGTTTGGTTTATATTATATCTTATAACAAAGATGAGTCCATGTTTGTGGGGGAAGGATTGGGGATTATCCTTTGAAAAGGATACCCATTGAGCTCGGGCCATTATACAGTTATCCTACATATTCTGTTTGGATGGAATTAGAGTTCTCGTATTTCATTTTATGTTGGGGCTTATATGGTAGAGGAGCCCCAATTTGTGGGAGGATGATTGGGGCTTGTACTTGGAAAATGATCCCCTTTGAGCTCAGTCCTATAGATGGGCGTCATATGTATCTTGTTTGGAATAGGAATTAGTGTTATCTTAGTTCATTTAGTTTGTGTATTATACTTAAGAGGAGGCCCATGTTTCTAGAACCATGAGGATGATCTAGACTCATGATTATTTGGAGGTTTGGTTGGGGCTTACACCTAATAAGTTGGCCACTTGAGTTTAGGAATTCATTCATGCATCATACGATTCCTAGTTAGAGTATAAATCAGAGTTCTCCTAGTTCATTGAGAGATGGTATATGAATGGGGATTGCGTATGAGAGCTTCCAATTTTATCTTGTTCCTTTAAAAATGCATCCTATGTATCCTAGTTGGAATAGGAATCCGTGTTCTCATAGTTTATTGAGAGATTGTATGGATTTTGTGATCATCTTCAACCTCTAATCATAGGTTAGTCATGCTCGGTGTGAGAAACAAGAGAAATCAGTAGATATGAAAAAACAAAAACCTTCCCTTCTCTACTGATGTAAAAGGGGGATGAAGACTGAATAGGATAGTGATACAACTCAACAATAGATAGAGGGGCTTTGAATGTACCAATTTCTTCTCCCATGTTGATATCCAGAATAGCCATGTTAGATGATCTATCGAGACATGTCATGGGATGAGCCTAAGAAGATCAAGTGTGCCACCTACCATGTAAAGGGTAGGGTCTTACCTTGGGAGGAGTTCCCAAAAATGAGTTTTATGAAAGGAGAAGCATTTATCTTCATCATATGGAAAACTAGACACCATCCCTTTAACTTTTTACATTCCATAATTGAATGGAAAATCCAGCGATTACCATTGATCTCATGAATGGGGAGGTTCGTGTTAGTATCCCAAGGTGGACACCAGGGTTCCATTGGAATGTAAACTAATGGGAATTCCAAGGGTCCACACTGTGGTAGGGATTACAACCATGGCTCTGCTTACCATGTATATTTAAACTAAATAGGGTGCACTAGTTCTCTTGGTGGTTTTACCATTTGAGTTGTGTGGCTTTGGAAGAGGCTTTGGCCTGATGCCATTGGATTGGATTGCAGAGGGGTCATGTAGGATGGGATATAAACTGAAGGACATGATCAGATGGTGGAAACCCATAAGGTAAACTATTCTACAGACTATCTGTTCTTGCGGGGTGGTGTAACCTTCCCTTGGTGTATTGTTATTTGTTGGAGGGGTCACCCATGTATCTTGGTGGTATGAATACCTGGATGTTATCTGCATACTGCAGTGGTATGTGGCCTCAAGTTCCATCGGTATAGTGTGGTGCTATATAACACTAGATTACATCCATGTAGTGAAGTGCTACTATAAGTAGTGTTTCGTCTGTATGGCGATGCACTATTCGATATGTCGAATTGAATATGGGAATTGATCATGTGGTTCACAGGACGTTCATCCATGATGGGCATATGGTTCGTGGTTCACCAATTACGTTCATGAACAGTTCATTATTATTATTAGGTTTCCTTACTTTCATGGTACGTGACATATTTATACCTACTGGAAACAGTTCAAAATTTTGTATTTTGTCAATCATTTGTCTTCAACGTCTTCCATCCATAATCTCCAGGATCTCCCAAAAATCCAATCCCATTTTCTTGGCCCCCCTTGTGGTCATTTATAGAGTGAATGAGAAGCTAGATTCATGGAGAACACAAATCTTTTTGTGGAATCTGATGGATAAATCATCTGGACTGAAGAATACTTGGTCAAACTAGGTTTGCAGGGCCAAGTTTCTCAATGACTGTGGTTCACAATGGAGGTAGTCACCACCTGAGTCCTGCTTATGGATTGTCTTGTTCCCGGTATGGATTCAGCTTCACCACTCCCACAATCCAATTTAGTTTGCAAGGAAGGTTCTTAGTGATGTACCACTCCATCATGTTTTCTCTAATGACACCATTCATGGTGGAGTTGGCACTGACATCCCTTTCCATGTACTGTGGTTTGCGGTCAATGCTTCCTGCGAATCATTTACAAAACTCAGCATGTGGACCACTCTGGGTACTTTTCCAAAGTTGGGTTCATCAAAATTATTCTTCATATTTTCAATCTATCATGAATCTTTTCCTTTATGAAATTTTTGGGAGAATTTTATTTCCCTCTTCCATGTTTTAAGACCCTAATTGTTTTCACTTCAAGGGTTATACCATGAAAAATGATTATGAAACCCACTTCCATTCACATGTTATTTAGGGATACAATGATTACGAAGCCTATATATTTTCTATAGTTTATGATATGATTAAATGTTCATGATACCCATTTCATTTCATGGGTTATGATGTTTATGAATCCCATCTCTTTTTATGGGTCATGATATGATGCAAGTTTTATTATATTGTTGAAAATGTATGTTTTATTTTATTATGTGATAGGTGGGACATGTATATCTATTCAATGCATTTGGAAATGATTAGTGTTATATGAGTACAATGGGTATATATGTTTTATCCAAATCCCATAAACATGATGGTACATGGGTTTTAGCGCAATCCCGGAAACAAGTGGGTACAAGGGTCGCAACCCAAGCCTAAAAATAATAGTGTACTCAGGTTGTTATCCTAAGACAAAATTAGGAACCAGCATTTTTTTCCAAACCTAACTTGTTATGAAGGTCTTGGTAGGTATCCCTGACAAAAGACTTTCTATACATATGTGTATTCCACAATTTTTTGGCCTTATTTTTCATTTATACATTCATAGACATTTCTCTTGATTCCCTTATGATTCTTATATTATGAACTACCAATGTTAATTCCATGACTCATTTATATGATCATTGATATGTAGGGTATGATCTTAAAATGTAATTCTCATGTTATTATACCCTTACACTCACTATATGATTTTGTATCTCCTTTTTTACCCTTACTGAGCATCTGATCTCACTGCTTGCTTATTTTTGATTATCCACAGGTTATGAAGAATTTTTAAGTAGAAGTACTAAAGGGGATTTTTTTTGGGAAACGTTAAGATCTTTTACCAAGTTAGATGATTCATTTCAAGTTTTAAATCAAACTAAACTATTACTTCCCTCAATCATTTATTTTTGTGATTTGGTGAATATTAATCTAAAATGATGTTTTATCCTCGTATGTAAAGCCTCGGTCACTAAAATTCATTTTCACTATCGAATTAAAGTTAGTAGATGATTATTAGAATATAATAAGCTCTTCAATAACCTCAATATAGAAAAGAGTTATACTAACACCATACATATTGTTTTGATTGGAAATCCCACACTGATCTTATAATAGTCATTGTTGTTTGTTTTCGTCATCCACAATTTATTTAACATTGAATATACTAAAATATTTTATTAAAATAAACTATAAAAACATAATTCATTTTTATAATTATAAAATTTATCATAATAACACTAATGAAATTTATTTATTAATTTTACTAAATATTAAATATTACTAACTAAAATACTTGTAGTGATTAATTATTTTTTATTTTACAAATTAATTTAAGGAATTAATATACTAAAATACTTTTTAATATTTTTATAAATGACTATTTAATTTTTAGTAAGACTCAAACACTTTGGATAATTAATTATCAAAAAATACATAAATAATTTTAATAATTTTTATAGATACCTAGTTAATTTGTTATAATACTTAATTATTGTCACTAAAAAATATTCTAATTAAAATAATAAATATATTAATTTAAAATTACATATTAATACTTAATTATTTTAACTAAAATATTATATTTTTTTAATGAAACAATTTTACTAAATAAGAAAATTTAGAAAATTTTAATATTTTTAATTGATTTTAAAAGTTAAAATTCATACATTATTTTATGAATACTATCAAGAAAATTTTCTAATTGATTTAACTAATTAGTTGATTTTTATTATTTTAATAAATTATTATCTATTTTTTATTTTTACTTATACTTATTATTTTTAATAAAATTAACTATTTAATTTTTCATATTAATTTTATAAATTTTTAATAGATCCTAAAATATTTACTAAATTTTATTAATTTTTAATTATTTATCTAGTCAATACTTATATAAATGTTGTAATTAATTGACACAATGTTTAAAATTTATTAATGTTAATTAATTTTAAAAAGTAGACAAAAGGTAATTTTTTGAATTAAAATACTGAATTATTTTTTTCAAAAGTTTTTAAATACCTAGTTATTTTTAATTAATACATACTTACTTTAACTAATTTATTATTATGGAATATATAAAACATTACTTTTTATAAGTAATAAGTTAATTTTTATTAATATTTAATTTATGTTACTAATTGTTTTTTTAAAATACTTCATTAAAATAATTAATAACCTTTACTAATTATTATTATTCTTATACAGAAGTCAGGCTTGTTACGCTCTATATAGAAAGACCTGGGTCATTTATTTTTCATGTCTAACTAGACCGCCCTTACTTTGATATTTTTACTAATCATGCTGTGAAAAAAAGATCATTTATAAATCAGTCAGTGTCGGACAGACCATAACATGACCCGTTTACTAATCAATCCTTTAAAAAACCCAAATATATATTATAATCCTTAATTTTTAATATTCAATACATAATATTGTAATAATTTTTCAATTTTTTCTATAATATAGCTTAATCATGGTTTTTGGAATGGTTATCAGGTCATTTATTAAAGGCCAAGACCAACCCTATTATTAATCATGCCATAAAATATATTTCTGGTTTATTATTTGTCCTAAAAAATTAGGACTTATTAGACCTTTTTTAGATCAGGCTGATCAGGCTGGGTAGATCCCCTAACCCATGTACATATCTAAATTAAACATATTTTTTTGAAATTTTTTTATTTTACTAAGTATATTTTCTTTACACATTTACAAATTGAATAATTTTAATTAACATTAAATGTTTAAATTTATTTTAGTAATTAAAAATAATAAATAATTTTTATTAATTTATCAGTTAATTTTAATAATTAACTTCCATAATTAAGATTTTTTTATTAATGTCACTATTTGTTTTACTTAATAATTACCTTTACTAATTAATTATTTTTTTTAAAAGTTAATTTTACTATATTAAAATATTTAATTAATCATATTAATTTTTTAAATATTCAAAACCTTTTTAAAAAGTAAATTATTTTTAAAAATTTTGAAATTTTTTACTAATCAATACATAATTAAATATAGTAATTAATATCTCTAATTTATCCTTAATTTAGAAAATTTAATTAATTTTAAATAATCAAAAACTAAATAACCTTTAATAATTTAAACCTACTAATTTATGAAAAAATAGTAACTTATTTTTTAATAAAAAAATTTCATTGCTAATTTTTTGTTAATTTATAATATTTTTTTAAAAAATTAATTCTTAATATTTATTTATAAAACAAGTATAGTGTTTAGAAATAATTAATAATTGGGAAAATGTTTTAAATCAAAACATTAAAAAAATAGTAATCGAAAAAATACAACGATCAAAATTACACCTCTTAAAACATTAAAAATATTACTTGATAACTCTACATAGTAAATCCAAAACAACATATATAGAGGAATGAAATTTGGAAAAAATACAGTGAAATGATTGGAGTCTACAAAGCATATATAACTAGATTATTTGTGATGAAAAATCACAAAGTATGGGAATTTAATGAAACTAGCCTTTTCATAGTTACTACAAAAGTTTCTCGAGCCTCTTTATGATTGAAATTTGTGATTGAATAACTATATAATGAAAAAAATCACATTTTTACTTTTCCAATGGTAATTAAAATTGGTCTTTTACTATGGATCTCAAATCCATCGCAAGCAGTATGATATTTATAATTAATTTTGATGGATAATATTCCATCACAAATAGTATCCACTCTTTTAAGATAACAGTGATGAAGACATTTAGAACAAAAATTTATTTTCAATATATATGTTTTATAAAGAATTTAAATCTTTCACAAATAATTTATTAGTTATTGATAATATGCCACATATAATAAATTCAATATTTAGTTTAGTACATTATAATGTTGGAATGTGCACGAAAACGTATTTTGAGATATGAGTAATTTATCACCATAAAATATCAAAAATCATTATTATTTTTAAAAAATAAATAATCCATCTCAAATATATCCTTTTAAAGGGATTATTTGTGATAGTATTCTGTTGTAAATAAATCATCCCCAGATATCGTCTTCCTATTGTGGTATTTTCTGTATGACCAAATATATCCATTTCTCCTTGAAGTACCCCACCCATTGCTTAGTTGAACTCTTCCCCTATTTCATCATGATAAAACAACATATGGTGTGTATATACTGGACATGATAGTAAATTAAAGAGGGAATTACCACCAACAAAGGACACTAACACACCTACAAAAAAATATACCACACTTCATTACATCATAAACTCATGTTCTTCTAAAATACCACCCTAATAACTATGTACAATCAAGTTATTTCCTTTATCCATAAACCCTAAATTATCATACTTCTCACTTAAACAATGAAAAAAACAGAAAATAAATGAATAATGAAAATTCTCATATCACTAAGATTCACCACCATCATTTCCTTGGAAAACACACCCACAAAAAATTGTTAAAAAATTGTAAACATCCTTATAATCCCATGAGAAGTTCTAAAATGATTTTCCTTGAGGTTAAGAGTCAAAATAAATTAAGTTCACTAAATAATGGGGATGCATAGTTTATTTCATGGCATTGTAACCATATTTTAATTCAAGCGATTACAACACAAAAATTTCATCAAACCTACATGGTTTATGGAATTCTGATGTAAATAGTCCCAAAACACAATAAACCATACATCTCTGGAAAAATTCATCATTTGTGCCCCATGTTAATAACTATCCTTCCAAAACCCTTGGGAATTATTCAGATATATAAATAAACATAAAGAACACAAGTTATCAATATTTAACTAAAAACCCACTCTAATCATTTAGACTAATTTATTTTTCCTCCAAAATTTATCCTTATAAAAACCAGTCTATTACTCATTAGATTGTTTAACCAGCCTCCTAACCCAAACTAACATCATTGAATTGATAATTCCAATGATCAAAAAAATACCTTGGATACCAATGACCAAAAATTAATAAACAAATTACAAAAAACTATGAAATCTAGATAATAAAATGGAAATGTAAAATAGTCATAACATATAAAAGATCTTGTAATCCACATCAAAATATGTTTCTGCCCTCACTTTTTCAAACTAAGCATAGAAAAATCCATAAAATACAATAGAAATCCCATTTAGAAACCAGAAACCATCCTTTAAATTAAAATGGTCATCTAGACCAATAATTCTCATTTCAAATCATCATTCCTATTATATGTTATAAAAAATTGAAATAACTTTTGAAAATCCATTAAACCACTTAAATAACCTTTTAATACACAATATTTTATAATCTCATTAAATTCATTTAAACCAATCTATTTTTAAACAAAAACCCAACTAAACCATTTTAAAACAGTAACTGCATTCCTTTAAACATTTATGAAAACTGGATCTTTAAAACATAGCCACACTACCATATAAATTTGACAAACATGTTCATCCAATTAGGTTTCCACCAATGGAACTTTTATGCCAAACCTATGAAATTTTTTCATGCAATTTATATTGGTTGATCCACATTTCATTTTATAAGAACATATAAACTAATCTATAAAATATGACTAAATTTCAATACTCTGTAAAATATTAATAATATTCAAATATATATATATATATATATTATGCATAACTATTCATCACATATTTAACAAAAAAACTCAAATGTAGAGACCCGAAGCTTGACGTACATGGACTTTACATTACTTTTGCGGAATACTTAGTACATAACAAAAAATACACACACAAGGATCTTAATAGTTTAGTGTCTTTGGATACTCGGAATATAGTCTTCTAATCATGGTGAAAGATCTTCAAAATCTCCCATAAAGATCTTCTTTTTTTTACCTAAAACCTTTCTTTATATCCTGGGGAAAAGAAAACATAAAAGGGTGAGCTCAAATGCTCAGTAAGGGTAAACAAAAGAAATATAAATCACATCATATACATAAGCACATAACTTTTGGAAATATTAACCTGAAAAAGAGCTCATAATATCATAACATGGGATAAATCATAGAAGTGAAATGTAATCCCAATAATCATAACTTAAAACATGAAACTTTGTGGCATTCACACATAATCATAGAGAATCATTTCTTGTTAGTCAAGACTCATTTCAAAGACTATCTTAGTGGACAAAGTCCCTTTCTGAATCGAGTAACCCTCGTTTCAGTCCTGTTTCACTGAACCGGTATAACCTACCATTTCATCCATGTCTATCTCATGAGATATAAAATCTTTACCCAATGCATTGGAGGGATATATAGGTCCCACCCATCTCATAATGATACCATTCTTATGTGTGCCACAAAATCATAAATCATACATCATTTCATAACCCATGTAATACAAATGGGAATCTTAAACATCAAGACATCATAAATCAATTAATATAAGATAAAGGAATTCATAAAGATAATTACATCAAAACATGATCAAATCAATTTAATAATAGGGATAAAAACATAACCCTTTATTATCTTAGATGGAAAATAATTTTTATAAAACACTTGAACTCCATTCATGAGGAAAATATCCTTTCTTCTTCAAAAACATTTTTCCTTTCATAACATGTCATACGACTTTAAAATAAAAGAATTTGACTAAAAATAAACTTGAAAACTTGTAAAGGAAGCTTCTTGGAAATAATGTTTTAAAAATCCATTCATGTCGTATAAGTTAAAAAAAATATTTTTCTCGTACTTTTGTCGGAAAGTCAAAAAGTACCTCGTATGAAAAATGACAAAAGATTCCTTTCATATCTTTTACTAAAAACTCACCGAAGGGTAAAACTGGATTTAAACAATTGTAGGTGGATGGAAATAATATTACATATTGAGGAAATATGGATGTGGATGATAAAATACACCGCAGTAAATTTCAAAGTATAAACAATCTCGGATAAAAATGAGATTGTGATATTTCCCTTACCTTAGGTCCGATTTGCTTCGTAAGTGTCCGAACCTCCTGTATAATGATTTAAATAATGTCATTTACTTATTACAGAATCATATTCATTGTTATGATATCATATATGGTTCACTTATGGCTTTATATTACCCGTTCTTTTGTAAATTCCATGTTAAAGAGCGTTTTGGGTAAAATTGTTTCATTTGTCGTCCATGTTTTGACTTGTAATTATTCATATGATTACTTAGATCATGATTACTTAATTACAGAACATAAAACATTATTTATATATATATATTCAGGATATACATATATATAATAAATCATTAAATGGAAAGAAATACACCGTTCATGGAGACGGTAGTCCGTACGTACGCATGAACGCTGTTTTCGTTTCCTTATTGAATTGAATGGAATTAAGTAGATGACATACATATAAATATATAAATAAATCCAGTATCATTATTATCTCATATATTTAATTAGTACATATTATATATACTTTATAATCATTCATGAATGGTTAATCATTGAGAATGAATCTCATCGCGTCGTGGAGACGGTATTCCGTATGTACGCATGAGCGATGATATCGTTCCCATGGTCGTGGAATTGTGTTGAAGTGTATGTATACTATTTAAGTATCGATATCAATTTATAATAATCATATATAGTTACTCATTACACCTTTATACCCATCCTTGTAAGGTGATGGTGGAAAATAGATTACACCACGGTGTGAAGACGGTATTCCGTACATACGCACGCGCGGGGATTTCCTTTTTCCGTAGGATGGATAGAAGGTTAATTAGAGTTGTTTCATATTTATAATAACATATCAGTATATAAGAAATATTGATGTTATTACTTTATCATGAAACAACTAAAGAAGAAGAAGTTGAAGAAGAAAGAAATTGAAAAGATCGGTAATGGATATTACCTCTTCTTTGGAACGCTTCTTTGAATCCTCTACTTAGGGAACTAAGATTGGTCTTTGAAGAAGACCAGGACCTCTAGGATTATTCTAGGGAAGTGGAGAATGGATTTTGGCAGGGGTTGGCCGAGCTTGAGTGCTCAAATTGGTGTGAGGAGGAGGGGGAGGAGGTACCCTTTTATAAGGGAGGAGAGGGGCACCTTAGGAATATCTCAAAATATTATTTTATATTAAAGTCAAAATCGGTTTATAATGGTTCCAAAGGGTCTTATTTCGAAGATAAAGTGGGGATGGGTCGAAATCCTATCAACCAATAAGATTTAGACAAGTTTAGGTTATTATTTTAACCTTATCAATTAGATTTAACCCTAAGTTAAATAATTTAACTTTTACCGTGTCTTTTTGTTTTCTTACACTATATGGTTAATACACTTACTATAACATGCCAAATGAACCCCAAATTGTTTATTATTAATATATATATCCTTATCTAAGTCATTTGGCCGAACCTTTTATTTTTAGGAATAAAATAACAATTAATAATATAATATTTGATTTAAAAACTATTTTGTGTCAATTTTGACACTATTTGATATATGATTTTTTGTGAAAGTCATAACAGAATTATATATTCGAACCAAGTTGATTAAATCAACACTAATATATCATAATAACCTAGAAAATTATTGGAATTCATAAAAAGTCTTAAATTACATTTATTTTGGTATTTATAATATCAATTATGTCAATATTTCATTAATAAGATAATTACTGCATCATCTTTCTGTCATAATAAATGATAATTATTTAATCCCTAAAAATTCTAAATAAATTTCTATGATGTAGATAATTGTGTTATATTTCTGGAGACTATTCATGTTCTATGTTTCATGAAGTTTATCACTAGATTAAAATTATTATACTTATAAGATTTATGAAAGTGACATGTTGTCACATTCTTTGGTTTTAATAATAATTAAATTATTTTCATTGAAAAAATTTAATTAAATTAATCTAATCTGACCCTTAGGTGACATGGGTCGTTTTTTAGTCATCCAATAGGATTTTGAAATTTGTTAGGGTAATTTTAAAATATTATATTTACCCTTAATTACCCGATTTACCTTTAACTATGTTAAATAAAATTTACCGTAGTTACTATTCATAATTCCCAAAAATAAAAAGTATCCTATTAACATAATTTGGACCCACTGATTCCAAATATGGAATCCATTTTTTAAAATTCAAAACACAGAAGTTGAATAAATTAAATTAAAATTAATCCCGTTGTCGAATAAAAACGGGTTTTTGTTTAAAACATTGCAAAAGATTGAATTGATTTTACCTACGAATTCAAGGTAAAATCAATGCTAATGACATAAATTATATTAAATGGTAAAAATATATTCTATTTATACTTTAAAACCATTAAATATTATAATTTAACCACATAAGATATTACGATGAAAAAAGTTGTTTTTAATTAAAATATAGCGTGTTTTTACTATTCATTAAAATGTGAAAGTTACCAGAATAATATGAAAATTTTATCCAAAGTAAATTTTTATTTCTTGATTCCAAATAAGAATTTTATTTTGTCATATTGAACTTATAAAAATGTCAAAAACCAGATTTAGAGTGGGTGCGCCATCAAAAGGCGGCAAAACTGCATTTTTTGAAAAATTCTTATTTTACCCGAAAAATTTATTTTGTTCTTATACCATGTTCTAGAAATGTGTAAGATGAATAATAATGTTATAAAATTCAAAATTTAGTTAATACTATTCATAACGTCTAGTTCATGACAATATTATAATAATATATCATTGTTTATTAAAACCTGGTATTGCGTACAACACACGCTATCGAGGAAGGTCGCGATTGCGTGTAATGAAATCCAAGTCAGGGTTGCGTGTTGTGAAAGAATCCTTCGTTGTTTCGTATAACAAAATCCAAACATATTTCATTTATACATTTAATATATATATATATACTCAATGTTGCATAGAATAACTTTTATCAAAATTGTATGTAACACGATACAAGAATAGTGTTGCGTATACTGCAAGCTAATTCGGTGTTGCGTATAGCGCAAGGTAATCTTAGTGTAGAATACAACACAAGACATTAATGAAATTAAAATAATATTTTTCATAAAATCTCGGGGTGTTACATTTTACCCCCCTTAAAATGAATTTCGCCCTCGAAATTCGTCGGGGTTATAAATGGTTTACTATTTGAAAGTTTCTTTGATAGAGACCCACATCGTAAAAAGGAATACCAAAACTTGGCTTTAAAAAATAAAGTATGAAATGTAACGATTACCCAAATAAACTAATCACTGGGTTTCCACATAGGTGAAAATATGGATATGGAAGAGAAATCTAACCATCATGTTCTGATGGAGAGTGGTAGAGAACATGGCTATAGAAAAGCCAGTAATCACAAATCCATAGATTTGTGATGATATAAGGTACCATCTGATTCATCAGGTATAAGATCACTAGGACAACATTTTTGGTTTTCAAGATCATTTCCCTAAAGTTGAAGAATTTGAATTAGAATAAATATTTACTTTATTTTGGTACAATCTCACTGTTGTTCGTGCCTTGAACAATTTCCACTTCATCTCTTAAATAAATGAAGTTGAATTTGTTATTCGTGAAGTGTTAGTATGACAGGTCATTCCATTTGTCTCAAACAAAAGGTTAGCAAAATTTATTAATTATACATAAGTCATTCTTTAGTGAGATTAATCATATATGGTTCCTAAAATGGACTTATACTTCATATATCATACTGCTTAATATAATAAAACTAGTTTCTAATAAACAGGGACTTCCTGTAGGTCAGTGGTAGGCGATAAAGGCCAGTCTCACTTCGGTTGTGGGTTCGATTCCCACAGCCTTGTCCGACACGATGGGCTGTCGCCCGTTCTGCAGGTTGTCCTTTTTCTAAAACTATATTACTATAACATCCCATCAATAATATCGAAAAAAAACTTCTATCCTTAAACAATACTAACTTATGTCCAACATAATCCATTCCAATCTTTAGGATTATCCATAATACTGCAGTCCACTCTCATAACATAGTGAAAACGATTACCAGAGATTTAACACCATCTTCGATCCCCATATTTCATAAGATATGTTTTGTTGGTCACATTCCAAACATTCAAAGTCCTTAATCATGTATTCTCTTGAATACCTTAGTGAAAACATGAATGCAGTTAAAAGTTAACACTTTCCACATACCAAAATCCTCAAAATTCTATATACTCAAACCATGATATCACTTAGTCCTTATATCAATCATGAGCTCATGAATACTTTCAAACATTTCATTTTCTCCTTATCCCATCATTATGCGCATATCATCTACTTTCCAAAATATCTGAATCACTGTTCATGGTTACCGGTACCTTAAAATTATTGAAAACCAATACATAAATATTCCAATACACCATAAAAGTACCTCAACAACATTATTCTTGAATACCAATACATAAACACTTCGGTCCATCCACTTCAATGATTGTCCTGGAATAAGTCCTTCCTTGATTTAGAAGTATCTTTTTAGGTCAGGGCATTGAGTTGGGTAATGCCCATGTTCTCCACAAATAAGACATTGAACTCCATAACAGTCCATCACTCTATGACCCTTTTCTCCACATAGATAACATCGGTCCCTCAATTTGAGGTATTCCTCAAGGTTCTTCTTCCCTTCTTTAGAAATATCAATCTTCCTTTCTTTATGCTCCTTAACATGAAAACATGCATAATAGTCTATCTTCCTCTTCTTTGATGAATTAGGCATACCACTAAATTTCACCTTGTTAATCATATATCGCGATGACTGATTCAGAATAATCACAATATCTTTCTCTCTAGGCATTACACAATTTTGTTTCTCATAGTCACCAATTTGTCCATTGGATTCAATGTTAACCGAATTCCTTCTGGTTCCCTACATTAACTAAAACACAAAAATAATTCTGTGAGAGGTAAAAATCATGCTAGAGAAAACAACATAGTAAAGGGGAAGTACCCTCAATATCTAACATCTTAGGTTAAATTCTAAGATCGTTAGCGTAATTCTAGGACTATAACCTATACGTATACTTAACCTTAGGGACATCCCTAGACATACCGTAGAAATATCTCTAGGGATCTCACTAACGTTTTCGCATCCTAGTTTCCAAAGGTTGACTAAACCTTTCCTCTGATACCAACTGTAGAGACCCGAAGCTTGACGTACATGGACTTTACATTACTTTTGCGGAATACTTAGTACATAACAAAAAATACACACACAAGGATCGTAATAGTTTAGTGTCTTTGGAAACTCGGAATATAGTCTTCTAATCGTGGTGAAAGATCTTCAAAATCTCCCATAAAGATCTTCTTTTTTTTTTACCTAAAACCTTTCTTTATATCCTGGGGAAAAGAAAACATAAAAGTGTGAGCTCAAATGCTCAGTAAGGGTAAACAAAAGAAATATAAATCACATCATATACATAAGCACATAACTTTTGGAAATATTAACCTGAAAAAGAGCTCATAATATCACAAAATGGGATAAATCATAGAAGTGAAATGTAATCCCAATAATCATACCTTAAAACATGAAACTTTGTGGCATTCACACATAATCATAGAGAATCATTTCTTGTTAGTCAAGACTCATTTCGAAGACTATCTTAGTGGATAAAGTCCTTTCTGAATCGAGTAACCCTCGTTTCAGTCCTGTTTCACTGAACCGGTATAACCTACCATTTCAGCCATGTCTATCTCATGAGATATAAAATCTTTACCCAATGCATTTGAGGGAGATATAGGTCCCACCCATCTCATAATGATACCATTCTTATGTGTGCCACAAAATCATAAATCATACATCATTGCATAACCCATGTAATACAAATGGGAATCTTGAACATCAAGACATCATAAATCAATTAATATAAGATAAAGGAATTCATAAAGATAATTCCATCACAACATGATCAAATAAATTTAATAATAGGGATAAAAACAGAACCCTTTATTATCTTAGATGGAAAATAATTTTGATAAAACACTTGAACTCCATTCTTGAGGAAAATATCCTTTCTTCTTCAAAAACATTTTTCCTTTCATAACATGTCATACGACTTTAAAATAAAAGAATTTGATTAAAAATAAACTTGAAAACTTGTAAAGGAAGCTTCTTGGAAATAATTTTTTAAAAATCCATTCATGTCGAATAAGTTAAAAAAAATATTTTTCTCGTACTTTTGTCGGAAAAGACAAAAAGTACCTCGTACGAAAAATGACAAAAGATTCCTTTCATATCTTTTACTAAAAACTCACCTAAGGGTAAAATTGGATTTAAACAATTGTAGTTGGATGGAAATAATATTACATATTGAGGAAATATGGATGTGGATGATAAAATAGACCCCAGTAAATTTCAAAGTATAAACAATCTCGGATAAAAATGAGATTGTGATATTTCCCTTACCTTAGGTCCGATTTGCTTCGTAAGTGTCCGAACCTCCTGTATAATGATTTAAATAATGTAATTTACTTATTACAGACTCATATTAATTGTTATGATATCATATATGGTTCACTTATGGCTTTATATTACCCGTTCTTTTGTAAATTCCATGTTAAAGAGCGTTTTGGGTAAAATTGTTTCATTTGTCGTCCGTGTTTTGACTTGTAATTATTCATATGATTACTTAGATCATGATTAATTAATTCTAGAACATAAAACATGATTTATATATATATATTCAGGATATACATATATATAATAAATCATTAAATGGAAAGAAATACATCGTTCATGGAGACGGTAGTCCGTACGTACGCATGAACGCTGTTTTCGTTTCCTTATTGAATTGAATGGAATTAAGTAGATGACATACATATAAATATATAAATAAATCCAGTATCATTATTATGTCATATATTTCATTAGTACATATTATATATACTTTATAATCATTCATGAATGGTTAATCATTGAGAATGAATCTCATCGCGTCATGGAGACGGTATTCCGTACGTACGCACGAGCGATGATATCGTTCCCATGGTCGTGGAATTGTGTTGAAGTGTATGTATACTATTTAAGTATCAATATCACTTTATAATAATCATATATAGTTACTCATTACACCTTTATACCCATCCTTGTAAGGTGATGGTGGAAAATAGATTACACCACGGTGTGGAGACGGTATTCCGTACGTACGCATGCGCGGTGATTTCCTTTTTCCGTAGGATGGATAGAAGGTTAATTAGAGTTGTTTCATATTTATAATAACATATAAGTATATAATAAATACTGATGTTATTACTTTATCATGAAACAACTAAAGAAGAAGAAGTTGAAGAAGAAATAAATTGAAAAGATCGGTAATGGATATTACCTCTTCTTTGGAACGCTTCTTTGAATCCTCTACTTAGGGAACTAAGATTGGTATTTGAAGAAGACCAGGACCTCTAGGATTATTCTAGAGAAGTGGATAAGGGATTTTGGTAGGGTTTGGCCGAGCTTGAGTGCTCAAATTGGTGTGAGGAGGAGGGGGACGAGGTACCCTTTTATAAGGGAGGAGAGGGGCACCTTAGGAATATCTCAAAATATTATTTTATATTAAAGTAAAAATAGGTTTATAATGGTTCCAAAGGGTTTTATTTCGAATCTAAAGTGGGGATGGGTCGAAATCCTATCAACCAATAAGATTTATACAAGTTTAGGTTATTATTTTAACCTTATCAATTAGATTTAACCCTAAGTTAAATAATTTAACTTTTACCGTGTCTTTTTGTTTTCTTACACTATATGGTTAATAAACTTACTATAACATGCCAAACGAACCCAAAATTGTTTATTATTAATATATATATCCTTATCTAAGTCATTTGTCTGAACCTTATATTTTTAGGAATAAAATAACAATTAATAATATAATATTTGATTTAAAAACTATTTTGTGTCAATTTTGACACTATTTGATATATGATTTTTTGTGAAAGTCATAACAGAATTATATGTTCGAATAAAGTTGATTAAATCAACACTAATATATCATAGTAACCTAGAAAATTATTGTAATTCATAAAAAGTCTTAAATTACATTTATTTTGGTATTTATAATATCAATTATGTCAATATTTCATTAATAAGATAATTACTGCATCATCTTTCTGTCATAATAAATGATAATTATTTAATCCCTAAAAATTATAAATAAATTCCTATGATGTAGATAATTGTATTATCTTTCTGGATACTATTCATGTTCGATGTTTCATGAAGTTTATCACTAGATTAAAATTATTATACATATAAGATTTATGAAAGTGACATGTTGTCACATTCTTTGGTTTTAATAATAGTTAAATTATTTTCATTGACAAAATTTAATTAAATTAATCTAATCTGACCCTTAGGTGACATGGGTCGTTTTTTAGTCATCCAATAGGATTTCGACATTTGTTAGGGTAATTTTAAAATATTATATTTACCCTTAATTACCCGATTTACCTTTAACTATGTTAAATAAAATTTACCGTAGTTACTATTCATAATTCCCAAAAATAAAAAGTATCCTATTAACATAATTTTTACCCAATGATTCCAAATATGTAATCCATTTTTTAAAATTCAAAACACATAAGTTGCCGAAATTAAATTAAAATTAATCCCGTTGTCGAATAAAAACGGGGTTTTGTTTAAAACATTGCAAAAGATTGAATTGATTTAACCTACGAATTCAAGGTAAAATCAATGCTAATGACATACATTATATTAAATGGTAAAAATATATTCTATTTATACTTTAAAACCATTCAATATTATAATTTAACCACATAAGATATTACGATGAAAAAAGTTGTTTTTAATTAAAATATAGCGTGTTTTTACTATTCATTAAAATGTGAAAGTTACCAGAATAATATGAAAATTTTATCCAAAGTAAATTTTTATTTCTTTATTCCAAAGAAGAATTTTATTTTATCAAATTGAACTTATAAACATTTCAAAAACCAGATTCAGAGTGGGTGCGCCATCAAAAGGCGGCAAAACTGCATTTTTTGAAAAATTCTTATTTTACCCGAAAAATTTATTTTGTTCTTATACCATGTTCTAGAAATGTGTAAGATGAATAATAATGTTATAAAATTCAAAATTTAGTTAATACTATTCATAACGGCTAGTTCATGACAATATTATAATAATATATCATTGTTTATTAAAACCCGGTATTGCGTACAACACACGCTATCGAGGAAGGTCGCGATTGCGTGTAATGCAAGCCAAGTCAGGGTTGCGTGTTGTGAAATAATCCTTCGTTGTTCCGTATAACAGAATCCAACCATATTTAATTTATACATTTAATATATATATATATATATACTCAATGTTGCGTAGAATAACTTTTATCAAAATTGTATGTAACACGATCCAAGAATAGTGTTGCGTATACTGCAAGCTAATACGATGTTGCATATAGCGCAAGGTAATCTTGGTGTAGAATACAACACAAGACATTAATGAAATTAAAATAATATTTTTCATAAAATCTCGGGGTGTTACATCAAAGGATTAATGACCATGTTAATTATACAAAATTTAAAAATTAAAAATCGTGGTTCAACAGCCACAACATCTATATATAATGTTTCTTATTTCTAAGACACTGATTTCATAATAAAAATATATTTAGTATTACCAATAAAATCTGGAATTGATGAACCAACCCCTGAGTAATGTACCAACACTAAATTCACCATCAACATTGTGTAAAATCCGCATAAAACATCCCTATATGAATAATAAAAAATATCCATGATTAAATAGGAATTCTTTGTGCTCCACAGAAACCCTTGATCCAAAATCCCTAGATCTGCCACAAAAATAGAATATCATAAAAAAGATGGATTTGAAAAAAAGATGGGGATGATCTTTACATGTATTCAAGCATAAAATGGAACATAAATGGACTCCAAGGGACTCTAAATAAAGGGATAATGAAGAGAAGAGAGTGTAATGGGGGTTATTTTTTCAAAATCTAATATAAATAATGAATATATAGGGTGTTTGATGTAACAAATTTATGGTTTTAAGTACTTCATGGATTATAGATTTATTTATAAACCATTCAATGAAGTGTACTAGTCCTCTACTAATTTTTTGAAACCCTCTATGGTTTATTAACCCCCCAACATGACTTATAAACTATTTAAAAAGACTATAGATATCCAAAAAAACTCATTGTAACATTATGTAAGATTAATAAATTATTACACATACCTCCAATTATAAATATCTCATTGTTATTATAAATTACTTATAATCGTTGAGTCTCATTCAATTTAAAATCATAATCCTTTTAAAATAAAAAAGAAAAATTTCACAATATTTTCACATGGTGAAATACATTTAATTTAAATATAAAAACTCCCAAATATAAAATATTTTCACTTGTAAAAGGCTTAAATAAAAAAATATAATTTGACCCCTATTCACTCTTAATAATAATAAATTTTTAACCATTATTTATACACAAATATTTCCTTCTTATAATGAAACCATGAATATTTTGGATGAATGAAACAAGTCAATTTATAATTTTTGAATTGATTTTTTAGTAAAAAATTAATATATAAGTGTCTCATTATCAACCTTTATGACACAAAAAAATAATTATGTATGAATAAGGAAATAAAAATGATTCCTCATTCAATATGAATACATCAACGTGTTTTTGTCATTGTTGGTAAGTCATAACTCAAAGGATCTAACAAAATTCTAGTCTAAATGTTACAAATATGATCTTTAAACTTATAAATCATAATTATCCAATTTCATGTGAATGCATGGTAAATTTAGGGTCCTTACAATAAATACACATTCATTGGAAGAACAAATCATCAACTTATGAGATGTAATTAATAAAATATTTTCCTTCCTTCACCTTTTCACTCCAAAACATGTTAAATTACTTGGGAGAGAGGTAAATTCATGTAAGGGGGATGATCCAATATTCATGACTCTAAAATGAGTTTAAAATATTTTATAATCTTCACAAAAATGTATTTAAGTCCTTAGAAACTTTTGACATCATAACTGACTTAAATGAACAAAATGATATATTAAATATTTTTTGTATGTCAGGAATAATTCATCTATGACTTATGAAACTCTATTATGTCATGTGATTAAAAAACAATTAATTGTGTCTTTTTCACCTTAATGAGTTTCATAAATCATGAATAAATAATATTCATTTGGAATACAAATTTCTTAAACTATCATATTTTAACATAAATAACTTTCAAATACCTTGAGTTATTAATTCAAATCCTATTATTAAAAAACATATTGAAATCTAAATGAATTTATTTATTTAATTACTTACTACCACTCACACGCATATGTTACCCCGACTATAATTATGAGTCCCATATCACCTTAAAATCCAACTCATCTGATTTTTTAAAACATGTAAATAAATTTATTATGTCCTCTAGGGAATTATCTCAATATAAAGGGGCTTAAATCATAGACCAAGAGATATATCTAGTAACAAATAATAGACTCTAAAGTGATCTGGAGAAATCAAAGCTACAAGAACCTCCAACAAACACTTAATATGTAATATAATATTTTTTTATGAGATCTTATAAAAAATTTGCACACTTTATCTCTTTATCATTTCATAAATTATTTAACATTATTTGACTGTATTGAATGAACATTCCTTAATTTAACCTATTCATGTATTTAGTTATTGAACATCCATCTTACTTGAATGTCCTTAACTATATTAATCTTATAATTATAAGTGAAAAAACATATATTTATCATTCAATTTATGTTATAGAAAAATTGATTTATCTGACGTAAGCTAACTAACCAAAATATAAACTATTGAGGTATTAATAATGAATCAAAGTATATTATTGAATTATATTAGTTACCAATAATTTCAAATCAATATTTCTATACACTTGATCGCATATAAAAACATTCAACGATACCCAAAATGTGTGGTATTCTTATTAATGGGTTACTCCACATGACATCCTATACTTGAAATCACCATGTTTTATATTTATGATTATATTTATCGAATATTATGATCCCCTAGAACCTAATTTTCGTACATAATTTTAATCATGTCATTATGATGTATATAGTCTCTAGTGAATATAATTAATATTACCATACCATAAGTACACATTATAGAAAATATCAGTCATATCATTTTGGTATAAAAAATAAATCAAGATAAATTAACATATAAATTGTGTTTAGATAATTAATTACACCCCCTTGTGATGAACATATCCTACATAACTCAAACTATATGCAAGATATGATAACTGAATAGCACTACTCAAGTTCATCTCGAGAATCCACACCCATGACATTCCACCTACCACTAGATTTAAATATGATAACCATCAACCTATTAGCTCTCATATAATATTTATAATTATTCTAAGGCATGACCATAATAATTGTAACTATAATGTATAAATTTTTATCTACTATTATTTATGATAATCAATCTATTTGGGTAAAATAACTCAAAATATGGTATATATAATGTATATACCTTTTCTTCCTGTATCAGAAAATTTTCTTATTTGATGGTACCAGCCCTGTAATTTTATCACAATATATATTATGATAAAATTGAATTTCACAGTTCAATTCCTTTATTTGGGACAATGTTGTGTAAATATAATTTTTATTTATCCTGTTTAGGGACTATAACATACTTGAATTTTATATAATTGAACCTCATGGGGACTAATGAGATTATATAACTCATATATTTATCGTTAAAACAACACTATATAAAAGTGATCTATTTAATTGATGTATTTTATATTCACTTCATAATTATCTCTCATCCCTTTTTAGAAAACATTAAATAGTTTTCATTCCAACCTAGTGTAGTCATCCTGGATTTATGTAGTATTTTTAAACCATGAATTATATATAAGAAATATAGAATATAATACATAGTGTAGAATATGTTATAAATCCCATTTACATTGTCTATGGGGTTATACCCATTATATTAATCCCTAAATATTCCTTAGAAATGTCATTTTAGAGAGATTCCAGCCATGTGGTATTGGAATAATTCCCTATAAAATCATTCCATACTGTGTTTATCAATATATTACCAATTAATATAATAATACTTTGTCTAATAATCCAATAGATAAATCATATTTAGTTATTATCCCTATAAAATTGGTCATTACATTATACCATTTATCATATAAATTTTTTTCACCGGGCCATAACTAGCTAAAATACTAGTTATTATTTTCTATATGTTATTAACATATTTTTCATGGAAAACTATGGTTCTCCAACTAACATATTATTAAAACATGCTAAAATAATCATCGAAGTAATAATATCCCGAATCAATGTCTATTTTGATCTATATACTGATACTTGGATATTTTATATAATATATATTTTAAGAAACTATAAAAACATTAATTCCAATAGAATTTAGCATACCTATTAGTGAAAAATGTTTCACATGATCATTATCTAAAAAAATAATAGAATTACAGTGACCATTATTTATTTATATGAACGTACATTTCCATCCATATCTATAAATATATTAAATAACAATTTATTATCTATGGTATTGACATAAATATAATGTTATAAAAAATTAATAAATTGAATTTGGTAAATGGTATCCATAAATAGATTCAAATCCACTAGAAATATTTTATTATAGTTTTCAATTTTCTACTTCCCTTTAAGATATTTATTTATTATTCACAATAAATAATATATTAGCAAAATTTTTTATTTAAAAAACCATCTCCCTGTGATTTTTAAATTTCATATATAGTATAAATCACAAGAGATCTCTTTTCCCTGAAATCTTGGGTTACTTATTACTATTCCAACGTCCCATGAATCTTGATCCATGACATTGTGAATGACTATATTCCTCCTACTATCTTAAATAGGGATTTTCTCCCTATCATAGAAAAATAGTCTTACACTTTACAATTATGTTTTAAAATTTATGACTTTATATAATATAGATTATAAATTTTATAATAATTTTTATATATAAACATTCAGTTTTTATTAATATAAATTTATTTATATAATGTTGGTTGACAAACTATTCACATATTAACACAGAATTTTTTTTATATAATGGATTTTATTCATATTAGGAATATTATAAAATTATATTTTCCATTTTAGTCAACATATAGTTATGTATTAAGGACACTATTTGGGAAGCATATCCTAATGTGAAAAATGAAGAGCTGAATAGAGTCACCATTTAACTTAACATGAAATAAAAGGGGTAATTAATACTTTAACATACATTACGACTCTCATGTGTATAATTTAATGTGGTGTTAAGACTAATATTCACTATGTGTTTATTTATCAACGAATGATTGTCTAAAATATTATATATATCACCCACCTAGAAAATTATTTTTCTTCATTATAATTACATATTATTCATATATTTTATATTCAACAAATATTTTCTATAAATCCCATTATCTATTGATCATTTAAATATATTAATATCTACTGATGATATAATCAAGAGTCATGAAGTAGAAGAAACAACCACTACATACTTCTTGAAAGAGTTCACATTCATATTTATGAACTAGATCTAAAAAAATATGTCTCTATATCCCATAATAAAAAAAGGAGTCTTCAGGAATATAAAATATAAGTAATAATGTCAAATAACTAATGGGTTTATATCGATGTATACAAATACCCTTCTTGTCGTATCATTTAAATTTACTTTGATTATTTTTTTCCTAAGTAATAACTATTCATTGCCGGATATTATTTGATTCTTATGTTTATATTCATCATTTATTTCGAGCATGTGATATCTCTAAATAAATTATAATTAATCTATTATTCATGTATGGTATAATATAAATAATTTACTTAAAAACATGAAATAAAACCTCATTGTGTACAAACAAGAAAGTGATATTATGTTTTTGGTAACACCAATTACATAATAATGGTTTTCAAATATGTGAACCAATCTACTATGAAATTTAAGTAGGGATCTTCTCTAGATAACATATGGGTAAATATCCATCAATAAATTTATGATCCATTTCAACTATTTTGACCATTCTGAACTTCCTTGGTTCCTTTATTTGAAAACAAAATAACTAGAAAGGCTCAGCCAGAGACAAAGTCTCTCACCATTTATTAGAATAAAAGAAAAGTAGAGAATGTGAGTCGCACAAGCCGGGAAACACAACTAAAAATCATAAAAACCATACCTGTCGCCATACCCATGATCAATTTCCTCATTTTTAGTAGCCGACTCCCATTCTGAACATTCATAATGCTTCAGAGTCTTAATATACTTCCTTCTGAGATTTAGATTTTCAAAATATAGAATCTCCTCAGAAGTTTGCGTACCTTTTCTCTTGCTGACAGAAGGCCTGGTAGGCATCAGATTCGGCATATAAGAATAGTCTTTCCTCTGACTTATTTTTGGTGGAGCGGTCATCACTTCCTCATTCACTGACAAAATCTTCTTTCCACCTTGATCAATGTCACTATAAGTGATTCTATCCCTTTCATTAGAATTTTCCTTTTCACTCTCAGAAATGTCTCCCCAATTTTCAGAGATATATACCTCCGGATAACCATCCTTTAATCTCTATTCATGCGCATAGTGGTTATTAGTATCAATCATTGATAAAAAATATAGATGTTCCACACACCCGTGTTCATCATGCATCCCCTGTTGAATTTTTCCTTCTCCATTGACAAAATCCCGTGAAGAAAGGGAAACCTTCATGTTTTCACCTTAATTACTTTGACTTTCCTTTTCAACATGAGAGCTCCTCCCATGATTTAAATCATGGAAGCACTTTTCAGAGGCCTGCTCCTGCAATTTTCCATTGCCACAACCACTTTTGTTTCTCTTCATCTTTGGGATCAGTATCCTGCTGTCATCAAGAACTTCACCTGACATCCGACCAAGGGACAAAGTTGGGATAGGATGAATGAAAGCCTGAACCTAGTCCAATTCAAATTCATCATTTACCAAGCCCGCAAAGTAATTACTAGATTCAATATCAACCACCTTGTTTTTAAATTGAGGTTGTAGCCCAGCAAAAACCCTCACCCACCCTCCATTTTCCTCCAAAGAACCACCCAACTCCATATCCAAAATTGGAATTTCCCTCACGGCCTCAATACTCTCATTATACTCAGCTTCTTAGTTTGTATATGTCTCCATTCCTCCTTTAGAATCATTGATCATAGTGGATTGAAATGTATGCTTCACATTGGCCTCCACACCTCCTATGATGAGTACCCCAATATCACGTTTCAGTCTTCCAAACACCTCCTCCACCCTCGGATTCATAGGATCCTCCATTGCACTCACTTTTGAACCTTTTATTGTAGTGAATCTATCGAGACAAGGCACTGTCAACCTTCCAAAACTCGATCCCTACTTGTCAGGTTGATCCTTTGAGGCCACCGCGACCTATACAACCAAGGCTACCTATGGAGCCACACATCTACCTTTGGTATTTACCTGCTGATGACTATCCCACTTCTTAAGATTCTCTACCTCATCATGCGCCTCATGTTCCTTGCCTCTATCCTTGATACCCCTCCAAATAGACCAACACCCCTTGCAACAGAAATCCAGTGACTGACCCAACCTCTTGTATCTCAGACAGAAGTTCATCCAATTTTCCTAGACAGTCCGTTGTTTTCATCGATATTACATACCCATAGTAATCCACCCATATTCAAACGTGTCTCTTGAAAAATCTATTTCAACACATACTCGAGGGTTAATAGGATGGAATATAGCTTCAGATCTGCTATCCGAGCACATGCTACCTATCAGGTTTCCTAGAAAGCAAATAACATCGGGATTTTGAAAAAGGAGGGGGAGATTTTTGGAAGTTAACCCATGTCGCCATCACTAGAGGATCCCGCTTCATATAAAGATCAAAGAACCACCAAAGAAGGATGAATATGAACCTTTTGAAACTACAGGAGGCACTTTCCTTGGACTTGATGAGATCTACCTCCGAAGCGAAAAAAATCATAATTTTTTGATTATCCAGGAGACCCGCAGTCGCCCAGTACTTCAATTTCCAATCTTCATTAAAATTACTCTTCTAGTGTAAATTATTTATATATTCAAATAAAATATAATCTTATCCAATTATCTACCTCTTAATCTTAATTTTCATGAATGGGTACTATAATGGTACCTGTGGTGCCTTGATTATTATTGTCTTTTTCAACTTTCTTTGATTATTTTCATCCATAGGAATTGAAAATTTTTATTTCATTAAATTATTATAAACCTAGTGAACATTAATATAATTATATTATTGTGATTTATCTATACCATTTATTTTATATTCCTCAATTAAACTTGAGTATCTATATGATATTTATGAGAAATTGATATGTATTTTACGAATTTTTTTCAAACTAAATCCCATGTCGTTCAATAAATAAAATTACTATACTATATATGGTATATAAGGGACATACTAGATTACATTTTCTAATTTACAGATATACTGTGTATTGATAATATCATTTTTTTACTTCACTTTCTCCTCATAAACATATTAGAGATGAGACAACATTGTCTAATACTTTATTTTCTTATGTTTATTTCACAAATCAGAAGACATTTATTATTATTTTATGATATAATCATTAAATTCATCATAAATGAGTCTTCAATAGGTATCCTTTCACCCTCAATTAATTACTATGGTGTCTCAATAGGTAAAGGGAACTATGGGATATAAAATTTACTTTCAATAAATAGTATTGTGGGAAAGTTCTTGTATAACTCTTGTAAATTTATTCTAGTAATGACAAGTTATTTTTCCAACATTAATCATAGTAATTTTATGTTTTTAATTTCCATTTACTTCACAATATAACATAGTGTATTTATAATTTTATCTTTATTACCTCAATTTTGAAAATATTTATTTATCAATCATAAATGTCTGCCACTATTTTTTTTCAATTTATAACAGCCCTAAACTAATAGAATAAAAATATTAAATAATGTAAATAAACTAATAAAATGAACATAAAACTTTTATTTATTGTCCATTATATGAATAAAAAACTACATGGAGGGTTTTGAGGTTGGATTTTATCTATATTATCTTGTTAACTCATTACTCCATGATCCATAGAGTGGATTAACATCTCCCATAAAACCTGAACATAGATGTTATGAACAATTTTCCACTAAATTTTCACCAAGATAGTTATTTTTATTTCTTGGTCACCAATTTTTGTGAAGTTAACACACCACTATAATTAGAATTACCCAATAGATAGGGGACCCCTGAATTATAGGAAACAATAACCCCCAAAGTATGGTTTTATCCAAACATAAGTGATGGGATAAATTTATTAATTAATATTTCATTATAGGTTTTTATATTTTATTTTCATGGTGAATGAAGACCAATTATATTTATTATTATTATTAATATGATATCACTTCAACAATTTTAATCATAAATAAATAAAAATCATTCATCAGTTGTATATTGTTTTTATTTATGCATGATTGTTAATTATCATGTCTGATCTAGTAGCACCTACAAATTCAAAAAATAATTAACCATACATTATAAAATAAATAATTATGTGATCATGGGTTGTGTACTTCTAATTGATCTATGTTGAGGAAGATTTATCAGATGAGGCCTTAGGTGAATTCCAAGAGTCATATAATGTGTTCTCTTGTAGTTCCCATCTTACTCTCATTTATTATCACTCATTTCAAAACATTTTAATTCTCCCCTTGATCAACATCATCCTAGACTAATCTTCTTTATAAATGTATACTCCCACATAGGATAGGGGACACTGGACACAAGTTAAATTTAATTATATAAATTTTAGACATAAAAGACCATATACATATTTAAGAGGGAGGAGTGATACATAAATCAAACAACAATGATATTTAATAATTAAATGATATAATGTAACACTAATTGAATTATTGATAATTAAATAAATCATAACCCCATAATATATGGTCTTGTTATCAATTACAGAAAACTCCACATTTATATAAAAAATCCTAATAATAACTATGTATACTAAAATTATTGTTGGGGATATTTTTGATGAATTAAAGTACATTTAAAATATATTTTCATAATTATTGATAAATCTCTTGGAATCTAAAAAATAGTATTAAATTATTTATATTTTAAAATAATTTCAATCTTTTCAAAACAAAAATCATGGTTACATGGTCTTTTAAAAGGGGTTAGATGGTGTTTTGGGCCCGGGATGGGTTGGTAGTATTATTTCAGTATGGATGGAAACTAGGTTAGTAAAAGGAGGTGGAACTCCATGTTTGGTTCCCTTTATTATTTAAAACATACCCACATTTAATGTAGTAATATTTTTTATAATTTAATAAAATATTTTCACATGTTATGCAAGAAACAGGTTCCCCACCCCGATCAATGGGGGGGGGTAATTTAATCAGTTTTACAATCCACTATATTCTTATTTAAAGAAAATAAAAGCATTTGTCCAAAACACCCCCAGTTTCTATCCCACATGTGTCAACTCCTCCCTCGTGTTCACAGACACCTATCCCACATTCGGGCATCTATTTTTTCCATATGACCCCCATTTACCAACCCTTTTATGGGTTTTGGACCATTTTAAATACCACTACATGAAAAATTATAATGTCAATTAAAAAATAATCTTATAAATTTTCTTGATATATAAAATAATAATTGAAGGCATCGATAAAGCAATGGAAGATTAAAAATATAAAATTTTAAAAATATGAATTGAATCTATCATGAAATAATATATGTGTTGTGTGAATATCTAATTCTCAACATTGATGATATATAAAAAATATTTAATTATGATGAGTCAAATTAAAATGAAACGTCATTCAATCAAAAGACATTGTATTATTATGCTCATAGTTGGTATGTCATAACTATAAGAATCTAACAAAGGTGAACACTTATTCATGCATTCATGCTATGTAATCTCCCAGTTTAATGTTCTATAACATTTTTCTGATATAATAGGAAATCAAATCTATAAAAAATGATAATTACAATGAACACATAATCAATGTAATAATATAGATTGATACATGAGAGGAAATCAACCAGATATTATTCTTCTAAAACATTATCACTCTATAGTTTTAGAGATAACTTTATTGAGAAAAGTTCATGAAGGGGGGTCTAAATTATTCATTCCTCTATAATGATCTTAAATAGTTTAATTAGACATCTTAAAATTGCATTCAAGATCTTAAAGATGATTAACCTATTAAACCAATTGAAAATGAGATGAATTACTTAGTAAATACTACATATATGTCATGAATATTTTATCACTAAATTTTGAATATTTCTTATGAAAAGTGATGAAATACAATACATTAACATTATATATTCCTCAATAATATGTTTTACAAAATTACATAAAAATTATTTAATTAAAATACGATTTTTCATTATTCACTTATTTGAACTTAAATATCTTATGAGTTCCATGAGATATAAAATCAAATCAGATAATTCTAAACCTAAATAATATATTTTTCAATTTATTTACTTATTTATTTTTTATTTTTGACACCCATACATCCACTTAAAAAAAATGTAGGTACCACTTCATTAGAATATCTGATGCATCCAAATCGGTGTGACATGTGAATCCACATTATGTGTGGCCCTCTAGGAACCCATCTCAATATTAGTGATTTCTACTCATATAAAATGAGTGTACTTCAGAAACACATCATATATACTAAAGGGATCAGTATAATTCATGGTTATGAAAACATTCAAAATAATTACTTGGTAATATAATATTTTTTTTCTAAAGCTAACTTTTAAAATTGGATGTATACTTTGGTTCATCATCCTTCCATTATATATTTATATTAATTTACTAAATTAAATTTAATTTCCATCATATATGGTGGGAATAGATTTTGTCATGGTTTTACCATCCCATAGAAATGGTCAAACATATCCTCTTCCTATATTTAGAAAAAGAAAATCTTATCTTGGTCATTAAATTGATGTTATTCCCCTAATAATTCACTCAATATAATATACCTCACCAAATACAAAAACTACCATTTATTCATCATGTATAATGTTTATGATTAAATTTTTTACATTACAAATTATCTCAATTCCACATACCAACACACATTATTATTGATATTTACATCTAGTAACATCAAATACATGTGGGTTTCTTATTGGTGGTCCAGTCCAACTAGTCTCATATACTTGAGATCAACATGTCAAATATTCATTACAATAACTCTCAATGTATATGATACCCAAAAACCTAATACTCATACATCATTTATGACTTTTCAGCATGAAATATCTAGTCCATAGGATATATTTTTATGATTACTATCATAGTATTGCAAGGTTCTTGTTAGATCTATGAACTTCTATAAACATTATAAATGATTAAATATACAAGGAAATTAAAAAATAAAATTTTATATAGAAGAAATAAAACTATAACGTAAAAAAATCATTAATAACTATATCTATATATTTTATATAGTAATAAAATGTTATGACATAGTATAGTTCTAAGGTATCAACTCTCACAGTACCTATTCTATCACCATCCTTTCGGAATCCTCTAAATTATATCCCAACTCATTATCCTCACCATCAAACTTAGAAAATATTATATCCATCATCATTACTAATGAAATACACTATTTACCTCATTTAACATGTCATTACCTTCTAATGTTTCTACCCATCATAAGGTATTACGTACCCACTTAAATTATAGGTTACCACAAGAAAAAATCATAATAATATATATTTCAAGGATCAATTAAAACCCAACCGTTCATATCCAATGATTCAGTCAATATATACATTAAAAAAATAGGGAATAATTCCATTCCACTATTAATCAAATATAAAACAACTTTATAAAATATCAATTCCCTGGAAAAGAAAATGTTTTCAAAAAAACATTATATCTTGATAATTTTGAATAAAATAAACCAAATTATGGGATTTTTCCTGAATCATTCCAAATTGAAAACAATAATTTAACATTTCAAAAATCATACAAAAACATCTTGGGATTTCCAAAAAATCATCAACATTATTTTTTTTGTAAAATACTTTTACTTTTATACCATTTATAGTAAAACCAACATGTAAAATAGTTTCAAACTAAAATTAATTACTTTATAAGATTTTACCTTTAAAAATATAAAATTTTATAATGTTTCAAAAAATATCATTGACATGTATTGGTAAAAAAATTTCCAATGAAATTATTCATCTATAACCACTTATAGCTAAGGCTTAACTTCTTTAATGCATAATAAAATACAAATTTAGTTCTATATAGTTCCCTAGACTCATTTCCCATGTTTTTATATCTCATTATATTATTTTGAAATCATATCCTCCCTTGTAACTTGAATTCCAACTCATAAAATGTGGTATCCTCAAGTGAAATGATTTTACATCATGGTTTTACTTCCCAGTAATTAACAATAAAAAACTTCAAAGTCACAACAATCAATATACATCTTTAACTAACTAAATTCCCAAAATATCAATGCTATAATTCAATTTTTAATACCTGGAAACAAATAACTATGTCAATGATATCACATAATGAATGTGTCTCTCCCTATATTCTAGAGGTTTTTAATCAAGGGACATGCCTACAACAATTATTTAGGGAGAAAATACATAAATCATAAACTAAACCATGTCATTCTAGAATCTATAAAAAATTCAACATGATATAATTTTATATTAGATGTACCTAAAATAAAACATCTTACAAATAAAATCAATTCTTTCAAGTATTATTGGGTAGAACATATATTCTTTCCCCATTTTGTTCTTGGGGGTAATTATATATTCTATTCTCAATTATTCGTATGTAAATACAAAAAAATATAACAAATATCAGTCTATGTGAATATATAGCACAATATTTCAATAATAGAATACATTCAATAATCCATATAATTATCAATAAAAAAACAAATCTATGTTGTTAACTATATTTATAAATAATTTTTAATTAAATATCTCAAATCCCAACTCAAAATTACTTCATAATAATACAATGTTATCTATATCACAATGCCATATGCTCCATCAATCCAATGTTATAACAACCAAAACATATAATCAAATCATATTACCAAACCATGTACACTAAAATCCATGAAATATGATTGATTTGATATGGGTCCACCATCCTAGAGGGATTAACTCACTATACAAATCTGCCCTAATTGAATGTGAAAATGTTGATTCATGTTATATGTATATGTATTGTGATGTTTAAACCACAGGAAAACTATATTGGAAGATAATAACCATAAAATAATAATAATAAGACTCTGAATTCGAAACAACTATAAATAATTGATCATGCACCACAAATATTCTTCACAAAAACAAAAAAGTAAAAGTATTTTATTATTTATTTATTTGAAACCCCATAACAAATCTTGAGACATTGTTTTACCATACCATCTCACCTAATTATTCTAAATCATGAAAATAATAAAATTGATTATCATGTTCTGTTACTACCCAAGAGAAATCTAATACTCCATACATGTTTTTAATTCTTACCAATGAGTCTGGTTCTCAAAATATAATAGTGATTTATAACGCACCACCTGAATCATAATACTGTTTTATTTCTCCCAAAAAAATTACCATGCACTTTTTTTATGATTATAATATGATCCTTCATAAGATGAAATGATTTTAGTTCAAGATAAAGGAGTTTAAAACTCAATAAATAATCTACCAATGGGATCTCCATGTGAAGCATGAATTCTCACACACTAAAGAGTAGATACTATTAAAAAACTAACCCAATCTAGTGATGTAGTAGTAGGAACCTCTAATTAGATGAAGTTTTTATATTAATTTTTTTAGAAAAAAAGTTGTCATAGTGTTCCAATATAATTTCAAACCCAATAAAAACTAATCTTATCCTTATAAGACATATAGTATAGAAAATATAACCATATTATGGAATATATTAAATCTTAGTTACTTATTTAATATTTCTTAAAGAAAACATGTATTGAAGGATTAGAATTTATGATTTATTTATGTCTTATTGTTATGGAGTTTCACCAATGTCCACCCTCATGCCCTGAGAGAGTATAGGTATGTTCCATTCTCAATTATTGTGTCTTATCCTCATGTTCCTATGCCTCACATTCTATACATATATACTCATCCTATTATCCAACTTTTGGTTCCCTTCACTGTATTTTGTATTCCCATGTGACTAGATGAAGAACACTCATGTGTCTAGACATAAATGTGTGTGCATGTTACCAATTATTATTTGATACATATTCATGGGATTTCATATAAAATGAACCCAATTACCAAAATTTTATAGAATAAAAATCCAAAAATTATTTCCATTGGAGAAGATAATGACTAGGTTGACCTAAGTGCCAATCAAACCAGAGTGTTGAAGAAAATGAGTGTAGAGAACCTTATTTCATGTGAATTTTTAAATGTGAACCAAAATAAATGGGGTACAATGTTTTTTTCCCAATATATATTATTTAGAGTATAAAAATAAGTGATAGGAATAAGACCACTTTTCCCATGCCTCCCATCATGGCAGTAATTCACCAAAGCATCCCTTTTGGGTAACCATTTCTCCTAATACATATACCAAAATGTAACATCACTGAGACCTCTTAACTAGGTTTAAAATTACCCAAGGTAAACTACATGTGAACCCATTCATCAATTCCATGAACCTAAGATCTCATTCACATAGTCCTCCTACCTTAGAACTACTTCATCCGAGCCTCTTACTTGGGTGACAATTCAACCAGGACTCTTACCTAGGTTCCCACATTACCCAATTCTCCTACATGGGTTCTTTAACCAACCATTTAAATACGTACCATGGGGTATACACCCAATACCCATAGTTGGGGTTACTGATAGACTATGTTCGCAGTAATTTAGCTCGTTACCTATACTAATGTCACTATTCCATGGGAATTATTGAGTCATACTACACATTTTTTTGCAGGTCTAGACATAATTATGTTGTGATACATGTTTCCCTAACCATGATCCCCAATAATACCTTGACTTAGTATACTCCTCTTGTTTTCCTAAAATTATTTTTTTATGATACATATATTGGTTTCTTCAAATATATTGATTCAAGATAAATCTCTTCATTTCCTCAAATTACTTGATTCAAGAAAAATCTCTTTGATTGTAAGTATTCCTAGAGTCAAAATTATCATCTTGGTTTCTTTATGCACCATGATTTAAGATCTTCCACTTGGTTTCCTTAAATTAATTGATTCAAGATGATTCCATTTCTTTTCTATTATACCTTGAATCGAGATTCTCTACATGGTTTCCAAATATGAATAGATTTGAGATTCTCCTATTTTTTTCTCACATACATTACGTTAAGATTCTCCTATTGGTTAAAAAAATTAATTCACTTAACTCACATATTTAGATAAATTTGAAAAGGAATTTTTTGTAAGTCACACACCAACCATTACTAGGTACATTTCACATAGTATTCCACTCCATTTGAATTTATGTAAACTACTTATATTTTTTTTGGAATCCTGAACATAATATGAAACATTATATTCCATGTCACATGTACTTAAATGGAATGATGCGACTCATAAAATGTAACTCAAATACATGGGTTTAGATTCCAAACATTGGACATGATGGAATTAACTTTTATGGTATCAATACCATTTTCAGAAAACATACTACCTTTATAAAGATTCCAAACCCCCTCTAAATAAAAGTGTTATATAGTTCCATCATATATTGCATCCAAAAAAATATTAACTTGATACTAGGACCAAATTAGAGACATTACAGTCCCTGCATATAGTGACCTCTCAATTTCATGTTTCTAATCAATCAATTAGACCAAAATAATTCATGAACATTACATAAATATGAATGAGAATATTGAAAAAGGCAATATGAGATATTAAGGGCTGATCCAACTCCCATCCTCTCATCAGCTAGAATATTACATCATCAGCACCCCAAGTGATCAATAGGTCTCCCACATTTTTTATGTGTGAGAGCTTTATGATATCTAGAACAACTAAAATATGATCAAGGGGAATATAAATCCATTGGAAATGTGTTATAATGGATATGAACATACCTAGTGAACCCCCTAGAATATAGAAATTTGTATCATTATAATTTTAACTATATTGGAATCATTTAATGTGTCATATAATGAAACTCATCACACACTTTTCAATGTTTTGACCACAGACTGAATGGATCCACTAAATATAAATTGGAATTAATAAATAAATTTACAAAAACCTAACATGTGACCTCATTAATAAAAAAACAACTCATACATGAGTTTATAATAAACTTAAGGTTTAATAAAACCCCCCTCAATATTTGTGTCTAATTAAGATATAAATGTCCCCTATAAAACATAAAGTTTCTAATCTAACAATAATATAAAGTAATGGATACCAAACCAAAGAAATTGTAAAACCACTCATCTCACTTAGATATAAATCCAATAGAATCAAGGTGTTGACACCTAATATTGATCCGAAAATTCCTATAAGTATCCCCTCAGGTCCCTAGGAAGTTACCCATCCCTATTCCAAGAGGTTGAGAATAAAATTAAATTAAAAAATACTAAAACTAGATGGTATAATTTTATTGGAATGGTTTAAAAACCATGTTATTAACCATAACCAAAATATTGAATAATATTCCCCACCCTGTATGGTTAATTAATGTATGAAATTTCACTGTAAACTATGTTACAATTGAAAATTCCCTTTTTGATGTCCCATTTCAACAATTTTCTTCCCAAAAACCTTGGTCAATTTTTTCAATGTAAATATACATAAACACATAAGTAATCACTCCTTAATGAAAAAAAAATCACTCAAATAGTTCTCACTATTATATTATATCTCTAAAGTTCAAAGATTCTAAAACTAATCCAATTCTCACCAAACAATTTAACCAACAGATTAGGAAAACCTATTTAAATATCCCCATTGTTCTTACACTCACCACAAATAGTCTATAAACCCAAAATCAAAAATGACTTCCCAAATTTAACTATGTTTAACTAATTTATGCAATAAAAGGGAAATCCACAATGGAATAAAATATCTATAGATTAAGAAACCCACATAAAAAACATTTTTCCAAATTCATTTAAAAAACCCAAAGTAATAAATCAAATAAAATATACAAAATATCCTCTTTAAAATTTCAAAATTACTATCTAAATCAATATAGTAAACTAGAAGAAATCCATTCATTTGAAATATCTATACTTGATATATTTTTTTAAAAATCGAAAATAGATAAAAATCTCAAAACAATATAAATTAAATTTTAATATATACAAGTACTAGTATATATCAAAAGAATTTAAAACCCAAAATTATAAAAACAATATATCCCAAATCTACCATTTGAAAACAATAACCACTAAAATTTTCACTTTTATAAAAATATATATTTAAAATAGAGTAAAAAATTCCATGTAATGTATACTTTTATACATAGATAAATAGGTTACCATGAAAAACCCTTTTTCAAAATAATATTAATTATTTGGTAAATTTTAAATTTTTCCATGAAAAAATTGGGAATTTAAAACTAAAAAACCAATCCAAGACTCAATATCATTTGTTATGACAATTTATAATAACAATAATATTCTAAAAAAGACAACTAAAACCAATATGCATCAAAGTTCATTAATAAATTAGGAAAAATCTAAAGAGGATCAAAGGTCACCTCCTTCATACAATATTTATAAATCTACCACCAGGAATCCTGAGAGACGATAACATTATATGAAATGATCTGCTAAAAAACACAAAATTTCGTAATCGCGGTATCTAAAAATTTAACTCAAAAGAGTTATAAATTAATGAAATTCACTAGGTGGTGTGATAACTTTAAATTATCAATCAATGTTTTGTAAAATACTTATATAATTCCCTTGATTAAATCTTACTAAAATCCCCCAAGATTTTAGCTAATTCACCTATGATTTGTCAAAACCGATTTTCTCGAATCCCAATATCCACTAAATGAAATAAAGAAGAGAGAAGGGGTGAATAAAATAAGAGAGTGATAGTATATTTCATTAGATATGGGCATAATGTAGTGAAAAAACATGTTTCCAATATCCTCTTCATAATGGGAGAAGTATTGACATTCTATAGGGGTCTACTAGAGTCAAAATGGAGGAAAAATGAGGGGATAATTTTTAGATTAAAACATTAAGTGTTTTTAGAACAATATGGTTTATTTTCTGGTTTATAAATCTTTTAAAATGAAATTTTGTATCACTACCAATTTTTTATACTCTTACACATCTTGTTGAACCCCTTTATGGTTTCTAAACCATGCCACAGACCACAAATGCCCCAAAATACACATTATCACTTTTGTTCACTTTTAGACAATAATTTATAGCTCCTCACATAGAAATGAATCATTCTTATAGAAATTTTAATTAATAATAATATATAAAATCAATTCAATTGATCAAATATTTTCTTCTAAATTAAACAAAAATATAAATTCATTTATTTAATATTTTTAAAATCTTTTTTATTTACATATATAACCAAAAATTGTAATAATAGTTGTCCCATCTGCGAACCAGCACTACCAGAAAATAATGGTTAAAAAATAAACATTTATTTCTGGATATGATATAAATAAATGTGAGAAAATTGAAACCATACAAAACATAAAACATAAAAAATAAATAATGGATCACTTAAATGACCAAGGAACATTTTGGTTTACAGTTTTATATAATTGGTAAAATGTTTTACATAACAATACCCATTTCTTTTATTGAGTATTTTTCCAATTAAACCTGGGTTTTATTAATCCAAATTATTTTTTTAACGTATCTAATAAAATTCATTACATAATAAACATTTCTGTACATAATTCATTTAAAATAATTCTTTTTAAACTCGGTAAAGGACAACATAAGAAGGGTTAACACAAATGATTAGTAAGGGTATACATAATAATTAACAATTGAATTTCATCAATGATAATAAAATGAGGATAAGGCTATAATAACATAATATAAGTGAATGAAAATAACATAAAATAATTTGTAACCATCAAAACATGTATCATTAAACATGTTACAAGGAATAAAACATAAAAAGTCAACAGACATATGATTCCATAATCATGATCTATGTGATTTCAATCTTGACTTATGTTACCAATAAAAACTCATATCATGAATAAGGAAAACATGTTAGTATCATGGAACATAATTATTACATCACTCTCATAATAACTCTTATAAAATAAATAACGTACCTATTAAATTCAAAATATATGTTAGGAGAATCATATAATGAATTAAAATTATCCATTTATCCAATTTATTTGATGGTTATAATAGACCCACCCATAACATATAAGAAAAATTACATTAATGATTTGGGTTCATTCCCCAATCTTGCTTTAATCACCAAGTTTTAAATACCATGTCATTAAAAAAAACATTGATGTTTTCATTTAAAATGAACTATAATAACCTGATATACACTTGAATAAAGAAAAGATTACCTAGTAACCACTTAAAAACATATTCATGAACCTTTCAGATAAATAATTGAATGGTATCTTAATATCATTTCCCCTGTGAATCAGGGGATTCATTATATAATTTTGAAATATATGAAAATACCATTAAAATAACATATAAAAAATTATTTAAAATTGAGGAAAATACCATTTTCATTCGATTCCATTAAAAACTAAAAATTCTAGAAATATTTTGAAATTAATGTTCATTGAAAATAATAATGGAAATTGTAATATATCCTTCACTGAAATGAATTTTCATGGTGTTGGTAAAATCTATTATTTTCGTAATTTTTTTAAAGTAAAAATTATATTCAATATTTTCTAAAGAGAGTAAAAAGTGACCCTCAGGAAGAAATTGAAAATATTCTCTAATATTTTTTAAAATAATGTCAGTTTTCAAGGAAAATAACTTCTGAAAATAATTTTTGTTTATAAAGTAATGTTCTCTAAATAATACAAAGATCATGGAGTCTGATTGTGGTAAAAATTCATTAAAACCCATTAATGAAACTTTTAAAATAAAACCAATTTACAAAATTTTAAAACTAAAACCTATTTTAATTAATGATGATAAGAAGGATGAAAAACTAGTATCAGTAAAATAAACATGATATTAATTTTCAAGAGTCTATGTATACACCACCTAAATGAATATAGGTCAATTAATAAAAAAAATTCTTGAAGAAGGTAGTTTGATATGACAATCCCTTAAAACATGGGTATTGAGTGAATAAAAAATACATTAAATGAAGGAACATAAAAATATTCAATAAAACAAAAAAAATTACATGTTATAGTTTTTTAAAACAAATTAATTGGGAAATAAGTACCGAATATAAAATAAATCTTGTTGCATAATGTGAATATTTTTTTAAAATAATTGAAATTTGTTCCATGAGAACCCTTGATCCTTTTATAATATTTTATTCAATATCTCATGAAAGAGAGAAATAAAAATGAACATTAAAAACATTTATAAAAGATTAATTCATTATATAATATCTCAAAATGTATAATGTGTACCTTATAAAAGTAATTAGGTATATAATATATGACATGTATCAAAGAAATAACATTGAGATGACTAATCCATACATAGATCATATTATTGATGTTTGAAATAAGCAATTAACCTATTATGTCTAACAACAGTAAAACCAAAACAAACAAAACAAAATACAATAATAGGTCAATTAATAAATAATCAGGGAATAATAAATCCAATGAAGTTTAATTTTAACTTAATGAATGGAAATTGTGTTAAGAAACCACTTACCACTTTCATAACATCCCAATAAAAACCACATGGATGAAGTAATGCGAATTTTAAGTTAAAATTAAATTATGTTTCAATGATTCATGATTTAAAGTTTAAAATTTTATTATATAAATTATATAAAATAAATTAATTATAAATCAATAAAACATGTCTCGATGAAGGGAAATTGAGGTGAAATCTCTTACCTTGAGTCCAAACTCGCTACAAGTATTATTTAGCTTTTATATAATATAATTATATAAATTAATTAACTATTTATGAAAATTATATAATATTATTAAATAATAATTAATTCATTTATTTCATAAATATCAATTAGATATTTAGTTAACTAATTAGTTAATTCAACATTTAGAGTTTTGAGGATGTTAGGTTTGTAGTTTCAAAACTACTTTAGTGTGTTGACCAGAGTCAAAAAGGTAATTATCTCATCATGTATAAAATAATAATTATGATATAATTATAATTTTCGATAGGTAAATAAATTTTTTGTGCCACACATAAAAAATACATGAAAAACTAACCACATCACTTAAGAGAGGTGATAATCCACACATATGCATGAATAATGTTATCATTTTCCAACAGATGGAATGTAAAGAAAATAGAGGGTGTATTATCTTTACAGAATTATTATTATTTCATGAATATAATATAAATATATATATATATATACTAAACTAATCATTATAAAAAACCATTATTGGTAGTTATTGAAAACAAAACGCATTTCTTTATAGTTGTGGGAGTCTATATGTATGAAAAAATGATTTTTTATTCCCCATTTTATAGAAAATGATATCTAAAATGGTTGTAACATAGTTATAACAAATTTTACATATATATTATATGATTATATTATTATGTAATCATGGTTTATTAATATTTTAACTTTTTATAAAAATTTGTATAATGAAAATGCACAAAAAATTGTTGTAACTATTCTTTCAAAAAACATTTCTTTCTTCCACTTTAAGGCATACAAATTAGAATTTGAGGATACTAGATCCTCTATGTCTTATAAATCATATTTTTGATGAAACATGGAGAGGCCTTGGATAATATAGAGTTCTATATAGTTGTTTGTAAGAGAGGAGAGGTGGATCCAATTCATAAGTGTGGGAATGGACGCACTTGGAATTATTTAAAAGATTGAATAATATTTATATCATCATCATGTAAATTGGATACAAAGAACCAAAAATAGAATTAAATATGTTTTGGGGTATTAATAAACTAAATCAATCATATTAATACATGTTTTTGAATACATTTTATTCCTTATCCCCTTGTTAAACCACATTAAACACATTTTAACCTTAACCATAATAAATTAACTTTTGACCATGATAAGATAATTATATGAAAGAATAAAAGGTTCCTAGTATTTTTTTAAATTATGATTTATATTTTGGAATTAATTTTTTTCAAAATCTATTTCTATAGTTAAAGAAATTTCTATTAATATAATAACATAAAATGAATGAAAATCCTTTTTATAAGTAAAATAATGATTTAATCATAAAAAATAATTATACATTTAAATCATGTAAAAAATTTGTTTACATGATTTTTCTATTTATATAATAAAAAAATGAATGCTTTTTAGTATTTTGGTTCAATAAAAACTAAAATTTAACCTTCTATCGATACAATTAAATGAAAATACCAAGAAATATTTTTTAATTTTACTAAAATATAGTTTATCTACACAAAATTTCATGCTTGGGATCCCAGATTGAAATTAATTCCATAAAATACATTATTTAACTCCCAAAAAATATATATTCTCTTAAAAACTCATAAAATAGTAAAAGTGAATGTTTTAGATATATTTTAAATATTTAACGCATTATTTTAACTGAGTTTTTCCAAATTTATCAGGGTGGAAAATATTTACTATGGATACCATTCATAATGACTAAATTATAAGTAAATCTTAATAAATAATATTAATTACTATGATTATAAATATGGAAATTTTTTTTAAAAATCAATTCATATAATTGGCCGATATTAATTTGAAATTAAATCCACAAAACATGATGAAAATAGGTTTTCCGAAAAATATACCATCCTAAGTATAAAATCTTTTTATACCAAAATCAAGAATAATTTCAATAACAATGATATTAATTAGAGTATGAATAATAAAAAAGAACTATTATTCCTTTCAAACCATATTAAAATAAAAGTTATACTATTAAATTCTAGGAATTAAAATACCATTTTCAGTAAAAATCAATATTCTCTAGTATTCACCTAAAAACAAACTTCTGATGAAACCAAAAAACATTATAAACTAATTTTTACTTGATGATAAAAAATTGTGGTTATATTTTCCATATTCAAAAATATAAACATCTCAAATCAATATTTTAAATCAAAACTTATAATATATGTATGAACATATTAAGAATAAAATGATTTAATTTTTATTAAAATTTTTCTAATATTCTTATAGTTAGTATGACTCTTGAGAATATAAATAAATAATATTAATAAGGTATGTAGTTGATTCACTATTAAAATTATTGGGGTTGTTACATTCTTCCCACCTTCTGAAATTGTGCCTTTTCAAATTTATCTTGATCTTGTTAATTAAGGGTTTAACATCTTAATATACATTCTTTATAAAATCATACTGTAAAAAGGGTTAATAAAACTATATTTTGAAAATAGGGAATGGAAAAACAATAAGGTCATCTAGAATAACACATATCTAGGTACCCAAAATGGATCAAAATGGTGGTCTCTAAAAATATTGACATCAATGGGAAAATATTTATCCAATAGAGGATGAGAAGTGATATAGAATATGATCCGGGGGATGTTATTGACCATAAAACCATAAATAAATAAATAAATAAATAAAGGATTTAAAACAAAATCAGTTCATCAAAAATGAAGGTAATGAGATAACATTTTTATTTCAAGATCCTTTTTCCTATAGATGTTGAATTACTTTACCATCTAGTTTAGCTATATAAGAAAATATATTTACTTGATTTTATTCATATACATAAATATAATTTCATCCTTCAGTCACATGTTTCAATAATTTTCTATGTTTATCTCATTTTTTACTTTGAATAATGTTTTTTAATATTTAATGCAATAATCACTATAATAAACATCTAATTAACTATGAGTTATTTAAAAGGATTAAATTTATTCTACCTATCAATAATAAAACCCAAAATTTTAGTGGAAGGTTAGATAATACTTAAAATGAATTAACCATTATATTAATAAATAATATATTAATCACCAAAATTCAACAATAACACCAAATAAACTATATATATCATTCTATAAATAAATAACACAGTATCAAAATTAACATCAATAACCTCAATAATAAATAATGTTTTTACCTCAAAAATGCTCTCATACATTTTATCTTACATCGTAAAAAATATAATATCATTCTTACAAAATAATTGTTTATTTAAAAATAAGGGTTATACATGCCTCAACCCAACAAAACATCTCCCAAAATATCATTAACCACCTTAAAATTCTCATCAGTTAAGAAATAAAAAAAGTTTTCGATGCATATTAAAAATTAATCACCACTAAACTTATTATCCCATTATGGTATACATAAATATTTAGTCAAAATCACATGAAAACATAATAATTTTAAAATTTATCTAAACCCTTATCTGATACTATCTATAACAACCTCAAACCCAAACTCCAATAATATGGTTCTTAAAACATAATCTACATATTTCTAGATTTGATATTAATAAATGAGAAAAATTTCAACCATAAAAAACATAAACCTTAAAAATTATATATTCAATCACTTACATACCAAAGAACCTTTTGGGTCTATAGTTTTAGATAATTTAAAAAAAACTATTATATTACAATAACCTCATATTCAATTTTTTTACACTATAAATAGATTTTATTAATACATGTTAATTATAACATCTACCATAAAATTCATTACACATGAAACCAATCTAGACATAATTCATTTAACATTATTATTTATAACATGGGTAAAAGAAAATCAAAATAAGGGTGGGATCAACCTATCAATTAGGGTAAAAATAAACATTAGAATTTTAATCTCATCAGTGATATAAATTGAGAATATTGGTATAATGAAATAATATAAGTTCATGATAAAAACAATATAAATTCCATACCCATGAAAATGATGATCATTAAACATGTGACCTGAAAAAATCATTATCAAAGGAAGTAGTCAAAAGAACCAATAATTATAATCCATGTGATTAAAAGCATGATCAAATATACCTTTAAAAAATCATAGTAATCCTAAATAACACAATTTTATATCATGAAACATCATTATTATATCACTCTAATAATCACTCTAACAAATAGAATAACCTACTTGATAAATTCACAAAATCTCTTTTGATACGCCTATAACCAAATAACTATGTTTGCTTACCCGATTAATTTGAGGGATATAATGAACCCACCCATAAAATATCAGTCAAATTCAAATAAGGATTTAGGTTTACCCCCAAATCATACATTAATTAGTAATTTATATGTACTATATCTTGGAACAAAACACATCGACGCATTCATTTCGTCAAAAACTGTCAAAACATAATTTACTAGTAAAAAAATGAGTTTCTGGGTAATATCTTTATGAAATCCTAATAAACCATTTCGAGAAAATATGTGAATGGTATCGTAATATCATATCCCATGTGAATTATAGGCATAATTATAAGAGTTTTACATAGATTAAAATGAATTTAAAAACAAAGTTAAAATATTGCTTTGAATATAGGGGAAAATACCTGTTTATTTTAATACTATTAAAAAATAAAAATTTTACAAATATTATCAGAATAAATTTATTTCAAAATAAACATGCATGATTTTTAATTAAAACTTATATAAAATAGTTTAAATAATGGAGGTAAAATCTATTAACACCATAAATGTTAAATATAAATTCTATTTTTAAACTTTTGTAAAGGTAGTCAAAATTGTTAGAAGTGGAAAATATTAAGAAATTTTCATCAAAAATCTATTAAAATGACGTAACATTCCATATAAAATAAATTTAGGGAATGTTTTCTATTTAAAAAACATTATTCTTTAAATAAATAGTGATCATAGAATTATACTTTGTCTAAAAGTCTTTGATAAACATAAATCAATATTTTATTTATGAAAACCCCACTGTAGACATTTAAAACCAAAAAACCATCTCAATAAAATATCATAAGAAGGATACTAAAATACTATTATTATAGAAATAGAAATGAAATTATATCTAAATATTCATTTAATTCTCTATATAAAAGAATATATATGAATCAATCAAAACATATATTGAAGAAGGAATTTTTAGATGAGAACCCCTTGAAACAAGGGCAATGATTCAATAAAAATGCCATTGAATGAAGGGACATGACACGTTTCTTTAAAAAAATAATATATAGGAACTAATATATTAAAAAATATTAATCGGTAAATAATAATGTTATATAAAAGAAATCATGGAGCCTAATATGAATTATATCTTAATGAATTGAAATTGTGACTATGAAAAACCCTTACAACTTCTATAACATTTGAATAAATATATAATGAAAGATAGAAATTGAAAGTTACTTTAAATATCGTAATCATAGATTCAATCATGATATAGTATATTAATAGATTTCATACACACCTTATTAAATAATTTGGTTCATAAGGCAAGATATGTCTTTAATAAACAATATTGAGATGAATAATCCATACAAAGATCATACCATTGAAGTCTGAATTAACAAATAACATGATTATATGTAATAATTTTAAAACAACATTAAATATTTTTAAATAAAAAATATTAAAATAATTGTGTATTTCACAAAAAAATAATATAATAACATAGCCAATGAAGTATAAGTATTACCCAACGAATGTAAATTTAGTTAAGAAACCCCATACCATTATAGTAAATTACAAATCAAAGTCCCTTGGATGAACTAACATGAATTGTAAATTAAAATATAAATACGTATTATTTATTAATTATATAATATGTAAAACGTTTTTATATAAACCATATAAAATTAATTACATGTATAACATTAAAACATGCCTCCATGAAGGGAAATTGAAATGAAATCCCTTACCTTAGGTCGTGATTCTCTATGTACTCTCCTTAACAACAATATAATAAACATATAATTTTTATTTAATTTTTTAATAATATTTTTAGGGTTAATAATTACACCATTTATTTCATTTATTTCAATGATCTAATTAATTACATAATCTGTTAAGTCCATATTGAGTGTTTTGAGACAGTTTTTTTCATAGTTGAAAAATGAATTTTATATGTTGACCATGGTCAAAAAATTAATTGTTCCCTAATATAAAGAATAATAATTGTTACATTGTTTTAATTTTTAATTTAATAAGTTTTTATAACCATATATTAATGGATTACATTATAAACATGTCACACCGCTTCCTATAGGTGGTATTCCAGACGTTTTCATAAACGACGTTATCATTTTCCAACAGATAGAAGGGTATGAAAATAAATTATATATTAACACTATATAATTGTTAATATTTAATTAATACCAATTTATATATATATATATATATATATATTAAATCCATAATTATAAACATCTATGAGAGGAGGAGATGTAAAATGAAACACATCGCTTCGTCGAGCTGGTAGTCCACACGTACGCACAAACAATATTTTTGTTCCCCATTAATGGAAAATGAGATATAAAATGTTTTTACAACATTAATAATAATATTTAAGTATATATTCGATGTTTAATTTATTATACAATCACATTTCAATATTATTTAAATTAGGTATAAATGGAACTAAAATTAAAAGAGACAATTAAGAGTTTCAAATATTATTTAGAAAAAAACAATTAGATTACACATTAAAATATGTAGATTAGAATTTTAAGTTGAAATTAGATCTAAGTCATGGAGATTAAGATTATGAAGTAATTTTGGAAGGTATTTTACAATATATAGTGGTAAAAATATGTTATTAATAGAGGATAGGTGGTTCCCTTTTATAAGAGAGGGAAGTGACATACTTGGAATTACATAAATGATTTAATAATATAAGTATATATAAATATATAATCTTGTAAAGGGAAAAAAGGAACCCCATATTAAAGTAATATATGTTATAGGGTCTATATAAACTCATAAAATAACATTATATAACTTTTAAATACTTTTTAATCCCTATACCCATGTTAAACCACCTTATGCTCATTTTATCCTTAACCGTGGTAACATAACTTTCTACCATGATAACATAATTATTTCACCAAAAATAAAAGGACCCTGCAAAAAATATTTAAATTATATATTAATATTTTGAATTCATTTATTATATTGAATTTATATTGGTATCATAAATTAGTTTTAATAAATGTACACAAAATGTATGAAAATCAATTTTTAAGAAAATACTTAATTTAGTTGTAAAATCATTTTTCATAGTTATAAAGTAAAAATGTTGGTTTCCATGATTTTTTTAATTTAATAAATTTTTTATTTTTATACAATGGGATCTATACAAAAATAAATATTACATTCCAACCATACCATTACATGGAAATACCCAAAATAATTTTAAATTTCAATAAATTATAACTTATCTTCACAAAAGTCAAGATCAGGTTCTGAAATTAAAATATATCACATCTCTGATTTTATATTGAGGTATTTTTCTATTTATTTCCAGTATACATTTGCCCCATTGGATTTACTTGGAGTTATGGAGAAGAATGAAAAATTTTGGGTAGGAAGACCATGATACATGGTTAGCACATAGTTAGTGGTATCCATGCACCGTACCCAGATAAATATTCAATAGGATGTTGGGCGAGGCAGAAGCTACCACACATCCAACACATGACTATGCAACTTGACTCAGTTAAACATGTAGTCGATGGCCATTTTGAGGTAGTAGGTACCGCACGACTGGTGCACAGTTTGAAATATGATGTGGTATCTTTATGGTAGGTTCTATTTGGGACAGTGAGGGAAGCATAGTCGCTGCACGATATATCAAACCATGTAGTCTAATTGTGCTTTAGATCAAAAAAATAAAAAATTAGGATTCATGTTTTATATATCCCCTATTTTATGTCATAAACCACCTATTTTTCATCCCACTTTTTATGTCAAAATTCTTCTTTCGACATTTATGTCTTTTGTTTTGGAAATCACAAATCTCTTTACACTCATTTCTCAAATAAAGAACACACTTTGAGTGTAGTTTTTATGCTTATCATACTAACAATTTCTATCATACAAACTATGTTTAGCATACCTAATAGGTTTACCATATTGACTATTACTATCATACCCACTCTGTTTATCATACTGATTCTGGACATCAAACCCACTCTATTTATCATTCTAAATCTAGCAATCATACCCACTCTAATTTTTGTACTGACTCTGTCTATCATACTTACTCTATTTATCTTATAGACTCTTACTATTTTACTCACTTTACATCATATTAGTAATTTTTACTAAGTAATATTAATTGTACCCATGTTAAACTTTTATCACATTCATACTTTTTTTCATTTATCAAAACAAATACTAATTATACTATTTTTATAAATTTAATATATCTATTGTTTTAACAAAAAAGATTTTGTAGAGTTAGTTGTAAACTAACAAAAACAATGTTGTGTTTTCTTTTTCAATATGATAGTTAAAATGCCAGGTGTTCATGCCCCTACTAATTTTTTGGAGAAATATCACCGTTGGAGAAAAGATTACTGTTTGAACCTGAGGCCAATAAATAGGATGTTATTTGTTTCATATAAAAATAATTTTAGCAAGTTCCAAAATATAGAGAAAGACTATGTGACTTTTCTCTGCTTCATGTGAAATATATGAAATTACTGAACTTTAACCGCTCATTCTTAGTTTTTGTATTTTAATAAGTGCTTTGTTTTTCTTTGTACATCTGGTTAAGTGTTAACGATTGGGGGATTCTGGGGATAGGAAGACGGTGCAACCATTCATTGTATCAAGGAATTAAAAGTGTTTGAAAGATAGAGGTTCTTGATTACATTTAAAATTGAGGGCTCCTGGGGATAGCAAGACGAACATGATGATCATCGTATCGAGGGATTATCGGTTGTGGTAATACAAACCTAATATCCGAGGTGAAAGGTTACCAAACTCATTGGGTTAAAATAATTGTAATACCTTTTACTTTTTACTGCATATTGCAATAGAGAGAGAATCCTTTTAATTCTTCAATATTTATGTATTCTATTATATTGTAATTTCTTTAGTTAGAATTCATAATTTATTGTCTTGATTTTATAAGATATATGGTAGAATCATTTACACTATCTATTACTTTGATATTTTTATTCAACCTGAATAAAACTGTTTCATAAGCTATGGAATTATATTTTTTCATCGGACTAAGAGTCAGTCTGATCATTTATTTATAAGAGGATTTGTGAATTGTTTGAGTAAACAATTGAACTTCTTTAAAATTTTTAATAATAATTTTTAAATATATAATTCACCTCACCTTTTTTATTTTTGTCATATCATATCCATTTAAATCCAACAATTGGTATCAGATGAATCAATTTAATACTCAAGGAGGCCTTTAAATGAACTTTCCATTCCTTTTAATAAGCTATATAAGGAAAAAATTTAAAGGTTGAATCAGATTCCCAAAAACATTGGTGCGAATTATCTTTTAGTAAAAGAGTTACAATAATGGATGAATGATTTCTATTCAGAGATTTCAAAGGTTTCATCTTTTAAAGATGAAATTGTTTTGTCAAATAAACAGAATACTATGTTTACTTAAGAAAATAAGTGTATCCAAAACAAAATCGATACTCTCAAAGAAGTGATCAAAATTCATGAAGATGCCAAAAAAACTAGGATCAATTATTTACAGACCATTAAGAGATTCTCAAATATCATGGTGTCTCTATCTTAGAAGGAAAAAATGATATAAAGAAGATGAAGGTTGTTCTTCATTTGTTGTTAATGAAAGATAAATAAAAAAATAAATGTTTTTTTATGTCTTTCATGAACGTCTTTTAATATTCTATGAAATTTGGACAATTCAATGAACTTTATGTTTTCATTTACATTTTTTTTCTTCTTTTTATTCTTATGAATCCTTTTCCGGAAAAAAAACTGCTTCATTCCTTTTTTAAATCACAATTGGAGAGAATTTTTTATAAATGGGGAGAAAGTTTAACAAAGGGGGAGAATCATTAATTTTTTACTCAAATGTAATACATTGATGAAAAGATTAATCGAAATCTAGGGAAATATATTTGAATAAAATCCTTAAGAAAGTATATACCTAAGTAGTAGTTAGTTGTATTCATTTATTTATTAAGAATTTTTTTCATAATTTAGTGGAAGATAAGCATTTATTTATAGTCTTACTTTGTGTTATATGCTTTCAAAAAAGGGGGAGATTGTTAATTCAAAATTCTTCTTTTGACTTTTAGGTTGTTTGTTTTAGAAATCACAAATTTCTTTATAATCATTTATTAAATAATGTACTTATATTGAATATGGTTTTTTTGTTTATCGTACTGACTATGTTTATCATACAGACTACGTTTATTGTACTGACTATTACTGTTGTACCCACTATGTTTATCGTACTGAGTCTGGCCATCGTATCCACTCTATTTATCGTACTGACTATGACTATCATACCCAATCTTCTTATCATACCGACTCTTTCTATCATACACACTCTGTTGATCATATAGATTATAACCATCATACTCACATTACAGAACGTACTCACTTAGCATCATATCTATATTTTACACTTTGTAATATTAATCGTACTCATGTTATTCTTGTATCACATGAAAAAATTTATTCATTTATCAAAACACAAAATAATTTTACTTGTTTTATAATATTCATATATTTATTATTTTAACCAAAACGATATCTTGGTGTTTATTATAAACTAATCAAAACGTTGTTGTGTTTTCGTTTTCAATATGACTGTTATAATGCCTGGTGTCAAAGTCCCTCCGAATTTTTAAGATAAATATGACCATTAGAGAAATTATGAATCTAGAACCTGAGGCTTATAAAAATGATTTCATTTGAGGTAGATAAAATGGATTTTAGCAAAATCTAAATTCTAGAGAGATATTGTATGACTTATCTCTACTTCGTGGGAAAGTATTGAAATTACCAAACATGAATGAATTAGTAATAGTTTTTTTTACTTCAATAAGTTTTTTGTTTTTATTTGTGTTTCCGTTTATATGTTAATGATCGAGGGCTTTTGTGGATACACATATGGTGCAACCTTTCATCGTATTGAGGGATTTCATGTGTTTGAAAGTTAGAGGATCTGATTACCTGTAAAATTAAGGGCTTTTAGGGATAGCAATAGGGACATTCCGATCATCATATTGAGGGATTAGTGGTATTGGTAAGATATACCTATTATCCTATGTGAAAGGATTCCCTATTATGTGGGTTAAAATAATTTCATTACCTTTTACTTTTCCACTTCATATTCAAATAAAAAGGTAATCCTTTTATTACTTCTTTCAATATGTATTATTTTATATTTTAATTGTTTTAGTTACAACTTATACTTTCTAGTCTGGATTCTATTCACTATATGGTAGAATCATTTACACTTTGTATTACTCTGATATTTGTATTCAAATAGAATACAACTATTTCATAACCTTTAGAATTATATTATTTCATCGGACAGAGAGTCAGTCAGATCATTTTTTTATAAGAGGCATTATGAATTGTTTTAGAAAACTAAGAACCCTATTTAATGGTTTTAATATAAGTTTTAAATATAAAATTTACCCTGCCTCAGGTATTTTTGCGATCTCATATCCATTTCAATCCAACAATTGGTATAAGAGGAATTAATTAAAGACTTAAGGAGGCTTTCAAATGATCTTGGATTTTCTTTCAATAATCATTATAAGGAAATAATTGATATGTTAAATTAGATTCCCAAAAACATTGGTGTTGTAGAACATTGAGTAAAATAGTTGCAATAAAGGACGAATACTTTCTAGTAAATGTTTTTAAAGTTTTCATCCTTCCAAGATGATTTTTTTGATAAAGAAACAAAATAAAATATATAATCATGAACATCAGAGTATTCATGATAGAATTAATACTCTCGAAGAAGTGATCAGAATTATTGAGGACACTATCAAAAATCGGGATTAAATATTTGCAGACCAACAAGAGCTTCTCAAATATTTGGGTGTTTCCATATTAGAATACAAGAATGATATAAATAAGATGAAGGTTGTTCTTTATGAGTTGATTATGAAATAGAAAGAAAGATAAAAGAAATTAATGTTTTTTTATTTCTATCTTTCTTGAATGTATTTTGAAATTCTATGAACTTTTTAAAATTATATGAGATTTATGTTTTCATTTAAATTATATTTCATTTTTATTTATCTCTATCCCATTCAAGAAACTCAAGACTACCCCATTATTTTTGTATATCACAAAGGGGGCGAATGTTTTATAAAAGGGGAGAATGTTTTACAAAAGGGGAGAATCATTTTTATTATACTCAAAAGTAATACATTAAAAAAAGAATAATATAAATCATGTAAAATCTATATGAATATAATACTTATAAATGTGTATACCTAAGGGGGAGTTAGTTTTATTCTTTTCACTATTACGAAGACTTTGCATAACATAGGGGGAGATAAGTATTTCTTTCTAATTTTACATTGTGTTTTGTGATTTCCAAAAAGGGAGAGATTGTTAAGTTAATAGTCTTATTTTGAAATTTATGTATTTTGTTTTGAAAAACACAAATATCATTATATTCATTTATAAAACAAAGGTATTACTTTGAATACAGTTTTGTATGTTTATTGTACTGACTATGTTTATCATACTTACTATGTTTATCATACTGATTATCCTTAACATACTAACTATGTTTATCATACTGACTATTACCATCATTCCCACTCTGTTTATTGTTCTGATTCAATCCATCATACCCACTCTAGTTTTCGTACTGACTCTGGCCATCATACCCACTCTGCTTATCATACAGACTATGTCTATCATAATTACTCTATTTATCAGACAGACTCTAACCATGGTACTCACATTGTGAATCTTACTCACTTTGCATCATATCAATATTTTTCACTAAGTGATATTAATCATACTCTTGTTATACTTTTATCACATGAATAAATTTATTTGTCTATAAAAAGACATACTAATAATACTCTTGATATCATTTTCATATATCTATTATTTTAACCCAAATTATCTCATGGAGTTAGTTCTATAGTTACCAAAATGATGCCATGTTTTCTATTTCAATATTAATTTTACAATTCCAGGTGTCTATGTCCCTCTTATTTTTCTGGAGAAATATAACTATTGAAAAAATTATGATAGTTTGAAATTGAGGTATATAAATAGGAGGTCATTTGATGTAGAGAAAAAGAATTTTAGAAACATCTAAATTCTAAAGAGATATTGTGTGACTTCGATCTGCTTCGTGCTTAATCTTTGAAATTAAAAAATGTGAAAGACTCATTCATAGTTTTTGGATTTCAATAAGTGATTTATTTTTCTTTGTGCATCTAATTAGGTGTGTATGATCTGAGGTTGTTGGGGATAGGTAGACGGTGAAACCATTTATCGTATTGAGGAATTTTAAGTGCTTGAAAATTATAGTTTAGGATTACATATAAAATCCAGGGCCTTCAGGGATAGCAAGACCGACATGCTGATCATTGTATCGAGGGCTTACAGGTGTTGGTATGCCAGACCTATTATCCTCGGTGAAAGGATACCATACTCTTTGGGTTAAATTAAATATAATACCTTTTAATTTCTTGCTTCATGCTATAATATAAAACGAAACCTTTTATTTCTTCTTTATATATCTATTTTTTTATATTGCAATTGTTTTAGTTATAGATTATACTTTTTAGTGTTGATTCTATATTCTATATGGTAGAATAAATTCTACTTTTTATTAGTATGATATTTTTATTCAACCCAAATACAATTTTTTCATAACATGTATAATTATATTATTTCATTGGACCGAGAGGCAGTCTGATCATTTGTTTTATAAGAGGGTTTTTGAATTGTTTTAGAAAACTAAGAAACTTCTTTAAAGGTTTTAATAGAATTTTTTAAATATAAAATTCACCCCCTCTTGTATTTGTGCCATCTGATATCCATTTGGATCCAACACCACCTAGGATTATCCACCTTTGGAACAACCCCTCATCCCTCTTCCCCCTCTGAATCTTTGATTTCATGGAGAAATTGGTGCGATTCCTCCAAGATTCTCCAAGTAAGTCTCATTCTTCCTTGTTTTATTCCTCCAGTCTATGGGTTTCTCCCTATTTATTTGGGCCTTATCTTCTATATGAGGTATGGATATGATTTTAAAGTTTTTTATTAACCTTTGGGTAAAATCTTGATTTCCGGGGCTTGATCATGCTTCTGTGAGGTGCGGCTGGAGTTTCACACTAGATTTTGGGGATTTCCACACCCATGTAGGTGGTTCCATGAATAAACATTATTTAATGAATTTATAATGAATTATTTAGTATTTTTATATTCTCTATGATTTATGTGTGTGGTGAAAATAGGTTTTATAAAGGATTGGATGCGAATTGGGTTTGAAAATAGTTTTTCCATATGAAATCAGGTTTAATTCTTATGTAAATCCTTATTGTTCCTCATGTGAATGATTTATATGTTTTACATATGATTTATTAAATTATTAAAGTGATTTCAATCATGTTTTGAATGTTTTTTTGGGTATGTTTTATTTTAAAAGAGGGTTTTGGGTGTACAAGTGACATCATATTGTGCATATTTTATTTTCCAGCATGAATGATGTTAAAGTAGTGGGTTATGTGAATTGTTGGACAAACTTGAGAACAAAGGGAAACCTAGGTAACTAGGTGGGTGGAATGGGACTAGTATTCGAGATGTTTTGGAATATGTTTCTCATTATTTCATATTGGTGGATTGATGCTACAACACTAACTAATCACTATAATGATTGGAGAAAACTAGGCCCAAGGGGTTTCCCCTCTTAGTTGCTTGTGAATGAGAAAGCAGTGATCATGGTTTCTATACCACTCTTCCACCAAGATAAGAAGTTCCTAGTGTCCCATTTCATGTTTTTTCCTAAAATTTTCTCCCATTATTAGTTCTCTATGGAGACTTTGCACTTACCTTTGGCATATTGTGTATTTTTTCAGTTACTTAAAAATAAAGTATGTTTTCCTTTAAAGTTGATTTCCATAAAATTCTTGTAGAAATTATTTTATGAAACTAGAAAGTTTAATTAACTTTTAATGTTTTTTACATGGAATCTATTGTTGGGTGGCATCCTACTGTGCATAGAATCACACCAAACTTTCAACATTTTGTTTATGTATACATGGTTATGTTTGACACAGGTAAATGAAAGGATTTTGAGGATGGTGGTTTGGGTTTCTAGAGGTATTCCTTGTGATCTATTGTTAGTGGAGACAATAGGGTGATGATCTGCTTTTCATACTGTGGTTTCTAGGATATTTTATATTCTCATTTGTTGTAGCAACTTTTTGGTCCTTGTCTAGTGTTGTAAACATAAATCTGAATAATTGTTTTTACCATGTTTGGTTGTGCATTTTGAGTTCAATATATTTACATTGATGGTTAGTTATGATAATTAAATTGTGTAAAATCATTCCCACACTTTATCATTGGTTTCCAGGAAAATATTTCCAACCCCTAGGGATTGGGAACACCCTTTGGGCCTTGCTATGGACTAGGCCGAGAACCTATTTGGATTATGAACTGACTTGGTTCATGATAAAACTGTATCATAGAAGGTAGTTCTTTTGGGTCATGTTATTCGGTATAAGAGTGGATATAATGGAGCTAGTAATATTGAGGATTGAGTCTCTGGTTGCAAATATGGTTCCTAGATGTAACACCTCATTACAGACGTCGAGTCGCCATGGGATGTTGGTATTTTTCTTTGAATTCTCTCCAGGTGGGATGTGTAGGTTGCGGACTGTACATGGACATTGGGTGGGGGTGATGTGGTATGTTAATTTTCTTGTTGTAAATAGTTTGGATTATTTTTATTACTTGTTATTGAATATAATTTTACCATTTTATCTATTAACTGTTTTAAATGTGATTGTTTTTTTTTCTAGAATCATTCCTCCATATATAATTCCCTTACAACTGCGAGAAGTAGCTGGAGAGAGTTCCCCCTCACCTCTTGATTAGAGGTTAGTGGAAGCTGTTGTCTAGGATGTTTAGGCTCTGAGATAGGGACTGAGTCCTTGCCTTTATTTAGTTAGGGAACATAAATATAGTTCAAGGAAGGATAGATCCAATGAGTTCTTTATGAGAAAACCTCCTTCATATATAATATAGCAGGAAGCCTTAGGTAACTAATATGTTTCTTGAAAAGATAGAGAGAATTTTTTAATTTTTTGACACTCATAAATAATTCGAGGTGAAATGAAACTCCTTCTGCCTAGAGGGTCCTAGTTGAAGGTGTGGGGATTTAGTTTTCCAAACAGGGAAGGAAAATTATATGAGCAGGAATGACTTTATGGCTGTTGTGAAAGTCCAGTATTTCCCTATGGTCCTTGCTTATTCCATATCCTTGGAATTTCTGGAACTCATTTTGGTGGACTAGTTAGTAATAGATTTTTCCAACCTCTTTTCCAAGCCTGTTCTATAGCATCCCACCATTTTATAACATAAACTTTCATTACATTACACAAAACTGAGGATCGTTAAGGTTTAGTGTCTTGGAAACAAGGATCATAATACATAAAAAAACATAAAAACATTCTTCTTAAACACTTGAAAGGCTTCTCCTTTAGTTCATCCTATGTTCATTATGCATCTCATAACCTGGGGACATACATCAAAAGAAAGGGTGAGCAGAAGGCCCAGTAAGGGAAACAAGAGGAACATTTCACATGTGAACTTGAGATACTTCAATAAGGAAATGAAAAGAACTTTAAGGCATGAGAAAGAAATCATGAGGCATTTCATAATAAAAATAATATTTTTCATAACTTGAAGATGTGGATACATCATTTAACATAGACAATCATGAACATATCACCAAGGTCCATCCCCAAGGTGTCATTTGAAAATTACCAAGGTTATTCACCGAGGTATCGTGAAAATTGTAATCTCTAGTGGTTACATCATTACCCAATGCATTGGAGCGCTATCAGGGCGCACCCTTAAATTTGCCTTTATTATCATGTGAGCCACATATATCATCATCAAACATTTCATAAATAACCCATATAGCATAAAATAAATGGGTTTCATTTCATAATCATAACGTTTTAAAAACTGCTTTAAAGACATGATCTTTACGACACTTTAAAACCCACAAGAAAGGAAGGTGGGTCTCATGTATGTAAATCCCAGAATTTAAAATGGAACATTTTGATATATATGTGAATACCCTTGTAGAAATAAGGGCTTTGAGTATTCACTTTATAACATAAAATAATTTTTGAGAAAAGAGAGAGGCATTTTGAGGGGAAAATTCTGCAGCATAACGGCTAAGTTTCGGGGTTTTAGAAAACATTGAAATGAGAGGGGACATGGGTCACCCACTCATAAATGATCCATAAAACAGTAGGGTGAAAGAATAAGAAGGACATATGGACATGGAAATGAAATTTTAGGGACATACCATTTGAAATGAATATCATGGAAAAAAAATTAGATTTCTCTTATGAAAATTCGGCAGCCTTACGGCGTCACTTAACTTCAAAAGAAAATGATTTGACAAGATCAAATAGGGTCCCTCATCATATGATCATAAGAGATCAGTATGATATATATAGAGATCATACCTCGACATAATAAAAAGGAACTTGAAAGACTTGACATGAAAATCGAACTTGAAAAATGAGAAGGGTGAAAGAATCCCTTAAAAATTCGGCAGCCTAACGGCGTCACTTAAACTTTCATAAAACGAAATGATGAGAGTAAGAGGGGATCTCTCATCATATAAACATGAAAGGGCAGTAAGAGGAATATAAAAGAACATCCTCTCACATAAAAACATGGAGCATAATAGGAATGACATAAAAGAGATTTCATGAAAAGAAAGAGAGGGGTCGGATCCCTTACCTTAAAATGTGACTCTTGAAACTCAAAGGATTGGACCTTGAGGGCTTGGGGGCACCTTGGGAGGACTCCTTGGAAGGTAAGAAGACCAGAAATTCGTTGGGGAAGAGTTGGGAGTGAAAACTAAGGGAGGAAAGGGTGGGTATTTATAGGGAAAGTGAGGGGACAAAGCATTAATGGCCAAGGGACACCTCACATTTGCTTTTCTCAAACCCATGTGCTCTCCCTTGGCACTTATCATGGAGTTAGGCCACATGGGGCCCCAAAAACAATAATTCATCACCCTTGGCCGGCCAACCCTTGAAAAAACTCATGACATCATCATGACACAGTTATGATGTCATTAAACATACCGAAACCCTAAAACTGTATTTTTACTATTCACTAAAAATTCAACTTTCTCAGAATAATCCCAAAATTTCACCCTAAATCAAATATCAATGCTCTGATTTCAAAAATGAAATCCATTTTATAAAAATAATTTTCTAAATATTTTTAATTTAATTTTTAAATAAAAACACTATTCATCGAAAATTCATTTTTTTCAGAAAAAACCCCAAAAATTACCATAACATAATATCGATGCTCTGAGTTCAAAAATGAAGTCATTTTTATAAAAATAATTTTCTAATTATTTTTAATTAAATTTTTAATTAAAAAAAACACTATTCATCCGAAAAAACTAATACTTGAATAATAATTTATGAAACCGTTATTTACCCATTTTATTGAATCACATTACTTAATCTAGGTGTCTAATTTATATTAAAACTTTCTTTGAGTGAAATTACTAATCCATTTGGTCACATTACTAATCCTAAGCGTAAAATCACTATTCATAATTTACTATTCATCAAAAATTAAGTTGATCTTATTAGACTCCAAATTCTTTACTGAACACTTTTGTAGAAGACCATTTTTTGAAAATAATTACACATCATTAGTTATTTAGGATTTACATAAATATTTTAAAATATCCTTTTTTCGAAATTCATCAATAAAATACATTCTAAAATTATCTAGACATTTGAAATTTCACAAACATTACTAAAGGAAGAAATCTCAATTTATTCACCCGAAAGGATTACACAAGGAAACTAGGGTCTCATCACATAGCCCCTTATAACACTGGCATAAGACCTAAGTGTAAGGTGTGCTATGGTGAGAGAATCTGAGGGAGTCTCAGATAACATTGCCCTAGTAGCAATCTCCACTAACTTGAACTTCTCCTGCAAGCGTTTTCGTTCAAGCTTGACACGCTGGAGCTCGGATTGGGCTTGGTCCAAAGCGAAGCCCACAGATGCTACCTCCTTCCCAAGCTCTGATAAGTGGGCTTCGTAAGGGTTGAGTCTACTGGATGAAGCCATCGACTCCTCTTTCTGCATTAACCATTAACATCTTATTAAATAAATAAGAGTAAGTTAATATACTACTCAAAAAGATTGGGTCGTTACATTCTTCCCCCCTTAAGAAATTTCGTCCCCGAAATTTATACTTGAGGCCTAGTTGAAAAGGTGAGGGTACTTTTGCTTCATCGTTTCCTCAGGCTCCCAAGTCGCTTCTTCATATTTATGATTCCTCCACAACACTTTCACAAGGTGGGTAGTCTTGTTTCGTAGGACCTTGTCTCTACGGTCCAAGATCTCCACTGGCTGCTCCTCATAAGAGAGGTCATGTTCAAGTTGTACCACCTCTGGGTTCAGTACATGCGAAGGGTCGGGTATGTACTTCCTCAAGAGAGATACATGGAAGACATCATGAACTTGAGCTAGGTTCGGTGGAAGTGCTAGACGATAGGCCACTGCTCCTATGCGATCAAGGATTTCATAGGCGCCAATGTACCTAGGGCTGAGCTTCCCTTTCTTCCCAAACCGCATGACTCTCTTCCATGGAGAAATTCGAAGGAAGACTTTGTCACCAACACCAAACTCCAAGTCCCTTCGACGATTGTCAGCATAGCTCTTCTGCCGACTCTGAGCAGCCTTTATGTGTTGTTGGATGGCATGAACCTGTTCTGTCATCTCTTGCACGAGATTAGGCCCAAGAAGCTTCCTCTCACCAGTTTCATCCCAACAAGTAGGAGTTCTACACCGCTTTCCATACAGAGCTTCATAGGGTGCCATCTGAATACTCGCATGGAAGCTGTTGTTATAGGAGAACTCCACTAATGGGAGGTGTTGATCCCATCCACCCTTAAATTCCATTGAGCATAATCTCAACATGTCTTCGAGTGTCTGAATAGTCCTTTCAGATTGACCATCAGTTTGAGGATGATAGGCCGTACTAAAATTCAATTCAGTATTCAGAGCATGCTGAAGACTTCTCCAGAATTTTGATGTGAATCTTGGGTCACGATCAGATACGATGGATAGTGGTACCCCATGCAGCCTTACCACTTCCTTCACGTATATCTTGGAAAGCTGATCTAGAGAGAAATCTTCCCGAATAGGGATAAAATGGGCTGTCTTGGTGAGACGGTCCACAATAACCCATATCGCATTGTTCCCTTTGGATGTTTTCGGGAGACCAGTTACAAAGTCCATAGTGATATTATCCCACTTCCATACTGGTATGGGTAGCGGTTGTAATACCCCCTTAGGAAGTTGTCTTTCTGCCTTTACTTGCTGACACACCAGGCACCTTGTAGTGTAATCGGCAATCTCCCTCTTCATGTTATCCCACCAATAATGATCACGAAGGTCTCTATACATCTTAGTGCTTCCCGGATGTATAGAGAAAGTAGAGCTATGAGCTTCATCCATCAGTTCTTTCTTTATCTCCGGAATAGATGGAACACATAGTCTTGTACGAAATTTCAATACACCTTCTTGATCAATATTGAAATCAGGGAACTTCCCATCCTTTACAGCCTCGAACTTCTCCTGCAGTAAAGGATCTTCTTTTTGAGCCTTCTTGATCTTCTCTAGTAATGAAGGTTGAGAAATCATTTGGGATAGGGTTGATGATGTCCCTTTCCTTATAATTCCCATGTCCAGTTTTACTAGATCTTTAATCAAGGGATCTCCCAGGATCCTCATTGTTGCCAGAACAACAGGATCTTTCCTGCTTAACGCATCCGCGACTTTGTTTGCTCTTCCAGGGTGATAATGAATTGAACAATCATAGTCTTTAATAAGCTCCAACCATCTCCTTTGTCTCATGTTCAATTATTTCTGAGTGAAAATATACTTTAGACTTTGGTGGTCAGTGTATATATCACATTTCTCCCCATAAAGATAGTGCCTCCATATCTTTAGAGCAAAAACAACTGCCGCCAGCTCTAGATCATGCGTAGGATAATTCTGCTCATGAATCTTCAACTGTCGAGATGCATAAGCAATTACTTTGTCATTTTGCATGAGGACGCACCCAAGCCCTTTCAGAGATGCATCGCTAAAAATAACGAATCCTTCTCCGATAGAGGGTAGTGTTAACACAGGTGCAGTAACCAATCTCTTCTTCAGCTCTTGGAAACTTTCCTCGCATTCCTTTGTCCAGATGAACTTAACCCCTTTTCGAGTCAACTTGGTTAGTGGATTAGAAAGCCGTGAAAAGTTTTTCACAAACCTCCTATAATATCCCGCTAAACCAAGGAAACTACGAATCTCAGTTACTGTTGTGGGTTGAGGCCACTCCTCCACAACCATTGTCTTTGCAGGGTCAACCGAGATTCCTTCATTGGTTACGATGTGCCCCAAGAAAGCCACTTGTTGTAACCAAAACTCACACTTGCTGAACTTCCCAAAGAGCCTCTCCTTCCGTAGAGTTTTCAAAATAACCCTCAGATGATCTTCATGCTCCTCCCAACTTTTTGAATATATCAAAATATCATCAATAAAAACTACCACAAAGTTATCAAGGTATTCCTTAAAGACTCTATTCATCAAATACATGAAAATAGCAGGAGCATTAGTCAAGCCGAAGGGCATAACAGTAAACTCATAATGCCCATATCTTGATCGGAAGGCAGTCTTTGGAATATCTTCCTTCTTTACCCTCAGTTGATGATAACCAGATCGAAGGTCAATCTTAGAGAAGAATTGAGCCCCACGAAGTTGGTCAAATAAATCATCAATTCTTGGAAGAGGGTATCTGTTCTTCACTGTGATCCCGTTCAGTTCTCTATAATCAATGCATAGCCGCATTGATCCATCCTTCTTCTTCACAAAGAGAACTGGTGCTCCCCAAGGAGACACACTCGGTCGGATAAACCCCTTCTCCAACAAGTCTTGGAGTTGTTTCTTTAGCTCCTCTAGCTCCACATTTTCCATTCTATACGGAGTCTTTGATATCGGTTGAGACCCAGGTATGAGTTCAATGGAGAACTCTACCTCTCTTTCTGGGGGAGGTCCAGGTAACTCCTCAGGAAATACATCCATGTATTCTTGAACAATCGGAACATCTTCAATTTGTATGCTCCCTTTCCCTTCTTCCTCATCACCGATTAACTCCATAAAGAAAGCTATAGGAGGTGCTTCTAGATAGGGATCAGTTCGGGATATCTCTCCTCGGAAGATAACTGTAGGTCGTTCATTCAAGACTACTGAGATTTCCTTACTTCTGCATTTGATCTTAGCATTATACTTTGAGAGCCAGTCCATCCCTAGTATAATGTCAAATTCCATCATGGGAATGACTACTAGATTTGCGATAAGATTGTGCTCACCAAAGTAAACACTAGAGTCTCTAAACACTGTTGATGCATGGATAATCCCACTTGGAGTCTTGACTGACAACTCTACCTCAAGAAATTCGGGGATTGATTCTACATTCTTTGCAAACTTGGAAGAAATAAAGGAATGCGTAGAACCAGAATCAAATAAAGCACTTGCTAGTTTTGAGAGGACAACAAGAGTACCTGCTACCACATCGTTCGGAACTTCAACTTCAGTTGTTGTGATAGCGAAAGCACGACCTTGCTCCCTTGGCCTCTGCTGTGGTTGATGGTGATTCCCCTCCACCGCCCTCGGATTTGGACATTGATTAGCAAAGTGCCCAAGCTGTCCACACTTGAAGCATGTGACTTCGGGTAGGGCCAGAACCATCTTTCCTCTGTCGTTAGTGTTGGGAAGTTGAGGCTTCACATCACCACGACAATTCCGAGAAATATGGCCTTCTTTTCCACACCTATAGCACTTGCCACTTCCGATCAAGCAGTTCCCCGGATGCTTCTTCCCACATTTATTGCATGTGGCATGTTGCATATGCTTTCCACCTCTTTCCTGATCAAAACTTCTTCCCAGGCTTGGTTCTAGAGTTCTCTTCTTCTCATTAGATTTGTGAGACCACTGTGTCTCTCCAAACTCTAGTTCAACTTTCATAGCACTTCGAACTATTTCTTCATAGCTATCGTAGTCCCTGTTGGCTAGATTCTTCCGCAGATGTGGTCGTAGTCCGCCAAAGAATCTATCAACCTTCCCATTAGGGTCCATGACAAAGCTTGAGGTATAACGGGAAAGCCTTGTGAAGTTCATCTCATAGCTTCCGACAGATTCGTTCTCCTTCTACTTCAGCTCGAGAAACTCTTTCTCCATTTTCGTTCTCATGGAACGAGGGAAATACTTGTTAAAGAAAATCCCCCGAAATTCTTCCCACTCCATAGCTTCCATCTCTCCTCGTGGCTTCGTGTTTTTGATCAGTGACCACCACTGATCAGCTTCTCCCTCTAGGCGGTAAACAGCAAGGGTGACTTTTTCTTGTTCCGAACAATGAAGTACAGAAAAGATCTTTTCAATGGAGCTTATCCATTGTTCCGCAACCAATGGGTCAGTAGATCCACTGAATGTTGGCGGTCGTTGACGCATGAAGGACTCAAAAGAAAGTTGTTCCCTTCGTGGTGAGGTCGGCCTCTCAGCTTGATTCAAGTTATTACTCATAACTTGAGTCAGTTGGTTCATCATCCGCATGAATGTTTCCATTCCGGCTTCCATCGGAGGGCCGTCAGCACATGGTGCATTTCGGTCACCATCGGCACGGTTTCTCCTATTGCCCGCCATTTTCTAAAAGAATAAAACCTTAGTGAGAAACTTATTTCATTTATGAATCTTTTAACTAAGACTTCGTGCTTAGCCAATTATAGTTCTCTATAATTCCTTCATAATGATTCATAAAAAGCATGTGATTAACCAAACATATCCCCCGGGAGTGTCGTAACCAAGAGTGCAGCAAGGCCCGTTATCGTGCACCAGTTCCCGTTCGAGTCTAGCTCAAAGCGGTGTTTTCGGGTTTTACCCCTATGTACATCTGTGCCAGAGCCGCCTCTACCTGCTCGTATCCAGACAGGGATGTATTTGTTTGATAGACCACTTACTTAATACTTACCAAAATACCAGGAAGTTTTCCTATATTTAAACTTTTCTATAGGGTTCTTCCTAAAGTTTTTTATATCCTAATTTCCACAAATAACTAAACCATCCTTTGATACCAACTATAGCATCCCACCATTTTATAACATAAACTTTCATTACATTACACAAAACTGAGGATCGTTAAGGTTTAGTGTCTTGGAAACAAGGATCATAATACATAAAAAAAACATAAAAACATTCTTCTTAAACACTTGAAATGCTTCTCCTTTAGTTCATCCTATGTTCATTATGCATCTCATAACCTGGGGACATACATCAAAAGAAAGGGTGAGCAGAAGGCCCAGTAAGGGAAACAAGAGGAACATTTCACATGTGAACTTGAGATACTTCAATAAGGAAATGAAAAGAACTTTAAGGCATGAGAAAGAAATCATGAGGCATTTCATAATAAAAATAACATTTTTCATAACTTGAAGATGTGGCTACATCATTTAACATAGACAATCATGAACATATCACCAAGGTGTCATTTGAAAATTACCAAGGTTATTCACCGAGGTATCGTGAAAATTGTAATCTCTAGTGGTTACATCATTACCCAATGCATTGGAGCGCTATCAGGGCGCACCCTTAAATTTGCCTTTATTATCATGTGAGCCACATATATCATCATCAAACATTTCATAAATAACCCATATAGCATAAAATAAATGGGTTTCATTTCATAATCATAACGTTTTAAAAACTGCTTTAAAGACATGATCTTTACGACACTTTAAAACCCACAAGAAAGGAAGGTGGGTCTCATGTATGTAAATCCCAGAATTTAAAATGGAACATTTTGATATATATTTGAATACCCTTGTAGAAATAAGGGCTTTGAGTATTCACTTTATAACATAAAATAATTTTTGAGAAAAGAGAGAGGCATTTTGAGGGGAAAATTCTGCAGCATAACGGCTAAGTTTCGGGGTTTTAGAAAACATTGAAATGAGAGGGGACATGGGTCACCCACTCATAAATGATCCATAAAACAGTAGGGTGAAAGAATAAGAAGGACATATGGACATGGAAATGAAATTTTAGGGACATACCATTTGAAATGAAAATCATGGAAAAACAAATTAGATTTCTCTTATGAAAATTCGGCAGCCTTACGGCGTCACTTAACTTCAAAAGAAAATGATTTGACAAGATCAAATAGAGTCCCTCATCATATGATCATAAGAGATCAGTATGATATATATAGAGATCATACCCCGACATAATAAAAAGGAACTTGAAAGACTTGACATGAAAATCGAACTTGAAAAATGAGAAGGGTGAAAGAATCCCTTAAAAATTCGGCAGCCTAACGGCGTCACTTAAACTTTCATAAAACGAAATGATGAGAGTAAGAGGGGATCTCTCATCATATAAACATGAAAGGGCAGTAAGAGGAATATAAAAGAACATCCTCTCACATAAAAACATGGAGCATAATAGGAATGACATAAAAGAGATTTCATGAAAAGAAAGAGAGGGGTCGGATCCCTTACCTTAAAATGTGACTCTTGAAACTCAAAGGATTGGACCTTGAGGGCTTGGGGGCACCTTGGGAGGACTCCTTGGAAGGTAAGAAGACCAGAAATTCGTTGGGGAAGAGTTGGGAGTGAAAACTAAGGGAGGAAAGGGTGGGTATTTATAGGGAAAGTGAGGGGACAAAGCATTAATGGCCAAGGGACACCTCACATTTGCTTTTCTCAAACCCATGTGCTCTCCCTTGGCACTTATCATGGAGTTAGGCCACATGGGGCCCCCAAAACAATAATTCATCACCCTTGGCCGGCCAACCCTTGAAAAAACTCATGACATCATCATGACACAGTTATGATGTCATTAAACATACCGAAACCCTAAAACTGTATTTTTACTATTCACTAAAAATTCAACTTTCTCAGAATAATCCCAAAATTTCACCCTAAATCAAATATCAATGCTCTGATTTCAAAAATGAAATCCATTTTATAAAAATAATTTTCTAAATATTTTTAATTTAATTTTTAAATAAAAACACTATTCATCGAAAATTCATTTTTTTCAGAAAAAACCCCAAAAATTACCATAACATAATATCGATGCTCTGAGTTCAAAAATGAAGTCATTTTTATAAAAATAATTTTCTAATTATTTTTAATTAAATTTTTAATTAAAAAAAACATTATTCATCCGAAAAAACTAATACTTGAATAATAATTTATGAAACCGTTATTTACCCATTTCATTGAATCACATTACTTAATCTAGGTGTCTAATTTATATTAAAACTTTCTTTGAGTGAAATTACTAATCCATTTGGTCACATTACTAATCCTAAGCGTAAAATCACTATTCATAATTTACTATTCATCAAAAATTAAGTTGATCTTATTAGACTCCAAATTCCTTACTGAACACTTTTGTAGAAGACCATTTTTTGAAAATAATTACACATCATTAGTTATTTAGGGTTTACATAAATATTTTAAAATATCCTTTTTTCGAAATTCATCAATAAAATACATTCTAAAATTATCTAGACATTTGAAATTTCACAAACATTACTAAAGGAAGAAATCTCAATTTATTCACCCGAAAGGATTACACAAGGAAACTAGGGTCTCATCACATAGCCCCTTATAACACTGGCATAAGACCTAAGTGTAAGGTGTGCTATGGTGAGAGAATCTGAGGGAGTCTCAGATAACATTGCCCTAGTAGCAATCTCCACTAACTTGAACTTCTCCTGCAAGCGTTTTCGTTCAAGCTTGACACGCTGGAGCTCGGATTGGGCTTGGTCCAAAGCGAAGCCCACAGATGCTACCTCCTTCCCAAGCTCTGATAAGTGGGCTTCGTAAGGGTTGAGTCTACTGGATGAAGCCATCGACTCCTCTTTCTGCATTAACCATTAACATCTTATTAAATAAATAAGAGTAAGTTAATATACTACTCAAAAAGATTGGGTCGTTACATGTTCGGTATGAACCTAAAATATATTACTACAAGAAGTTGAATGATCATATTTTCAAATGCGTTTCATGACAAGAGATTTATTCTTAGGTCTTTCTGTTCAAGATAAAGTACTATGACGAAGTAGTTGATCACAATTCCATAGTGGAGATCAACTATAATGAAAGGTCTAGTTTCTATGGGACTTTGTCAGTGATGGGAAGAGGTAGCTAATCTAATAATATGTAAAGACCCGAAAATTTCAAGGAAATTTTTTTATTAATTTTCTTTGGAATTTTACAAGAACACAGTTTCTGACGGTGCCTGAATCCGAGGTCCAGTGTACCCAGAATCCATTTTCGAAGTTTAGGTCGGGTACGTTCAGTGAATGAACGAGCGGGAATTTCTAACTTTTGAACCGGTGCTCGGAATAAAATTCCGAGGGCACCGATGGAACCGTAGCACCGGTATTTGCTTAGGAATTCCTATTTCGGAGTTACGTTTTCAAGGGAGGAGTTGTTAAAATTTGTGGCTTAATTGAGGAATGAATAAAATTGTGAGAAAATTTTATTTCTTAAGTCTAAGGTAGTTTTATCCTACATGGGGAAGTTGGGGTGGAACCTAACTACCCATGTGAGGATAAATGAGAGGATAATGTGTAGTGGGGCCCACATGATCCCCCACCTTTTCAAATTCCCCATAACTCCCTAACTCCTCTAAACCCCCCACTTAAGTTGTGTAACTCTTCCTCTCCCCTCTCTCCCTCTTAAATTCTTGCAAACCTATCACTTAATTAATTAGAAAACTCATTGTTTAATTGATTAAGTGAATTAGGTTTTGAATTTTTGTAAGTTTGAATGAATGGAAAAATAATAAAATAAGGAGAGACCTTATTTTATTTTGGGAGTTTGGTTGTGTGAGAGATTTTGGAAGAGAGCTCTTCCCTCTTTTGAAGAACTTCATCTTCAACGAAGAACGACGCCTCTTCAACTAAGAACGACGCCTCTTCAACGAAGGACGACGACACACCCATTATCCTTTTCTTCATGCGACAACAGAGGAGACGCTGATTCTTTTTCGGGTGCACTTCTACAACGACGGAAGCGACGAACGTCAAAAACCTTTTTTGACTTCCTCCCTCGGATCCTACCGACGTGTAGTGTCTTCCACAGCCAACATAGCTCGGGATTGGGAGTGCGTGACAGACGCGGCGAAAGATAAACTTCATCGTCTTCTTTCCGCAACACCGTCAACGAACGACGAACGTCAATATATGAATCAAAGGTAGGGGTTCGTTTCATTTTGTTCTTGATTCTATCTTTGACGTTCTACGAGTAATGAGAACCCCTTGTTATCATTTAACAGGAGGAGGCCGGACCGCACGAACACGGCCGATCCTCCTCCCTTTTAATTCTTTCTTGTCATTACGGTTCGAAAGAAAGTGACGTGGTGCCGTCTCACCGCGTGGGAAAGAACGGCAAGGATGTGCGACATCGTCACGCCGCGCAGGATCGGGCGGCAAGAATGCGCGACGTCGTCACGCCGCACACTCAAAATTTTAAACCCTCGTGCATGGGTATTTTGATTGCAAGGTGTTCGTATAATTTATTTTGGATAAATTATACCCTCGTCAATGATTAAAATCACGTGTTATTGTTTGAGAATTGTTAATACCTAACGCGGAGGGAGCAGGCCGAACAAACACGGCCCGAAAACCCTCCACAGCTTGTTTATCAATGTGCGGATCGACGGACGACGACAAAGCAGGCCGCTACGTCGTTTGAATCCCTTCGCAGTGAAGGTCGGGTCCTGGGAGGACCTTTGGTGAAGACGACAGGAGAAACTGACCACTGGAGCGCGTCCGGTGGTCCGCGGAAGGCGGTGGCAGCGCACCGCCGAAAGGTCGGCGGCGGCGGTGCGCCGCCGGCCTCAATTAGCGGCGAGGGCGGGCCGCGCCCACCCCCGCCCGCTGCTTCCGCTCGGCCGCGCTGGCCGAGCCGCGGCTTGGCGGTCGAGCCGGGCCGCGCCGGCCGGGCCGCGCCACACCGGCCAGGCTGGGCCGGGCCCCGCCGGGTCGGACCCGGGCCGGGACGGGTCAACCCAGTTCGGGCCGACCCAGGGGGGGTCGGGCTGGGTCGGTCCGGGCCCAGACCCCCCGTTTTCGGACCACTTTCGGTCAAATGACCATATCTTGGGCTACAGAACTCCAATTGATGCAACGTTAGTTGCGTAGTGATCCTTGGAACGAGACGGTCGTTTCGGTATATTACACTCATGGTTTCGGAGAACTTTGGGTTCAGCGGGGTTGGTTCGTACACGAAACCAACCGGGCCCTCGGAGCGGAAACGCTTATATCTTTAGCACCAGACGTCCGATTGATGTTCCGTTGACTTTGATGGATTCCTCTAACTGAGACGGATCTTTTGGTTTACTCCGCTCGAGGTTTGGATGCCATCGGAGTGTGGTCGGGTTGGTTCGCTCACGAAACCAACCAGACCCCTAGAACGAAAAAGCCAATAACTCACAGACCGGGCGTCTGATTGATGCACCGTCTGTTTCGTTGAATTCTCTTGATGAGAAGGAAATTTTGGCATACTTAGCTCGAGATTTGGATATAGTTGGATAATGGCCTGGTTGGATTGCACCCGAAATCCAACCGAGCCCCTGGAACGGAAAAGATGATATCTTTCAGACAGGACGTCCGTTTGACGAACCGTCAGCGGCGTTGATGATCTCGTTGAGAAACGATCCCTATGAGTATACCCTACGAGAGTTCAGGGTGCAGTTGAGATACGACTGGGATTGGTTCTCTCACAAAACCAACCGGGCCCCTAGGATGAAAAGGCTAGTAACTCACAGACCGGGCGTCCGATTGACGCGCCGTCTGTTGCATTGAGACCCCTATGATGAGGCGGTCATTTGAGATACTTCTTCGTGGGACTTTGAGATAATTGGAGTATCGACCAGTAGCTCGTGGAGCGGACCCTCCCAGAGACGAGCGTACGGAGTACGGAGACCGTGTAGCTGGCTGGGACCTGAAGACTGCTTGTCCGATTCGAGTCGGAGAGACTTGTATAGCCCAGTGGGGAGCACTACTGTGTTTGGGTGGCAGAACCACAGCGGGTAGCACTACTGTGTTTGGGTGGCAGACCTGCAGTACTCGACACAAGGAGTACCTATGTAGGCTATGAGGGGGGGAGCACTACTGTGTTTGGGTGGCAGACCTTGGTGGGAAGCACTACTATGTGTGGTGGCAGGCCTGTGGTACTAGACGGGATGAGTACCTCAGCAGTCTTAGGTTAGTGAGCAGTACCTCGGAGTCGTGACGGGACCACTGTACACTCCAGAGACGGAGCTCTTCAGTAGTTACGGTTTTGATAATGAAAATCCTGGTTTGAGCTGAGTCTATGACCTTTTCGTTTACCTCATGATTGAGATGGGTCACTTGATAACTTAGGTATATGTATGGGCATATACCTGGGTAGTGGTTATCCGTTGATTCCATGATCTTGGTGTTTTCCTCATGTTTGAAATGGGTTACTTGATAACTTAGGTTTATGCATGAGCATATACCTAAATAGAGGTTATCTGTTGAGATCTTCTTTGTGGATATCCTTGTTGGTTTTAGTGAGACCTTGAGGGTCTCGGGGTCCCTACTGAGTATCGTTATACTCACCCCTGCACGGGCTATGCCCGCACCACGTTGTGTTGGTTGCAGACGATGGGAAATGCTGACGGAGGCCGAGTGTTTGAGGACTAGACGGTACCTGGAGGTGGACTACACAACGAGTTAGTACCCGGAGGTGGACTTCATGGTGAGACGACACTCGGAGGAGGTTGACGGGTGAGAGCGTTGTGGAAGCTATATGTACCTACCCTTCAGGTAGGATCCGTTGTGGACGATCTAGGAGCTGCGCCATCTGTACCTACCCTTCAGGTAGGATCCGAGGAGGACGACCCAAGAGCTGCTTCCTTTCTTTCAGCTGTTTGTCTTTTCCTGTTGTACTTTCGTTCAGTAGTAGCTGTACTTTCAGTTGGGTTTGTATTATGGACCATTTACTTTTTAGCACTTTCTTTTGTACTTAGTGTTTTACTTCCGCTTGTACTCTATGGTGTTTTGTTTACTTTTATAAAGGCAATGCCTTCCCAATTATTTGGATTTACGCCTTTGGTGCTAGTCGCCAGCCCCTGGCCTATGGAATGTGGGCTTGGGGTAGTCACGACACGGGCCCCAAGGACGGGTCGTGACAAATAATTGGTATTAGAGGAGTCAGTTCTACCGAAGAACTTATAACTCTGATATTTTCTTTCTATGAAGCAATAGTGTTAAAAGTACTGAGTGTGGTTTTCAGTTCAGGGAGTCCAGTGTTGGTGCGGGCGGCCGACATATCCATACACCAGGACCCTGACAACTGATTTCCGACTTTGTGAACGAAAACAATGATTGCATGTGTGTTTCCAGAAGTTTTATTTAAATATCAGCTCAAACCAGGCCAGGTCACTAGGTATAAATCGTTTGACCATGTCATGTTGTCTCTTTCAGGATGCCTCCCCGTGGACGACCAGCTAGAGCCCCGAGAGTGGTACGTACTGATAGCCCGCCGAGCGACGTGGCCTCAGTACAGGGCCCTATCATAGTTGAGGCACCAGCGGAGGCACCAGCGACACTACTACTCATTGGGCCACCGATGCCACTAGCCCCCGCAGCAGAGGGTGCAAGTTTCTTGAGTGCACTACACGAGTTCCAGTGCTAGAGACCACCCAGGTTCTAGGGAGGGACAGACCCGCAGGCGGCTGAGGATTGGATGGAGGCTGTGGTGAGAGTTTTTAGGCTAGTGGGGACGCCAACAGATTTAATGGTGATCCTTGCTGCCAGCCTTCTTCAGGAATCAGCCGGCAGATGGTGGAGCCTGATGCTCTAGATGCATAACGAGGCGACTCTTCTTTGGGTAGACTTCGAGAGCCTGTTCTGGGTAGAGTTTGTACCAGCCACCCTTTGAGCGGTGTGTATACAGGAGCTACTTCAGCTGCGTCAGGGCAGCATGACAGTGGCGCAATATTCAGCGAGGTTCACAGACCTCTCAAGCTAATCCACAGATATGGTACGAGACCCGTTCTTCAGGGCCCGAACCTTCGAGCAGGGGCTCAGGCGAGAGATTAGAGCTTCTGTGGTTCCACTCAGCATTCCGAAACAAACAGGGGTGTTGGAGCGAGCCCTTTTGTTGGAGAGTTTCCTTGCTAAGTAGTCTCTAGCAGCAGGACCCACCACTAGCTGGCATGTGCCAGAATCTTCTACAGCAGGCAGAAGACAGATGACACAGAGGTCCAAGAGGACCAGACCTATAGGTGGTCGACCGCGTGACTTAGGTTCAGTAGTGAGAGGAACCAAGGGAAGTGATAGAGCCATACCTTCCATGCAGTGTTACTCCTGCGGTGGAGTTGGTCACATGGCACATGACTGTCCGACCCACCATGCAGATGACCAGCAGTTAAATGAAGAACCTCTGCGGCAGAGGTAGAGGTTCGATTAGGGCAGACCGCAAGGGGCAGGCGGCCATGGAAGAGGAGCTGGTCGTGCAGCTGGAGGTGGACGACGCTTCGGGGTGTTGCAACCCCCACCACCAGGAGGCCCACCCCAACCACAGGGGACAAGAGGTCATGGGAGAGCTCATCTTCAGGCAGATGAGGCCTATGGTCATGGAGCTCCGGAAGCAGATGTACAGGAGCGGGACTAGCTCCAGTCCTGGAGGCTATTGATCCTGTTGCTTCTAGTTTTGTTTATGTTTGTCTGTAGTTGCTTCGTGTCTTTGTACTATGAGATGTAATAATAAAAAAGACACTTAACTTTGTGATGTTTGCTTTCCTGTCCTTTTGTTTGGTTGATACTGAGTGGTTCCGGTTAAAACTGTTGACTTGACCCTCACTTTCGAGATTTCTACTCACTACTAGAAAACTAACCTTTACCAATGGTTTGGAACCGTTGGTATAGGCCTCCAAACCGTTGGTATAGCCTATACCAACGGTTTGGAGAACCGTAGCCAAGTAAGCCGTTGGGATAGGTCTATACCAACGGTTTTGGAAACCATTGGTATAGGTAATATGAAATCTATACCAACGGTAATGGAACCGTTGGTATATAAATTCCAAAAACAAAACATTCGCTGGGATTTGATCCCAGGATCCATCGTTTATCATTGAACGACTCAACCACTAACCTAACATGACTTTTGTGATCATAATTACATAAATATATATATGTATTCTTATAAATATTTTAAATTTTGATTTATATAATGTTCTCGGTACGAAGGTCTGATAAAAAATGGAAGTACCTATACCAACGGTTTTAACAACTGTTGGTATAGGTATTGGTTGTGATTTTGATTCTGGAAGGTACGTTGATTTTTTGTCCCACTTTTCCCAATAGTTTGGCCAAACCGTTGGGATAGGTCTACCTTTCCCAACGGTTTGGCCAAACCGTTGGTAAAAGTGGCATTTTTAGGGACCTTTCCCAATGGTTAAACCATTGGGAAAAGTGGCATTTTTAGGTACCTTTCCCAACAGTTTGGCCAAACCATTGGGAAAAGTGGCCAATTTTGGGGTCCTTTCCCAACGGTTTGGCCAAAACGTTGGGATAGGTCTACCTTTCCCAACGGTTTGGCGAAACCGTTGGGAAAAGTGGCCAATTTGGGGGCTTTCCCAACGGTTTGGCCAAACCGTTGGGAAAGGGGACCTATACCAACGGTTTTTTCAAACCGTTGGTATTGAAGCGTTGGGAATGATATAATTTCCAGTAGTGACTGGGGGAGACCTAGTGACCTCACACTGATGCCGACAGTGTGACTCGACCCTTGGAGGCGAGAGTGATAGTTGGATCTCTTGGTAGTTACGTTGAGGCCTTACGACGTCATCCACGACATTAATGCATAATTCATGTCAGGATTGACTGTATTAGGAAATTAATGCGGTTTATCCAGGGGATGATACCAGATTTCTCTTATCGGCAAAGAATAAATCATAGCAGCTCTTGTGATACCAGAGAAGGTCCAGGTAATCTAGGAGGCAGAGACCACTGGATTTCAAGGATGGCGACCACGTTTCCCTACGGGTCTCACCTCGACGAGGTTTATGGAGGTGTGGCCTAGGCGGCATGTTATCTCCGAGGTTCAGTAGACCTTTTCAGGTCCTCAGCAGGGTAGGAGAGGAGGTTTACCGCTTGACCCATCCACCTCAGTTGCACCAGGTGCACGATGTTTTTCCAAGTATCTCAACTGAGGAGATACGTGCTTGATCCTTCACACATCATTGACCTCAGCGAGTTGGACGTCGATAATAGGGCGTCATGCACGGAGGATACAGTGGGGATCGAGGATCGATAGGAGCGGATTCTACGAGGACGGTCGATTCCTCTTATGTGTTTTCATAGGCAGCACGGAAACCTCCGGGTAAGAACATGGGAGCGGAAGGCTCAGATGCGTGCTCTATACCGCTTTTGTGACCCTAGTTTGTGTTGAAGCTTTACGGGGATGTAAAGCCCTGAGGTGGGAGTAATGTAAAGACCCAGAAATTTCAAGGAATTTTTTTTCTTAATTTTTTTTGTAATTTTACAAGAACGCAGTTTCTGACGGCGCCTGAATCTGAGGTCCGGTGTACCCAGAATCAATTTCCGAAGTTTAGCTTGGGTACGTTCAGTGAATGAACGAGCGGGAATTTCTAACTTTTGAACCGGTTCTCGGAATCAAATTCCGAGGGCGCTGATGGAACCGTAGTGCCGATATTTTCTTAGGAATTCCTATTCCGGAGTTGCGTTTTCACGGGAGGAGTTGTTAAAATTTGTGGCTTAATTGAGGAATGAATAAAATTGTGAGACAATTTTATTTCTTAAGTCTAAGGTAGTTTTATCTTACATGGGGAAGTTGGGGTGGCACTTAACTACCCATGTGAGGATAAATGAGAGGATAATGTGTGGTGGGGCCCACATGAGCCCCCACCTTTTCAAATTCCCCATAACTCCCTAACTCCTCTAAACCCCCCACTTAAGTTGTGTAACTCTTCCTCTCCCCTCTCTCCCTCTCCCCTCTATCCCTCTTAAATTTTTGCCAACCTATCACTTAATTAATTAGACAACTCATTTCTTAATTGATTAAGTGAATTAGGTTTTGAATTTTTTTAAGTTTGAATGAATGGAAAAATAATAAAATAAGGAGAGGCCTTATTTTATTTTGGGAGTTTTGTTGTGTGAGAGATTTTGGAAGATAGCTCTTCCCTCTTTTGAAGAACTTCATCTTCAACGAAGAACGACGCCTCTTCAACGAAGAACGACGCCTCTTCAACGAAGGACGACGACACACCAATTATCCTTTTCTTTATGCGACAAGAGAGGAGACGCTGATTCTTCTTTGGGTGCACTTCTACAACGACGGAAGCGATGAACGTCAACAACCTTCTTTAACTTCCTCCCTCGGATCCTACCGACGTGTAGTGTCTTCCACAGCCGACGCAGCTCGGGATTGGGAGTGCGTGACGGACGCGGAGAAAGACGAACTTCATCGTCTTCTTTCCGAAGCACTGTCAACGAACGGCGAACGTCAATCGACGAATCAAAGGTAGGGGTTCATTTCATTTTGTTCTTGATTCTATCTTTGACGTTATACGAGTAATGAGAGCCCCTTATTATCGTTTAACGGGAGGAGGCCGGACCACACAAACACGACCGATCCTCCTCCCTTTTTATTCTTTCTTGTCATTGCAGTTCGAAAGAAAGTGACGCGTTGCCGTCACATCGTGTGGGAAAGAACGACAAGGATGTGCGACATCGTCACACCGCGTGGGATCGGGCGGCAAGAATGCGCGACGTCGTCACGCCGTGCACTCAAAATTTTAAACCCTCGTGCGTGGGTATTTTGATTGCAAGGTGTTCGTATAATTTATTTTGGATAAATTATACCCTCGTCAATGATTAAAATCATGTGTTATTGTTTGCCAATTGTTAATACCTAACGAAGAGGGCGCGGGCCAAACAAACACGGCCCGACAACCCTCCGCAGCTTGTTTATCAATGTGCGGATCGACAGACGATGACAAAGTAGGCCGCTACGGCGTTTGAATCCCTTCGCAGTGAAGGTCGGGTCCTGGGAGGACCTTTGGTGAAGACGACAGGAGAAACGGACCACCGGAGCGCGTCCGGTGGTCCGCGGAAGGCGGGTGGCGGCGCGCCACGCCGGCGCGGCGGCGCCGGCGAACGGCGGCAGTGGCACGCTGCCAGAAGGTCGGCGGCGGCGGTGCGCCGCCGACCTCAATTAGCAGCGAGGGCGGGCCGCGCACACCCCCGCCCGCGGCTTCCGCTCGGCCGCGCCGCGCCGCGCCGGCCGGGCTGGGCCGGGCCCAGCCGGGTCGGACCCGGGCAGGGACGGGTCGACCCGTGGGGGGGGGGGGGGGGTCGGGCCGGGTCGGTCCGGGCCCAGACCCCCCGTTTTCGGACCACTTTAAGTAAAATTCCCATATCTTTGGCTACAGACCTCCTATCGATGTACCGTCAGTTGCGTAGTGATCTTTGGAACAAGATGGTCGTTTCGGTATATTACACTCAAGGTTTCAGAGTACTTTGGGTTCGGCCTGGTTGGTTCGTACATGAAACCAACCGGGCCCTCGGAGCGGAAACGCTTATATCTTTAGCACCGGACGTCCGATTGACATGCTGTTGACTTTGATGGATTCCTCTAAGTGAGATGGATATTTTGGCTTACTACGCTCGAGATTTGGATGCCGTCGGAGTGCGGTCGGGTTGGTTCACTCATGAAACCAACCGGGCCCCTGGAACGAAAAGGCCAATAACTCACAGACCGGGCGTCCGATTGACATGCTGTCTATTTCGTTGAATTACTTTTGATGAGACGGAAATTTTGGCATACTTCTCTCGAGATTTGGATACAGTTGGATAGTGGCCGGGTTGGATTGCACCCGAAATCCAATCGATCCCCTGGAACGGAAAAGCTGATATCTTTCAGACAGGACGTCCGTTTGACGAACCATCAGCGACGATGATGATCTCGTTGTGAAACGGTCCCTATGAGTATACCCCATGAGAGTTCGGGGTACAATTGAGATACAACCAGGATTGGTTCGCTCACGAAACCAACCGGGGCCCTGGGATGAAAAGGCTAGTAACTCACAGACCGGGCGTCCGATTGACGCACCGTCTGTTGCGTTGAGACCCCAATGATGAGGCGGTACTTTGAGATACTTCTTCGTGGGACTTTGAGATACTTGGAATATCGACAAGTAGCTCGTGGAGCGGACCCTCCTAGAGACGAGCGTACGGAGTACGGAGACCGTGTATCTGGATGGGACCTGAAGACTGCTTGTCCGATTCGAGTCGGAGAGACTTGTATAGCCCAGTGGGGAGCACTACTGTGTTTGGGTGGCATACCCACAGCGGGGAGCACTACTGTGTTTGGGTGGCAGAACCGCGGTACTTAATAGGAGGAGTACCTCTGTAGGCTATGAGGGGGGAGCACTACTGTGTTTGGGTGGCAGGCCCCGGTGGGAAGCATTACTATGTGAGGTGGCAGGCCCGCGGTACTCGACAGGAGGAGTACCTCCATAGTCTTAGGTTAGTGAGCAGTACCTGAGAGTCGTGACATGACCACTGTACACTCCAGAGACGGATCTCTTCAGCAGTTACAGTTTCGATAATGAAAATCCCGGTTTGAGATGAGTCTATGACCTTTTCGTTTACCTCATGATTGAGATGGGTCACTTGATAACTTAGGTATCTGTATGGCCATATACCTGGGTAGTGGTTATCCGTTGATTTCATGATCTTGGTGTTTTCCTCATGTTTGAGATGGGTTACTTGATAACTTAGGATTATGCATGAGCATATATCTAAATAGAGGTTATCTATTGAGATCTTCTTTGTGGATATCCTTGTTGGTTTTAGTGAGACCTTGAGGGTCTCGGGGTCCCTACTGAGTATCGTTATACTCACCCCTGCACGGGCTATGCCCGCACCTCGTTGTGTTGGTTGTAGACGACAGGCAGTGCTGACGGAGGCCGAGTGTTCGAGGACTGGACGGTACCCGGAGGTAGGCTACACGACGAGTCAGTACCCGGAGGTGGACTTCACGGCAAGACGACACTCGGAGGAGGTTGACGGGAGAGAGCATTGTGGAAGCTATCTGTACCTACCCTTCAGGTAGGATCCGTGGTGGACGATATAGGAGCTGCGCCATCTGTACCTACCCTTCAGGTAGGATCTGAGGAGGATGACACAGGAGTTGCTTCCTTTCTTTCAGCTGTTTGTCTTTTCCTATTGTACTTTCGTTCAGTAGTAGCTGTACTTTCAGTTGGGTTTGTATTCTGGCCCATTTACTTTTCATCACTTTCTTTTGTACTTAGTGTTTTACTTCCGCTTGTACTCTATGGTGTTTTGTTTACTTTTATAAAGGAAATGTCTTCCTAGTTATCGGGATTTACGCCTTTGGTGCTAGTCGCCAGCCCCTGGCCTATGGAAGGTGGGCTTGGGGTAGTCACGACATGGGCCCCGAGGACGGGTCGTGACATAAGAAGAGGAAGATAGGTGAGCAAGGGAAAAAGGGAAGTGTTTGTTTGGGTTATTCATCCTAGAAGTCTTAATTTGTGTCTTATGATGTAGGTTTAGATGCATGCCACCATTTTGGGAGGGTTTGGAACACTTGGACTACGTCTACATACCCTCATAAAACATTCCATTTATGAGAACCTATGGGACACCTACTCTATTTTTTCAAGGTGATACACCCATACCAGAGCCAGGCATGATTTTTTTCTTCTATAAGAATGTCAACCTATTTAGAGAAGTCCATGATAGTGGGATCTTGTTTCAGTGGTAGTGGTAACAGGATTGTATATTCTTCTAGTTAGATTTAGTTCATGGTAGATCCATAGGTTAGTGGTCATGTTTAGACTTTGGCATAGATAAGGCATCTTCATGTAGTGGATCAAGAACCAATATGATCATATGTATGGCCCTTGATATTTTGGGGTACCATATTGATTACATATTCAATAACTACTAATTTTTATGATACTCATGCTCCTATTTCATTTATCTCTGACCATATTTTGATTTTGATGAACATTCTAGCTGAGATTATGCCTTTTTTCAATGGATTTGGTAATGTCATTGGGTAAAAAGAAAGATAAGGTTCATAAGTTTTCGTATTGTGCACTCTTCATGTCAAGGGATGAGATGGAATAGTATTTACTGGAGTTGGATATGAACCAATTTGATGAAATCCTTGGCATGTATTATATGATTATCTTTTAAGTTAAATTCAATTTTTATAAGTGGTTGGTAATTTTCATGGCACCTGATGGGAGTACTCATGTTTTTCTAGGAGAGTGGGATCCTTGGTCGGGTTAGGCTAGACCTCCACTCCCAAAGTTAGAAAATATTGTTTTTTAGTTATCACCACTCCTGTTGGAGGATGATATTGGTGCCCTGAAGGTGGATTACCTTATATGGTGGTTGATTCTAAAAGGTATTTCCAGATGAATTTTCATGATTACCCTCAGAGTGGGATGTAGAGTTCTTGTTTTATTTTGCACTTTGGACACAACCAATATATATTACCTCATATCGTAAAGATCCCATTAAGTTGAGGAAATTAATGAAACTTCTGTATTAATTAGAATCTAATGGTTTTATTTTCTTGAGAATCTCACCCTGGGCCTCCCCAGTTTTGTTTGCAAATAAGGCTGATGGTTCTCTCTAGTTACGAATCAATTGTTGGAAGATGAATAAGGTAAACATCAATAACAAGTATCATTTTACCTAAATTGATGACTTTTTTAATCAGTTTAAAGGGGTGATGTCGGTATCTAAGATATATTTTCATTCTAGTTACCACTATGTTAGGGTGAAAGAAGAAGATATTCTGTATATGACTTTCTGAAGCAGGTATGACCACTTTGAGTATTTTCTATTACATTTCTGATTGATGAATGCCCCAAATTTATTCATATTGCTCTTGAATAGGGTGTTCCACCAGTATAATGATTAATTTGTCTTGGTATTCATGGCTGGCATCCTATATTATTCCACATCTGAGGAGGATCATTATAATCATTTTCATATCATGATGGGCATTCTTTGGGATCATCATCATTATTCAATTTTTCAATGTTCACTATCTAGATCAGGGATGTAAAGATTCTAGGGAATATGATCTTAGAACAAGGGGTTTTAATAGATCTTGATAAGATTAGAGTAGTTATGTCCTCAGAGAATTTTTGGAATGTGTTTGAGTACAAATGCTTCATTGGCATTGAAGGTTATTAAAGCCAAATTTTTCGGGGCTTATATCAGCTTGCTTCTTCCATGACTGCACTCACCCATAAACGGGTGAATATTGAATAGATCCCACAATGATTGGAATCCATTGAGTAGATGAAGTAGTGGTTGACTGCTATGCCTTTTTTAATCAATCAATAATTGAGAAATGGCTATGAGGATTATTTCTATGTTTTAGGTATGTGTCTCAGATGTGTGGTTATGAAAGATGATCATGTGCTTTCATATGGCTCTCATCAACTCCAACCAAAAGAAATGAATTACTGAAACCATGACATTGATTCATATATTGTGGTGCATGCCCTAAATATGGGGAATAAATACGTTTTTGGATGAAATTTGTGGTTTAATGTGATCATAAAATTTTAGCATACATATTCTCCAAAAAGGATTTAAACATGAGGAATCTATATTGGATTGAGTATTTTCATGGTTTTGACTTTGATATCAGCTATAACATAATAATGGGTAATGTAATGGCTAATTCCATGAGTAGGAAAGTACCAATGCATGATTTGATGATGTCTAGTGATGAGGGGATTTTAATGAGGTTTTTTCCAAGATACACATAGAGACCAAGGAGCAAGTGGAGGTGTTTCATTGGATAGTGTTTAGTTGGATCATTCTCTTATAGATATGATTTATTAGGAAATGTCTCGAGATGAGTTGTTCTAGCAGTCTACATTGTTTCTTCATGGTGGGGAGACACCTCACGTTTGGTCATTGTCTTCTAAGGGAGTTCTATATTACAATGGATGTTTTGTGGTACCGTTATCCCTGAGAAAGGTGGTGATGATGGATAGCTACCTATCTCAGTGGTATTTTCATCCTATAGATAGAAATATTTATTATTATGTTCATCGACAGTTTTAGTGTCCATGTATGAGGCAGGACATAGATGACCTCTTATGGTTGCATCATATGTGCCAGTAGGTGAAAGTAGATCATCAAGGGCCCTCTGATTTTCTTCAGCCATTACACATTCCTACCTAGATGTGGGATGATGTGACCATGGATATCATCATTATATTACCTAGTAAACCATAGGGAAGTAATGTTATTTTGGTATTAATTGATCATTTGAAAAATTCATCACATTTCATTCTAATCAATGATTCAGAAAAAGTGGATGAGTTGGGATGATTATATGTTCAGGAAGAGGTAAGGCTCTATGGTGGGATGTCATCAATCATTTTTGATTGAGATATTAGTTATACATCTAGGTTATGGAAAGTCCTTATTAAATAATTTGGGTCACAAATCAAGATGATTATGATATACCATCCTCAAATGGATGGCCAGACAGAGTGGGAAAACTAGATTATGTCAGACATACTTCAGGAATGTATATTGGATTTCAGAGGATATTGTGATATCCCTTTCTTATTGGTCATGTTTTCTTATAGTAATAGTTATAAATCCTATATCCATTTGTATATTTTTTAGTTGAACTATGGTCGCCCATTTTGGTCTCCTTTATGTTTGTATGAGGTGGTGAGACCTCACTTTTGGGGACAATTTTAGTGCAAGAGACTTCTGGGAAGGTTAAGTTGATCAGGAAGTAGTAATTGACATAAAATGTTCCTGAAAAATATTATGCATATCAAAGGCACTGAGATCTTAAATTTTCTATGGTTGACCAGGTGTTCCTTAAGGTGGAACCTTGTTTTGGTCAACATTATTTTGGAAAGAAATGGAATCTAACACCGAGGTAGGTCGGGCCCTTTGAGATAACCAAGAAGGTTGGAAATATGGAATAAAGATTAGATTTTCCCTCTCATTTGACATCAATTTAGGAATTATTTCATGACTCCAAATTTAAGAAGTATATTAAAAAATATCCTCATGTGAAAAATTGTGAATAACTTGATATTGATATTGATTTATCTGTTTTTGAATGACCAGTGCAGATAATGGATTTCAAAGTGAATATGATTTGTGGGAAGTCTATTCCATTGGTTGGTATCCTCTAGTAGCATGGTGATGATACACGTGATACATTTCAGTGGATTTCGTGGGTAGGGTATGAATACACATGATTATTTTTTGATCAAGAATCAAATTGACTTTCTATGGACAGAATGTTTTCAGGTTTTGATGAATTTTCATATCCATGAATTTATATTGAGGGGTTTTCCCGTTATTCTTTTTCTACATTTTTCTCTTCATATTTACTTTGTGTCTTGGAGAAAAAAGTAAAATTTTGGGTGGGTATCCCATGGAAGATGGTAGGATCATGGTTAGTGGTATCCATGAACCCTCCCTAGAAAATTGTGCAGTATGTAGTTGTGTGAGGCAGAAGCTACCACACATTTAGTTCATGGTTGTACACTTCGATCCAGGTACCCATGAGATCGATGGACATTTTGAGGAAGTAGCTACTACATAGTTGGCACACGGTTTGACATACAATGAGGTATCCATGTTGTAGGTTATATTTTTGATGGTGCAAGTAGCACGATCGATGTATGGTTTGTCACACAGTGTGGACTGACCATGTATCTTTTCTAGATCTTTAAAAATTGGGTTTCAGTTTATATCTCGCCCTTATTTTAAGCATTAAACCCTCCCAATTTATTATCCCACAAAAGAATATCTTCTTTAGTCACCTTCCCTCATCACTCTTACCACTATGTATCCTTGATTGTTTTTGTAGATTTAGTGCGATTCCTCCAATATTTTTCAGGAAAGTCTCATTCTCCCCTATTTTCTTCCTCAAATCAAGGATTTTCGAGAAATTTCACTGGGGATTATCTTATCTAATGGGTAGGGCTATTAATTTAGGGTTGAACCTTGACCATTGGGTTAGATCATGTTTTATAGGGCTCGATCTTGCTTCCTTGCGGTGTAATTAAGGTGTGGTTGGAGTGTTACACCAGATTTTGGGGATTTCTACCCCTAAGTAGGTGGTTCCTTACTTAAACATTTTTAATGAATTTATAATTAATTATTGAGTATTTTTGGATGTTCTATGATTTATATATGTGGGGAAAAAGGTTTTTTGAATGATTTGTTTTGCATTGGGGTTGAAACATATTTTTCTGTATGAAATCACGTTTCATTCTTATGTAAATCCTTGTTGTACCTCATGTTAGTGATTAAAAACTATGAAAATGATTTATTAAATTGAGCATGTTATGAGAATCATGTTAGGAAATGGTTTTAATGTGATTTTTATTTTTGTAATGGATTTTGGGATTTGAAGTGATGTATAATGTGGGTGTTTCATTGTATGGCATGAATTATGTAAAAGTGATGGGTTAAGTGAAATTTAGAACGTACTTGAGCACAATAGAAAACCTCTATTACTATATGAGGGGACTATGACTAGTATTCTAGATTATTTAGAAGTGGTTCGTCCTGATTTAATATATCTAGATTTATGCAACAAAACTAACTAAACATTATGATTATTAGAGAAAACTATGCCAATGGGGTTTCCCCTCCTAGTGGATCGTGCATGAGAAATTAGGGATCTCGTATTTTATACCACTATTTAAATGAAATACTGTGTACCTAGTATACCATTACAATCTAGGGACTAAATGTTTCTCCCATGACTAGTGATTTATGATGACATTTCACTTACCGTCGATATATGTTGTATTTTTTGGTTACTAACAAATAAAATATGTTTTCTCTTAATGTTTTTTACTTAAAATGTTTCTAGACAATATTTTATAAAACTCAAAAGTTTATTTATCTTAAATTTCTTATTTCATATAATCGATTATTTAGTCGAAATATACAAGTCTTAGGCTCACACCCTATATAGACATTTGGGTGTAAGTAGACTTGGTTATATTCGACAGAGGTAAATGAAAGGAGTCTAGGGATGGTTGTTTGGGTTTATAGAGTTCTTCCTTGTGATTTGTTGAAGGTGGAGATGTGGGGGTGATGATGCTCTTATAATATGGTGGTTCTGGGGATATTTTTTAACCATTATTGCAGACCAGTTTTGGTCATTGTCTAGTGTTGTAAACTTAAATATGAAAAATTGTTTATTCCATGTTTGGTTGTGCATTTTCAGTTCTGTATATTTATTTTTATGGTTGTTTTTTCTAATTAAATCAGGTGAAATCATTCCCATGCATTATTAATGATACTTAAGAACATGTTCCTGACCCATGGGGATCTTGAACGCCCTTCGAGCCATGCCACATACTAGGTCGGGCACCGGTGCGGATGACGACCCAACTTGGATTGTGAAATAAGAAATATTTTAAAATAATTAATTTAACATCATACACAAATATTTGGTCATAAACACTAAATAAATTATATAAATTCATGTTTTAATGTGATATTAATGTATAACCCGTAGTTTTAACCAAGTTGTACCACTTTTACCAACGTGATAAATATTTACTATAGTTATTATTCAGAGTAACCCAACATTTAATCTAAGATATTATATTATTTTAATTATGAATATTCTAAATAACTAAACCATTTTTACAATTTCAATTCATATAAGTGGTATTGTACAATTTAAAATTAATCCTACAATACTTGATGAAAAATGGTTTTCTGCAAAAAAATGACTTCTTAAGTATAACATTTGTATTAAAAAATAAAAAATGAAATTTATTAAAAACATATTAATTGGATTATTTATAATATAAATAATCAAATTTTACTTTAAAACTAATTTATAACATAATGCAACTTTTTAAATGCTTGATATGTAGAACATATTTCACTAAAAAAGTATTTTCTATAATTTGCGCAAAAAACAAAATTTTCCAAAAATTCCCAAAAAAATAACTATAAGATAATTTTGAAAAGATGATATAAAAAATAATTTATTTTTTTGAGATTCAATTTCATAAGTTTTTATATCATAATATTAGTTAAATATTTATAATAAATGTAAACAATTTTTTCAAGAATAAACCATTTCTTTTTTTGTTATAATTTTTTTCAATATTCATAGAGTTATTTTAAATATAAAAAATTGATGTTGTTAATATTTTTATGTCTTATTATATACTCCCTTTACTGATTTTATATGAAATGTGCATAATTTGTGTGAAATATTAATGGTTTAATACTAATTATAATTTTTGAGCATTTTCAGAAGTAGTCTAATTGGGTCAGTTTAATATTTTATTTATAACTCTCACCCTAATTATACAAATTGAGTGGATATTGTTTTTTAGGATTATTATTTAAATATAAAACATTTCATTAGAAGGTACCATGATCCAATTCTTCCATTTGAAGGGTCATATGGTCCTCACAAACAAGACCAAAGAGTCTGTGAAGAAACTGGACTATTCATTAAGATTTATTTACTGGGATAAATAAATAAGTCCAAATTACATTATTCTCCACCATAGTTTGGGCGATAATTTAAGGAGTCCAGGATAAAAATTTCAAGGCCTAATAATAACAAAAATGGTCCCAAATGATGCATTGAAATCCAGCCCACCATTCTGGCCGAGAAATAAAATCAGCACACAAATATTGACATATATCCTGATGTGGACATCAATTAGATCTGAGATTTTGCTTTGTGAAAGAGGAGATATGCTTGGAAAACTATTTTGAAGAAATTATTTTTATTTGAGGGAATATTCCTATTCAAAAACCCTTTCACATTTTGGACTTGAAAAAAAGACTGGATTGAAATGGTTAGATTAAAATGGTCTAATCATACAGACATAACTTTGGATACTTTGGTCCAAATTCCTCAAAATGTTGAGAGTCGTCGGAAAACATTATTATATACAACTTTGAAGAAGAATATCTCTCGAGATTTGGCTTTCTGAATATCCAACATGGCGATGCAAGTGGAGGGACAGATTGGGATTGCAAACAGTCCACTCCTTGAGTTATAAATACTCTCCCCTTCTCTCCTTGAGAGGGGATGGCATTTCAGAAGATAGGAGAACATATTTGAATGACCAAAGCCTTGAAAAATGCTTGGGAGTACCTTCCATCCTCATGTTTTCACTTGATATACCTTTCCTCTTCTATTTGTTTTCACTTACTTTCGTGTTCTTCGTTTTTGTAATTTGTAAGTCTCTTTCTTTGTAATTCTGTTTTAATACAAGTTACTTATTCAATATCTCTTATTATCATAAAAATTATATAGTTTAATATTTATGTTCTTAAAATAGTTTAAATTTATTTGAATCCTCTTCCCTTCTTTTGCTTCCTCATTCAATCGAAAATCTGTTTTTAATTTTCTTTAACGTTTGTGTGTGTGTTCGGCGCACTACTCTTATCTTGTCCCTTTCTTTTTCTTCTATTTATAATTCATCACCATAAACATATATCACCAGATTAATAACCATATTAATGGATGAGTAAATCTATCATTGGTGTGAGTTTTAATTTAGGTATGTTAAGCGATTGAGAGCTTTTCCTCGATGAGTATTCGTTGAATTAACAATGTGTATGTTGGACTTAGCATGTCATGGATTAATGACTTGTTTTGTTTAACGTGTGGTTTCCATGGATTATTGGAACCATAAATATACTACCATAAACTGTCTATGATCATGATTATAACCCTAAGTTATGTTAAGGCTTAGATTAAAGCCTTAACACTTGGGAATTCAAATCAACGTTAACTTGTGACATGGGTGTTAATTTAAATGCAATATAAAACAAAGATCAAGGATATCACAAGCTTAACTAACCTAATGATGAACTCACCCCAATCATTATCAATTTGTTAAATCAATCATAATCAATTAGTCATTTAAATTAAGATATGCAAACAAACCCTCCAATCAGAATACAATCAACTAAAAACAAACGACTATTACAAAGTATCATCACCGAGGATTCAACCCGAGTGCTGCTATACACATTAGCAGAGCACCAGGACTTTGACTGGTCGATAGGTGACAATAGGCCATGAATTTCTAATGGCACTGCTTTTAGGGATGGTGCTTTAAGAAGTCATTAGTTTCTGGTTATTGTAATGAAAAACAAAAAAAAAACAAAATTTTAAAAAAAATTGAAAAAAAAGAACAAAGAAAAACCCTTCTTCTCATAAAAACCATAAACTGAAAAAAAAATTCAAAGAAAAAACCATCTTCCTCTTTCTTCCAACATCTCTCTGAATGCCCCGTAGCCTCCCAAACAATCCCTCATATTTGTTTAACCCTGAAATTGAGCGAACACTTCGCCAACTTAGGAGGATCATAAGAGATAATCAACTCATTCAAGAACCAGGCCTCATCCAACCAATTGAATTTGAAATGGCCAATCCTAGGGAACAAACCCTTAAAGAACTTGATGCCACTGATATGAATTACCAAACTCTTAGTATTCAATATCCAAACATAGAATATGAATTTGAACTAAAATCGGGTTTGATCCATCTTCTCCCTCATTTCCACGGGCTAGCCGGTGAGGATCCACATCTCCACCTTAAAGAGTTCAAAGTGGTGTGGTCTAACATGAAGCCTCAAGGGGTTTCTGATGAAAAAATAAAACTTCGAGCATTCCCTTTCTCCTTAGGTGACACTTTTAAGTCATGGCTTTACTACCTACCTTCTGGTTCCATAACCACATGGAATTACATGAAGCGACTTTTCTTAGAAAAATTCTTTCTTGCTTCTCGTACTGCTTCTATCCGAAAGGAAATAAGTGGTATTCGTTAGTTCCCAAGTGAATCACTTCATGAGTACTGGGAGAGGTTCAAAAATCTTGTGGAAACCTGTCCACAACATTAAATACCTGACCAACTCTTTATCCAATACTTCTGTGAGGGGTTATTGGCTATGGAGAGAACTCTCATTGATGTCGCAAGTGGCGGTGCTCTGGTTGATAAAAATCCTGCAGTAGAAAGAGATCTCATAAGTAAAATGGCTTCAAACACACAAAAATTCCATACTCGAGAACATACTCAAGTAAAAAAATCCCAAGATAATCAATCAATTGAGCCGAACAAGATGACTGAGTGGATGAGTGAACTTACAGGTCCTGTACGACAACTAGCCGTGGCTACCAAATCCCCAACCTCATCTTCTCCACAATCAATGTTTCCTCGACCTGTCAAGAATTGTGGAATCTGGAACTCTCTATCTCATCCAATTGACACATGTCCACAACTTCAACAGGATCAATAAGATTCATCTAGACCAATAGAGCTCAATGCAGCATATGCTCAGCGGAACACCAACCCTCAACTATCAGGTCAATTTGTTAGAAACTTCTACCAACCTCACTCTGAGCCCTTATATTCTTCATATAACCGAGGACTTAGGTATGGTAATCCCATATATCATCCCCCTCAATTATATCCTCAAAAACCAAACCATTTTCAATATGGTCAAGGCATTGGTAAATTTCAACAACCTTATCCTTTTATTCCTCTACCTCAAAGGAACAATCCTTCCCCTAGATTCTATTATCCTAGTGAGCCTTCCCAATTCCAAAACCAATACAATCACTTTCCCAAGAACCAAAATCAAGGTAACCCCAATTCGGTACAAGCCTCTTCTTCCAAGAAACCATGGGAAAGTGCATTGTAATATCATTCCTCCTTCACCCGTTCAAGCCTCAAGAACATTAAAACCCAAATTGGTCAACTGGCATCCCACCTTAGCCAGTAGCAACCATCCAATTCTTCCCAACTTCCAGCACAAACATTACCTAACCCCAAGGGTAATGTAAGTGAAATTACACTTAGATTAGGAAAGCAACTTGATATACCTCAAGATAAGTCCTCCAACCCTACTTTGACTGTTGACATAGAAAATTAAAAGAAAATGAAACTTTAAAAGGAATCTGAATTCATTTCCTCACCTCCTTCCATTCCACTTAGGAATCCAACTATTTTTCCTCAAGCTGTTTCTAAGCCAAATAAGTACTTTGAACCCGATCCTGAAATGCTCGACATGTTTAGACATGTTGAAGTCAATATTCCTCTCTTAGATGCCATAAAACAAATTCCTAAGTATGCCAAGTTTATCAAGGAGTTTTTTACCCAAAAGAGGCAACTTAGGACCTTCGAAAATGTTTCCACCCAGCAGTATATTCCCATAAAGTGAAAATATACATGGACCTTTACTATCACATTCCAAATTTGAAGTTCCAACTTTGATGATGCACTCATAGACCTAGGAGCCTCAATTAATGTCATGCCTAAATATTTCTTCTCCAACCTTGGTCTAGGTCCCTTTCACCCAATGGGTGTTGTTATTTAGTTAGAAAATCAAAGCACAACCAGTCCCAAGGGAATAATTGAAGATGTCCTTGTTCAAGTCAATGATCTTATCTTCCCTACTGATTTCTATGTCCTTGACAAGGAAGGTGAGACAAACTCTACTCGATCTACCCTAATTCTAGGAATACCATTCCTCATGACTATGAGAACCAATATTGATGTCCATTCAGGCATCTTATCCATGGAATTCGGTGACCAACTGGTCAAGTTCAACATTTTCCAAGCCATGCGATACCCATCTGAGGATCACTCTGCATTCTCAATCCATGATTCTGAGGACACTTCTAAGAGTCAATCGAACCCCAATCCACCATTTTCTTCATGTTATGATGACAATGGATCTTGTAAAATCTGCACCATGATTAAAAAAGTCATAAATGGTGAAGTTGATGTGGACCATTTATTCATAGACTCTATCAATCTAGAGGATCTTGAAAACTCTGTTGAATCCCACACCAACTCTGATCTCTACTGCTCCACCTTGGAAAGTATTAAGGAAGATGAATCTGCAACAACTGAAGTCCCTTATTCCATTCCTAAATTGTATAACCCAAAAATGAAAGATGTGACTGATCTAAAACCTCTTCCCGAAAAACTGAAATATGCATTCCTTTTCCATGATCACTCTTATCCTGTCATTATCTCTTCTTCACTTACTGAAACTGAGGAGTCCAAACTTGTTCAAGTGTTAGAGGAAAAAAAGGCCTTAGGGTGGACCCTATATGACATACCAGGAATCAACCCTTCTCTTTGCATGCATCACATCCATCTTGAGGAGTCATCAAAACCAATTAGACAACCACAAAGAAGACCCAATCCACTCATACTTGAGGTAGTTAGGGAAGAGATCACAAAGCTTCTTCAAGCTGGTATTATCTACCCAATTTCTGATAGTGAATGGGTTAGTCCAATTCAAGTTGTACCTATGAAGAGTGGGATAACTGCTGTCACAAATGAACATGTAGAGGTAGTCATAACTCGAGTGAAGAAAAAATGGCGTGTGTGCATCGAATATAAGAAATTTAATGTTGAAACAAGAAAATATCACCACCCTCTTCCATTACTTGATAAAATGATATAAATATTAGTAGGAAAGTCACACTATTGCTTTCTTGATGGATACACCGGCTATTTCCAAATCCCAATCGCACCTCAGGACCAAGAAAAGACTCCTTTCACATGCCCCTTTGGAACATATGCATATAGGAGAATGCCTCTTGGCCTTTGAAATGCTCCTAAAACATTCCAGAGGTGTATGATGAGTATATTTTCTGAATTCATTGATCACTGCAAGAAAGTCTTCATGGATGACTTTACCATTTATGGTGAGTCATTTGAATTGTGCTTCAATTCACTCTCTCTAGTCCTTCAAAAGTGTGTCAAGTGTAACCTTGTGTTAAATTTTGAAAAATGTCACTTCATGGTTGAAAATGGGATTGTTATAGGGAACATAGTTTCAAAAGATGGTATTGAAGTTGATCCTGCCAAAATTGAAGTGATCTAATCACTCCCTCCACCCACTTCTGTTCAAGACATCCGTTCATTTCTCAGTCATTCTGGTTTCTATCGGAGATTCATCCATAACTTCAGTAAAATTTCCCTCCCACTCATTCGTTTACTCCAAAATGATGTCACTTTCTATTTTTATGAGGTTTGCAGCCTTCATTGAACTCAAAACTTCTCTTACATCTTCCCCGATAATCCAACCCCTAGATTGTTCCTTACCCTTTGAATTGATGTGTGATGCTTCTGATAGAGCCGTTGGGGTTGTTCTTGGTCAAAGAAGATAAAAGATTCCTCATGTCATCTATTATGCCTCAAAAACATTGGATGAAAATCAATCTCACTACACTGTCACTAAAAATGAACTTTTACTAGTGGTTTTTTGCCTTAGATAAATTTTGGCCCTATCTCTTAGGTGCCAAAATCATCATCTTCACAGACCATTCTGATATAAAGTTCTTACTCAAGAAAAGTGATTCCAAACCGAGGCTAATAAGATGGATCCTAATACTCCAACAATTTGACATTGAAATAAAAGATAGACCAGGAAAAGAAAACCCTGTAGCTGATCACTTGAGTAGAATTTATAATTCTTCTCATTCTAAAATCATTGATCATGAATTCCCCACTAAGAACCTTTCATCTCCCACTCCAAAAATACCATGGTATGCCCCAATTGTAAATTAATTGGTTTCTGGTGTTTTTCCTGAATTTGTTTCAAAATAACAGAAAATGAAGTTGAAAAGTAATTCAAAACACTATTTTTGGGAAGAAAATAAACATTGGAAAACTAGGGAAGACATGGTAATTAGAAGATGTGTTGATAAAAATGAACATTCTTCCATATTAGAATTCTGTCACTCACTTCCCAGAGGTGGTCACTTTGGACCACAAAGGACCACCCGAAAGGTCCTAGACTCTGGATTCTTTTGTCCTTCACTCTTCAAGGACATACATGAGTTCTGTCAATGATGTCCCACTTGCCAAAGGTTTGGCACAATTTCAAAGAGAAATGAAATTCTCCCAAAACCTTTAATTTTCTGTGAGGTCTTCGATGTTTGGGGTATCAATTTCATGGGACCATTTCCCCCAACCAATGGATTATCATACATCCTTCTTACAGTTGATTATGTTTCTAGGTGGGTCGAGGCCAATCCCACTAGAAAGGATGATTCACATACTGTTAGCGAGTTTTTAAAGACACACATCTTCCACATATTTGGCACGCCTCGTGCCTTGATCAGTGACTTAGGAACCCATTTTTGTAATAGAACCATGGAATCACTTTTAAAAAAGAACGGGGTTTTATATAAAACTTCAACTGCATATCACCCCCAAAAAAATGGAATGGCTGAACTTTCTAATAGAGAAGTGAAAAGAGTGATTGAGAGAATTGTAAAACCCACCAGAAAATACTGGCCTGAAAGACTTGGTGAAACACTTTGGTCTTATGGAACTACCTATAAAACACCCATTGGGATGTCTCCTTTTAGGCTAGTTTTTGGTAAAGCATGTCATCTACCAGTAGAAATCCAACATAAGTCTTTTTGGGCTGTGAAAACCTGTAATTTTGATCTTGAAAAATATGGCAAAGAAAGATTATTGAAATTGGATGAACTGGAGGAGCTTCGACATGATTCTTATGAGAATTATAATATCTACAAGGAAAAATCCAAGGCACTCCATGATAAACACATCTTAAGAAAGGTATTTCATGAAGGTGAAAAGGTAATGCTCTTCAATTCTCGATTTCGGCTTCACCCAGTTAAGCTTAATTCTCATTGGGAAGGCCCTTTTGTTATTACTAATGTTTACCCATTTGGTGCAGTGCAAGTCAAAGACCCCTCTTCCAAAAGGACATTCACGTTTAATGGACATCGGTTAAAGCATCACCATGAGAGGACACACAATCCTGGATCATCATCAACTTCCACTGGATCCCCAACTTCTCCAGTTGACCAACCACTAGATGGAGATGGCAACCTTCCAAATCCAAACCAGGGGGCACCTCTTTCCCTTTAACTCTCTCTCTATCTTTTAATCTCTCTACCTCTTTCTTCTTCTTCCTCCATCTTTCAATTTTTTACCACTTTCTTTATCGAAACCTTTCTTTTTCACTTTCTCTTTTGTGTGGGTTTATCTTTATAAAAAACAAAAATAAAAACCTAAAAAACTAAACAAAAAAAAAGAATCATAACAAAAAAATAATAATAAAAAAACAAAGAGTCATTCTTACTCACCATTGAGTTTTGAAAATGTGTCCAACTTTTTTGGGGAGTCAACAGGCTTGTTTTCATCTCAATTTTTTTTATTTTCATTGTGACTTTGGATAAAGAATAGTGTGTCAAAACCAACCAATTTTGAATGCTCAATTTTTTATTTAGAAAATGATTTTCCCCAACCGTGATAACCAACATTAGCTTTCATGCCAAGGCCACCTATGGACATCTTTTAAAAATGTGTGTTTTCACCCCCATTTGTGAATATTTATTTTTTGGACCTTTGAGCTGAATTTCCTACTTTAGTCTGCATTAATATGACAGAGGAATTTTTCTGAACCACATGAGAATTATAATAGCCAAATAGATTCCCATTAACCATACATTACTCCTCCTTTTGAAATCCCCTTCAAGCCTATGAAATTTTTTTATTTGATAGCCACATTACAAGCCCAATACCTTTTCCCACCCAATATCAACATGGATTTTCATTGCATAATTTTTTGAAATTTATGTGTGGGGGGAATGGATTTCATTTTTTGGGTACCCTATTATTGATTTTCAATGAGTTATCATCTGCTTGAGGGAAAGCTTCCATTTCAGTGTGGGGTAGAGGTTGTCATTCAGTGTGTTTTGGGGAATGTAATGTACTTCAATTTATGTAATTTTGTAAATTTTATTGACAAGTCTTCAAAAAAATCATAAATGATGAAAAAAAATCAAAAAAAATTGAAAAAATGGGTTGTGTCTTGGTTAGGTGAAAAATAACACTTCCTCAACCTTTTATATTGTTATAACTATTACAATTAGTGTTGTGGGGAGATCAAACATGGGTTGGGATATGAGTGTGAGATCTTTTCCAAGTTCAACTTTCGAAAAAATAGAAAAAGAAGAAGAAGAAAAAAAGAACACTTGCATTATATTATTATGTCATTGAAAGAAGTTTTGTTGTTTGTAAATATTTCAACTTCTCATACCCTTAAAATTTTAGTCCTCTATTGTGTCTTTCTTCACACAATCTTTCCCTTGTAAATATGTGTTTTCATTTCCTTCCATGATTTATTTAAAAAAAATGTGCATTGCTTTTTCCATATTGGTGTTTTAACCCTCTTCTTCTCTCTCTTGGACATTATATTCCTACCATCCCATAGCCACAGAAAAACCCCTTAAAAGGAACTCTTGATTCTTGTACACTTTGGATAGGTATTGGAAGCTGAGATCTCTTTCAAACTCCAAGATTTTTTACTTTTGGTTGGTGAAAGAATGAACCTCCACAAATGAATTTTATCATCTTGAGAGGTGTGAGTTTTTAGTGTGAAAATTTTCCATTTCTAATTTGAGCATGAAAAAATGAATTAGTTTTGGAAAATTATTTCTATAAAAACTTGTGTTGGAATTCAAAATGGATTAGTGAAATACTCTAAACCTCCCCTGATTGGAGAAAACAAAATTTTACTATTTTTTGGTGAGTGAAAATGATTTTGTCATGTTTTTATATTTGTTGCACATGAGGACATGAACAAGAATAAGTGTGGGGGAGTTGATGTTTTTAATATTTTCATGTCTTATTATATACTCCCTTTACTGATTTTATATGATATGTGCATAATTTGTGTGAAATATTAATGTTTTAATACTAATTATAATTTTTGAGCATTTTTTGAAGTAGTCCAATTGGGTCAGTTTACTATTTTATTTATAAATCTCACCCTAATGATAAAAATTGTGTGATTTTCTAGGATTATTATTTAAATATAAAAAATTTCATTAGAAGGTACCATGACCCAATTCTTCCAGTTGAAGGGTCATATGGTCCTCACAAACAAGACTAAAGAATCTGTGAAGAAACTGGGCTATTCATGAAGATTTATTTACTGGGATAAATACAGAATTCCAAATTCCATTATTCTACACCATAGTTCTTGGGACAGTTTATGGAGTCCATGATAAAAATTTCAAGGCCTAATAATAACGAAAATGGGCCGAAATTATGCATTGAAATCCAGCCCACCATTCTGGATGAGAAATAATATCAGCACACAAATTTTGACATTTCTCTTGACGTGGACATCCATTCGAGCTGAGATTTTGCAGTGTGAAATATGAGATATTTCCGGACAACTATTTTTAGGAAATTATTTTTATTTGAGGGCATATTCCTATTCCAAAACCCTTTCACATTTTGGACTCCAAAAAAAGACTAGATTGAAATGGACAGATTAAAATTGTTCAATGAGACGACCATAACTTTGGGTACATTGGTCCAAATTCCACAAAATTTTGAGAGTAGTCTTCCAACTTTATTCTCTACAACTTAGAAGAGGAAGATCTCTCTATATTCGGCTGTCTGAATATCCAACTTGGTGATGTAAGTGGAGGGACAGATTGGGAATGCAAACAATCCACTCCTTGAGCTATAAATACTATCCCCTTCAATCCTTGAGAGGGGTTCACATTTAAGAAGAGAGGAGAACATATTGGAACTAACAAAGCCTTGAAAAAGTCTTGGGAGGACCTTCCATACTCATGTTTTCAGTTGAGAGACCTTTCCTCCTCTCTTGGTTTTCACTTACTTTCGTGTTCTTCGTTTTTGTAATCTTGTAAGTCTCTTTCTTTGTAATTCTGTTTTAATGAAAGTTAATTATTCAATATATCTTATTCTCATCCACCTTCTGTAGTTTAATATTTATGTTCTTAAAATAGTTTAAATTCAGTTAAATCCCCTTCCCTTATTTTTCTTACTCATTCAATCGAAAATCTGTTTATAATTTTCTTCATCATTTGTGTGTGTGTTTGGCGTACTAATCTTATCTTGTCCCTTTCTTTTTCTTCTATTTATAATTTATCACCATAAAAATATATCACCATATTAATAACCATCTTAATGGATGAGTAAATCTCTCATTGGGGTGAGTTTTAATTTAGGTATGTTAAGCGATTGAGAGCTTTTTCTCGATGAGTATTCGTTGAATTAACAATGTGTATGTTGGAATTAGCATGTCATGGATTAATGACTTGTTTTGTTTAACGTGTGGTTTCCATGGATTATTGGAACCATAAATACACAAACATAAACAAGATACGATCAATATTAGAATCGAAAGTTAAGTTAAGGCTTGGATTAAAGCCTTAACACTTGGGAATTCAAATCAACGTCAACTTGTGACATGGGTGTTAATTTAAATGAAATATAAAGCAAAGCTCAAGGATATCACAAGCTTAACTAACCTAATTATGAACTCACCCCAATAATTTTCAATTTGTTAAATAAATCATAATCAATTAGTGATTTCAATTAAGATCTACAAACAAACCCCCCAATTAGAATACAATCAACTAAAAACAAACGACTATTACAAAGTATCATCATCGAGGATTAGACCCGAGTGCTGCAATACACATTAGTAGAGCACCAGAACTTTGACTGGTCGATAGGAAAAAATCGGCCATGCATTTCAAAAATACAATTAATTAATATGAATAAGGCATAAAATTTATTTAATATTATTATGACATGGGTTGTTAAAATAGTTATCTCCAGAGTTAGATAAACTAGGGACTAAATCAATAACAATATACCTACATTTAAAAATGACCAAGTCTATGAGAATTATTTATAATGACAACCATAATTACAACTAAAACTCAATATTAAATTCATACATATAGTTAAATAATAATTTATAGATATTAATTATTTATATTTAATTAATCATTTTGAAGGTCATTTTTTGTCCCTTATCCATCTCCCATTTTTTATAAGGATTTATGAATCGATGGTTTAACAATGAAATCATGATGAAGAACCCAAAAGAGTTTTATATAATAATTTGACTCCAAATATAATGTGTTAGGTGGGTGTGATAATTTTATTGACTAAGATAATTTCATACTTAGTTACATTGATCATGAATTGATAATATTGTAGTAGTTTAGTATATTTTATACATAATGTAATGGTTAATTATAGGTATGTATAAAAATATTCCTTAGAATTAGTTTGATAAGGGATAATTTTATGATCGATTTTTGATGAGGTTCTAGTAGAATGATGATTTATTGGTGATGAATTGATATATTATTGTAAAATTTCATGATGGAATACAACTTGTGGGTTGGGTTGTGATATATATAATTATATTTTATACTAGTATTTGATATATCCTTTCTGTGATTCAATACTAAAAGTAACATTACCTTACACAAATACTACTTATGGAATATGGTCAAGTGATTCAAAACCTCCATGACATATATGTCAGTTTTTTTGTGAACCCTTGAATTACCAATACTCGGACTATAGTGGATTCCCCTACATACATCATTATATCTAAGTAGATAATTACTGCGACTTAGTCATATCCTTAAGAAATATAGTACCCATGGGAATAGTTTTTAGGGAAATCATATTAATGTTTATAATATATTGTTTTTGTGTGCATGTGTGATCATTTTTCTAAATGTATTTGTTTCATTATTTTTTAAGAATTATTTTTGTAGACTATTATTAAATATATGATTAATGGGCCTTACATGGGTTTAGGATTTCATTCCATATGTGATTGTTTTTTATCATGTATTACAAATTACTCCCTTATCATTATAACATAGATTGATATCACTTCTTAAGATGACCAAAATATTAGACATACACACCTTTACATGCACACATGTAACTTTTTATCTTGTTTTTATAAGAACTCCCATGGTTAGTTTGGTAATTTATATAGATATGGATATGAACATGTTAATCAGAATATTTGACTAATGGATCATGATATAATTAATATTAAGTACTATTTTTTGGATATCATATTATATTTACCAAGAATTTTACATTAGTTGTTTTTGTGATTACTTTTCATTGAAAATTTATATTGTATAATCATAAAATTCTATATTATTTGATGTGATAATTATTACCTGAGATTTATCCGCGATACAATGTGTATTTTTGGTTATTACATTAGATATTAAGTAACTGAATAATTTACTTCGGTTTTTACCTCTAATTCATGTTTTTTATATACTTAGTGTTAGTCACTATCCCAAAGCCTCTTAGGGAAGGTTTTAAGAGAATGTCTAAGATGTTTTTCCCTAGGTAGAGCCCTAATAGGGTCTGGATGTGTCATATTTAATCCAATAATATAGGATCAAAATTTATCTATGGTATGCACCAAAAATAATATCATTGTATTTATTGTATCATAGTTTATTTGGACTTTATTCAACTATTTGATTTCATAAATAGTAACATATATCTTCCTCTACCACCCTTTCCCCTAAAAATCTACCACATATTCTTTTCTGTAACACATAATATTAAATATAGGATTCAGTTATGTATATTAATGAGAAGTATAAAAATTTATTCCTCATTTAATTCATTAAATTATATGTCACTCTTCATTAATTGTAAAAAAAACATAATTCATTAACAATATTTATTAGGGACTTATGATTTATAGAAAAATTATAAAAATTCATAAATAAATTCATGAACCATGACATTTTTACCTCAAAAAAAATTATAAGGTCAATTATATTAAATTTCATTAATTTTAGAATTATTAAATTCAATTCCTATTAATAAAATATTGTAGAAAAAACTTCTTCCCCATATAAATAAATTTAATGTTTCCAAGTTTAATATGGGGTTTGTATATTTTAATTAATTAAAAAATGATTAATATTTATCAAACAATTATTAATTATTAAACATAAAACATAAAAATAGTATTTGAATAATCCTAATTGCATCTCTGTTATGTAATAGAAAATAGTCATCATGTCATTCTGAGAGGATGTTTGAGAAAAAAGGTCAAAAGGTGTACTATGCTAAGTGAAGGTACCATAGAGCAATGTAAATTTCATCTTTTATTGATCCTATAATTTAATGGGAATCTTATTATTTCCAATATAACTATAAATTTAGTGATAATATGAAGATTCACCCAATATCTCTAATATCATTTAAAAAATTGAATTAAAAATGTTTTATATAGATGTTTATATTAAAATTACAGTAATTGATACATTCTCTTCAGTTAGTATAAATCTATAGGAATAAGATAATTTTTTATTTGGTATGTCCCAAAATAGAATCAACCATGAACTATAATAAATCAAATAAATAATAGTGGCACCAATAGGTTTGAAAATCATCTCTCTTATCACTACTTCCAGGTTAGGGTTGAGAAGATGATTGTTCTTAATAATGGTTTTTCTTTTAGGTTACAGTTCATGTTCATGCATAATGATAGAATAATACATTTAATTTTGGATATATTAAAAATAATGGATAAGTTATATGCATTTAAAATAATCAAAAAACTATTCTCTAAGGAAATATTTTAATATAAAAAAATAATAAGAATTAGAGCATTTTCCTCATCTAGAAATTTAAACTTAGAGTAAAAACATTATAATTTCAATTACATATATGATTTTTATTTGAAATAGGTAATGATAATTATATAATAATTTAAAATATCTTAAAATGATTTTATATACTATTATCATCATTGAATTTCCTTCAAAATATAATATCACTCTTTAAATTCATAAAAAAACACATCATCAAGGAATATTAGGTTACTTATGTTCCATGAAGTATTAAATACCTTCACAATTTTAACTCTCTCCAATAAAATGGTTATAACTTTTTATAAATTAATATTTGAAACCCCAATGGATAATAATAGATTTTCTTTCTTGATTCAAACTTTTTTATGACATTTTATATCAAGTTAGGGAAAATAATAAAGAATTATTATATTACTAATACATCATTATCCACTTCCACTATATATGCAAGATATTAGTGAGTTACATAATAGGAAAATAGATTTTTAGTAGGGTAAAAATTCAATGGAATTATTAAATTTTAAAAATCATAACTATAATAGGTAGTACTTAGTTTTAGTTTATCCTAGGAAATCTCATTAAAAATATGGATAATTTTGATGGTCCATCGCAAACAAAAACTTATAAAACCATATTTTAACCATCAAAGGTAATCTATTTTTTGTTGAATAATAATAAATTATTTATTTATAATAAATTATTAAATTTTCATTCCATTTTATGAAATCCCAATCTATATTGGTTAGTCATGTTTTATTTTTAAAGGTTTTGATACTGAAATTTAGGGGTTTTGGAATTGAGGGGAAGTATGTAAAGTATATTTCATGGTTTCCCACACCATGTGGGATAATCAAGTGAGGTTGAAAAAATGTGGGTAGGGACTTGAGCATGGTTAGAAAATATTTTTAGAGACTATGATAGATAATCATGTAACCTATATTTGAATGAAGAGAATTACTCATAGCTATGAACATATTCTCTAATAATATGAAAAATAACCATGTGTGTTTGGATGAGTTACACATTTATATTTTTAAAAGAATTATTAGCCTTTTAAACCCTCATAGGCACCCTATTATGGATTTGGGATATGATTTGATTCTTTAGAGTTATATTATTTTTTATCCACTAATACAAACATAATTATTTCTAGTATTGAAAGGATCAACATCTAACTACAGGTTTTATCTTGGTAATATATTTTACTATAGAATACTAATAAATATATATATTTATCTTTCAAAATTTATAGATAGATATAATATGAATGATTTTAATTTGAGTGATGGGATTTTAGATCCAGAATCATGAATTGATGAATCATGATATCATATTGTTGATGGTAGGTTCTAGTTTATTGGGTCGTGGTCACTAATTCTAAATGAAAAAAATTATAGATCATTGGGTATTATAGATCTTGTGTTCCTTAGTTAATTTTGAGTCCTCAATACATTATTAATTTTATTTTTGAAAATTTTCTTTCGGTGTATGTTTATAAATAATTCCATTAAATTGATTTTATAAAATAATATTTTTTCATATTTGGAAAAAATATATATATAGATATTTTTGGAAAAAATGTATATTAAGATATTTTTGGAAAAATCAAAGGACTTTATTTTTAAAATTGGTACATTATAAAATTTTAATTTCATATTTTAAATTGGATTAATTTAATAAAATAGATTTTAAAAGATTCATTTCAAAAATAATAATTTTGGGAAGCTAAAATTTATTTGGTAATTGATTGAATTTGGGTGTAAAAATTGAATAGAATTTTTCATTAATAAATTGAATGGATGAGTTATTTTTTTGGAAGAAAATTTTATTTTTTATTAGATTTTTATAGGGACGGATGTGTATTTTATGAAACACATGGGTGGGTGAAAATATAGAGAACTTGTATACTATGGTCATAGGAAGGTAATTATGTTAATTATTTCATATGACTTGTGACTCCAAGAATTTTTATTCTAATACTGGATTTAAATATTATTAGTTCCTTGGGGAGGATTACCGTGGTTTTAAGAAAACATTTCCAATAGTGGTGTTCATGTTCAAACTCAGTTTCATTTTGGAATTTTTAGTACAATTTTCTATTTTATAAATAATTTTAATATTTTTCAAAGGAATTGATCACATGGTTAGGAATATATATTTAATGTGAATTTATCCGTGTCATATTGGTAAATCATACTTGGTATTCATTTATTTTAACATACCGGCCTGAATTCCCCACCACTATACTCATACCTTCATTTTATAAATCTAAAAGAATATTTCTAGTCACCAAAGGCCCTAATAAGTTATAGGGGTACCATGTGAAAAATAATGTGAATGATTTACCATTTATAGATACATAAATAATAAATTTCATGAAAATAAATAAATCAACGAGTATATTTATAACTCATCTTTTAAAGACACATTATTGAATAATAATCATCTAGACATGGTAAAAATAAATATTCCATGATATTGTGCATAAATATAATGAAAAACATCATTATACCCTTGTAACACATGAAAAATCTAGATTCTTCCACCTCTGTAGCCTCATCATCGATTCCATGGACCAAACATAAATGAAATAAAAAACAATTCTGTGCCCCTAGAGATATCTAAAAAGAAATATTTATATACAATCTAAGGTTAGTATGTTGGCTATCAACAAAATACTAGTTAAATATCAAAAAAAATTAATCGACCCCTTCAAGGAAATGAACATCCTATTTTGAACTAAAATATAAAAAAACATAAATTTTATAAAAAAACCAGAAACATTTACTAGTGAATTTCATTATTTGTTCCAAAATTAAAAAAATATATAAAAGTAATTAAAAATTGTAAAAGTGAACAAAAATTAAAAATTATATAAGCTATAGTAAATTTTTTTGGGAAATTTGTAATTGAAATTATGTCAAACCATAATAGGAGATTTCCAAAATACTAAGGTAGGGATACCTAGGATCCTTGTTCAAATTATTTCAATAACTATATATGTATCAATATCCTTGTCCATAACCAACCGCATTTCAGAAACATGCCAATTTGGTATCATATACTATATGTAATTATCACTGAACAAAAGGGTATCCTATACTAGAGAGGATACCAGAAATAAACTAACCAGAGTTTCATCATAACTAGCCCATCATAGCTAGAGTAGTGACAAATCTATGAAGGAAATAGTTTACCAATATGGGTATTATAATGATAGATATCATTGTTATAAAATATTATTGAAGTATTTTATTTTTATATTCCACAAGGGAACACCCTAATTCAATATCACATAGTTTGATGAAATTAGTTCTCTTATCACTTAAAGGATTTAATGGTTAAATATTAAATGGGTGGTTATTATTTTGTTAATGGGAATAATTTATTAACTGAAATAAAAAAATGTAAAAAATAAGATTTTGGTAAGTTGGATTATTGATAATAGCGGTTAAAATAAAGAAAATTAATAATAAATAAAGAAATATATTTTGAATGAAATATTGGTATGAACTATTAAAAACCGTGGTGAACTTATGTATCATTATATTAAAGTCATTTATAAAACTGAAACACTATTTTTATATTATTTATAATCATATATCATAAAATAGTTACTATATAAAATTTTAAAACACATCAAATGAAATCTTAATGTATGCATATTCTTCATAAAAAACACCTGAACTAAAAACTCAACCATCATAAAGTAAATAAATTAAGTAAAGGATCATACCTTTATCTTAAATATCAATTGAAATTGAGAAATATAATTACTAATAATATATTACAACTACATTATTTCATGAATTCACCACATATTAGTGCTATACTCAGCACCTTCTATTAATATGTATTTAATAATCCCAATGGAAAAAAACTAAAAATGAAACAAATGTTTAATTCCATTATAAAACATAAAATATATTAAAGAAATTATTCACGGAAATAAATAGGTAATAATAAACATAGATATTACGCAGTTTCTTATTATCTTATATCCTTGTAAGTTTTATCTTGATATAACCATGTTATAAAACTCTGCCATCTCTCCATGAGTTTTTATTCTATTACTGGATTTAAATATTATTAGTGTAATGGATAGGGTTACAATTGTTTTGAGAAAACATTTCCAATAGTTGTGTTCATGTTCAAAATTGGTTTCATTTTGGAATTTTAGTACCATTTTCTATTTTATAAATAATTTTAATATTTTTCAATGGAATTGATCACAAGGGTATGAATATATATTTCATGTGAATTTATGGGTGTCATATTGGTAAATCCTACTTTTTATTCATGTATTTTAACATACCAGCCTGAATGCCCTGCCATTATACTCACAACTTCATTTTATAAATATGAAAGAATATTTATAGTCCCCAAAATCCCTAATAAGTGATATGGGTACCATGTGAAAAATAATGTGAATGATTTACCATTTATAGATACATAAATAATAAATGTCATAAAAATAAATAAGTCAACTAATATATTTTTAACTCATCTTTTAAAGACACATTATAGAATAATAATCATCGAGACATGGTCAAAATAAATATTACATGATATTGTATATAACAATAACCAAAAATATAATTATACCCATGTTACACATGAAAAATCTAAATTCTGCCACCTCTGTAGCCTCATCATCGATTCCACGGACAACATCATAAATGAAATAAAAAACACTTATGTACCCCTAGGGAAATATAAAATGAAATTTTTATATGAAAACTAAGGTTAGTATATAGGATATTAACAAATTTCTAGTTATATATCAAACAATAATTTATTCATCCCCTTCAAATAAATGAACATTCTATTTTGATCTAAAATTTAAAAAATACATAAATTTTATAAAAAAACCAGAAACATTAACTAGTGAATTTAATTATTTTTCTCAAAATTAAAAAAAATATAAAAGTAATTAGAAATTAAAGAAGTGAATAAAAATTAAAAATTACATAATCAATAGTAATTTTTTTGGGAAATTTATAATAGAAATTATGTCAATCCATAATGGAATATTTACAAAAAAAACTAAGGCAGAGAAACCTAGGATCATTGTTCAAATAATTTGAATAACCATATATGTATCAATATCCATGTCCATAACAAATTTCATGACAGAAAGTTTCCAAATTTGTATCATATACTATAAGGAATTATCACTAAACAAAAGGGTATCTTATACTAGAGAGGATACTAGAAATGAAATAACCAGAGTGTTATCATAACTACCCCATCATAGCTAAAGTAGCGACAAATATGTGAAAGAAATAGTTTAACAATATGGGTATCATAATGATATATATCATTGTTTTAAAATATTATCGAAGTATTTTATTTTTATATACCGCAATAGAACACCCTATTTCAAAATCACAGATTTTGATGAAATGAGTTCTTTTATCACTTGAAGGATTTTATGATTAAATATTAAATGGGTGCTTAGTATTTTGTTAAAGGGAATAATGGATTAACTGAAATTAAAAAATGTTAAAAAATAAGAATTTGGGTAGTTGGATTATTGATAATAGTGGTTAAAATAAAAATAATTGATAATAAATTAAGATATATATTTTGAAAAAAATATAGGTATGAACTATTAAAAACCACGGTGAACTTATATATAATTATATTAAAGTCATTTATAAACCTAAAACAATATTTTTTTATTATTTATAATCTTATACCATACAGTTGTTACTATATACAATTTTGACACACATATAAGGACATTTTAATGTATGCATATTCTTCATAAACAACACATGCACTAAGAAATCAACCATCATAAAGTAAATAAATTAAGTAAAGGATCATACATTAATCTTAAATATCAATTGAAATAGGGAAATATACTTACTAATAATATAGTAAAACCACATTATTTCATGAATTCACAAGTTTTTAGAGCTGAAATCAACACCTTCTGTTATATATGAATTTAATAATACCAAGGGAAAAAATTTAAAAATGAAACCAATGTTTAATTCCATTATAAAACAAAAATATATTACGAAAATTATTCCCAGAAATAAATAGGTAATCTTCAATATAGATTGTAACATCCCAGGTAAATAAAGAATAAAACATTTTCATATTTATTAATATTTACTAATTAAATATTAATTTTACTTTAAAGGGGTTGGTATGTTCAATAGCATACCCGATACGCAACAAATAGTTTCTTTGAAATCTTTTGTTTCACACTAGTAATAAAATAATATTATTTTAAATGGTAGTTAACACGTAGCCGTTGTATTGGCGGAAATGAATATAAATAACTAAAATATGATTATATATGTTTATTAAATGTTTTTACATTTATACAATAAAATATTAAGGCTTGAAATACGAAAATAATTCAATTTTAGGCACATATACCATAATTTTCACTAAAGGTCCACTTATCGCCTTTTGATGGCGAATCATCATTAAATATACTTTTGGTCACTCTTATACATTCTATTGGACCAAATAAAATTCTTCTTTAGATTCGGGACATCAAAATTTACTTTGTGTAAATTTTTGGTATTTTTCCGACAAAGTTTATTTTTTAATGAATAGTGAAAAATGTTGTATTTTAATTCAAAACCTCTTTTTAATATAATTTATTAATATGATTAGATTATATTTTGAATTGTTTTTAAAGTGAAATTAGAATATATTTTTTCCATTTAATCCAATAGTGGTAATTGGAATTAATTTCATTTTGAAATGGGACTTAAACTAGTGTCAATCTTTTGATACATATTGTTTCATAAAAACACGCTTTTCGTTTTGACAGCGGGAATTAATTATTAAATTAATTAATGAAAGTTATATGTTATGAATTTTTTAAAATAGACATCATTTTTGAATTCGGAATATCAAATATAGCTTAGGGTGAAGTTTTGGTATTTTTCTGAAAAACTCCAATTTTTGATGAATAGTGAAACCACTAAGTGGTACTTAAAAAACCGATTTTTCATTTAAATAAAATTTTACCACCTCTATGTTTTGAATTTCAAAAATACAACATACATGGTTGTCATTAAGAAGTAAAATTTGGTTCAATGGGATTAAAATAATTTTCTTGTGAATAATAACTTTTAAGTTTTTAATCGCTATTAGAGGTAATTAGTGTAGTTTACGGTAAAAATAATGTTTTAAAAATATTAAATGACCTAGACACATGTCCTACCCTTATTGGACGTGTCATGTCCGACCAATAAAATCCATGGGTCGACTTGGGGACCCAATGGAGCCACTTTGGTAGGAAAATGACATTAATTACTTTTTATTTAAAGTTAGAATAAAAATGTCACAAACAAGAGTTGTTTTACTAAAACAATTTTTTAAATGGGGTTATACAAGTCATATTTTTGGATATAAATATTAATTGGAAAGATACAAATATTTCCTACATCATGATATTTTTTTTATAATTTTTATACATTAAATAAATTAAAATATTTATGACACCATGATGATGCAGCGATTACCTCATTATTTAACGATTTAAATAAAATTAAAAGATAATGTAACATATAAGACCTACACATGTAAAAAACCTATTGGATGGGTGTATTTAGAACTAGTATCACCTTATCATAGAAATATATAATTTTGGGACCTTTTAAATCTGAAAAGAATTTTATAATAAAGTAACCTTTTATAACATTTCAAGAGTACCCCTCCTCTCCTCTTATAAAAGGCCCCACCTCTACCACCTTACCCACACCTCTCAAGCCTTTGGCTCAGCCAAAACCTGACCATTTTGTCTCTAAACATCCCTATATTACTCCTAGAAGCCTCACATTGGGCAGAGGTCTTCCCAAAGAACCCTTTGATCTCAAATCAAAAGGATTTACCCGTTTTAAAGGTAGTGTTTTCTCTTGTGTTCTTATGTTTTATTTTGCTTCTCCACCCCATAAACTCTTTTTATTACATTATTTTGAAAAAAATAGTATCTTTAATATACTAGGATGTTGTTATGTGAAGTATTATATCTACACTTACACACACCAACATCTAATGGTTAAAGAACATACCGTTTCTGTGGATGACGAATTTCTGCCTCACAAAATGATGATTGTTAAACACCCATATAACACCTTAAAAGGTGGCCATTAAGATGTCACTATATTTATATATGATAGATAATATGTTTATGTTTTACTTAATCTTATGTATTTTTCATTTATGGCATACCTTTACGGTTTCCATTATGGGTAAACGCGATATCTTCATTTTAGGAAGTGCGGACTACCGCCCCCTCAAAGTGATTTGATTCGTTAATGCCATAGGTGGGACGTATAAAAAATGGAGTTAAAGTTATTATATATGATTTTATACTGTAATTATAATATACCTTTATATCATTATTATTTCTTTCAATTAAAGTATGAGATAGAAATGAAAGTAGAGTTCATGCGTACGTACGACTTACCGTCTCCATGAACGGTGCATTTCATTTCTTATCCCCAAATGTAATGTACTATTATAAGTACATATATATAATGGATATATATGATGTATGTTACATCTAAATTATTAATATAATTCTGGAATTAAAATATAAATATCTCTCTTTTAGTTTTAATTCTATTTATATGACATAGAAATGAAAGTAGCGTTCATGCGTACGTACGACTTACCGTCTCCTTGAACGATGCATTTCATTTCGTACCTCTAAATTGTTATGTAATATTATAAATGCATGTATATACTGGATATATATGATATATATGATATCTACATCATGAATATAATTCTTGATATAATGGATATTTTACCACATGAACAACTTGTAATTATAAAGAGTTTATTTTTGACTCAAGTACCAATGATTGAAAAAATGACCATTATTAAAATAAATAATTACTTAGTGTTCATAACATGGTAATAAGTGATATAAAAGGAATAATGAACTTGAAAAAGATTCTTAAGCAAGTAGAAATTAACTCAAGTTTATTATTCAGGAGGTTAAATAACGATCGAGTCAAGTCGGACCTGAGGTAAGGGACTTCGTCTCAATCTCCATTCATTGAGGCATATTTTGTTTTATACACAACTTTATTTTATACGGTGTATAAACCCCTTTGAATTTTAATTTTATTCAAAAGGAATATTTTTATATGAAGCATTTTACTAAATGACAAAAAGGAATGTTTCTTTTAACGTATGCGGTGACAATGACCTTTTCCACCGCCGTGAGTGTTATTTGGTCTTTGGCTTCCTCAACAATCCATACTGTTTTTAAAATGAAATAAATACCATATAATCTTTTATGTATTTTGGTATTGAAAATTGTTTTTATAATGTATTTGTTATGTCAATATATTTAAGTGATATATTGTGATCAAAGTGTGGAATTGTTTTCTTTCCATTATATTTGTTTTATGTCTTATGATTTTATAATGTTACTTGGACATTTTACAGGTGGTGATGTGATAAACCATATGATGGGTGGTGCTGTGAATACCAGGATGGGTGGTTACGTTATAACCTCCAATGCATTGGGTTTGGAATTCGGCCGTATGGCTATTCCAATAAGTGATATGTGTGGAAGTTGACCGTATGGTTATTCCATTTAAGTATGTTTATGTCCCAAGTTACCTTCATATGTTATGTGTTCATTATATGGGTTTTATGGTAATATTTTGGTTACAAAAGGGTAAGTATTGATCTTTTATTCAGTGAAGAGTTTTTACTACTTCATAAAGGTGAGAAGTATTACTTTGATAAAGTATACATGGTTTACTTTTTGTTTTGAAAAACTAACAGTTTTCATTCTTTGTGTTTCCATTACTGAGCTTTTTATGCTCACCCCAAGTTTTTTTGAAATGTTTTCCTAGGAAATAATGTGGAATAGTGTCAAGGATGGGATTAAGGGAAAGTCATGCTATATAAAACATGGAACTAGAAATGTTTCTTTTTAATAGTTTTTATTTTATGGAAACTTAGTAGAAGTGTCTACTTTGTAATCTTTTGAGATGTAATAGTTAAGATCTAATTATATAAAACTCTAAACCTGAAAAGATCCTCAATGGGTATTATTAATTTAATTCAATGTTAAGTAATGTTTAAGGCTGGGGCCTTATAGTTGGTATCAAAGGTCAGTTTAGACAACTTTAGGAGTTAGAAATTTGTTAAATTATAAATTAATTTATGGTATGATTGAAATGATATAGCATTTACAGATTACCATATTGCTTCACCTAAGGTATTTCAGTGTTAAGAATGGCTTTTTTTAGAGGAAATAGAGATGTTTTTTTGGGAAGGCATACTGAGGGAAATGACCTTCCAAATCAGCATACTAAGATGGTCAGAATCAGAACTAAACTGTTTGTTGCAGTGATGACTCAGTTGACTCAGGTGAAAAATGTTGGTTTTGTTTATTGATGATATTTTGATGTTTTCTAAAATTAAAGAGGAGATTAAAAGTCATTTAAGGGTTATCTTGAAAACCTTAAATGAAAAGAAACTATATGGAAAATTCAGAAAGTGTGAGTTTTGGTTACAAAAAATTTCTTTCCTTGGTCACATTGTTTCAAAAAATGGAATAACTATTGATCCTGCTAAAACAAAAGTTGTTGAAGAATGGCCAAGACCCACAAATGTAGCTGAGATCCATAGTTTTCTTGGGTTGGCAGGTTACTACCGAAGGTTTGTTGAAACTTTTTCACGGTTATCTAGTCCAATGACTAAGCTAACTCGGAAGGGTGTTAAGTTTATCTGGACAAAAGAATGTGATGATTGTTTTCAGGAGTTGAAATGAAGATTGGTGAATGCTCCAGTTTTGGCACTTCCTTCCTGGAATGGTGAGTTTGTTATATACAGTGATGCTTCATTGAAGGGACTTGGTTGTGTCCTTATGCAGAATGATAAGGTAATTTCATATGCTTCACGACAGTTGAAAACTCATGAGGTAAATTACCCTACACATGACTTGGAATTAGCTACTGTTGTTTTTGCTCTAAAAATTTGGAGGCATCATTTGTATAGAGTAAAGTGTGAAATATATACTGATCACAAAAGTTTAAAGTAAATATTCAATCAGAAATAATTGAACATGAGACAGAGGAGATGGCTGTAATTAATCAAAGATTATGATTGTAAAATTCATTACCATATGGGAAAATAAAATAAAGTGGCTGATGCTTTGAGTCAAAAAAGTAAAGCTTCATTAACAATGTTGCGTTTGGAACGTGATCCTTTGGTTTTTGATTTGATGAACTTTGGCATAGAAGTTGTTGGTGCAAGATGTCCTTCTGTTTTGTTTCAGTTATCAGTGAAATCTTCTCTATCAGACAGAATTAAGCAATCACAGAAGCAAGACAGTGAGTTACAGAAAAAGGTAGAGCTGGTTCAGAAGGGTAAGTTTCCTAAATTCAACATTGATAATGATTGTGTTTTGAGATTTGGGAAGATATTATGTGTGCCTAGTGATTCAATGTTTAAGAATGAGTTGTTATGTGAGGCTCATAGTTCCCCGTTTTCAGTTCATAATGGCGGTACTAAGATGTACAGAGATCTGCGGGAGTATTACTGGTGGGATGGAATGAAAAGAGATATTACTGATTTTACTATGAAGTGTTTGAATAGTCAGTAGGTTAAAGCAGAGTGGCAGTTACCGAAAGGGATGCTTCAGCCTTTACCAGTGCCAGAGTTGAAATGGGAAAATATATCCATGGACTTTGTTGTGGGATTACCGAGGACATCTCTAGGTAATAATGCAATCTGTGTTATTGTTGATCGCTTGACTAAATCTGCTCATTTACTTGCTATACGAGATACTTTTTCCCTAGATCAACATTCCCATTTGTATCGTAAAGAGATAGTCAGGTTACATGGAGTTCCTCTATCCATTGTATCTAATCGTGATCCCAGGTTTACTTCTAACTTTTGGAAAGGCCTTCAGAAGTCGTTGGGTACTAAATTAAATTTTAGTACAGCTTTTCATCCTCAATCAGATGGGCAGTCAGAACGAACAATTCATACTTTGGAGGATATGCTACGTTCTTGTTCGATGGATTATCAGGGAAGTTGGGACCAAAATTTTTCTTTGGTTGAGTTTTCTTATAGTAACAGTTTTCATTCAATTATACATATGGCTCCGTTTGAGGCATTATATGGGAAGCGGTGTCAAACTCCATCTTTTTGGGATGAAGTAGGTGAAAGGAAGCTTATGGGACCAGAATTGGTAGAAGAGATGGCATAAAAAGTTCAGTTGATTCAGAAACACATGAGAACAGCTCAGATCAGATAGAAAAGTTATGGAGACAACATGAGGAAGGATCTCTCTTTCGAGGTAGGTGATCATGTTTTTCTCAAAGTCTCACCGTGGAAAAGTGTGATGTGATTTGGTAAAAAAGGAAAGCTGAGTCCAAGGTTCATTAAAACATATGAAATTTTGGAGAAAGTTGGATCAGTTGCTTACCGAGTGGCTTTACCTCCGAGTTTTTCTCAGGTACACAATGTTTTTCATGTTTCGATGTTGAGAAAGTATATGCCAGATCCATCTCATGTTTTGATTCGAGAGGTAGTTTAGTAGGAAGAAAATCTCTCTTATGAAGAACAACCAGTACATATTATTGACCGAAGAGAGCAAGTGTTGCGAAATAAGGTAATTCAACAGGTAAAGGTTTTGTGGAAAAACCATATGGTTGAAGAGGTGACGTGAGAATCTGAAAATGCTATGAGGGATAAATACCCTCACTTATTTTTATAAGTGAATAAAATTGCGAGGACACAATTCTCAAAAGGGGGAAGGATGTAACATCCCAGGTAAATAAAGAATAAAACATTTTCATATTTATTAATATTTATGAATTAAATATTAATTTAACTTTAAATGGGTTGCTATGTTCGATAGCGTACCCGATACACAAACAAGAGTTTCTTTGAAATCTTACGTTGCACACTAGTAATAATATAATATAATTTTAAATGGTAGTTAACACATAGCCATTGTATTGGAGGGAATGAATAGAAATAACTAAAATATGATTATATATGTTTGTTAAATGTTTTTACATTTATCCAAAAAAATATTAAGGCTTAAAACATGAAAAGAATTCAATTTTAGGCATATATACCCTAATTTTCACTAAAGGTCCACTTATCGACTTTTGATGGAGAACCGTCATTAAATATATTTTTGGTCACTCTTATACATTCTATTAGACCAAATAAAATTTTTCTTTAGATTCGTGACATAAAAATTTACTTTGTGTAATTTTTTTGGTATTTTTCCGACAAAGTTAATTTTATTAATGAATAGTGAAAAATGTTGTATTTTAATTTAAAACCTCTTTTTAATATAATTTATTAATATTATTAGATTATCTTTTGAATTGGTTTTAAAGTGAAATTATAATATATTTTTACCATTTAATCCAATAGTTTTCATTGGAATTAATTTCATTTTGAAATTGGACTTAAACTAGTGTCAATATTTTGATACATATTGTTTCATAAAAACACGCATTTCGTTTTGACAGCAGGAATTAATTATTAAATTAATTAATTAAACTTATATGTTATGAATTTTTTAAAATAGACATCATTTTTGAATTATGAATATCAAATATAGCTTAGGGTTATGTTTTGGTATTTTTCTGAAAAACTTCAATTTTTGATGAATAGTGAAACCACTAAGTGGTACTTAAAAAACTGATTTTTCGTTTAAATGAGATTTTACCACCTCTGTGATTTGAATTTCAAAAAATCCGACATACATAATTGTCATTAAGAAGTAAAATGTGGTACAATGGGATTAAAATAATTTTTTGGTGAATAGTAACTTTTATGTTTTTAATCACGATTAGAGGTAATTAGTGTAGTTTAAGGTTAAAATAATGTTTTAATAATATTAAATGACCTAGACACATATCCTACCCATATTTGATGTGTCATGGACGACCAATACAATCCATGGGTCGAATTGGGGACCCCATGGAGCCACTTTGGTAGGAAAATGACATTAATAACTTTTTATTTAAAGTTAAAATTAAAAATGTCACAAACATGAGTTATTTTACTAAAACAATTTTTAAATGGGGTAATACAAGTCATATTTTTGGATATAAATATTAATTTGAAATATAAAACGATTTCCTACATCATGATAGTTTTTTTATAATTTTTAGACATTAAATAAATTAAATTATTTATGACACCACGATGATGCAACGATTACCTCATTATTTAATGATTTAAATAAAAAGAAAAGATAATGTAAAATCTAAGACCTAAACATGTCAAAAACCTATTGGATGGGTGGATTTATAACTCTTATCACCTTATCCTAGAAATATATAATTTTGGGACCTTTTAAATCCGAAAATCATTTTATAATAAAGTAACCTTTTATAACTTTCCAAGAGTTCCCCTCCTCTCCTCTTATAAAAGGCCCCCACCTCTACCAACTTAGCCACACCTCTCAAGCCTTTGGCTCGGCCAAAACCTTCCCATTTTGTCTCTCCACATCCCTATCTTACTTCTAGAAGCCTCACTTTGGGAAAAAGTCTTCCCAAGGAAGCCTTTAAGCTCAAATCAAAAAGAGTTACCCGTTTTAAAGGTAGTGTTTTCTCTTGTGTTCTTATGTTTTATTTTGCTTCTCCAACCCCCTAAACTATTTTTATTCCTTTATTTTGCAACAAAACCAGTATCTTAAATATACTAGGATGTTTTTATGTGAAGTATTAGAGCTACACTTACACACACCTACATCTAGTGGTTAAATAACATACTATTTCTGTGGATGGCGAATTTCTGCCTCACGAAACGATGATTGTTCAACACTCATATAACACCTTAAAAGGTGGACATTAAGATGTCACTATATTTATATATGATATATAATATGTTTATGTTTTACTTAAGCTTATTTATTTTTCATTTATGGCATACCTTTATGGTTTCTATTATAGGTAAACATGATATCTTCATTTTAGAAAGTGCAGACTACCGCCCCCTCAAAGTGATTTGATTCGTTAATGACATATGTGGGATGTATAAAGGATGGAGTTAAAGTTATTATATATGATGTTATACTGGGATTATAATATAACTTTATATCATTATTACTTATTTCCATTAAAGTATGAGATAGAAATGAAAGTAGCGTTCATGCGTACGAATGGCTTACCGTCTCCATGAACGTTGCATTTCATTTCTTATCCCCAAATGTAATGTACTATTATAAGTACATATATATAATGGATATATATGATGTATGTTTCATCTAAATGATGAATATAATTCTGGAATTAAAATATACATATCTATCATTTAGTTTTAATTCCATTAATATAACATAGAAATGAAAGTAGTGTTCATGCGTACGTACGACTTACCGTCTCCATGAACGATGCATTTCATTTCTTACCTCTAAATGATTATGTAATATTATAAATGAATGTATATACTGGATTTATATGATATATATGATATCTACATCATGAATATAATTCTTGATATAATGGATATTTTACCACATGAACAACTTGTAATTATAAAGAGTTTATTTTTGACTCAAGTACCAATGATCGACAAAACGACCATTATTAACTTAAATAATTACATAGTGTTTATAACATTGTAATAAGTGATATAAAAGGAATAATGAACTTGAAAAAGGTTCTTAAGAAATTATAAATTAACTCAAGTTTTTGATTCAGGATGTTAAAGAATGAACGAGTCAAGTCGGACCCGAGGTAAGGGACTCCGTCTCAATATCCTTTAATTGAGGCATATTTTGTTTCATACACAAATTTCTTTTATATGGTGTATAAACCCCTTTGACTTTTAATTTTATTCAAAAGGAATATTTTTATACGAAGCGTTTTACTAAAAGACAAAAAGGAATGTTTCTTTTAACGTACGCGGTGACAATGACCTTTTCCTCCGCTGCGAGTATTATTTGGTAATTGGCTTCCTCAACAAGTCATAATGTTTTTAAAATAAAATAAATACCATATACTCTTTTATGTATTTTGGTATTGAAAATGGTTTTTATAATGGATTTTTTATGTCAATATATTTAAGTGATATATTGTGATCAAAGTGTGGAAATGTTTTCTTTCCATTATATTTGTTTTATGTATTATTATTTTATAATGGTACTTGGACATTTTACGGGTGGTTACATGATAAACCATATGACGGGTGGTGTCGTGAATAGTAGGACGAGTGGTTACATTATAACCTCCAATGCATTGGGTATGGAAGTCGGCCGTATGGCTATTCCATTAAGTGATATGTGTGGAAGTCGACCGTATGGTTATTCCATTTAAGTATGTTTATGTCCCAAGTTACCTTCATATGTTATGTGTTCTTTATATGGGTTTTATGGTAATATTTTTGTTACAAAAGGGTAAGTATTGATCTTTTATTCAGTGAATAAATATTACTACATCATAAAGGTGAAAAGTATTACTTTGATAAAGTATACATAGTTTACTTATTGTTTTGAAAAACTAACAGTTTTCATTCTTTGTGTTTCCCTTACTGAGCTTTTTATGCTCACCCAGAGTTTTTTTTAAATGTTTTTCACAGGACTTAATGTGGAATAGTGTCAAGGATGGGATCAAGGGAACGTCATCCTATATAAAACATGGAACTAGACATGTTTCTTTTTAAAATTTTTTATTTTATGGAAACTTAGTAGAAGTGTATACTTTGTAATCTTTTGAGATGTAATAGTTAAGATCTAATTCTCTAAAACTATAAACCTAAAAAGATCTTTAATGGGAATTATTCATTTAATTCAATGTTAAGTAATGTTTAAGGCCATAGCCTTATATAGATATTACCCAGTTTCTTCTTAACTTATATCCTTGTAAGTTCTATCTAGATATAACCATGTTATAAAACTCTACCAACTCTCCTTTAATAACATTGAAACCTCTAAGAAGATATTTAGGATCCATATAGAAAGAATAAACTATAAAAAATATAATAGAATCTATAACTCTTTTAGAGATTTTATATAAATATTAGACATCATTTTCACTAAAGTCATACCTCCTCCAATTATACTTTCATTTAAATTTAAAGATAATCCCTATATTTTAATTAGGTTTATAGGAAAAATGTACATCATTTGATACCATGTATACATGTCAAAATTGCCCAGTGGAAAAAAGGAAATTAAAATGTCCTATAATCCCATACTGTAATAACCCCTCATCTCTTTTTTATTATCCATGTGGGTTTCAAGTGCAGAAGAAGCATCCTTTAAAGGTATATCCGACATAGATTTTAGTTTTAAGTCATGTGTAATCATGTCTTTACATGAACATGAGATTATGTACTAATAAAAAAAATTAGATTAATGGACTTTATTAATATAACAAACTAGGAAATATAGGTTTTCTACATGTAATTCATAATTAATTTATTAGCTGATATAGAATTACCTCAATTTTTTATTTTAATTCTGTTGATGATCTGAGGGAATATATATCATATCACATCCATTTAGCTATACTATTCGATTATAAAATTCCAGTAGCGATGATTGACACACTGACACACCATAATCTTTGATCACCATCCTCAAATCTTTGGGTTCTCTCACACTAATCTTGATCTCTTATGTTGTTCATGGTTAACCGCAACAATGTTCTTCTCAATGATGGAGAACTCTTGGTGTTTCCTTAATTATGTGAGAAATTAGAATGATATATCTTTTTATTAAACTCTAGATATCTCACTAGATATATCTATCTAGATATATCCTTAGTTATATCTCTAGATATATCTATCTAGATATATCTATATATCTCTCACTAGATATAATTATAGATATCATTCTAGAAATATATCTCTATACATATATATTACTATATATTTTTAATCTATTGTGCACACAAAATAATTAACTTTAAGAAACTGATGGATTTAGATATAATTAGATATTTATTACGGTAGGTTTAGGGTTTGAAAATTTCACACATGACCTTAAACTTTCCTAATATTGTTAATTGAATGAATGTCTATTAATAAGAATATTATTATTATAAATCATTTTACATGTGATACACATTAAGAATTCAAATAAATTTCAATTATTTCAAATAAGACCATTAAACTCAGCTCCAATTCCACTCATCAGCATTTATCGACCATTATATAATGAAAATTTAATTAAATTAATGTCATAAAATTATTTCTATGATAAAATTTATAAATATTTTATTCACCAACCCTATAAACTAATAATTATTATTTATTGTTTAACATGAATTATTATTTTGAATAACACAATAGTAAATTATAGAAATCAACCAAACATGAATAAATATAGTTTATTATAACTAATTAAATTTATTACTTAAATTTTACTAAGATTGAGGATACACATAATGCGTGACCCTATGAGCCTCCTTTTCAATGGAATTATGAAAAACCACATAATGTTTAATGTTATCATCTAGAAACCTAAATAGGAACCCATAGATAAAGATGATAATGTTGTGATGATATACAACCTCTTTTGAATTATTATCAGGTAATATCATCCAATTATCGTGATATGTCTAATTGATCAGGTTGAATACAAATTCCATCAGACTATATACTTGATTTCTCTTTATATGTTTTTTTAGAAAATAACACACCCACTAAATACCATGGAAATGGATTTATTTTGGAAATTATATTCCATAAAAATTCTTTAGATGTCGATATAAAATATATTTGATAATAGATCAATCCTTTCCCTTATTATCCTTTAATAAAATATCATTCATAATAAGACCAATTTACCCTAACTAGCTATGATAATATGTCATCATTATATTCACTAATACCACAAAGTTCTTTATTCAAAATATTAATTAATGATAATATTATCTTCTAAGGATAAATACACATGTACAGACATGGGAATATCAAATAACATATTGAAATTTGGATTTGATATTTGATGATATTGTTCTCATAACATCCTATATTGAATATTACCATGTCTTAACACCATGAGAATGTGTGTTTATGTATTATGATCATTTTACCACTAATATATTGAATGACCTATGTTACATAATAAAATATCATCCATCCATGGAAAAAGAATCAATGATAATGTCATGGAACGAATAGGTTCTCAGTATTGTGGGGAATTATTATAACCTTTTAGTAATAAATATATTATTAGGATATTATGACATAAAATATCATGCTGTTAAATTATAAAAATTGGATCATAAATTTTCTTTAATAATGTAATCAAGTGCTAAATAGGTTGGTTCTAGGGAACCAAATCCAACAAACTCCACCTTTCACTAGAGCTAACTGATAATATCATTTAGTCCATTTGTTCTCAAATAAATCTCATGCCTCTACAAAGGTAGATCCATGGATAAGGGGTATTCCTCATTTTATACACTTGTCACCATAACATTAACCCATTGAGAGAACTTCATCGTGAGATGGAACTTCTGATTTATATTTTTTTCCATTGGTGTGACGTTGGATCCTTGGAGAGAGCCACCACAATATTATTATCATAGTAAACTATTATAGGGTGTTCAGTACTATGTAAATCATCAACCAATGTGAAAAGTATTTGAATCCATAATATTTCCTTCGATGTATCGAAATCCATAACATACTCAGACTTCAATTTAGAATCAGTGACAAATGGATTCAATGAACTCTTCCCACTCATAGATCCTCTATTGAGAAAAAAAATATATCCAAACCATGACATCAGATCATTCCCATATGTTTGAAATCTATAATATTTATAACCAGTAATTACTATCTCTTCATCACTTTCATTCACTAGTAACATATACTTAGATCACCTCATATACTAAAGGAAATCCTTTATAGTGGACAAATGTTATTCTCAAGGAACTATATGATATCTTCCTACTATGGTCAAAGCATATGAAACATCAGGAATCATATATACCATTGAATAGTAGATAAATCCAATCAAATATGATTATGGGATCTTAATAATTATCTCTCTTTCCTTATATGTTTGAGTAAAATTTTTCCTGGGAAGAGGTATACCATATAACCTTAGAACCAAGCCCTTATTGGATTTTTCCATACTATATATCTTCAGTATCTGGTTAATTTATGTACTATGGATTAGTCCAAGAAAACTATTGGATCTATTAAACATGACCTTGATACCCAGAATATGGGATGATTCACCTAATTCATTCATGTATAAAAACATTATCGACAATTCATTCACCTCTTGTAAGGATGGTATACCATCCTCAATTAGTAATATGTCATCAACATATACTGATATTAAAACAATCATACTCTTACTAACCCATTTTTAAACAAATGAATCAAATTCATTATTAATGAAAACATATTCATTTAAGGCTTCATCAAATCGAATTTTCAATGTCCTGGATTCTTGGATTAATATATAGATGGATCTATGAAACTTTAATAACATTTTGACATTTCCTAGAGTCACAAACCCTTCCGGTTGTGTCATATACACATCCTATTGAATATTTTCATTATGGAATTAATTTTTTACCTCCAATTACCAAATCTCATATCCACTGTATGAATCTATGGAAAACAAATCATGAAAGAAATAAACATATTAACTAGGGAAAAGGGATTATCATAGCCAAATACTTGACATTGTGTAAACCCTTCAGCCAATATTTGTGCTTTACAGGTATTCACTTTACCTTCCGTATTGAACATTCTCTTGAACATCCATTTATACCCAAAGGGTTTTACATAAACTTCTAGATTGATAAAAATGAAAACATGGTTTTGATACATGTAATCCATCTCATAATTTATGGTTACTTTCCATCTTACAGATTCTATGATCTCTATGTATCCTTTTAGGAAATAGAAACATCATTGTTAATAAATAATGATTCACCATCATTAGTGACTATAAAACAATATATTTCTAGTTATCTTACCTCTCTATAACAACAAAACTGCACTTCTATTTTAGGAACATTATTTTCCATATGGACTTGTGGAATTAGTTCATGAAACAAATCCGGTGTATCTTGATCGTCAACATCATCAAAGAAAATATTTATCCCTTATCCTGAATAATTATGTTATATTTCTCAATAAAAATAGCATATTTTTAAATTATTACATTAATTTATGAAGAGTTTTTGTAGATATAATCCATTTTCTTCTTTAGGTTACCCTATAAATATACACATTGTGCCTTAGGGTGCTAGTTTATTTCTTGATCTATTTTTAATAAAATACTCACATCCCCATGCACAAACATGTGTAAAAACAATTTTTTCCCACATTATATCTCAAAGGGAATACCATTTTCTCTTTTATCTAGTACTCATTTTAGTAAATATAATTTTTTCTCAAATGAATATCCCAAAAAGAATAATATAAGACTTGAATAACTCATCACCAAAAAAATAATGTCAAACAAGGTGGAGTTCCACTTTTCACTAACACCAGTTCATTTTCATGTATAAGGTGGAGTGAGTTATTATAAAATAACACACTCATATATAGAGATGTTAAATTATTGGTTATGATATTCACTACCTTGATCAAGTTGAATTTTCTTTATCTTCTTACCAAGATAATTCTCAACCACATTATTGAATTACATCAGCATATCAAGGGATTTAGACTTATACTTCCTTAATTAGAAATAACCTTACCAAATAACTCCATCAAAAAATAATAATTTATGATTATCAACCACTAGAATTTAAATTAAAATATCTGGACACATTATAATGTTCAAAATCTATATGCTCTATGGCCTATTAATTATTTCCACCAAATGGTGATTTGGTCATATTTCCTTGACAAAATGTGAGACATATATCAGCTGTCTTATAAAAAAATGTTTATAGATAACCATATTGAAAAAAATGTGTCAAATTATTCTCATTTATGAGATCACATTTGTGATTCCATAACTGGATTCTATATGGGATGTGAATATATGATTTATTATCCATTCTAAATATTTTTTTAATAATTTAATAATTAGAGACCATTGTTAAACTACCCCCTACCATAACATATAATGTCTTTATAAAAGTAAAAACAATTATTTTTAATGATAAAAATAAATCCATTAATATTTAAATAATAAATATAAATATTGTTGTTGGTAACACTAGGTTCATAAAAGAAATTATTTATAACTAAATAAATCATGTTAGCAATGTGAGATGGTAGTCTCTAATGGATATAACATCAAGACTCACACAATTTTTCTCCTACAAATCCTCCTCATCTCTAGAAATGTTACAAAATATACTTGGAACCTATATTTAGAAAAAAATATGATAACTAGAGGAAACATAAAATACACAAACTGTAAATATGGATCAATTATACTATATAATGAACACATTTGATGGTTCTCCATGCATATTTTTCTTCTTTTAATTTCTCTTCTAGTGTCACTTCTTTCGAAAAGAAAAACATTCAATAAATTTTTTCCTTTACCAATCATTGGATATTATTCTTCTAGGATGGATAGTTTTGGGGAGCCTTAGAATTGGAATGAGTCTTAGGTTCCATTTATTTATTAAATAATTTCAAATGAATTTAATTATATTAATCTCCCACTATTATTTGTAAACTAATAACCCATACCAAATGTTTTGAAATATCTTGAATCGTATATATATTATAGTGTCGATGATCAATATTATTTTCTTATAACATGGACATGGACACTTCAATACATTTTAAGGGTTTTAGCAAGGCATGACTTTCTAACTACATCAACTCTTAGTTACTTGATTTGATGAGCGGACTCCTCTATCTTGAAATTGTGATTGAATGATTTTTTTTGGCATGTCACTCTTAGTTCACTAAATCCTTCTTGGGAAGTCAATCCTTGATGTATAATATGTTATGTCAACCCAAACAGAAATATTAATGTTTCGTTGATAATTTAAATCACCCAAACTTAGGTTTGTCAAGTACTTTGAACTATCAGGTAATTTTATCATAAATATTGTAAGGTCATACATAATTAATATTTTAGTTTAGGAATTTCTTATAAATTATGGATAAATATCATTTTTCCTTTTACATAACTTGTTTAATATTAATTTTATTTTTCATAATTGATTATCCATGTAAGATAAAATATTTACCCATAACATGGTGATAATATATTCTATCTTACATTATTTTTAATTCATATATTCATTGATTTCATATAATACAAAACAAAATAATTAACTATTAAATTGATAAGAAGAAAATAGTAGTCGAATAATCATTAAATTATCGAATAGTTATATTATCTGACAAATGATTAACAAAAATTTTACCCTTGGGGAAAACACACTTAGAAGTGTAACTTGATTCACAATGTGACATTCCTTCTTTACTCACATGACTCAGTCCATATTTAGTCACTTGGTAGATCCCCCATTACAGAAGAATTTACTCACACATAGTTTAACAGATCTAATGGGCTAGATAAAGGGAGTTTACACAAAATAATTTTCAGACACACATGGCCTTACATAATAAGAAATGGGGATGACTTCTATTCCATCATTTTAATTTAATTGAAAATAAATTTAAATTAACTAATCATATAAAATGGTTTGGTCTAATTTCCTGATCATCCACACATAAACATGAAATGACCACATGTTTACAATATTTTTATCAATTACTTCGATTCGATCATTAATTAAGATCATGCTCTATAAATTCGTCCAATTAATTCAATTTAAATTAATTTCATACAAGAATATTTAACTTACCATCATCTATCATTTTTTAAAAAATTACTCTCATTAAAAAATAATTAGTTTCCCCATGGTACTTGGAGGAAACCTCATGTGTTCATCCAATTTTTAACATAGAAATTAATTTAATATACAATTTTTAATCATATGACTTGGAATGTATTTTCAAATGAATGACTGACATAAGACATAAAAATTGGGTTAATTATATATTTAATTATTATTTATTTGAAAATTGGAGAACAACGACAATAGTAGACTATATGGTGTGAAGTATTTTGCAATGCATGTACTTTTATTCTACCCATTTCCACAACATATCAGTCCCCATTTTGTGTATCCGATACATGAAACACTTAGGAATCCTCATGTAATGTGTATATGATTATTTGTTATTAATCATTAAATGATTATTTAGTATGCTATCAACAATAGATAAAACAATAGAATATGATATTATATTATTAAATTAAATGATTTTAACTAAAATAAAATAAAATAAATGAAATAAAACACATAATAATAAATACTCCCAAATTAAACATGTGACCTCTCTAATACCAAATGTAGGTTTAATGAATAATGGAAGTGTCCACTTTTTGGTATGACAAAATCATATTTTTTACTTACATCACATGTAAATGATGTGTTACATGATCATGATATCATATCCAACAAAAATATTAGATTATTAGACTATATAATTATGATAAAACCAGTAAGATGTGATCATTACATGTAATTTGGAATTAATTTAGGATAAATATAGAAGTACCTCAATTTGAAATTATTATTTCATTGATGATCTGGATGGAAATGATTTCATCATAGTACCAGTGTGCTATGAGATTCATGTGAAGATTCCAACTAATAGTGATCCATACATGCACTGAAAACTCTGATCAATTTCATTAAATCATCGGGTGATAGAGAAGCTCATCCGGATCGCTTCAATTGTTTTGTGGTTGACCATAGAAATTTTCTTCTCAGAGAGGGAGAACTCTTGGAGCTCAATTGAAGTTGTGAGTGTTAGGGGAGAGAAGAAATATGTATAGAATTCTAAATATCTCTCTAGATATATATATATATCATGATTTGTCTCTAGATATACGAATCTAGATATATCTATATATATCTTTCAAGATATGTTTCTAGATATATTTCTATATATATATATCTCTAGATATTTCTATAATATCTATTATGCACACCCAAAAATTAACTTCAAGAAAGTGATATATTTATATATAATTAGATAAAATTAGTTATTTATTATATAGAGTTTAATGTTGGAATATTTCGCATAGTCCCATACCCATTTATCATATTTAAATTGACCCCATGTCCATAAATAAAATTATAATTATTATTAAACACCTAATATATTCAAAACATTAATAATATATATTAATATCAATTATTTATAATTTTACCATTAAACTCAGTCCAAATTTACTCATCAACATTTATAGATCCTTGAATAATGGATATTTAATTCTGTAAGTGTCATTGTATTATTTATAAGATAAATATAATGAATATTATATTATATAAATTTTTACGATAATATTTATTATTTATTATTTAAATCAATTTATTATTTTGAATAAATTGTGATTAAAATATGGCGATCAATCAAACCAAAATAAATATTTTTCATTCAAACTTATTAAATTCATTACTTAAATTTAATAAAAAATTATAGATACACTTAGTGTGTGCCCTTCTAGGCCTCATTCTATATAGAATTATAGAAACCCACCTAATTTAAATGGTTTGCATATCGAAACAATCCAAGGAACCCATAGTGATGTAAGTGAATTCCGCAACAACATCCAACCTCTTATAAATTCCTACCATGTAATATAATCTCTTAATCATGATATCTCTAATCATGAAGGTTTCACACTGGTTCCATCAACCTATATATGATATTTCTATTATTTTACATTCTAGAAATCGACTCTTCCACCAAACACCATGATTGTAGATATCTATAGGCATTTATATTCAATCAAAGTTCCTATGATATCAACTTCTTTTATAAGATAGAAGGTAAAAATCATTTCCCACATTATACATTAAATGAATGTCACTAATAACACACTCAAAGTACCCTACCTATCCATGAACATATGTCATAATTGATTTAATAAATACATAAAAGTGAAAAAGTATTGACATACATTAATTATAATCATAAATTCTAAGTCTCAATATGCATGTCTTCAAATATGACTCTAAATGACACATAAAAATGTGGATTTCCTATTTTATTGGTCTGTTCTCATATCCTCATAAAATGGGAATTAACCATGGATAACACTATGATAATGGGAATAAATATATTAAGATATCCCTACCCCTAATATCTTGTACCCCCTATCTCCCATCTAACAATATCATCCATCCATAGAGGAAAATTGATGAATAATTTCATGGTACCTGTAGGTTCTCATTATAGTGGGTAAATACTATAACCTTTCTATGAGACACATATTCTTATAAAATTATCACATAAAAATAGCATGTAGTCAAACAGTAATAATGGAGTATGAAAGATTCATTAAGACATGTAAACATGTACTAAAAAGATTGTTCTAGGGATCCAAATACCACAATACATCCATGCCATCAAGTCAGGGTTTATAGCCCCACTGTCACTGCCCAAGCCTATTGAACACTCTCTTTTCAAATCGCTATAACCATGGACCAATAACAGCATCATTGATCCCACTATTATATGACAATATCTATCAAACCATTAAAATGACTACCATTGTCCCACACTCCATCGGGTCTAGAGATCATCCATTGCATGCCCTAAAGACCCACATTAGCATTCTATGTGTATGTATAGACTAATGTTTAAAATAAATGGTTTGGAATTCCATATTTAATGAATAGTACCACTACTATAGTACCCTTCAATAATACCATCTACATTAACCAATATTCTACATTGTTATGGTGTTGTTATAGTCCCACAAAAAAATTCACCATTATGATTTGAACTCTATCTTGATTTAAAATTATTGGGTGACTTTACAATTCTTATAATCCCCAACTAAAAAAAATTCATATTTTACTATTTTATCTTCACTACCAAATTTTGTTAATCCCATGTTGAATTTAATTTGACCATAGTATTCCCTTTATTGAAATCCAATGACTTTAGTTTGTCCCTTATAACAAAAAAGTTCCACCTGAATAATGTCTTTTGACACTAATAACATACATGAAGATTCAATTATTCATTAAACGAACATGATTTTATTCCATATTTCGTCAAATAACCATTTTATAAAAAAATTTAAAATAAAGTATTTATTTCTGTTGAATGACACTTATTCTATGTGATGGAAGACATTAGAAAAAAATAATTTTAAATATCACCACACACTAAACAAAAAAAATTTAAATATAAAATGAAGAATATTTTACACCTAACACCAATAAGACTGTACTACTACCTTAAAGTATATTTATATGAATATCACTACGATGTATCCAACAGACTACCTTAGGAATGTCTTATCCATGGGAAAATTTTAATAAGAAAATGAATTGTAATGGAACCTAATCTATTCCCATGAAATTCTACTACTTCTCTAGGTAAAGAGACAATGTGGAAGAATACTATAGGTGAATCCTAAAATTAAAATTCATTTTTAAAACCAAAACCATATCAACGGTATTAAATCCTTTTATATCCTTTGATCATTCCCCAAAAGTATTCTAGAATTTTCTCTAATATTATGAAATTATCGTGTAAGGTAATGATAATAACTCTCTCTATCCATATCATGCATCTATATTATATATGACAACCTTTTTGAGGTGGTTACTTGTTTTATTATGTATTTTTAATTAATTAATGGGTTTATATGGTTGTTTGGATGTCTTATAAGATTTATAAATGTATTTGAAGTGTTTTTGCAGGTGTGCGGTTAGTTCATGATTAGGGGAAACCATTTGGAATTCATAGGTAACCATGTGCAATAAAATAAGAGCCTACAAAATTGTATACAATTGTTTTTTGGTTTTTGTAAATCATCAGGCCAAACAATAAAGCCAATATTAGGGTCTCATCGATGGAAATTTTTTTGGGTAAACCATGGGGATAAAATCTTATGTCCATGGATTCTTTTGGGAAGTGTCCATCCCAATGTTGGTGCTTGGTTGACCAAACCATGTATCCAAACTATGCACATGCTTTAATAGAACTGAAATTCAAATTTTTAACTCAATATCTCACTAAATGAAATAATATCATTCCATTATGATATATATATTATTTATTTCTCCAATTGGAGATATTAATGATTATCTTCACTATGATAATCTCTATCTATTTTGGATTTCTGGAATAATTAACCTAAAAATCAAATGTAATACCTCTCTCTATTCTTATCCTCCGTTTTCCATTTACATAGTTTTTATAGAAATCATTTTCTTGAGATTTCAGGGTTATATACTGCTGTTAGTGTAACTCCCCAACCCTAGTTACCTAGAGTCGGTGCATTATTACATAACATTGGCATGATCACAAGGAAATCATGTCTCGAAAGACTGATTAGTTTAGTATTATTGGAAACAAGATTCATACATAAGTTCAACTTTATAGATTGAAGAGAAATACAACACAAATATATTTCATTAGAAACATCGAAGACTCCTTGATTATGCCTGCAGGTCACTCATAACTAACTTCTTCATATCCTGGGAAAGTGAAACATAAGAAAGGGGTGATCTCAAATGCTCAGTAAGGGTATGTAATACAACGAAAAATGACATAAATATTAATCATGGTAAATAATTGAAACCACATGCCTTTACAGATAATAAACATGAATACTTTCATGGAAAGAATATGAGTTGAGTTTATAATGCCATAATAAAACATAATCATGGGTATTCTACTAGTCGAATGGCCATATGAACCATCAATATTATTTCCATAATGAGGGAATGTATAATTCCAGACATTCTGAAACATTTTGTCAAGGCCTCAGCCAGGACATCTAAAAATGATTAAGGCCTCAACCAAAACCATAAATCAAATTGGGAAAGGGCCTCAGCCAATTCCATTTCTATTTTTCTCATGAGACCCATCAATTCATCAAGGAGATATAGCGGGCTCCACCCATCACTTACTAAGTCCAATACATTTCTCATATGAAAAGTTTTATACATATCATAAACATTCTTATTAAAACTAGCATACAAAATGTCAAAACATTAACCATTAACCATGAATGGTATAAAAATAGCACATCCACAATCAAAAAAATCACAAAACCTTCAATACAATATGGAAGTTTTGTATCATAATAAATCAACTTCAAATAAACTTAAAATCCATAAAAGGATGTTGACATAGATGAAATCAAAACCCTTTTTAGAGAAACATCTCTTTCTATTTTGAAATCATTTAAGAGTCACATAATTATAAAATAAAAAATTTACTTTGAAAAAATTATTATAAGCTTGTAATGTAAGGTTTGACGAGTTTATAACAGTAGAAAATAGCCGCACTTGTCGTATAAGTTAAAAAAAGACATTCTTACCTTAATTTTTTCGAAAAGGCTAAAAAGGACCTTGTTTGGAAAACGATGGAAAGATTCCTTTACAAACATCTTATAAAAAGTCAACAAGGGTATAAATTACATTAACCCATAATCTATAAAATAGTAAGAATGTTTTGAAATACATTTTTAAGAAACATGGATGTGGATGATAAAGAGGTCCCAGTAGATAATTACGTATAAGCAACCTCGAATAATGAAGAGATTGTGAAATAAACCCTTACCATGTAATTTTCATTGGATGAGGGTAGGTTAACCTCCTATATAATGGTGAAATAATTTTGATTAAATTATAGAAGAATCATATACATTAATATGATATTATATATGATCTTTTAACATTGCTTTGTTAATAATATCTTAGTATTATCATCGTTTTGGTTGTTAACTTACTAATTTTATTTTATATATTTTGTTACATGGTTTGCTATGAAAATTTTGTATCTTATTCATATACAGAATGATATCAAGTCCTTAAAAATTATTTTTAATCATCAAATGAAAATTAGACTTGAATGGATATGATGGGGAATGAATCTCATCACGTTCGTGGAGACGATAGTCTGTACGTACGCACGAGCAACAATATCATTCTTTTGATATAAAAATAATATATAATTGGATGGTATATCATATATAAAGAATAATTATAATTTTATATTTAATATTTACATCAATTACACATCATTATCATACCCATCCAAATAATAATGTTGTGAATAACAATTACACCACGACTTGGAGATGGCAAGCCGTACGTACGCACGTATGGTGACATGTCATTCAAAGGATGGATAGAATACTGAATATGGTTGTAAAATACTTAAAATAACATCATAGTATATAGAAGATATTGGAGTTATTATTTTAGAATGGAAATAAAAAATAAAGAAGAATTTGAAGAAGAAAGAAACTTGAAAGAGGGTGGTGAAAACATTACCTCTTCTTCAGGTTATTCCTTTTGATTTGATCAAAAGGGCTCCTTAGGTTGGCTTTCTGATCAAACTAAGGAAAATAGGTTAAATTTTGGAAATCTTGGAGAATATTTGGGCTGGGGTTGGCCGATCCAAAAGGCTCTGAAAGAGTGAATTAGAGAGAATGGGGAGTTCCTTTTTATAAGAGGGGTGTGGGGAACCTTAGGAAAAGCTATAAATATTATTTTATAATATATTAATATTCGATTTATAATGGCTAAAAAGTGGATTATTTAAAGGTTAAGGTGGGGATAGGTCAAAAAACACTCAACCAATAGGTTTTAGACAGGTTTGAGTCACTATATTTTCTTTATATTTTTGATTTAACTCTTATTTAAATAGTTTGACATTTACCATGTCTCTTTGTATTTTTTATATTATATAGTCAATAAACTTACTATAAACTTACAAGATACCCCCAAGTGGTCAATTAATAATACACCTATCATTATATAAGTTCTTTGGCTGAACCATAGATTTTTAGGAACATAATATTAATTAATAATATAATATTTGTTTTAAAGACTCATTTATGTCAATTTTGATAATATTTAATAATTTATTTTTTTAAATTCTTAAAAAATTTATTAATTCGAACCAAATTCATTTAAGAGATACTAACATGTCATATTAACCAATAAAATTCTTGGATGGCATAAAAACTTTAAATTATATTTTTTTTAACATTTATAATACTAATTATTTGATTCTTTCATTAATAAAGAAACTACTACATCATTATTGTTTCATAAATAAATTTAATTATTCAATGTCTAAAAATTATAAATAAAATACCATTATTCAGGAAATAGTTTTATCTTCCTAATGAATATTTATAGTCGAAAATATAACATATATGACTCTATGTAAAAATTGTTTTTCTAAAAGATATATGCTTATGTCATTTTTGTATTTACTTTAACTTAATTAATATAAAGTGTCATTATCACTTAAAAGTGGATACATGGGGTCCCAAAATCGACCCAAATATGTCCATGGTCAGACATGTATCAACCAATAGGGTTAGGACACGTTTTAGGGTAATTTATTATTATTATAATATTATTTGTTTACCCTTATTTACTGGATTTACCCTTTAACCATGATAAATAAAATATTTACCGAAGTAATTATTCAAAATGTCAAAAAATAAAAGTTACCTATTTATAGAATTTGGACCTCCTGATTATAAATATCAAATCCATTTTTCTAAATTCAAAAAGCAGAAGTGGATGAAATTAATTTAAAATTAATTCCCGTTGTTAAAACAAAAAGCGTGTTTTTAAGAGATAATAATTATCAAAAGATTGACACTTGGTTATGTCCAATTTAAATGTGAAATTATGTCCAATGACCAAAATTGTATTAAATGGTAAAAATATATTCTAAATGTACTTTAAAACCACTAAAATTCATAATTTATCACTATTAATTATTTCGATACAAAAAGTTGTTTCTAATTAAAATTTAGAGATTTTCACTATTCATCAAAAATTAAAAATTTTCAGAAAAATACCAAAAATTTACCCTAATCTAATTTTGATATTCTGAATCCAAAAATTAAGTCCATTTTGAAAGGTAAAATGTATAAAATTTTAAAAAGTGAGTATTATTATTCATAACGGCTAGTTTGATTGGTTGTGGTGCCTATTAGAACTCAAAGTTGCGTACAACACATGCTATTGTATTATTCAGAGAGAAGCATACCGTGGAAGCTTGGGGTGTTACATTCTCCCATCCTTCAAATAATTTTGTCCTTGAAATTTCTAGAATACTATCGCGTGAAAAGACATGGGTGGTTCTTCATCATAAGTTCCTCGGGTTCCGATGTTGCCTCTTCCATCTTATGGTTTCTCCATAGAACTTTTACTAGACGAGTCGTCTAGTTTCTCAACACATGTTCTATCATATCAAGAATCATGACAGGCTCTTCGCAATGAGACAGATCTGGTTCCGGTTCTAATTCTTCATAGGTAAGTACATGCGTTGGGTCAGACATGTATTTTCTCAACAGTGATACATGGAACACATCGTGAACATTAGAGAGACATGGCGACATTTCCAAACGGTAAGCTACAACCCCAATTTGTTCTAGAATTTAGAATGGTCTGATGTACATGGGACTCAACTTTCCATTTTTACCGAAATGTATAACAACATTCCATGGGGATACCTTCAGGAAAACATGATCTCCTACCTGAAATTTCAAATCCTTTCTTTGGTTGTCAGCATAGCTCTTCTACCTACTTTGAGCTACTTTGATGTGGGTTTGGATTACCTTTACCTTTTCTATCATTTCTTCAATAGGTTCCGTGCCTACAAGATTTCTTTCACCAACATCATCCCAACAGGTTGGTGTAAAACATCTCTTTCCATATAACGCTTTATATGGTGCCATCTGAATACTTGAATGGAAGCTATTATTATAGAAAAATTCTACCAGAGGTAAATATTTATCCCACATACCTTTAAAGTCAAGTGAGAATGATCTCAACATGTCTTCTAAGGTTTGAATAGCCTGTTCTAATTGTTCATCAGTTTGGGGGTGGTAAGCAGTGCTCAAACGAAGTTCAATATCCAGGGATTTCTAAAGACTTTTCCAAAATCTTGACATAAAACAATTGATAGGGGTACTCCATGAAGTCTTATGACTTCATTAATATATATCATTGCTAGACGTTCATGTTGTAGATCTTCTCTTATAGCATGAAAATGTGCTGACTTGGTAAGACAATCAACAATTAACCATATTTCATCATTCCTTCTAGAAGTCTTTGGTAGTCCCATGACAAAGTCCATCGTAATATTATCCCATTTCCACTCCGGTATGGGAAGAGGTTGCATGACTCCTCTAGCCTGTTGCCTTCGAGCTTTTAATTGTTGAAAAACCATACATCTTGACACAAAATCAGTAATCTCCCACTTCATGTTGTCCCACAAAAAATGTTCCTTCAAATCTCTATACATTTTGGTGCTCCCAGGGTTTATAGAGAAACTGGAACTATGAGCATCATCTAACAATTCTATTTTTAAATCAGGTATATCGGGAACATAAAGCCTCTTACCAAATTTCAAAATTCCATCTTCATACACAAATTCACTCAATCTCCCATCATTCACAGCTTTAATCTTCATTTGAAATTCTTCATCATTGGTCTGAGAACTATTAATACTTTCTAGTAATGATGGTTTTGAAAACATTTGAAAAAGTATCGATGTTTCAACTTCTATTGTTATTCCCATATCCAACTTTACTAGATCCAAGAAAATTTGATCCCTTTCAACTCTCATTTTATTCAAAACTCCATGATCCTTTCTGCTCAATGCATCTGCCTCCTTATTTTCCTTCCCCAGGTGGTAGTGTATAGTGAAATCATAATCCTTGGGTAGTTCTAGCCATCTCATTTGCCTCATGTTGAGTTATTTCTATGATAAAATATAGTTTGGACTCTTGTGATCGGTATAAATCTCACATTTTTTACCATATAGATAGTGTATCCATATCTTCAAAGAAAAGATTACAGCAGATAACTCAAGATCATGAGTAGGATAGTTTTTCTAATGAATGTTTAGTTGTCGTGATGTATAGGCAATAACCCTATCATTTTGCAAATGGACACAACCAAGTCCCTTATTTGAAGCATCACTATAAATAACAAACCCATCATTCCCTGATGGTAGAGTCAATATAGGAGCATTGACTAATCTTCTCTTTAGTTCTTCGAAACATTATTCAAAATCTTTTGTCCAAACAAATTTAACCCCTTTACGTGTGAGCTTCATTAATGGGTCAGCCAATTGGGCAAAATTATGGATGAAAAGTCGATAATAACCTCCTAAAGAAATAAAACTTCGTACCTCAGTTATACTCGTCGGTTCTGGCCATTCTTGGATTGCCTTGGTCTTAGAAGGATCAACAGAGATTCTATCCTTAGAGCCAATATGGCCAAGAAAAGAGATCTCCTAAAGACAAAATTCAAACTTTCTAAACTTCCCATATAATTCATTTCTTCTAAGAGACTTTAGAATAATGTGCAAGTGATTTTCATGATCTTTGTAGATTTTGGAGTATACCAAGATATAATCAATAAAAACCACTAAATATTCATCAACATATTCCTTGAAAATTCTGTTCATTAGATCCATGAAAACAGAGGGTGCATTAGTCAGCCCAAAAGGCATTACTGTAAACCCGTAATGCTCGTACCTTGTTCGAAATATTGTCTTCGAAATGTCTTCCTTATTCACACACAACTGATGGTATCCAGATCAAAGGTCAATCTTTGAAAAGTATTTAGATCCATGCATTTGGTCAAATAAATAATCAATGTGAGGTAGGGGATACCTATTCTTTATTGTTATAGCATTGATTTACCTGTAATCGGCACATAACCTCATAGATCTATCTTTATTCTTAACAAAAAGGATAGGGGATCCCCATAGAGAAACAGTAGGGAAAATAAATTCCTTATTACTCAATTCCTCTAGTTTTTTATTTAGTTCAACTAATTCCATAGTGTCCATATTATAAGGGGTCTTCGATATAGGCCTTGAACCAGGAATTTAATCAATTGAAAAATCAATTTCTCATTCTGGAGGATGTCTAGGTAAATCTTCTGGAAACACATCAACATATTCTCTCACAATAGGTACATCCTCTATTTGAACATTCCTTTCCTAACCCACAGTTATTTTATTCTCTTTCCCCCTAATAATTGAATTTAGTTGAGCTACTGGGGGTGGATCTTGATAAGAATCAGGTGGTGATGATTCTGATCTAAAGATAAGGTGTTCTTTATCATCATCATCAAAAATCATAACCTCCTTCTTCTTACAATAAATTTTCGCATCATGGTCCGAAATCCAATCCATACCAAGGATTATATCAAATTTAGTCATGGGTATGACGATGAGATCAGCAGATAAAGAACATTTATATGCCCTAATGGGAATAGATCCACAAAACTTTGTACCAATGATACTTCCCTTAGGAGTTTTAACTGACTACTCCCTTGTTAAATAAAATTAGAAATATCCAATTTTCTTAGAAAATTGGGAAGATAAGAAACAATGCGATGATCTAGAATCAAATAAAGCATTTGCTAAACTTGACGAAACCATTAAATTACCTGCCACCATGTCTTTAGGGGCTTCAACCTCAGCAGTAGTGATTGTATAAGCTTGGCATTGATCCCTTGGCCTTTTTGGAGGTAAGTTTCCCTAACGCTTAGGAAATTCATTTTTATAATTTCCCATCTCTTTGCAATTGTAGCATTGAACATTGGTAGCGTCTTTCTTTCCTTTATAATCACCAGCTAGATGACATTTTTGTCCACATTTGTAGCATACTCCTTTTCCTTTTAGACAGGCATCAGGGAGATTCCTTCCACAATTATCACAGGGTGGGAATTCAATTCTCCCCTTCTTCCCTGATTCCTTATTTCCTTTCCCAGAGTGTTCAATATATCTCTTCTTCTCTTGCTTTGATTTAAAGTCATAAGACTTAGATAATTCCTTTTTTATCTTGATAGAACACGAGACAATATCTTTATATGATGAGAAGGATTGTGATACTAATGATCGATAGAGAAATGGTTTTAACCCATTAATGAAATGATCAATATTATTTCTTGGGTTACGTATATAATATGTAGCATGCCTCGCTAACCTTGTAATGTTAGCCTCATACTTTGAGACATTCTCATCCTCCTTTTGCCTCAGACTCAGAAATTGTCTTTCCATATCCACTCGATGCTCACGAGGAAAGTATTTTTCTAAAAAAATCTCTTTGAACTCCCTCCATTCCATATTTGATACTTCATTATCTTCATTTGTGTTTTGAATCAATGACCACCATTGATCAGCATCTCCAGTGAGGCGGTAAACTTCCATGATAACTTTTTCCCTTTCACTACTCCCCAAGGCATGGAATATTTTCTTTAAGAAATTTATCCATTTCTCAGCCACTAATGGATTTGTACTCCCATTTAATGTCAGTGGTTTTTTCCTCATGAATCGATCTAACATTGATCCTCCACGCTACGAATCAGGGTTCTCTATATGGGTAAGGCTATTATTCATAACCTGAGTGAGTTGTCCCAGTATGGTGATTAGCTGATCAGCACCAGTTGCATCACTAGATTCACTATAATTATCTTGAGAAAGAGGTAAATCCATACATGGAGTGGGTGCACTGATACAGTTTCCATTGCTTCCACTAGGTGCCATTTCTAAACAATGGCATAAACTAGATTAGTTTATGAATCAAAATATATAATTCCAAACTTCTAAAAAACTAAACATAAATTGAACAGTTTATGGATATAACCCATAATCATAAAAATGTTTTCATTGAGGATGTATATACTCAAAAATTATTCATAATGGTTTGTAATGAAAATGAGAATTATCCTAAGCATATCCCCTGGGAGTGTCATAACCAAGAGTGTAGCAAAGCCCATTGTTGTGCACTAGTTCCTGTTCAAGTCTAGATCAAAGCGGTGTTTTTGGGTTTTACCCCTAGGTACATCTATGCTAGAGCCACCTCTACCTGCTTGTATCCAGACAGGGATGTATTTCTCTGAAAACTCACAAAATCTATACAATACCAAAATTCTATTATGTTCTTCTATACTAATCCTCAAAGTCTATATTAGGGTTATGTGCTCTAATCAGAGTTTATCTAAATCTAGTTTCCATGGTTTGTACTAAACATCCTCTGATACCAACTGTAACGCCCCAACCCTAGTTACCCAAAGTTAGTGCATTATTACGTAACATTGGCATGATCACAAGGAAATCATGTATCAAAAGACCGATCAGTTTAGTATTATTGGAAACAAGATTCATACATAACTTCAACTTTACAACTTGAAGAGAAATACAACACAAATATATTTCATTAGAAACATCCAAGCTTCCTAAATTATGCATATTGGTCAATCATAAATAACTTCTTCATATCCTGTGAAAATGAAACATAAGAAAGGGGTGAGCTCAAATACTCAGTAAGGGAAATTAATACGACGGAAAATGACATAAATATTAATCATGGTAAATAATTGAAACCACATGCCTTTACCAATAAAAAAAATGAATACTTTCATGGAAATAATATGAGATGAGTAAATAATGCCATAATAAAACATAATCATGGGTATTCTACTAGTCTAATGACCACATGAACCATCAATATTATTTCCATAATGAGGGAATGTATAATTCCAGACATTCTGAAACATTTTGTCAAGGCCTCGACCAAGACGTCTAAAAATGATTAAGGCCTCGACCAAAACAATAAATCAAATTGGGAAAGGTCCTCGACCAATTCCACGTCTAGTTGTCTCATGAGACCTACCGATGCATCGAGGAGCTATATCAGGCTCCACCGGTCACTTACTAAGTCTAATACATTCCTCATATGAAAAGGTTTAAACATATCATAAAAATTTGTATTAAAACTAGCATACGAAATGTCAATACTTTAACCATAAACCATGAATGGTATAAAAATAGCCCATCCATAGTCAAAAATATCACAAAACCTTCAATAAGAATAGAAGTTTTGTATCATAATAAATAAACTTCAAATAAACTTAAAATCCATCAAAGTATGTTGACATAGATGAAATCAAAACCCTTTTTAGAGAAATATCACTTTATATTTTGAAATAATTTAAGAGTCATATAATTATAAAATAAAACATTTACTTTTAAAATATTCTTATAAGATTGTAAGGGAAGATTCGACGAGTTTGTAATGGTAGAAAATAGCAGCACCTGCCGTATAAGTTAAAAAAAGACATTGTTACCTTAATTTTTTTGAAAAGGTTAAAAAGGACCTTGTTTGGAAAACGACGGAAAGATTCCTTTATAAACATCTTATAAAAAGTAAACAGGGGTATAAATGACTTTAACACATAGTTTATATAATAGTAAGAATGTTTTGAAATACATTTTTAAGAAACATGGACGTGGATGATAAAGAGGTCCCAGTAGATAATTACATATAAGCAGCCTCAGATAATGAAGAGATTGTGAAATAAACCCTTACCTTGTACTTTTCCATGGATGAGGGCATGTTAAACTCCTCTATAATGGTGAAATAATTGTTATTAAATTATACAAGAATCATATACATTAATATGATATTATATATGATCTTTTAACATTGCTTTGTTAATAATATCTTAGTATTATCGTCGTTTCGGGTGTTAACTTACTCATTTTCTTTTATATGTTTTGTTACAAAACCTGTGTTATTTATGGATAGGTTGTATATTATTCATATCCAGAATTATATAAAGTCCTTAAACATTATTTTTAATCATCAAATGAGAATTATACTTGAATGTATATGATGAATAATGAATCTCATCGCGTTCGTGGAGACAGTAGTCTGTACGTATGCATGAGCGACAATATCATTATTTTGATATTAAAATAATATATAATTGGATGTTATATAATATATAAAGAATCATTATAATGTTATATTTATTTTTTACATCAATTACACATCATTATCATACCCATCCAAATAATAATGTTTTGAATAACAATTACACTATGACGTGGAGACAGTAAGCCGTACGTACACACGTATGGTGACATATCATTCAAAGGATGGATAGAATACTGAATATGGTTGTAACATATTTATAATAACATCATAGTATATAGAAGATACTGGAGTTATTATTTTATAATGGAAATAACAAAGAATTAAGAAGTTGAAGAAGAAAGAAACATGAAAGAGGGTGGTGAAAACATTACCTCTTCTTTGGGTTATTCCTTTTGATTTGATCAAAAGAGATCCTTAGGTTGGCTTTATGATCACACTAAGGCCTATAGGATGAATTAAGGAAATTTTAGAGAATATTTGGGCAGGTTTTGGCCGATCCAAAAGGCTTTGAAGGTGTGAATTAGAGATAAGGGGGAGTGCCCTTTTATAAGAGGGATCAGGGGCAACTTAGGAAAAGGTAGAAATATTATTTTATAATAAATTCATATTCGGTTTATAATGGCCTCAAAGTATATTATTTAAAGGTTAAGGTGTTTATAGGTCAAAAAAACTCAACCAATCGGTTTTATATAGGTTTGGGTCACTATATTAACTTTATCTTTTTGATTTAACTCTTAGTTAAATAGTTTCACATTTATCATGTCTCTTTGTATTTTTATATTATATAGTCAATAAACATTCTATAAAATTCCAAGATACCACCCAAGTGGTCCATTAATAATACACCTATCATTATATAAGTCCTTTTTATGAACATTATATTTTTAGGAACAAAATATCAATTAATAATATAATAGTTTTTTTAAAAACACATTTACGTCAATTTTGAAAATATTAAATAATTGATTTTTTTAAAGTCTTAAAAACTCTATTAATTTGAAACAAATTCATTTAAGCAATAATAAAATGTCATATTAACCAATACAATTCTTGGATGGCATAAAAACTTTCAAATTATATTTATTTTGACATTTATAATACTAATTATTCTATTCATTCATTAACAAGGAAAATACTGCATCATTATTGTGTCATAAATAAATTTAATTAATCAATGTCTAAAAATTATAAATAAAATACCATTATGTATGAAATATTATTATATTTCTAATTAATATTTATATTTGAAAATATAACATATATAACCCAATTTAAAATTTTTTTTTCTAAAAGATATATGCTTATGTCATTTTTGTATTTACCTTAACTTAATTAATATAAACTGCCATTATCACTTACAAGTGGATCCATGGGGTCCCAAAATCGACCCAAAGATGCCCATGGTTGGACATGTATCAACCAATAGGGTTTGGACATGTTTTAGGGAAATTTATTATTATTATAATATTATTTTGTTACCCTTATTTACCGGATTTACCCTTTAACCATAGTAAATAAAATATTTACCGAAGTAATTATTCAAAATGTCTAAAAATAAAATTTACCCATTTAAAAAATTTGGTACACCTAATTCTAAATATGGAATCCATTTTTATAAATTCAAAACATTGAATTTGCATAAATTAATTTAAAATTAATTCCCGTTGTTAAAACAAAAGGTGTGTTTTTAAGAGATAATAACTATCAAAAGATTGGCACTTTCTTATGTCCAGTTTAAATGTGAAATTACGTCCAATGACAAAAATTGTATTAAATGGTAAAAATATATTTTAAATATACTTTAAAACCACTCAAATTCATAATTTATCACTATTAAGAATTTCTATTAAAAAAGTTGTTTTTAATTAAAATTTAGTGATTTTCACTATTTATCAAAAATTGAAAGTTTTTGGAAAAATACAAAAAATTCACCCTAATATAATTTCTATATTAATAATCCAAAAATGAAGTCCATTTTGAAAGATAAAATGTATAAAATTTCAAAAAAGTGGGTATTACTATTCATAATGGCTAGTTTGATTGGTTGTGGTGTGTGTTAGAACTCGAAGTTGCGTGCAACACACACTACTGTATTATTCAAAGAGAAAAATACCGTGGAAGATTGTGGTGTTACAGTTAGGGTGTGTTTTGTGGTTATTTTTTTAATCTACTATATGATTGTTTTGAGAGAAAATATTTTCAAGTTTTTTGTGTTGTTTCATCTTTGAGACCTTTTTAGGTATGTGGATTTTCACTCTATTTTTGATAAGAAATTTACATTTTAATGTTTTCAAAGATAAAATAAATAATTTTTTTGATATAAAAAATGTCAAAAAATAATTCATTTAATTTAAATTTGTGGAAATTTTTTTAGATATGAGTTTGGGGAATCTCCATTAAGATGTTTGAAAAAATGAATATTTATTCATTTTACTTTAAAATCTAGATTTCATAATTTTATAATACTAGGTTTGACGTGGAGTTGATGTGAGGATATATTTTTAACAATTATATATATGGAATATATATTTTTGGAATTTAATTTTGAAAAATTGGTGTCTTGATCTATGTTTATGATGCATATAGAAATAGACATACCAAATCAGACATAGTCATCATGCCAAATCAAGAACACAAGATTTCATGGTTCACTGGTGTTCATGATGCATATGGGAATGTATATAAATAGTTTAAACATGAATGAGGTAAAAAACTATAGTATTTTTAATGGTATATGTTATTTAAAACATGGTTTAGGTGGAAATATTAGAGCATATTGGATTGTAATGCTAAGTGTTGACTTGCGTATATGGGGATGAGTTTCCACCCATGAATTGGTTAATTCAGTCTAGCCCTTTTAAAGGGAGATCTGTTATGATGGTGTAATGGATCCCTATTGGGAGATATTATTTAATTTCAAGGATTTTTTGTGTGCACATCATGGGTTCTTTCTTGTTATATTTTAGGTTACTTTGGAAAAATAATTGATTAAAACAATGCGGGGGTTTTTATATCAGTTATTCATATAGTTTACAATGGAATGTTAATCCATATTTTTCTTCTAACTTGTTTATATAAAATGTGTGATAACATGTTCTTGTTTTAGTGGGATTTCAGAACAATACAAGGGCAATTTATTACTGAATTTATATACTCACCCGCTACATATTCATTCGAGTGTGTATAATGTTCTTTGATAACAAGATATAGGTTAGGAGGACCGCTTACAATATTTGAGGGTTTCTTTTATGCTATATATTTATATAGATCTAGGATCTAAGATGATACTATCTTGTGTATAATTGGAGAGTTATATGGTAAAAATTTTTATTTCATTTTGGGTATTTAAGTCTTATATTCTTATTTAGTATTATGTTCAGTTGTTACACATTGATTATTATTATGTTATATTTTTATAGTATGGTTTGGTTTTATTATACTTAAAAATTATATTATTCTCTTATACTTTTACTATTTATATTTTTCTTCTATTTAAAGGTCGATTATCCCATAATTATTTGGTTAATCCCTTGGTGTTAATTTCTTTCCTTTGGTTTTTGGATGATACACCTAAGGTTAGTGTCATTCTGATCTTATCGAATCCAATGTGATTGGGTTTGGATGTTACAAATGGTATCAATTTGGAATTTTCCATGGTTTTTAATTGTAGGAATGGACATAGTGTTAATTAAAACATGAAAGATAGGTTATACAAATATATATCTAACCGCATTATACTAAACTTCAAATTATTATGTGTTTCTGGTATGAAAAGTGTGTTTAAGAACTTATAGGAATGTTATCACCTCATCATCATGTGTTTAGATAGGGAGAGTTGGGTATCTTAAATTAGTAAAGAGACACCCAAAAAGGATTTTGGTATTCTAAGGAAATTTTATTTTTTATGTATTGGTAAATTTTTAAATTATAACATTGTTTACTGGAATTTTTTATGCTTATAAAAGAAATTCGGTGTTCTTAAAAATTGATTTCTATAACATTTACACGTAACGTGGTATCGCCATATAGTTTATTAAACCCCTTATATTATCTTAAATAAGTTCATCCTATGAAAATATCCCCAAATTTTATCCTTGTCAATACATTAAATTTCAATTACCCTGATTAGATAGGTGAAGAAACATTATTGGACCTTCAAGATAACTGTTCTTCTTCCAATTTAATATTATCACATTTTACTATCAATATTGAACCTAAACCTATAAATTTAATTCCGTAGATCCTCTATTCATAATAACATTATAAAATATGGTAAATATTTATAGAACTCATTCATATATTCATTACATTTCCAATAATGATGATAGAATGAACTCCATTACTAAAAAATATGTTTAGGATATATCCAATTTATCCAAGTTGTTAACATATCAAATCATATTCCTACAATTATATTTGTATTTAATTTCTAGATATTCACACTTTTTAATAAGATTAAGGGTAAACCCTTTACATTACCTGAAGTCCCAAGGCAACAAAGGAATTAGAATTTCATGGATTGAAGTTGTAGTGGTGTAAGGATTTAAATGTAATATCTCATCCAATAAAGTTTTTAGCCACCCCAAATTTATTGTAATATCCAAAACCCCACCATTTCCCAAATCATAATTTTGAGTGATATTTGTGGTCCTTATCTACTTAAATTGATTATATGCACCATCGGTACACCATCAATGGACTCCATATTTTTAGACTCACCAAACCGCCACTTCCCACACTCCACATAAGTATCTCTATGTCGAGAAGGCCTAATAGGCCAGAGGCCCTTGATGGCCCAGAGCCCCTATGGCCTAAAGGACTAATATTATAGCATATAATCTGATTTCGGAAAATTATTTCAACTACTATATTACACCCACTATTGTTATTTATATATCACCAAAAGTGTTAATGTATTTCTACAGTGCATATATAAATTCACAACCACCTAGTTTTAAACATGGGTTTCATGATGGACTATGGGGTGACTATAGAACTCATGTAATCTCCCAAATTCAACGTCATATTAAATGTATGAGAATAGAAAAAAATTACTTTGTTAATCATGGATCTATTTTATTTAAGACCTTATGTGATTTAGTAAATTCTTCTTACAAGAATCCAGATTTATAGTGTTGTAAAATTCTATAGTTGGATAATCAAGAATGTATTATTCTTAAAAATATTTTTTTTATTAATATCTATTCATATATTTTTCATTAGTTTATTAATTTTAATATATCGATATTCTATTTTTACATAATTGATCTAAAATAATATTTGATGATGTTAATAACACTATATCTATAGTAGAATTTTATATAAGATAAGTATCATGTTTCACACTCATTTAATATGGAAATTTACTAAATTTTTTCCCACTAAAATTATTTCCCATTTTAGATTACATCACAGAAATTTTTGGTACAATATATATTTTTCAATGTGAAAATAATCATACTGTGAATTCCTCTCACTAATTATCTATTTAGGTTGTCAATCATATTATAAATTTCTATTGGATGGTTGAGTAGAAAACTCTAATTCAAATCCATCATATGGATAATATCAACACCATTCTAATAACATCTTTCCTATGGGGTTACTATCTACATGTAACTTCAATAAAACTAAATAATTTGTTTACCTAACTCTTAGTGTTATCAATTTGAGCTATTCGTTAGACAGTATAATCAATAGCACCAAACTTTAGAAACATCTACATGATTGAATGATTGACGCATTGAGATGTGTTTTCTTGGGAAGTTTTCTATCATATAGTATTTATAAAGGTGATTTAAAATCACCATATTCACTAATATATTTTCTTTTCATTTTTCAAATATTATAATGATTTATTTTTTAATATTATTCTTTTAACCACATAAATAAGTTCGAAAATGTTTTATGGGAAAATCTTCAGACAACCCGTAGTATGTGTTGCTAACCCAAATAGGTAGAAAACAATGTTTATACCCATTAAAATGAATATCAAGAAATAGTTTTTTGAGAACCATTTATATAAAGTATTATTATTATATAAATTTAATAGTACCCAAAAGAGTAATTTTTGAGAGATGCATAGACAACCCACCTATTCTTGACAAAGATTAATCCTCTATCCCAACAAGAAGATTGACATAAATCCCCATATCCTAAGGACACATTAGTCAAGAGTTATCTCAATTTCATCATATTAATAACACATAGATATTTTCGAACTACAATTAACTTCTTAAGTCAATCACATAAACAAGTATAATCCAAATTCAAAGTAGAAGAAAACTAAATAAATTATCATAAAAAGTAACTAACTTCTTATATTAATGTACAAAAAATTATATTAGTGGTTTAACTCTTTTATTAATGTTTATACCCATTCAAATTGTGAAAAATTTAAATCTATGAATAAAATAACGAATTAACTAAAAAAACGAACCACTAATATATTTAAACCTGAGCTAAACTATTTATAAGAAATTCATAAATAAATATTTTTTAAAATATTTATAATTTATTCATGTACTAAGAATATTCCATAAATAAATTATTTTTAAATATTTATATCTATATATACAATGAACATCTTCATAACATCCTTTCATATGGAATTAAACCTAAATATATGTAATTAAAGGAAATATAAAAATTTTATATTCAAAAAATATTATGTAAACAATTTAAATAATCTAAATATAACATATTTTATGTTATTTTAATCTTGGTCATATCAATTATAAAAACTCATTTTTACATTTTTTAAATAAGTCATCAATTTTTTTGTCGAATGGTGCTTGGTTACATTTTTTTATGTTTATTTCCTCAATTAGGTTTGTCTGTGCATTTATAAAAAGGTGATAACTTGGGTAAGGATTTTATTGTCTACCCATGAAAGGATATTGAGTTGATAGCTATATTTTTTATGGGAAATGATAAAAACCCAAGTCCTTGGAAAAGTTGGTAAGATAGAATATTTGTACCAACCACATCAGATGATCATTGAGTCAATAATTATGAGAAAGGCATGTATTCATGGATGAACAAAAAATTATACAATATTTTAAACAGTGTAACTAGGTATAGAGAAGTTATTTTCTGAATTGTTATAAAACAAGTTGTAAATATGTATTTTAATTGATAAAATCGTATTAAAAATGATAATATAACCTTAAACAAGGAGAAACCATATAAGGAGTAAAATTAATTTTCACCAATAAATTAATGGAAATAAAGTCTTGGATGAATGATTATTTTAATAAAGATGTATTAGGATTGATTTTGGAAGAGTTGTACCTGATCTTATAGGGAAATTTAAGGAAATACTCTAACTTTTGTATTATCATTATGTTGTTGATCATTAAAAGTTTCTATTTTTTTAATTATTCCAATAATTCATAAAATTATTTAAACTAGTTATAGATACAATTTACATGATATATAACTAACATAGATTATTTAAGTACGCTTATATTTTATTTGAATCATATTTGGAATAACTATTCTTGAGTAAGAAATCTAAAAATGGGAAATGAGAATTCATTTATGAAATCCAGCATAAGAGAGAAATTAGTTTTTTTGAGGAACATTATAAGAGAATACATCTATGTATGATTGTAATAGATAATTAATTTCTCTTATGGTATAAGATATTTGAGACCATGTAATTGAAATATAACAATATTAAGTTAATTATGCTATTTATATTAGAATTTTATCTTACGTGAGTAAATTAAACTTTATAAAATATAATTCTCTAAAACATAATTGAATTCTATTATTATAATATATGGTTTCATATATAGTAAAAAAGTTAACTACAATCTAGGAAGTACTATGTTTGTATGATAAACGTTTTGGGAGAATTTTATAGATCTCAGTCGAATGAAAAAAAATATAGAAATATAATTTTATAATGAATGAAACAATATAAGGATGCATGGGTTTATCCTCAAATATATAATAATAAAAAAAGAAATGTGACACAATATAGAAGATAAATGAGATGATTGTATTTGATCAATTAAGAAGAAGATTAGTCTGTTAAATATTTTTTGATACATTCAAATGATAAAAATTAAATTTATCTATTTTTTCAATAATAATGTAGATTTTGTTGATTCAAAGAATGTCTATTTTTTAGTTCCCTGAGTAGTTTATGTAAATAATTTATTGGTTAGAATAAACAAGGAAGATAGTTTAGTTGTCATTTTTTGTACAAACTCAACCTAAGTTTTGTATTAGTTTTATGTAAATCTTACACATTACCAATTGAGTTGCACAATAATGACATGATTTATTTATACTTATTTTATATATTTAAATATTGAAAATTTAATTTCAGTAGGTAATTTTTTATTATAAGAAATATTAATCTGGGTGTTTAGATTTTTTTTTGTTATGGTGCATTTAATTGACAATATTCTTGGAATATGCATTGAAATGAAAAAGTGTGCAACAAATCTATGAGAGATCAAGATAACTATTCATTAAATCTAATTTTGGATGAGTTTATTCTATATCCTGTCAATATAAAATTTACAGTAATTTAAAAATAAAGAACACATTTAATTAACACCCCACACATGTCAGAAGTATATCATGGTGAGAAAATAATATGCATCTATGAATGCATAAAAAATGAACCAAGACATTGAAACCTATTGGATTTATAATACTATGAATATAGTATATTAAGAAGATATTGATATATTTAACAGAAACCATACTATTAAGTATGGTGAAATCATATAGGTTTAGAGATGATGTATCTAAGAAGATGAAGTTAATGTTGTTCTTGTTTGATTATTTTTAAACCTGTTTTTTTAGAAATGAAAGAGATATAAATATGAAAATTTGAAATATTGGCCTATAGTGTGTGTTTTGAGATTTTGTTTCAATCGTTTTGTTATATGAGAAATAGGTTATGTAGTTAGAAAATTATTTATAAATAAATAGAAGCTATGAATCTAATGTTTCTATTGTGTTTTGTGAAGACTTCTTGGAATCCAAAGTAACTCTATATTGTGAAAGAATAATATATGTTGTACAAGGAGAAACCCTAAGAGAAGAGGGTTGAATAAAGGTGTTAATTTTTTTATTTCACAATATATGTATATTTTTCCCACACATTTATGAATGTTTTAAACTTCTCATTCTAGTGAAAATTCTATAAAATCACAAAAGTATAAATAAAATAAAACACAAAAAATTTATTGGGTTTACCACTATGATCTTGACTAAGGAGTGCATGATAATAGTGTGTCAATCATACAAAATCCACTAATCATCACTGGGTTTTATAGATTGAAATTTTTTATCCATAGTTATATTTTTCGAGTTTCACTTACTTAATAATGAATTTCGTGCCAATGAACTTCCTCCCTACGATCACCTCCATTGATCCCTCCTTTATCACTACTCTAAAATGAATTATTCCTCATCATAATGACTTGAAGTTAGATTCCATTTAATTATAAAATTTACTGTATGTTTCATCATTAATGTAATATTATAATTTTTTATCCACTCCTTAATATTTAGAATAGAAACCACTTCTTTCTACGTAAAAAATGTATATCCAGAAAAATATATGAAGGAAGCCTTATATGGGAAGTTTTTCATTACATCCTATGATTAAAAGCGCATCATTTATTTCCATGTGAATAACCTTGTGCTATGTAGTGCTTCAACTTTCAATCATTATTTATGTTACACTTTTTAAATTCACATTCTACTCGGAGATATACTGTATGGTCATTTATTAACTACTTCATACATCCTCCTTACTAATCTACTTTCTGTTAAGTTTCATGGAACCAATTTTATTAAGAAAAAATATACATGATAGACTGATCATACTATGTAGACTCTCCTTGATATATAATCAACCATACATCTTCATTTTTCTAATGAAATTAAAAATCTTTAAAAACAATAATCCAACCTATAATAATAGGATTAGTGAGGTATTTATAAGGAAATATATTCCCAAAACACACAATAACTAATATTATAATTATTCCCCTTCACGGAGTAGAGAAAATGTTGTGTGGTTGATTATTCTACAAATAAAATTGCCTCCTACCACAAATAACACAATTATAATGTTCTTTGTATATAATTTATCTATTAAAATTCACAAACTATCACTACCTATTCAAAAAAAATGTACATTAAAAAACAGACTCAAAATGCGAATGTGTTATCTTTACAAAAATTCACCTTTATGAACATTATTTGTAGTCCATAGACCCGGTTTGTGAACTCCATGTCTTTTCTAAATTCCTGATTTGAAAAAATATCAAGACATTATGGATCAAATTTCATTCATTCACTTCAATAAATCTAATTTTTCATAGTAATATACTTTATACATGGTTTTTATAAGTTCTATATAGAAACAACATTCCATTTTAAAAATACTTCATATATTACCATACTTATTATGTGGTTCTCATATGTGTTATGTGGTTCATATATAATTTATATGATCTTTGTTCCTTTTCCGCAAAACCATAATGAAATTTCACTTAAAAGTAAAAAAAAATTACACATAAAATTTTAATACACAAGGAAATAATTCATTAAAAAAACTTTTAGCCTTCAATTATCCTGTAAATAATCTTCCTTTGTGTTAAAACACCTTGATCTAATCAGAATGGATTAATAAAAAATTAAACACAAACAATCTCTAATAGAAATCACTATTGTTTTCGAATTCTTCCCCTTTAGGATTCATGGAAATCCAATGTAAAATTCAAATACAGACTTATTATATAGTTCATCCAGATTGAACATAATAATTAATCCACAAGTCAATGTCCTTATGACAAGTGACCTATTTAAAAAAATAGGTCCAAAGAGAATTCTATATATCATTTTATTCCTTAAACCGTTATTAACCCTATTTTCCAACATCATCACACACTATAATTCCATTTCACAAGGATCATATCTCCCCCTAACTGTTAAATTATAAAATACAACTGAATATGATAATATATCCTTAACTCGACATTCTAAATAAGTCAACTCCATGTCATCTATATTGAACATCACTACCATTCCCCCTTACTAAAAAACCAAAAGTGAACTTTAAAGTAGGAAAAATAATAAATTGAAAATTGGATACTAAACAAAAGAAAGGAACTTTCAAAACTCTTCGAAATGAGTCAGGTGGTTGAACACCTGGGGTCAACAATTGTTTCCCAACTATTTGTGTATCTAATTGATTTATCATGATTTCTTCAACTAATTTATCATTTCCAACATATTACACTATTACCATTCAATGATATATATTATCATTAATAAAGTGATACCATATGAAAATATTATTGTTACAAGATTACTATACCAGATTATTTATGACATTAATCATGATCATATTCTCATAGAAAATAAATATTTATTTCTTCACTTCTTTACCAATATCAACCAGTTACAACTTCATCCATAAAAAATGAGGTTATTCCTTAGTTATATAGTTGTATTTTTCATCTATATTACATATTGAGTATCATTTAATTTCTCTCAACCACCCCACACATTTGTTTCCAATGAAAAAAGAACCACAACTCATAGATTTTTGTTGTACCACAACACCATCCCAATTAGAAACATAAAATTTAGTTAATTCATGATCCATGTAATGACCCAAACTTTCATTAATGGAAATCCCTCTTGATCTAATGAAATATCCCATTATGTAAAATGATTATATAAAATTTCAACATATTTGGATATATGTTTTTGTATTTTAAATTACTGTTAAGAATTGGTACTGTTGCTAATATGGTCGTTGAATAGTGATCACATGATTAGTATAAATATAGGTCATTAACTAATACAATTTAGTCAGACAAAGGAAGTGACGACCTCATCTAGTAGACGTACCCCATACGAATCCCATTTGTTGGATCTTGGAAAAGAGGTGGCGTCATATGGATTCTCCCTTGACCAAGCCAAATCCAAGATTTAATAGGTTAAGCTCAAGTGGGACCACCAATGAAAGAAGTGGAAGTTGATAGGGATTACCACCCGAGCAATGTTATCGGAGCCACCCCAAGAGTCTGTCACCATCTCACACCTTACTCTTTGGTCTTATGTGGGTGTTATAATGGGTTATGTAACAATACCTTAGCACTATGGTTAGGTACATTATTTTTGGTATATAATAATGAATATACTTTCATTTTAATATTGTTACCTTGAAAATAGTGTTTAAAGCACAAAGAGTACTTTTAGTTAATGTTCAACTAAGAAATATATTTTGATTAATTAATGAATTTTTTAATTAAATAATAATATAATAAAATAATAATATTATTATTAAATTAATTTTTATTGAATATAAATGATAATATAATTTTATTAATTCAATTGTAATTTTTATTAAGGTTTGAAAGAAATTTTTGTCAAAACCCATGAATTTTCGATAAATGTCGGTTTTTATTTTAAAAGTAAAAATTATCATATTTAGAAAATTATTTAGATAAAACAAATATTATTTCTAGAATCAGGACGTCGATATTATCCAACAGTGAATTTTTCACAATTTTTCCGAGACAGTTAAATATTTGGGTAAAAATAAAATACAGTTTAAATATATAATGTGTTTTATGACATCACAATAACCCAATATGGATTTAATAAATTAATACAAGCCTTATGTTCTTCCAATATATGTTTTAACATTAAAATAATGTGATTTTGGGTTTGTTTTACTTATATTACAATGTATTAATGGACCCTTCAAGGTTTATTAAGCACCCTGTCTTTTTAAATTGTTTTCCTTAGGAGTGTGACTCACCTCCACATAAGCAACCCTATTATTTTAATAAGTTTGGACTTTTTTCCTTATAAAATATTTTTTTCCACTTCCCTTTTCCAAAAACCTTGGGAAAAAACCATGGGATGATTTGTGTTTTGGATTAGTTTAATGTGAGGTGTCCCAAACCTAAATAATAAAGAATTCCCTCACCATTCCAATATAAACCCACCCAAGATCCCACATTATCCTCACTCAAAGCCATTTTATTTCATCCAATCTCTTCCCTAATCTCTCTATAATCCTTCCAAGGTCTTCCAAGCTCCCAATAATCCTCTCTCAAGCCTCTCTCAAGCCTTTGGATGCACAGTTCCATGTAAGGGTTTTTTCTTCCTTTCTCATTTTTTCCAATTTACTTTAAATTGTTATGCCTTTTAATTTCTATTATAAATGTTGGGGTATGGTTTAGAACCTCCCCCATACTTCACTATTTATTTTTTAATGATGGGAGACCCCTTTCACTCTCACAAAATGCTTCTCATGTACACCTGTTACTATGTTGAAATTCCGAAAGGAATTTCTCTCTCCTCTTTTTCATTCAAGAAATTCTTTTGTATAATGACTCAAAATTCCATTAAAATTGTTGGAACATGTATTTATATGACCCCCTTACTGTCTATTTCATGTAAATATGATGAGGTACCTCTTTATCTTTCATCAACCATTTTTATGAATTCTTATGTCACGCCATTATGATGATGAAATTGAACTGATTTTCCATGCCAATGTCATTGTGTAGTGAATACCATGCCCATTTCTCTATCAAGGGTATTCAACTTTAAGAACATGTACTTATTTATTATAAAGATTCATGTTTTAATTCCAAATTACTTTATCATGGAATAAATTATTATGTTTTTTGAATCTGTGTTATGTGATTCATGTGGCACACTTATGCATGGAATGAAATGTTTAAGAAGGGTGCACCCTAATAGCACCCCAATGAATTAGGTTAAGAATATTATAATGATATGTCATGTGCAATGACTATTTAATCATTCAAATTCAAGTGAAACTAGGTTTTAATCATGCTTCATGTTCAGTGAGGATTTACTCAAGCTCCATTTGCAATGAGCCTTGGATCATGCTAATTCCATGTTAAGTGTTGTTGCCACATTTCCATGTTATGATTAGAATGATTTATCATTCCTTTATGTTTATGATTCTCTTGTGATCTATTTATATTCCTATTGTCTAACATGTATTTTATTCCTCATGTCACTCCAAGTTTATTCCCTTACTGGGCTTTATAGCTCACCCTTTTCTTATACATGTCCTCAGGTAATCCCATGCAATGATAAGTCTAGGGAATGTAGTGGTCATGTAAAAGAATTTTTCAACAAAGATGTTGTATTACATGTTTTAAGTTGTTATTTAATGATTATATTCCCCCAAAACACTATACCTATTGATCTTTTATATTGTATCAAGTGAAGTTTATGTAATAAATTATGTTTAATTGGGTAATAAAAGATCTGGGTTGTCATAGTTGGTATAAGAGGATAGGTTTAGTTATTTTTTGGGATTAGGATTAGAAAACACTAGTTAAGACATATATATAAGACTAAGTACAGTAAAAACATTCCTTAGTTTTGGTGAGTATTTAGTAAGTGGTTTATCAAGAAAATACATCCATGTCTAGATACGAGCAGGTTGAGGCGGTGCTGGCACATATGTATCCTAGGGGTAAAACCCGAAAACACCACTATGAGCTAAACTCGAATGGGAATTGGTGCACAAAAATGGGCCTTTATTCACTCTTGGTTATGATAATCCCAAGGGATATGCTTTGGTAAATTCACAAGATTAGTATAAACCATTATTAAGGGACAAAAAATGCACTAAGAATACATGTTGGAAAGTAGATCATGGATACCCTAGACTGAAGCCAAAAGATTCATATGTTAAGGAAATAAAATTTATTTATAGTTTTTTAGGTTTTTCCTTGTATTACCCTTTATGTGTTACCCCTATCTTTCCTTTTACTCCAGCCAATGGCTGGTAATATGAGGACTCGGGCTAATAACCGATGTGAAGATCAATGTGATGACTGTACTAATGAGATTCCCAATCCAATGGGAGCGTGAATGGAAAACTTTGTCACGTTTCTCTCTCAGATAACTCATTTCATGAAGAGAAACATTGGTAAAGAGGAACGTTCAACCCCCTAAGAAAGAAGAAGTCACTATCGAGAGATTAATGAGACAAAGGCCTCCTACATTTAGTGGATCATCTGACCCCTCAATCGTTAAAGAATGGATCAAATCCATTGAAAATACATTCTCCATCATTCAATGTTCTGAAAAAGTGAATGTTCTCCAGGATACTTATCATATAGAGGGTGAAGTTGATCAATGGTGGACGTTTATCAAAAATATGAAGCCTGAGGAGGAGATCGAGGCGTTGGAATGGAAAGTTTTTCATAAGATATTTTCGATAAATATTTTTCGTGCACCCTCCAGCTTAAGATGGAAAGGGACTTCCTTGACCCCAAGAAAAAAAGAAGAAAAATCTTTTGGAGTTTATGAGGAAAACTTCACAAGGCTTTCACAAAATGCTTCCAGCTTTGTTGTTACCCCCAAATGCAAGGTTGACTGCTACTTTGGTGGGATGAAACCTAGCCTGCAGAAAGCACTCGCTATTCGTGACTTTGACAGCTATGAGGAAATTTTCTGATTTTCCCTCAAGGTAAAAATAGAGATTTTAGAATCTCATGGGTATCATGGGGATAAGAAGCGTAAGGTGGAATTCAATGATGGTGGTCCGATGGATAAATCCAATGGGGCTATGAAGATCCTGCAACCCACTTGCCAAAGGTGTGGAATGAAGGGCCCTAGAAATTGCCTGAAGGGGATGAGGAAATGCTTTAGGTGTGGAAGAGAAGGGCACCTGGATGTTAATTTTTGGAAAGAAAAACCCACGGCTGTAATAGATGAGAGTAATGCTCCGTTCGAACATCAAGACATTGTTCATTTCTACAACTGCAAAGAACTAGGGAATCATGCAAATTATTTCCCTAATTTAAGGGTTTTCGGAGGCAACCAACAACCTCCAAGGCAGAAAGGGTGAGATTTTTCCATCACTACTACCGAAGTGATCCCCGACAATGAAGTGGTGATAGGTATACTAGTTATTCATTCAATAACAGTGAATGTATTTTTTGATTCGGGTTCTACGCATTATTTTATATCTTGAATCTTTAGTTGAACAATCTCAGCACCACCACAAATCATGGAAGTGAAGATGTTGGTGAGTACGAAAAATGGGGTAATCATTGCATCCCATGAATATAACTCCTCCTCTATCATAATATGTGGATTAAACTTCCCGGCGAACCTAATCATACTCCCTTTTGTGGAATTTGATGAAATTATCGGCATGTATTGGATTTACTTATATAGAGCCAACATAAATTGTTGTGATAGGGAAATCACTCTCCATATGGAGAATCGACCCCCGATTCATTACAAGTGCAAGGAGGAAGATGAATCTTCTTTAGTTCCATCATCTCAATAGTGGATATTACTGCCCTATGAGCACACATATCTAGATCAGATGATTGAGTCTAAGGAAGCAACCATCCTAGAGGACATGCCTATTGTGAGGGTATTCGCTGAAGTGTTTCCCGAGGAATTGCCTAGTCTTCCTCCTAGAAGAGATGTTGAATTACCAATTGAACTTATACCTGGGGCATTACCAATATCCAAGATTCTATATAGATTGGATGTAGTAGAGATTTAGGATCTGAAGAAACAACTACAAAAGTATCTAGATAAAGAGTTTATATGCCCAAGTTCATCACCATGGGGTGAACCAGTCCTCTTCGTCAAAAATAAGGATGAGTCAATGCGCCTTTGAATTGATTATTGTGAGCTCAAAAAAATCAAGATAAAGAACAAGTATCATCTCCCATGAATTGATGACCTGTTCGATCAGCTGTGTGGAGCAAAATACTTCTACAAGGTGGATTTTTGGTCGGGATATTATCAAGTAAGGGTGAAGAAGGAAGATATCACCAAGACTACTTTTCGTACAAGATACAGGAAGTATGAAATCATTTTAATGCCTTTTGGACTCAATAATTCTCCTAATATCTTTATGGACTTGATGAATAGAGTCTTTATAGATTACCTCGACAAATTTGTGGCAATATTTATAGATGATATTTGATATACTCTAAAACCAAAGGAGGATCATGAGGAGCATCTGAGAACTGTACTAGAGACCTTGCGGAAAGATAATCTCTATGAAAAGTACAGAAATTGTGAGTTCTAGTTGAAGGAGGTCTCATTCTTGGGCCATATAATCACAAGCAATGGGATATCTATGGATCCCTCTAAAATAGATGCAATTGAGAGATGGTCTAGGACAACATCGGTAACGTATATTCATAGCTTCTTGGGGATAGCTGGATATTATCGATGACATGTGAGAAACTTTTCATGATTTTCCAACCCTCTTACCAAGATAACTCAGAAGGGAGTAATGTTTTATTGGAGTAATGAATGTGAAGAATTATTCTAGGAGTTGAAAATGAGACTTAGAACTGCACCCATTCTCACCTTACCCACAAGTGAAGAACTTTTTGTGGTATTCAGTGAAGCTTCAAAGAAGGACCTGAGATGTTTGTTAATATAAAATGACAAATTCGTTGCCTATGCTTCAAGGCAATTGAAATTTAATGAACAGAACTATCCAACACATGACCTTGAGTTGGCCGTAGTGATCTTCGCTTTGAAAATTTGGTGGATCAATCTTTTTGGGGAGATGTGTGAAATATATACGGACCAAAAATGTTTCAAGTATATATTCACACAAAAAGAGTTGAACATGCTCCAATGAAGATGGTTAGAGCTGATCAAAGACTATGACTGCTCAATCCATTACCACCCTAGGAAAGCGAACGAGGTGGTGGATACCCTAAGTTGAAAGGACCCAATGATTCTATCATTGATGAGAATTTAAAAGGATCCAATATTCTAAGATTTGATGAAGATGGAAATGGGAATAATAAATAAGGGAACATCATCAATCCTTTCACAAATTATTGCTCAACCATCATTTTTGGAAAGGTTAATGGATTCTCAAAAAGATGATATTGGAATTCAGGAAAAATAGAAGCTATCGAAAAAGGGAAATCCTTAGAGTTCAATGTTAATGAAGAAGGAATTGTGAGATTTGGGAAACGACTATGTGTTCCATCAAGTATGGAACTGAAGAAGGAACTTTTGGATGATGCACGTAGTTCAAACTTCTCTATTCACCCACGAAACACAAAAATGTATCGAGATCTCCAAGAGAATTATTTGTGGGATAATATGAATAAGGAGATCGTTGAATAGACATCAATGTTCCTGGTGTGTCAGCAGGTGAAGGTAGAGAGGAATAAGTCTAAGGGGATGATGCAACCATTGCCCATAATGGAATGGAAATGGTAGAACATCACCACGGACATTGTCACCAGACTTCTGAAGGCATCTAGAGGCCACAATTAAATCTGGGTTGTTAAGGATCGTCTTAAAAAGGCTACAAACTTCATTTCTATTCAGGAGGATTTCTCATTGGATCAACTGGAACAGATATATATCAATAAAGTGGTAGGGCTGCATAGAGTACCACTATCTTTTGTGTCCGATCGAGATCCACGATTCACCTCTATGTTTTGGAAGAGTCTTCAACATGCTCTGAATACTGAACTGAACTTCAGTATGGCTTGTCATCCTAAAACTACTGGCCAATCCGAGCGGACTATCTAAACACATGAGGACATGTTGAGAGAATGATCAATGGACATTAAAGGAGGATGGGATCAACATCTTCCTCTGGTTGATTTCTCTTATAATAACAGTTTCCACTTGAGTATCCTTATGGCACCATATGAAGCCCTTTATGGAAAAAGGTGAAAAACCCCAGCGTGTTGGGATGAGGTTGGGGAGCGTAAGCTTCTTGGACCAGAAATGGTCGAAGAAATGGTGGAGAAGGTGAAAACCATTCAGTAGCATATCAAGGAAGCCCAGAGTCGACAGAAGAGTTATACAGATAAACTTAAAAGAGACCTTGAGTTTAAAGTTGGAGACATGGTATTTCAATGCATATCTCCGTGGAAGAAGGTCATGAGGTTTGGAAATAATGGTATGTTAAGTCCAAGGTACATCATCTCCTTCGAGGTTCTAGATCATTTCGAGATTGTGGACTATCGACAAACACTTCCACCTACCATGGCCAAATTAAATGATGACTTTCATGTATCCCTCTTAACGAAGTACATACCAAACCCTTCACATGTACTCTCTTTATAGGTGGTACAGTTAGAGGATGATCTTTCTTATGAGGAGAAACTAGTAAAGATCTTAGATCGCAGAGAAAAAGTTATATGAAATAAGGAAATACCCCTTGTCAAGGTGTTGTGGCAAAACCACATGTTTGAAGAAGCGACGTGGGAATCTGAGGAAATGATGAAGCAGAATTACCTACATCTGTTTTAGTATGGAAAAATAATATTTGGAGGGCGAAATTTTTTTAAGGGGGGAAGATTGTAATGAACCAAACATTCATTAATGGAAATCCCTCTTGATCTAATTATATGTTCCTTTATGTAAAATTTTTATATAAAATTTAAACTTATTTGATATATGTATTGGGATTTTAAAATTCTGTTATGAATTGTGATCGTTGCTAATATGTCCATTGAATAGTGATCACATGATTAGTATAAATATAGGCCTTTAACGAATCCAATTTACTCAGAAAAAGGAAGAGATGACCTCATCCAGTGGACGTGCCCCATATGAAGCCCATTTTTCGAAGCTCAGAAAAGAGGTGGAATCATTGGGCTAATCCCTTGACCAAGCCCAAGCTGAGCTTCAATAGGTTAAGCTCGAGCAAGACGACCAATGATTGAAGTGGAAGTAGATAAAGATTACCACCCAGGCAATGTTATCCGAGCCACCCCAAGAGTCTGTCACCATCGCACACCATACTCTTTGGTCTTATGTGGGTGTTATAAGGGGTTATGTAACATGACCTTATCACTATGGTTATGTACATTATTTTTTGTATATAATAATGAATAAACTTTCATTTTATTTTTGTTACCTTGTAAATAGTTTTTAAAGCACAAATAGTATTTTTAGTTAATGTTAAACAAAGAAATATTTTTTTGATGAATTAATGGATTTTTGAATTAAATAATATTTTAATAAAATATTATTATTATTTTTAAATTAATATTTATTAAATATAAATGATCATATAATTTTATGAATGCAATTTTAATTTTTATTAAGTTTTAAAATCCATTTTTATCAAAACCCATGAATTTTCGATAAATGTCGGTTTTTATTTTAAATGTGAAAATTAAACTATTTATAAAATTATTTAGATAACGAATATTATTTTGGGAATCAGGACGTCGAAATTATCCAACAGTGATTTTTTTATAATTTTCTGAGACAGTCAAATTTTTGGGTAAAAAATAAATACTATTAAAATATATAATGTGTTTTATGACATCACAATAATCCAATAGTGATCTAATAAAATACTATAAGCCTTATTCTCAGACAATATATGTTTTACCATTAAAATAATGTGATTTTGTATTTTTTTTGACTTATTTTACAAAGAATTAATGGACCCTTCAAGGCTTATTAAACATCTTGTCTTTTTAAATTGTTTTCCTTGGGAGTGTGACTCACCTCCACATATGAACCCCAATTATTTTAAGACGTTTGGACTTTACCCATATAAAATATTGGTTTTTACTTCCATTTTCCAAAAACCATGGGCAAAAACCATGGGATGGTTTGTGGTTTGGATTAGTTTAATGTGATGTGTCCCAAACCAAAATAATGAAGAATTCCCTCACCTTTCCTACATAAACCCACCCACGCTCCCACTTTATCCTAACTCAAAGCCATTTCAGTTCATCCAACCTCTTCCCTAGTCTCTCTATAATCCTCCCTAGGTTCCCCAATCTCCCAATAAGCCTCTCTCAAGCCTCTCTCAAGCCTTTGGAAGCACACTTCCATGTAAGGGTTTTTTCTTACTTTCTCATTTTTGTCCCATTTTCTTTAAATTGTTAAGCCTTTTAATTTCAATTATAAATGTTGGGGTATGGTTTTTCAACTTCCCCATACTTCCCTATTTATGTTTTAATGACGGGAGATCCCTTTCTCTCTCACTAAATGCCTCCCATGTACAACCGTTACTATGTCGAAATTCCAAAAGGAATTTATCTCACCCATTTTACATTCAACAAAATCTTTTGTATCATGACTATAAATTACATTAAAATTGTAGGGACATGTATCTATATGACCCCCATACTTTCCATTTCATGTTAATATGATGAGACACCCCTTTCTCTCTCATCAACCATTTTTATGAATTCTTACGTCACGCCATTACACTGCCAAAATTGCACCGATTCTCCAGGACAATGTCATTGTTTAGTGAATACCATGCCCATTTCTCTATCATGGATATTAAACTTTATGAAAATTTACTTAATTTTATAATGTTTCATGTTTTAATTTAACATTTCTTTATCATGGAATAAATGATTATGTTTTATGAATCCATGTTATATGATCCATGTTGCACTCTTTTGCATGAAATGAAATGTTTATGAAGGGTGCGCCCTTATAACACTCCAATTCATTGGGATAAGAATATTATAATGATACGTCATTTAAAATGGGTGTTTACTCATAATAATTCAAGTGCGAAAATTTTTTACTCGTGCTTCATGTGCAATGAGGATTTACTCATGCTCCATGTGCAATGAGCCTTGGCTCATGATAATTCCATGTTAAGTGTTGTTGCCACATTTCCATGTTATGATTGTCATTCTTTATCATGCCTTTATGTTTATGCTTCTCTTGTGCTATATTGACATTCCTATTTTCTATAATGTATTTTATTCCTCATGTTACTCCATTTTTATTCCCTTACTAGGCTTTATAGCTCACCCTTTTTTATGTATGTCCTTAGGTTATCCCATGCAATGCTAAGTACGAGGGAATGTAGTGGTCTTGTAAAGGAAGTTTTCAATAAATATGTTGTATTTCATGTTTTAAGTTGTTATGTAATGATCCTAAGCCCCATACACACTAGACCTCTCTATCTTCTATATTGTATTAAGTTATGTTTATGTGATAAATTATGTTTAATTGTGTAATAAAAGATCAGGGTTGTCATAATCCATTCCCATTACATATGTCCAGAAAAAATTATTATTTCCTTTTATATACCTCATTATTCTTATAAATTCATCATGATTCTCAACATTCATATTACTCTATAAATGATACACTAATCATGTTTATAATATGATATATATACTTGTTTTAGTCAAGTATAGAATTCTTCCAATTACACTCCTGTACAAAGAAAGATCCCCATATTCCTCATCCTTTGGTTTTTTGAAGACTATTTTAAACCATTATTATAGTTTAGATAGGTTTGGAATTATGCATATTGAACTTATTAAATATCTATCTATTATACATTTCCAAATATATGAAAGTTTCTTCCCTATTTTTTATTAGATATGGTCTCAAAAATTATGTGAGTTCACCAATCATGGAAGTTTTAAATTCTAATTTCATTTGATTATAAAAATATTCCATATATTTATTCTTTTTCATTCTAAGAATGATATCATCCAAATATATAAACACTATAAACTAATCTTACATAAAAATATTCACATAATGATTGTGGTCGATTCCACCTCTTTTTAATTATGGATTCTTAATACAAGAATCCATCTTATCATTCAATGGTTTCAGTTCCTACATTATACCATATAAATCCTTCAGAAATATAAAACCATTATTTTCATCATTTCGAATAATAAATCCCACTTTTCATTGAATGTAAACATCCACTTCAAGAACATCATTTTAAAAATTCATTTTTAATATCCATATAAAAAACATTTCATCTTATTTTGTTTTCCATAGATAAAAAGTGATTAAATGACTCCAATCAAGCCATTTTATAAAAAGTTTTCTTAATTTAATGCATTTAATTTTATTACAACTTTTTCATAGTAAAATTCACTTAGTTATGATTACATTTCCATTTATGTTGAATTTTTTATTAAAGATCTATTTCATACCAATCAAATTATTTTTTTTCTAGCCATTCAATATGTTACCATTTTAATTATTTTTTTATGAAATTAGTAATTTCTAGATTTAATCCATGTATCATTTTATATTGTTCCGTTAAATAAGGATAGAAATGCTATGGATAATATATTTTCTTGCTTTAGACTCCTCATTATCCATATTTGATTTGGAGTAGATCGATACACAATAATTTTAGATTGATAAGTTTATGTTTTCCTATTTATACTCTAAGATATTAGATGGATTTAGTCTATAACCATGTCCTCTTAATATTAATTTGTAGATTAAACATCATTTTAAAAAATCAATAAGTTTATGTTTTCCATTTAGTATTATAGTTATAATAATCTTCTTATTCTAAAGGATAAAATCTAGTACAAAAATTTACCTTTGTAGGTTTTCTGTAATTCTCTTACATTTCTCTCCCATGATTGAAACCAACACTTTTCCTCTACATAGAATCTATATATTTATGCCCAATTTTATAAAATCAAATAAAATACCCAAGTATTGTACATATTCTAGGTGATGAATGATATGAATTAATTCTTCTTTTCTAAATTCTCATTATTTTATCATTCATAAAACCCCATGATACTTCATATTAAGACATTGTATGTCTAATAGATCCATATAATTTTTATTTAATGAAAGGAAATATCCTCTCTTTTTAATTCCTCAATTTTTTCTCAAGAATAGTAAAAAATTGGTATTCTAATTGATTAAACCTATATGATTGGGGATTACTTTATTCCTTCTAATTTAATTTGATAGGAGTTGTCATAGTCAGAGTTTTTGATGCATTATATTTGAAAACAATTTTCGTAAAAATTCATTTCTCTTTGTCCTGATATGTTTTTATAGCTTCTTCCAACATTTCATCTCATCTAATTCCAATTTTATCCACAAACCTAGGCCTTTGTTCATCAAAAATGAAATTTAAATGGTACAAACCTTTAATGAATCATTATAACATATCTTAATCTAAGAACCTTTTAAAGTGAGTCTTCTTCTGTATATCACATGATATCATTTCTAATTCTATTTTTTTCTCAGACTAACAACCTATTATTTCAGATATTCTAAATTATTTTTTTACTATTTGATAAAATAATTTAATTCATTGATCATATTATTATATTATTCATTTTTCTTATTGAAATATTCAAACTAAATTGAATTTCCATGTCTGGAAAACTGATTATTTATCTTTTATCATAGTTGTTCAATATCTTCTTTGACATGATCCACATATTACAATGATTTTTTCTATAATCAATTAATCATTAAGTTTTCTTTCTTTAGATATCATATTATTAGAGATCTCCCTCAATTTCCAATTTGACATCAACTACACCTTCAAGTTCATTTTCTTCCTCCTAGGTAGGTTATTCCTTTTAAAATATATCCATTTTGGAATATTCAATATCAAAGTTAAACATTGTTTCCACTTCCTCCATTTTGTCCTCATCTTCACCATCCTCTTTTCGTACAATGCTTTTCACCAGATTTTATTTCCGTATTTAAATTCACATTTTATGGGAACCTTATTTGAGGCCTCTATATGACTTTAACACCTGTTTCCCCATCATTAAATATTCTTTATCATCTTATAGTAATGTTCCCTATGTTACTACATCAAAAAAATCCAAGGGTATCCCTCATTCAAACCATCCCTTTCTTCTCTCGAATCTAATGTCCAAAATAGATATGAATTCACCATTCATTTGTTATTAATCATCACTACCTTTAGCAATGTAATTTTTTCATTTATTTTAAAACCATCTCATTATATGAATGACTAAATCATCTTTACGGATTTAAATGCATTTTATAAGCCACTATGTTTCACAATAGATCATCAAGAGAAAAATTTTCAAAATCTATTTATTTATCTACATAATATTTTTTATTATTTATATGTGTAATTCACTTCATAATTATCTCTAAAATATCGATATCCATAATTTCTTCACGGATCCCCAAAATATATCTAACAACCATTGTGATTTTGTTGAAGAAACAATTAATATTCTCATGAAGATATATTATAAATTATTAAAATATATAATTGAGAACTTGTAGTATATCCACCTCCACTTTATTATAACTTTCATATATATATTGGACTGTTTTCCCAATATGTCCTTAGCACTCATTCCACTCGTCAAATTCATATAAATCTTATATGACATCACTTTCATTGGATTATTTTTAACTTTGTAATGAAAATTTATAATTAATATGTTATATTAGGTCATATACCATCCCATTGCATCACTGACTTGAATCCCATGAATTGTGGTTAATAGAATATACAATCATAGAGATTAAAGATAAGATAAAATCCTATTTTTATAGATCATATTGATATTTACATTGAATATTGGAACTAATTTTAAATTAACTAAATTATCACCATGGATTAAATTTTGATGATAGATTAAACAGTTGTAAGCTAGCTCAAGTTCAACTTTTTGTACCCAAGTAATCCATGATAGGGGACTTTTTAATTAGGGGTTAAATGTTTTCTTTCAGTCTAGATGATTTTTTTCTCACCATTAATATGAGTTATTTAAAAGAATCTAATTGGAATGAACAAATAGTGTTTTGAATGTACCATAATCCACTAATCACCCTTATATATTTGGGATTATAATTGTTCAAAAATGGTCACCCTATTCTAACTCCACTACCAATATATTGAATTTTGGGATATTTCACTATCTCCCTCAGATCACTTCCATAAACTTCTAATTTCTTATAACTCTAAAGGAATAATTCTCCAATTTAATGAATTAAAGAAATCCACTTATCATTTAAAAATATATAGAAATATTCTCATATAAACTAATAAATATTTATAATAATTATTGGATATATCTATAAAAAAATCATATTGAAAAATTCCAAGAAATAAATATTATATGATACATGGTTTACTACACCCCATGATTTGCGATCCACATTCATTACTATTCACACAACCTTCAGATAAATAGTGCTACAACTCACATGATTTATTTAGGGAACACCCTTCATGCTATGATAACTACTCGGTTCAATGCACTATGTCACATAACAAGTTTCTTCATGGAACATTCTTAATGGTCTACCTTACATTTTGTGTCATCAAATATGTTTCTTTACTATCTAATCAAGTTCATGTAATTGACCCAATAAGTGGAATCTTCTTACTATTTAGTAGAAAACACTTGTAGATCATTTTAATGGATCATTATATGTTTTTTATCTTATATTTTTTTTGTCTAATGATGGGATTACTGAGGAATTTATAAGAAAGTATATCTACAAAAATATATAATAAAAAATCTAATTAATGTCCTTCTGGGACTGATGTAAATGATATATTTTTTATCATATGTTTTTATCCCAAAAAGATTTCATCCTACTGAAAATGACAACATCAGAATACAGTATTTATGGAATGTCTCTATTTTTATTCACTAACTGTTAAAACTTCTGCTCCAAAAAAACATACTACAGTGAAATTTCTATTTAAACATGGTCCCTTAAAAAAATTATTTTCATGAATTTTTATTTTCATTTATATATATTTTTTGTAAACTCTATTAATATGGTAAATTCCATTATAAAAAACTCTCACAACTTTAAATTATGTAAACCATTACACATATCCACCATAAACTACATTGGTCAAGATACATACTTCCTATGCAGTTTTCCTCAATTCTATGAAACAAATCATTTTCTAAAAAAGTTACCCATCTATGAATACTCTATACATTATTTATATATGCTATATGTAATTCATGTATGTTATTGGGCGTATTTATTCCATTTCTTCAAAATCATTGTGAAACATCCCCAAAAACCCAAATATTTTATACTAATAAATTTGAAAATGATAAAAAATGACGCAACTAACTAACTTGATCAATTCTTACATTAACCTATAAATAACCACCCTGAGTGTTTAACCCCCTTAATCAGTATATAGAGTCTTTAAATTAAACACAACACACCATTATTATCTATCTTAAATCACTTTGGTTCCAACATGTTATATTGTGGGTGTAGTGTCACCTGGTTCTTTGTGATGATCTACTTCAGGGTGAGGAATTTATTTAAGTAATCGTGGGATATGAGTATAAAGAACTAGTAGGAAAACGTAAGGTCATTTTTGTTATATAATGAACCAAACATGTGTCATATTGTGTGAACATTATTTCAGGGTAATATATTGACATCCATTATAATTTTTTATTCTATTATAATATAGGATATGTAACTGAATGGTAGTTTGCATAGCATGTAATAAGTTTCCCATATCAGGTCAAAAAATTGAAAATATATATTTTGTTGATATCTTGTATAAATTTTATATTTCATGTGGTTTATACATATTGGGTAAAACATCAGATATAATTTTATATACAAACTGATATCAAGGGTTCAAACACCAATATAGATAATATAAATTAGAGATATTTATTTGGTAAAATTTCAGAACACCAAATTTCTCTCCCCCAGGTGTGCCTACGTGGTCCACAAGAACTATCATTTATATCATAGAATATGTTACCTATGATGAGATCATTTTTATTAATACAAATTATATTAAAGAAAAATATTATATATGATTTATGAAAACTCACAAATGGAATAATCTACCCCTCTTATTATGAATACTCAAATAGAGGTTTTATCCAACTCTCTTTGAAATAAGAAGTTAAAAGAAGCAATGATGTTGAGTAATATTAAAAAGATTAAATAGAAAATTTAATTACTTTAATGTAATCATAATTTTGAGATTTACAAGTTAATTTTTTTGTATATTGTTCCACTAGTGAATGTATCTTATGTTTTAAAGAAGATAATTATAATGGATCAATAACTATGTTTTGTTATAAAATTAATGAATACATAAAAAAGATACTTGAACAATTTTTTCATATTTGTTCTCATATATCATGGCACTGATTAATTATAAATGACTTCTGGAAAGAGGGATTAATTTAATTCAAGAAGAATTAGTCAAAATGGGGAGTTACAAAAACACTATCAAATAGATTATGATAGTAAAAGAAGAAACCACCTTATGATACAAAGAAAAATACCTTCCTAAAAATGAATAGTTTTGAATAGTTATTTATAAGTAATTAGTATTTGAGAAGGTTACTAATGTTTTATTCCATGCATTGGAAAAACATCATAATATCTCCATGAATGTCAATTTTTTCGAGTGTAAAGCTATTGAAATAAGGGTAAAGGAGTTAGAAGACTATCTTGTTATGATAAGGATAATGAATGAGGATAAAAATTAATGATGGAGGAGGAATGGGAATGTGTATTGAAATTACTTATGGATGAAAATAATACTCTCAGTTTGATGTGTCAAATGAATGATGTAAAACTATGAAATATGGAATCTGTAAAAACTAAGCCTAAAAATCTTTTGAGAATAAAAAAATACAACAGAGATATAATATGGGAGCATATTATTTAAGATGATATAAATGGTGTATTATAGACCTTTTTTTGAAGCACACACTTCCTAATCATGTAGAAATACATCCTAAAACTCTTAAATATCTTCTTACACAGAACCAATTCTTTCTAGGAAAGTATGAAAAAAATAATAAATCTATAAATAATTGGTAGTATAAACATTCTAAAAATCCATCCAAATCATATAGGGTGTAATTTTTCATTTCTTAAGAAAACTACCCAACAAAAAGAGCACAAAATGTTGAGGTTTGAACCCAAAAACTTCAGTATGAAAATATAGAATGATGTAATGCATGTGGGGAATATTAAGACTCATTTAGAGATGTTATTAAATGTAGTAATTCATGAATAGAAATAATTGATTACTGGAATAATATGTCAATAATTAGAAGTCCTAGAAGAGCTAAATCAAGGGGGAGAAAAGATGAAGAAATCAGATAACCTACCTGAGGGAAAGAGAGAACATTGATGAAAAAATTATGCCTACTATGAAATTATTTGAATAATTGAGGAACTTCTATTAACTATGCGTAACATACAAACCCAAGTTCCACACAATGTTTCCACAATCTAGTTGGTCACATGACCTTAGGAGTGCCTACCCATACACCAGTGGCTGTTGACTGGAAGCGAGGGTATAATATCGATCATGGTTATACAATACACTATTTATCAATATAACACCATAGTAGAAGTAAATAGGACAAATAATGATGTATAACCTTAAATAGAAGAATAACTATATCACATGATGACTAAAGAATGATTATAGTATCCAAACCAAATATTATATATTCTATTTATGTGTCCTACTTGAAAATGTAAACCCTAAATAAAGACAATGAAAACTCCCCCAAGTGGGTCCCGATACTAGGTATGGTTCCCTCGTCTATTCTCTATCCTAACTCATCCAACAAACATAGGACCCTTACCCTTATAAGGTCATGAAAACCAGATGTACATTCAGGTACCGATCATGAATCCTGAGTAGAGTGTGAGTAAAACTCATTAGACCACCAATAATGATGTATAAAACAATATCTGGTAAATGATATTGTATGAATTTTCATAAATAATAAAGTATAATGCACAAAGTAAACAGTTCTCAAATGTCAATATAATTTAATTAACCCTAGGAATTCCTATGGTTCACAATGATACCCAACCCTTTAATAACAGCTTCAGCCCATGACATAGTTGTTGATGCTCCTTTTCGTCACATTTTCTAAAAGAATGGAAAGGGAAATACCTTAAGTCCAAAGTAATTCATCCTTTTAAGAAACATCAAAAATCAACAAAGGGATGCACAAGGAGAACATTTCCCATAGGTCGCGCAAGTTCCATCACTGTCGTGCAAGTCCACTTGCGCGATGCCTAATGGTCACACAAGTGACATGCGCGCCCCAAATGATAACCGCCCGGGGTCTTCTCCAGCCTATAAATAGACCCTGTGGGCCCCCCATTGCGGGGAGGAATTTTTTCCAGAAACTCAGATTTGAGCTCCCGGTGCCCTAGTCCCTTCTCAAAGCTCCCGAAACACTTCTAAGGTAATTTCTTACCTAGAACAGAAGATCTAAAGAGGGGGAGGAAGGCCTAAGTGTTGAAACTCATCAACACTTGCGCGCCTGAGTAGACAGCCCTTAAGGGAAATGGACACACTTGCGCGCCACCTAACTCCTTTAATAGAACTTGTGCGCCACTCTTCTGGAAGAACCTCAAGATGACTCTAAAGGCTTTAACCAAGAGTCGCTCAAGTATTTCCTTGCTGGTTAACTGTCATGCAAGTACCCATGTGTCGCGCAGGTATACCTGCGCGACCAGGACTTGCGCGCCCACACAGTACTTGTGCGCCTGCCAGGACTTGCGCGCCCCTGCCTTTTTGGGTGCCCTTCTTTCCCATTTCACCCCTCTTAAGCCATTACACCTCTCATATTCAAGATTTAGTTTTCAAGACACTCTTCAAATCCATTTATGGCATGATTTCTTGATTTGGATTCCTTATCTGAAAGGAATTTTGTGGAATATCTCTCAAACCCTAGTGATTTACACATCTTTATGCCACTAAAGATTGAGATTTCATTCATTCAACCTCATCCTTTAAGATGAGAGAACTCATTAATCTGGGCATCATTTTCAAGAGTAAGCCCCAGTCATAATTTCAAAATATGGGCATCCTTTTCCGGAGTAATCCCCAGTCCCGTAATTTGGGCATCCTCCTCAGGAGTAAGCCCCAAGTCCTCATTAATTTGGGAATCCTCCTCAGGAGTAAGCCCCAACCATAATTCTCTTAACCTGGGACTCCTTTTCAGGAGTAAGCCCCAGTCTCAAATATGGGCATCCTCTTCAGGAGTAAGCCCCAAGTCCCTTAATTTTTCAAGTCTCTTAACCTGGGCCTCCTTCTCAAGAGTAAGCCCCAGTCTTAATTTCTCTTAACTAGTCCTAATTTACCTTTGATCTGGGATTCCTTCTCAGGAGTAAAACCCAATCATAAGTACTCTCCTAATTTGGGCCTCCTTTTCATGATTAATCCCCAAGTTAGAGTATTCAAATCTCCATGAAGCACATATACCTTTATTAACCCTGTTCCTGGATTTCTTCCCTGAAGTAAATCCTAATCTTTATTTATCTGGACAGTCATACATACATAAGTCCCACATTATTTCTTATGATTTCATCTTTCATGGAACAATTGTCTGATTTGTACCAATACCTCTTGTTTCTCACACAGAGCATGACTCACGTGAGCTTAGAGTGTAAAAGTAATTATGAAATCCTTCTTTGAGCCATCAATCAAAAACAGCATACTCCCTTACTCTAACTACGTGGGTTCTGATTCCTTTTCCAAATAAAGGATACATAGGTATCCCATCTACGGGTTCGATCCCAACTCTGAAATAATCCATGTCCTTCTGAATGACAATAAACTTCATGTGCCCCACTGAGTGGCTTTAAAACCAGCATGGTCATCATAATGACCAAGAGATTTCTATATAAATGTGTCGAAGGATACCATTGACCAAGAATATCTAACAAATACATATGATTCTCTATCGATGAAGAACCTCGAATACATATAAAAGATTCTCTAAATTTCCTGAATATCAATCATTGATTTTCAGGTCTAAAAGAAATCTCATTTTATATTTGGTAATGTAATAAGGATTCACGAACATAACTTAAATCTATAAAGAGAGTCCCAAAGTAGACAATAATTCCCCTCAAAAAGGTGTGATGAGTCCGACCTCCCATCCTCTCGACCAATGCAAATTCCTAAGCCTCATCAGTCCACAACTAATGAGCGCCTACCTTTGGAAAGTAGGTTCCAATGGATGTGGAATCATTGGATGTTTCCGGTTCTATGAACAAACCCTTTAGAAACCAATTGGAATGTTTGAACCTTCAATCAAGGAGGTTATCCCCAAATTCCGAGGGAAAAAAAATGGTGAACCCGACGTGAATCCTTAACCATGTTAAAATGATGTTTTACCTATTTGTTAAGCCCCTATTTAAAACTCAATGAGAGGGCCAACAAAAACAATCATTGACATATGTGCTCATCCAAAAGATGTAGTGGATGAATTTATCTTGATTACATCTGTTATATCAAACATGCACTCTTTTTCTAAGATTTTCTTCATTCTAAGAAATGGCTGCTCTCAAGTTCACACTTGTGAATACCGCTGTTGGGAATGCCACTGCTGCTACTCCTTCTAGATCGTCGTCGTCTATGAGGAAGATATCACCTACTCAGCGGCTTCAATGCTGGGTATCAAATGCGCTGGTTAAGGAGTACCGTCAACACGGTACCATCCCAACTCTAGAGGATGCACGACAAGCCCTCTAAGTGAACAACTCACACCGGTCGTCCGGACAACGACGACCAGTGATCAAGAAGCAGGCGGTGCTGACTACCGTCTCCAACCATTTCGGGTCGTTATCCCCAGAACACAATCACCATTCACTCCCTTATTATGAGGAGGTGAATGATCAGGTCCCTCAGGGCCTTAATTCAATTAGACAGGAGTCCTTCACAAGGGCTCCCACCAACAATCGCCGCCAGACTCGTGCAGTAGTACGCCCTCAACATGACGAGGGTACCGAATCCAGGCATTCGGCTCAGGTTCCTCGAACCTGAGTAGGCAAGATGAATCACCAGAGGCGAAATCTTGTTAACAGTGACCAGGTTCTCATCTCTGCCGTCTCCGGAGAAGTCCACCATCCTAACTTGGTGGCAAGCAACGAGCGGGCACACAAACCTGCCCGTTTTAATTCCGCTGTCCAGCAGACTCATCTGGCATCAGCACACCAATACCATCAGGCAATTCCGGTGGAGTATTATAGATAGGAACATACACCTATTTATACATCATCAGTTAGTCAGCAGGCTCATCTGACTACATATGATGGATCTCATCTACCACGTTTGGCGAAGTGAAATCAGCAGGCACATACACCTGCTAGTATTGATCAAGCCTACCAACAGTCTCGGTTGGTAGCATTAAGAGAAGTCAGTCGGAAAGCTCCAGCAACAAACAGGAGGCAGACTCAACTCTCTTCCCCTACACTTGAGTACAGTCAGGATTCACTAATAGGAAAAGGAGGACAGGAGTAGGAACAAACACCTACTCCAAGCATGGAATGGACGTATATCCCCATTCCAGCAGTTGAAGTCACCAAGCATATTCTATCAATGGTGAAAGAGCAGAAGAAAATTCCTGCTCATATCCTAGATGCCTGTCAGGATATTATAACAGCTTCAGCGGTATCTCAGGGAAAGAAACATAAATCTATCCCTACTAGTGGAGTGACACATCAAAAGTTCACTCTGGAATAGACACACACATCTGTTCCAGTCCAAGAGGGTTGTGGGGCGTACTCCCCCATATCATGCAGACAACCAAGTCAGGCACATACAACTGATTTGAGTAGATATCGTCAGCCTAACCTAGCCATCTTTCCTGATCAGGCACATACACCTACTCAGAGCAGCCACTTTCATCAACAAGTGGTTTCCAAAGTGAGTAAGAAGGCGTCTAAGAAAAAGACCCACCCAGCACAGTCAGGAGATCAAGAGCCAATCTGTAACAGTGACTTGCTTGATGCTAGAGTTCTTGAATCCCTCAGACAGTTATCTGTTGGAATTCAAGATTCTACTCCATCATTTCTCAATAGTGGTAACATTAATTCCAAAGGTCTTCAACAGACACTTCTTCATTAAGGCTTGCTTCATGAAAATTCGGTCGATCTTGAAGTTTCATCTTTAGATGAGAGCCACATGAACCCTCTGTGTGGTCAGATGACCAAGGAGCAAGACATATCATCTTTTGCTGTAACCCATTATAGTGGTCCTCCCCATGGTTATGAATTTCGCTGCGAAATTCCTCTCTGCAGTAGTGATGCACATTGCCCAAAAAATGCTCTAGTGGACAATGTAGTGCCGAGAGAGCCATATTATCTTGAGGCACTTGCAAATGAGAAACCAGTCATGTATGATGTTTCATCGCTAGCAGGTGAAATACTTTCTCAATCAGAAGATAGCCCAGGGTGTAGGTCATTCTCAGAACCACCCCTAAGTCATGCATCTTCTAGTTTGATCAATGATTTCTATACCAATATTTTTGAATCTGATGAAGAAACAAGGAAACACCAACTTTGGTCAAATTAGGTAGAAGAATATTCATTGAATGATAAAGAGGAAATGCTAAACATGAGAAAACAACTAGAAAAAGGTGAAGTACCAGTCATGTTTTGGCCTCTGGATGACTCTCAATATGACACTCCAAAGATGTTGATGGAAGATGGAATTCATGATATTCTTTTCAACATATGGAAAACTCTTTGTCAGTTGAAGAAGAAAGTATTATCTTATGATGAATATGAAAATCACCATAAGATAATAGAAGGGTTACAATGTCAGATTTATTTGGAATCTCTATCAGTCTCTTGAAATCTGAAGGCTGAAAAGTAGCAGAGAGCCCTTCAATGTTCATGCCTTGGCACAATAAGAAGATTGCGTCAGTTAATTGCCAATGCCCCATCTGGTATTCATGTCATAGGATGGGGTGTTCATGGAGCACTGCATTTCACGGTACTCTCCAGTCAGCAAAGCCCACCGAAAATGGTCTCATGCAATGTTATTGCCCATGGCCAGCCACAAATACCAGGGTTTTTTTTTGTAATCAAAAGCTTTCCCAAGAACATGATTCAACTAGTTCCTCTCAAAATCAAGAATATAGAGAAAAATTTGTTAAATTACTCCTATATCAAGTAAATGAGAATATTGAACATGCCTCTTGTTTGGAGAAACCACATCACCAAGTGATAGGAGTGTCACAAATCATCAAACAGTCTTTTGAACTGGGTGATAAAAGTGGATGTCGATTGATGCATCCAGCTAATTTCCGGACCAAGGTCCACAAGGTCAAGAGATCTTTTAAAAAAGTCTCACACATAGAATGTCAAGAGCCACCCCAGCTTTCCAGACTGGGGACTCTTTTAAACCAACCCTCGGAATAAACAAATAAGATTCGAGGAGTTGAGTGGGAATAGTAGGAACATCCCCAGTCCACCGGACTGGGGAATTTTTGAAATCATCAAACCCCTCCTCAGAGAAAGTCATTCTTTTCTCGATTGGGGAAGAAGCCTCAAGAGGAATGAAGATCCAAATTATCAGGAGATTCCCTCCAAATTAGGGTTCGTCAAGAAGTTCCTGAGGGATCGAATCAACAAAAGGCAATTTCTCATCAAAGACATAGAAGAATACAATATCATAGAAATGTTGATAGAAGGGATGCGATGTGTTATGCATCAATCAATGTCATCAATGTTGTTGTTGCTGATCCACCAGATGAGGATCACTCAGGGGACTCATATGAAGAGGTTCCTGCTCAAGAAGATGTACGCACTGAAACAAATGAAGAAGGTGTGCATACACTAAATCAAAGGGTTACTCAGAACCTAGGTAATCCTTCAAGTAACCCACTTCCCCCTCTCTAAAAAGGATCCAAAAAAAGTAGGGGAAAGAATCAAGTTACATATCCTTCCTCTGGAGAAGGCCAATCGCTCTCACTAGAGCAAATGCTTGCACAACAGGAGGAAGAAATGAAGGAATTAAGGAGGTTGAATGCAGAACTACTTCAGGGTAGTCTTCTTCTTAAGCATGCTGGAGTCAGTCAGCCAAGGGAATTTGTTGCATCTACTGAGATGGATCAATAATATCCTCCTATATTAGTACACCCTCACAGGTATAATCCTACGGGTCAAGTGCAACAACAGTTGTAAGTGCTACCATCAGTTGCAGCACCAACCACCACATCTATCCAGGCTCCCATCATTGCACCTACCCAACCCAAGATCAACCAGATATTTCTCAAAAGTTAATAACTACCATTGAGTCATTAATATCTCGGTTAGAAACTATGGAAGGGAAAAGTGCGCAGGTTCAACCGAAAAAAAAGCTTACCCTGAATGGGTAGATTCAATCTCTCCCCCATCAAATTTTGGGAACCCTGTATTCCCTATTTTCAATGGATCAGGCGATCCTGAATAGCATTTGACGCATTACGTGTCTTATTGTGATCCTATGATGGGAACTCCGTAGTAGCAAGAAGTAGTGAAAGTCAGATGCTTCATGCGAACCTTGCAAGGACCAACTTTTGTCTGGTATACAAGCTTGAAATCCCGGTCAATTACCAGATGGGACGATCTCTGTCAACGATTTCTTCTTCAATTCAGCTCAACTTTGCCAAAAACAATAGTTTTTGATCTTACAAACTGTAATCAAAGGGATAATGAAAGAGTCCCTGATTTCATTGCTCGCTGGAAGGGGTTAACATATTCCCTGAGCCTAGAACTCCTTCTAGAGGAACTGTTGCCAATATGTGTGGTAAATCTGTGTGACGAATTATGCACGCCATTGATCCCTATGAAATACATAGGACGATTTCGAGACCTTACTTCAATCGCTCAGCAGATTGAAGATTCCCTTATACAGGCTAAGGCTAAATCTCGTGTAATTCCATCTGCTTCAGGAAGGAGAATGGGTAAAGAATAAACTTCTATAGTTATGCTTAAACAAACACCTGTACCTGTTTCTACTTCAAAACATTCATCTTCTCGAAGGGATCCACCTCCTGAGCACCAACAACAAAGGCCGTTTCATCCAGACGATCAAAGAGATCAAAGACAAAAACAATTTTAGGATCTTAAGAGCAAAACATACTCTTTCCAAAATGAACAAGTTCCTGGTTACTTCATTTCGGCTCTGGAAAATAATCTTGTTCAATTTCCAAGGCCTAAGAGGCCAAACAAGGAAGGAGATGAAGACCGTACCAATTATTTACCTTTTCATAAAATGTTGGGGAATCCCATCTAGGAGTGTTTTGTCTTCAAAGACCTCCGGAAAAAGATGGTCAACTTGGGACAAGTCAAACTAAAAGGTTCTTCAGCTCAGGTAGCATGTGTTACTCCTACAGTTCCAAAGGAGGAAGGCGAATGGAATGAAGTCAATAGAAAAAATGCACAGAAGTATGATGATTGGATGGTCAGAAATACAATCAACCAAACTCATGCTATTTTTGCGAACACAATTAAAGAAACCTATTGTGTCTTCTTCTATGAATGTTGCGGCAAAACCCTCTTCCTCAGAGGGAAAGTCCTCAATGAAACAGCATGATTAAAATAAAGAAAAAGAATCAGAAGAATATGAGTATGTGTCAAATCCAAAGTTGTCTTTGACTTTGATAGACTTCATGCCATATACTTCAAAGCCCCGGGAACCGCCCCACCAAACGGCACAGCCTAAACAGGCTGATCAGGCGGAGTCTTCATCAGACGAAGAGTTAATCTTTGGTTCTGTTAATATGATTCAATTAACAGATCCATATGCCAGTCGCAGTTTCGATTTTGATGAGCCTGAATTCCCTGTATCAAAAAAGGGAATCAGAGGAAGTTCCAGAGGCTCAGGATATAGAGGAATACGTGGATCTTTCAGAAGCCATTATTCCAATTATACCCCTGCTAGAACTGTGTACGCGGTAGAAACTCATGGTAGAGCCCTTCAGTGAGCTCAGCAAGAACAAGAAAGTTCTTCTACCAATAGCAAATTCAGTCCTGGCACAGTTATTTTGGAATACCGGTTGAAGGTTCCATCTTCTTCCACTAATCAAGTAAATAGATCTAATCAGTCTAATCTTCCAAAACCAAGAATATTTCCAACTTCTATCCCAATACAAGATACATCAACTTCCAAAGAATCTTCTTCCAAGGTATCTGATAAACCACATATTCTTTTTGGGAAACGCAGACCTCTAGATCAAAAGTATGATGTATTTAAACACTTGGCCCAAGTACCAGCCAAGTTATCAATTCTGGATGCTCTGAATTTGTCAAAAGATCTTCGGGAAGCACTCATCGAGGCTTTGTCAAGTCCTTAGGAGTTTGAAACTGAAATTGCTACAGCTGAAGTCTATCACATAGAGAATAATCCTGCATAATTCCATGCAATAATATATTTTATTGATGAAGATTAAGATGATGTTGTGCATGGTCATATTAGAACTTTGTACTTATCTGGCAAGGTCAATGGCGTAGACGTCCGAAGATCTTTCATTGACAATGGTTCAGGAGTCAACCTCATGCCCATTCATACACTTCATCGATTGGGCATCACGAAATCTGATTTATCTCCTTCTACCATGATGTTACAAGGATATGATAAAAATGAACAAGAACCACTGGGAGAATTTACACTCAAAACTCAGTTTGGAGATCTTATATCCAATTCAGATTTCATGGTTGTTGATCAAGACTCAGCTTTCAACATCTTTCTTAGAAGACCCTGGCTACATCAACATGCGGCTATCCCTTCATCGTACCATCAATGTCTCAAATATTGTTTCGATGGTCAAGTTGGGACATTGTATGGTGATAAGGCCCCGTTCAAGACATGTGAGTCTCAATACATTGAGGTGGAATTCTATCACATGAAGGGAAGGGAGAAATCCACAACAAAAGAGATTACCAAAGTTAATGCTCCATATGGTTTGGAGAAAATTCCAGTAAATCCATTTACACATGTGAGTACAAATTATGTGTTTCCTATCAGTCAAATTGACAAGATATAACTAAATCAAAATACTCTTATGGAAGGATCCATAATGTCAATTACGGCAATCGAGCCAGACAACATGGGAGAAATTGGTAACCCACCAAGAAGTGATGAAAGCACAAATGGTGATGTCTTCATTTCATCTGCTGAAATCCAACAAGTCTATACTTCGCCAATTAGGCCAAAAGAAGTTATAGCAACATCGGAGGTGAACAATGATGTCGATTCTCAATCCATCATCTCCTCTTTATTACCCAAAAAAGACACTTCATCATCAATCGAGTCGGAAATGGAAGCTTCTTCTTCAAGATATGCAAATTTTGACATCTCTTCTGATCATGAAAATTCTTATTTATCATCTACTATACAAATAGAAATGGAAGAAATAACACATGAAGAAGAAGAAGAAGAGGAAGATATCAGAGTTGCTCTTCCAACATTTGAAGAGGGTATCTCTACCACTGTGGATGAACTCAGAGAAATAAATCTAGGTACAAAAGAAGATCCACGCCCCACTTTAATCAGTGCGGCCATGACTATTGAAGAGAAAGAGATGTATATTTCTTTTCTAAAGAAAAATAGATATATATTTTCTTGAAACTATACAGAAATGCCCAGGCTTGAACCTGATGTTGCTAGTCATCATTTGGGTTTACCAGAATAACATCGAGGATTTAAGCAAGCCGCGATAATAACACACCCAACTTATGCTTCCAAAATTGAAGTTGAAGTGGATAAGCTTATCAAAGATAAATTTGTCAGAGAAGTTCAGTATCCCAAGTGGTTGGATAATATTGTCCCTATAAAGAATAAGAAAAGACAAATTAGAGTTTGCATAAATTTCAGAGATCTTAATCGGCATTGTCCTAAGGATGATTTCCCAGTTCAGATTCCAGAACTTTTAATTGATGCAACAGATGGCTATGAATAACTTTCCTTCATGGATGGATATTCCGGATATAATCAGATCCGAATGGCCCTATAAGATGAGGAATCCACATCCTTCAGAGCCCATCAGGGTGTGTTTTGCTACCGGGTAATGCCCTTTGGCTTAAAGAATGCAGGTGCAACATATCAGCGTGCCATGCATCTAATCTTCAACCCCTTGTTAGGGAAGTTTGTTGAATGCTATGTAGACGATTTGGTGGTTAAATCCAAATAATGTTCTAATCACTTGGCTGATTTGGAAGTCATATTCCTCATGCTTCGACAACATAATTTGAAGATGAACCCCTTAAAATGTGCTTTTGGGGTAACCTCAGGAAAATTTCTTGGCTTTGTTGTACGCCATCGTGGTATTGAAGTCGATCCTGAGAAGACCAAGTCAATCCTTGGTATGTCACCTCCTCAAAATTTGAATGAATTAAGAGGACTTCAAGGAAACTTAGCCTATATTTGGCGTTTCATCACTAATTTGGCAGGCAAAATTTTACCCTTCACTAAGTTGATGAAGAAGGGAGTCACTTAACATTGGACTGAAGAATGTCAAGAAGCATTAGATATTCTCAAGAAATACCTCTTGATTCCACCGGTACTCATGACACCTGTTGAAGTAAACCACTTATCCTCTACATGACAGCTCTAGAGTGATCATTGGGGCCTTTATTGCTCAAAATAATGATGCTGGGAATGAAAACAACCTCTACTATCTCATTCGAACTATGCTTAATGCAGAAACCCGGTATTCAAGTATTGAGAAGTGCTACCTGGCATTAATCTTTGCAGTTCAGAAGATGAGACACTACCTACAACATCACAAGGTCCAATTGGTATCTCACAATAACCCTCTCAAATTCATCCTTAGTCGCCCAATGCTTACAAGACATCTGGCAAGGTGGGCAGTTATTTTGCAGCAATTCGACATTCAGTATGTGTCTCAAAAGGAAATAAAGGGCCAAGCTCTGGTTGATTTCCTGGCTGAACACCCTTCAGTGGAAGACACATCTTCAGATATTGAACTCCCTGATGAGGAAGTCTTCTCTATTCAAGAAAGTCCTCAAGCATGGGAAATGTATTTTGATGGTGCTTCTAGAAGTCCAACAGGGAGGAAAATGGAAAATCCAAAATTCAAAAAAGTTGGCTTTGGAATTGTGCTCATTTCTCCAGAAAAGGCAGTGTTACCTTATTCCTTCTTATTGTGGGAAGGTGGTACCAATAATGACACAGAATACCAAGATCTCATCGCAGGCTTGGAATTAGTGCTTCAAGCACAAGTGCATCACTTAAAGGTGAAAGGTGATTCAGACATGGTAATCAAACAAGTCAATGGGGATTATGCCATCAGAAAAGAAGAACTAATCCCTTTGTATGATTACATCATAGAGTTAATGGAGGAATTCCCTTCGGAACTGACATTTTCTTATGTCCCAAGATCACAAAATGCTCAAGCTGATGCACTGGATAATATAGCCACAACTCTGGCAGATCTAAATCGGGATGAGAAAACCATCAGTATTTCCCACCGTCGTGCAATTTCACCTTATGTTCGAATCATAATAGAGGAAATTAATGAAATTAGTCCCATTCTTGAATCGTATGGTCATACTACAGGATGGATGTCACCTATCAGGGAATACCTTCAAAATGGAACCTTTCCACCTGATAGAGTCGAGAAAGAACAAATCCAGCGACGTGTGGTCAATTTTACTCTTTATGATAGCCTAGATCACCTAGATAAAATTCTCTACAAACGTGGTTTTGATGGAGTTCTATTCAGATGCATTGATGGTGAAGAGACAATGGCTGCCATGAAAGAAGTGCATGGAGGAGTCTGTGTGCCCACCAGTCTGGACATAGACTGTTTGATCAGATTCGAAGGCTGGGATACTTTTGGCCTTCAATTATACAAGATTGTGTTGATTTCACAAATATGTTTCATTCATGCCAAGTACATGCCAACTTCATTCATCAACCTCCAGAGTTGCTTCATACAACTAAATACTCATGGCCATTTGCCACATGGGGAATGGATGTGGTGGGACCTTACCCTTCGGCTACGACCAAGTAGTTTAAGTACATTCTTACTACTACTTACTTATTTTACAAATGGGCAGAGGCAATACCTCTCAAGGAAGTCAGTTCTAAATGCGTTGTTAGCTTCATCAAGTCTAACACCATTACTATATTTGGTGTCCCTCATACCATATTGATGGACAATGGAACTATCTTCTATTCATCCGAGGTGAAGAAGTTGTATCAAGAATACAAAATCAAATCCAACCATTCATCTCGGTATCATGCAGTGGCCAATGGACAGATAGAAGCCTTCAACAAGTCTCTTTCAAATATACTGCAAAAGATGGTGGATAAAGATAAGAAATCATGGCCTGATAAACTCTTTCATGCTTTATGGGCTTATCGGACTACCACCTGCACTGCAACTCAATCAACTCCATATTCACTGGTATATGGAACGGAAGCTGTCTTTCCCATTGAAGTTCAATTGCCTTCGCTCAGAGTATCCATTTGTGATCAGTCATCTATAGATGAACAATATCAAAAGTGATTGAATGAATTGGAATGGTTAGATGGAAAAATATTGTTCACTTTGCACCACTTGGAAGTCTATCAGAATTGAATAACACGAGATTTTAACAAAAAAGTCTGTCTTTGTTCATTCACTCATGGAGAATTGGTGTTAGTTCTCAGAACTCCAATGATACCAGGAAAGAAACCTCCCAAGCATGATCCAAAATGGGAAGGACCTTACTCAATACATAGGGTCTACTCCAATGGAGCTTATTCATTAATCTCTATGGATGGAGAACTCATCACTACTCTAACCAATGCCAGATTCATGAAGAAGTATTTTGTATAAACACAAAATATATCATCCATGGTCCTGTATGACCTTGAACTGCACCTTGGTCCTATATGACCTTAAACTGCACCTTGGTCCTGTATGACCTTAAACTGCACCATGGTCCTGTATGACCTTAAACTGCACCTTGGTCCTGTATGAACTTAAACTGCACCTTGGTCCGGTATGACCTTAAACTGGACCACCATCCAGCAAGATGTTAAACTACATCATCAATGGTCCATGCATATGACCCTAAACTATTTTCACATACATCCAACATGACGTTAAACTGTGTACCCTTAATCTTCCTTGCTATTTGATGTTAAACTATACAACAACGGTCCATACATATGACATTAAACTATTTGTATCCCTTTCATCTCACATGATGTTAAACTGTGAAATCATAACTACATGATTCTAAACTGTACAGAAGTCCCTTACGTCCAGCATGACATTAAACTGCACCATCCACAGTCCATGCATATGACTTTAAACTATTCGCACTTTCGTCCAACAAGATGCTAAACTGTATCGTCCCCTTTTCTTCAAAAATGACGTTAAACTATGAAAAAAAGTCCCCAATACTTCCAACATGACGTTAAATGGTGTACTCTTTTGTCCTTACTGCATGACATTAAACTGAACAATCATCTTTTTTTCCAACATGATGTTAAACTATGTTGTCTCCATCGTCCTAACTACATGACACTAAACTGTACAGAAAGTCCTTTGATTGTCATAAATGACATTAAATTATACTTTGTCCCTGCTACATGACACTAAACTGTGCAGTACCAATAAGTCTTAACTGCAAGAGTTTAAACTGCATAGTCCCTTTATATGTCCTACATGAAATTAAACTGTGCATCATTAAGGTTGTTGTTACTTCTTGTTTATCACACCGAGTATGGCTCATGTGAGATTAGAGAAAACCTCAACCATAACACAATCTCTGGGCTACTAACCATGTGTAAGTCCCAACACCGTCATTTTTTATGTCATTTTCCACAATAACAACTTGATAATTAATTCATTCTTTAATTGAACTATGCGTACTTTGATCCTTGCCTTCTAGGCTGGGTACGTAGGCAACCTCCCAAGGTTTAATCCCAAAACCAATCTCTTCACATCAGTTCACCTCCATCTCATACGATGTTGATTCGTGAAACCGCCCCTAGAATCAATATCTTTACATTGGTTCACTTTCTTCCTTGTTATACGACGTTAAATTATACAACACTTTTATCCAGTATGACAATAAACTAAAATATTCTTTGATACCCTCACCTGAGAGAGAACCATTAGTTACATTGATTTTTCAATCATGTTTCATTTCAAAGACTACATGGATAAATGGCAATGCCCAAACCTTTTATCTTGGGTTAAACCATCATTGTACTAAAGTCCCCTTTCACCCTTCACATGTACGAACCAAATTTGTATAGAGGGGATTTCTAGAACTACGTGGGATTGATTCCCATCCTTATGGGATATGTAGGAACATTTGAGTGTCCCTCGAATCTAGCCCCAAGTCTTTTGGGACTAACCCCAAATTCCACTTCCAGTCCCTTGGATGAAAAGTACCCATGAAAACACACACTTTTTATTTCTTACAATGGTCTGAGCTCTATGACCCTAAACTAAGGTCTCTAATCCTTTTGTCCCACGTGATGTTAAACTGTAGTTCAAGAACTAGATATGGCTTGATTCCCATGGGATACGTAGTGAAGTCCAACATTTCAATTCAAGACTCAGCCACAACATGATTATGGTTAGCATTGATCTGTGTATCTTTGTATACATTGGACAATACCCATCTTTATGTGTCATAATCCTAACCTTAAATATTTTCTGATATTCATATCCCTTTTCTTGAATTTTATTCACAAAAATGTCAAATTTCCAAGAGTTCTTTTACCTGACTATGGAGCACGTGCCCTTAGGCGGCCTTGCATAAACAGTCCACATAACAGACTTTTCAGCCGAAAGATATTAATTTTTGACTATGCAGCCAATGCCCTTAGGTGGCCCTACATAATTCAACCCCCTAACGGGTTTTTAAATAATGGTAACTTTTTTCTTGGGAAGAAAGCCTCTTTCTCCCTTATTGGTCTTAAATGGCAGTATGTAGGGATCCGTAAAAAAAATCCATCCTTAACATTTTTGTCTCATATACTTTTTCATGATATGAAAGTATTCAAGACTATTGTTTATATTCTCCTTCCCTATGTTTGGGCCAGACCTTTGTAGGAGTGATATCCATCCAGTTCTTCGACAATCTTGTTTGGAAATATCTTCTCCATATTCAAGTACCTCTTTCCATACAACAAACTATATAATTTGGAAAATTTGAATCTCCATAAACTTTCACTAGCTTTTATCACTAGGAAAGTAAATTTCTGAGAGTTCTTTTTCTTAACTATGCAGCATGTGCCCATAGGCGGCCTTGCATAAACAATCTACATAACAGACTTGTTATCCAAAAGATACTATTTATTTGACTATTCATCCAATTCCCTTAGGTGGCCCTGCATAATTCAAACCCCTAATGGGTTTATTAAATAATGGTAACTTCATTCTTGGGAACTAATTATTCAAATTCCTTTTAGCTTTTTTTTTCATATTATTCCTCAGATTCAAATATTCTAAAGTCATAGTTTACATATTTTCCCTCATACTTGAGTATGGTACTATGTTTTCAGATGAATTTTCAAGGAATTGAGTCAATTATAATTCATTCGGTCAAAGCTATCTCGACCATAAACATTAGCATTTTTATATCCGATGTGCATGACTTTAAACTGCCCACAAAAGACATAGGAACTCTGAATAAAAGTCAAGTTCCAGCTCACTAAACATACATTTTGTATGATTTAGGTAATATTGAGCAATTAAAAGGTTCAAAGTTTGTAGGGTTATTTACATTAATCCTAGTAAAAATCAAACAATTCTTATTAGGCCCATTGTCTTAGGTAAAATTTAAAGTAGGTAACAGGAAAATGCATGAACAAGTGATTAAAGATAAAAGAATTCTTTCCATTTGATGCACAAGAATTAGAAGGACATCCAAAGACTGGAGTCTCTTCACTTTTTTAGGAATTACAAAAGACTTTCAACATAACTCTTCATTTGATTTACGGTATCCTGAGTTTCATCAGCAACCACCTGGAATTCATTCATTCAACTGGATACCATAAGAGATGCAGTGATTCCAGCTCTTCTTGGAACAATTGTAAAAGAATGTTCTTGAGTGCGGTTTGAGAAAATTTTCTGCTGATCAAACAGTGACTCTGTTTCTGTCCTAGAGACTTGGAAAATAGATACATGGATTTGAGAATGAAGCATTGGAAGTAAAGAGCCATTTGGAGATAGTACTCTTTTTAGATATTTCTCTAATGCCATGTTTGACTTCTCTCCACCAACCGACAACAGAAAACATTTCATCCCATGGGTTTTCTATTTTCATATCTGCAAGGAAATGGCATGCAGGAAAAATTTGAAAGTTCATGCCATTTTTGTTGCTCTTAATGCACAGAATAGCCGAAATAGAGGAGTAGCAGTGCAGCTTCATATCAGGCATATAGTTCTTTGCATCTGGAACATTGACTCCTTGAAAATGACCATGACCATATAGAGGCAGGTAGATGCTCTGTGGGAAATTAAGATGATATTTCTTCAAGTAATTAGCCTAATTTGGGAGAGTGCTATTGCAGATATCATAGTAATCATGGCCAATGATGTTCATCATGTCATAAATCCGCTTGCTAGCCAGTTCATCATCCATTTTGATTCTGTTGGGAGCCATTGAATATGCACAACAGATGAATAATTAACTCTTAAATAAGTTAATTTTTCATAAAATTTGTGAAAGAATTCGAAAAAATGGCAAAGGCATTAATGCGCGCAAGTCTAAACTTGGAACACAAGTATGGAGGTGTCACGCCAGTATTTGGTGCACAAGTATCACCACACAGGTCCAGATATCTCTACAGCAGCGCGACATCAAATAAATAGCAGTAAACAGAGTAACTTGTGTGGCAAATGCAACTTGCATGGCGAGATTTCGAAATTTTCAAATCCATATGATTTGTAAGGAAGTGATGCCATCTATTTATAGATGCGGCCAAGACCCTATGTGTCGTACCCTACGTGATCAAGGTCCATATCCATGCGCGCCAGACCCTGCGCGCCCAAAGCTCATTTGCGCGCCCTACTTGCGCGCCCCAATTTACTTTTGATTCTCGATTTACTCAGAGTCAAATCCCCATTTCTTTTGGATCCAACTCTGAGGGGGACTTTTTTTGAATCTCTTTTTCGTCACATTGTCTAAAATAATGGAAAGGAAAATACTTTAAGTCCAAATTAATTCATCCTTTGAATAAAAATAAAAAATCGACAAAGGGATGCACAAGGAGAACATTGCCCATAGGTCGCGCAAGTTCCATCACTGTTGCGCAAGTCCACTTGCGCGATGCCTAATGGTCGTGCAAGTGACTTGCGCACCCCAAAGGATAAACGCCTGTGGTCTTCTCCATCCTATAAATAGACCCTATGGGCCCCCCATTTCGGGGAGGATTTTTTTCCAGAAACTCAGATTTGAGCTCCCGGTGCACTAGTCCCTTCTCAAAGCATCTGAAACACTTATAAGGCAATTTATTACCTAGAACAGAAGATCTAAAGAGGGGGAGGAAGGCCTAAGTGTTGAAACTCATCAACACTTGCACGCCTGAGTGGTCACCCATTAAGGGAAATGGCCACACTTGTGCACCGCCTAACTCTTTCAGTAGAACTTGCGCGCCACTCTTCTGGAAGAACCTCAAGATGATTCTAAAGGATTTAACTAAGAGTCGCTCAAGTATTTCACTACTGGTTAACCGTCGCGCAAGTACCCATGTGTGGCATAGGTATACCTACGCGACTAGAACTTGCACGCCCACGTAGTACTTGTGCACCTGCCAGGACTTGCGCGCCCCTGCCTTTTTGGGTGCCCATTTTTCCTATTTCACCCCTCTTAAGCCATTACACCTCTCTTATTCAAGATTCAGTCTTCAAGACACTCTTCAAAGCCATTTATGTCATGATTTCTTGATTTGGCTTCCTTATCTGAAAGGAATTCTGTGGAATATCTCTCAAAACCTAGTGATTTACACATCTTTATGTTAATAAAGATTGAGATTTCATTCATTCAACTTCATCCTTTAAGATGATAGAACTCATTAACTTGGGCATCCTTTTCAGGAGTAAGACCCAGTCATAATTTCCAAATATGGGCATCCTTTTCAGGAGTAAGCCCCTGTCCCCTAATTTGGGCATCTTCCTTAGGAGTAAGCCCCAAGTCCTCATTAATTTGGGAATCCTCCTCAGGAGTAAGCCCCAACCATAATTCTCTTAACCTGGGCCTCCTTTTCAGTAGTAATCCCCAGTCTCAAATATGGGAATCCTATTTAGGAGTAAGCCCCAAGTCCCTTAATTTTTCAAGTCTCTTAACCTGGGCCTCCTTCTCAGAAGCATACCCCAGTCTTAATTTCTCTTAACCAGTCCTAATTTACCTTTGATCTGGGATTCCTTCTTAGGAGTAAAACCCAATCATAAGTCCTCTGCTAATTTGGGCCTCATTTTCATGAGTAAGCCCCAAGTTAGAGTATTCAAATCTCTATGAAGCACATATACCATTACAGACACTGTTCTTGGATTTCTTCCATGAAGTAAATCCTAATATTCATTTATCTGGGAAGTCATACATACATAAGTCCCACATTATTTCTTATGATTGCATCTTTCATGGCACAATTGTCTGATTTGTACCAATACCTCTTGTTTCTCACATTGAGCATGACTCACGTGAGCTTAGAGTGTAAAATTAATTATGAGATCCTTCTTTGAGCAATAAATCATAAACATAATACTCCCTTACTCGAACTACGTGGGTTCTGATTCCTTTTCTAAACAAAGGATATGTAGGTAGCCCATCTGCGGGTTCGATCCCAACTCTGAAATAATACATGTCCTTCTGAATGACAATAAACTTCAAGTGCCCCACTGAGTGGCTTTAAAACTACCATGGTCATCATAATGACCAAGGGATTTCTATATAAATGTGTCGAAGGATACCATTAACCAATAATCTCTAACAAATACAGATGATTCTCTATCGATTAAGAACCTCTAATACATATAAAACATTATCTAAATTTCCTACATATCAATCATTGATTGTCAGATCTAAAGGAAATCTCATTTTATACTTGGTAATGTAATAAGGATTCACGAACATGACTTAAATCTATAAAGAGAGTCCGAGAGTAGACAATAATTCCCCTAAAAAAGGTGTGATGAGTCCGACCTCCGATCCTCTCGACCAATGCAAATGCCTAAGCCTCATCAGTCCACAACTAATGAGTGCCTACCTTTAGAAAGTAGGTTCAAATGGATGTGGAATCATTGGATGTTTCCAGTTATATGAACAAACCCATTAGAAACCAATTGGAATGTTTGAACCTTCAATCAAGGATGTCGTCCCCAAATTCTGAGGGAAACAATAGTATGAACTATCACTAAGGGATTTCACATATCACAATAACATAGTTATCATTTATAATTTCATATAAATTAATATCACATTAAGTTGGAGCCATAATCCAATTCAAATGTCATGGGAATATAACATCGTGTCTAACACCTCATTAGTATTTAGAGCCTTTGTCTCTATGTCACTACTCATTATTACATGGGTATTTGGAGCCTCATTCCATGTCTCATACATTCAATAAAAAATGGTTATTTGGAACCTCAGTCCCTGTCCCACCATCATTTTTTCCTATCGGAATTTTGTTCCTTAGTCCTTGAACCACACACATTTATCACATATGGGTATTTGGATCTATAGTGCATGTCCCCCACACATTGATCGCATATGTGTATTTTGAGCCTCTATCCCTGTCCCGCATGCATTTATCACATATATCCCAGATATCAAAATATCACATGCATCATGGTTAATCAATAGTAACCCCAATTTTTCAATAATTGACATCATGATATAATGACTGAAAATTAATTTTTTTATTATCATAAATCCCCTATTAAGGGGGGAGGGGAACCCAACATAACACCAAGACATAAACAAAAACCGGGATCAAGAAAAAACAACTCATTCAAAACTATGAAATAAGGCTCCAACCACCAACATGACCATGAAGACCAGCTTCCACATAATCATTACTACTCGGTAATCTATCCCATGCATGATAGGTGAAAACTCATGATCTGGAGCACCCCATTGTAGATGAACTTGTTGAAAATTATCTTAAACACAAATCATAGGGCCACAAGGAAAACAAGGAAAACATTTCAACAAACAGTAATCCACAAAGAAAAAAAAATTCAACGTCATCACACTAGAATCCTAAAAGACAACCTGTACAGTTCCAACCTCAGTGATGTGATATCATCCTCAACCTGTTTGACATGCTCCTCCTATTTTCTTGTTTCAGTGGATCTGGCGTCCTCATGAAATTCCTCCACAACTTGAATGGAGTTAAACCGAAACTCATTCTTATTTTTCAGAACAGAACCTCCAAGCCAATTTTCGGGAAAGTTCCTAGAAGCATGCATAAACTGGGAATTATCACGAATATTTCACTAATAGATAAAATTGTGAGATGCAGATATGTATCTCCCATCGCATGTTCCTCCACCAAAGGCCGAACATCACACACTGAGAAACCGAAACACAACACACCACACGAACATCACCGAAAATAGAATCACGTAGAAAATTTTACCGATGCATGACGATCCCATTGCATCTTGTCCAGACCATCGCCGCAATGCAGTGAAAACGCAAACCCAGAATCACGTACAGGAAAATGCCAAACACAATCCAGAGCCAAATCTTGTCTCCGCCCTCTTGATCTCACCCGAAGACCGCCTCAAATCGCCGCACACGCTTCCAGCTGACGCAGAACCATTGAGCTGACCCTCAACCAAGATAGGCTGGAACAATGACCATTGGCTTCACCGCGCCGCCAAATGAAGACCTAACCAGCAAAAAGGGAAAGAGCGGAGATAGACCAAAAATCGGTGGGAAATTCCAAGGCAGTCGTGCCCTTGAAATCTTGACGCGTCCAATGGAAGAGGAACCGCCATCAAAGAGCACCGAGTAGGAGGTCAAAGAGATTCCAAAGCGGCCCCAAGGCAGAAAGAAGATATGCGGCGATAGGTCAAACCCTAATCATATCGGCGCCCCTAACGGGATCAAATTGACATCATGATATACAATTATAATTATTACATTAAAAAAGGTTCTGTAATTTATTCAGATGTTATAATATGTAAAATTCACCATTAAATCATATTACAAAATTTAAATCATATAACACATTAACCAAATATATTTATGTAAATCTTATCCAAATACCCATTTTCATTTAATTCATTTACACATTATTTGAGCACTCACATGGTCCCAATTTCCCATCAAATTCATTATCACAACATTACATTAATTAACTAACCAATTAATCAATCCAATTAAAAATATAATAAACTAAATTACCAAAAATATATTTTTCCCATATTCAACTCATTCTGTAATCAAAAGGGAAATTGATTAATCAATTCCACAAGTCTATATATTAATTAATCAATTAATCTATTCAAGTAATGATTCAATTTCCAAATATACCAATAAAAATTTAAAAATACATACATGTAATTGTAATTCATGACTACGGGAGCTGAACTTAGACCACCTACCTCAATATTGATGGAAAATGAACACCAAGATAGATCCCTAATTGAAGTGGACCAACCAAGATCATGACAAAGAATGTGATCTAGATTGAAAACATAGATCCAAGATCAAGTAAATCACGATCCATCAATCCTATATATAAACCCGTAACTAATGGAAAAAATAATTCTCTTTTTATCCAAAAAGAGATACATGGAAGAGAGAAACTTACACTAATAGAAAATGGACCTATCCCCAAGGTTTCCCCAAAACCGTGGGGATAGGTACCCCTTATACCCACAGTTTTGGAAAACCGTGGGTGTAGGTCAATTTTCAAGACCTATACCCACGGTTTTCCAAAACCGTGGGTATAGGGGGGTCTATCCCCATGGTTTTCCAAAACTGTGGGGATAGGTCTTGAAAATTGACTTATACCCACAGGTTTGCAAAACCGTGGGTATAGGTTTCCCATGTGTGCGCATGAAATTTGTTTCTTCCGCGGTAAGGAATTTTCTTGTGGCGGGAGTCCAATAACCACTGTTCTTCCCTCTATACCCATGGTTTATGTAACTATATTTAACTAAATGTAAATATATATACACATAATTGATGGTAGGGTAGTGGTTAGATGCGGTACTTTGCAGCGAAGAGGTCGCGGGATCGAAACCCGCCTGACGAATTATTTTAGGATCTATACCCACAGTTTTGAAACCGTGGGTAAAATCCATTGACACCGTGGAAATTGGGAATGTTTTTTTGACACGGTGGCAGAACACCTATACCCACGGTTTTGGAAAACTGTGGGTATAGGCTGGGGACCTATACCGACGCCGTTCCAGCCCATGGTTCCCAAAACCGTGGGTATAGGCCAGTTTTACAGTAGTGTTAATCAAGAAGAATCTACATAACCAGATAGGTGTAGACATGGAACATAGATTTTTCAATAATGGTGTTTGAGATCCATAAGAATTTATCCAGAATCCCAAAAAACTATAGTAATGGTTCTTGGCCATGTTTGGTAGACTATGGGTGATTTTGGGGGATTGAGAATTTTAAAACCAATTTTTAGAATAGTTAAACTTGTACAAATTGTTTCCTTGCTAGTGGCCCATGGTTTTCCCAGCAGGGAACCAAATCTATGAACCACTTCTAGGGGGTTCATGATTGAAAATAAAAGGGTTCATGCTTTGAAAAATAATTCAACATCCATGTAATCCCTCTTTTTTGGGGGTTACATGGTTTTCCAAAAAATTCTCCAAAACTATGAATTTCTACAGGGGGTTCATGATTAATCCTAAAAGTCACATGATTTGGAAAACTATTCACTATCCTTGTAATACCTATCTATCTAGAGTTTCATGGTTTTTTTAGTTAGGGTGAATGTTTTGGGAAAACCATGTGTCAACTATGGACTACCCAACCCACCCCCCCCCCACAATGTCCATATTTCACCCATGTTAAAACCCAAATGAAATATACCCAAAACAAGAAAAAAGAGTAAAAATAAACAAGATCAATACATCTATAGAAAATTTCAAGATCTTAAAATATCTCCACCTTATAATATATCTTCCTTGAGATGCACTCTAAAGAATCTCTAAGATTCCAATGTAAAAATAGTCAGGACAATAAGCCCTCACATATATTTCTCTCTCCCATGTTTCCATGTCAACACATTCACAATACATAAACTATCAGAAAAATATTTACCAATAGCACATCCTCTCAATGATCCAACACACATATCAGATTCTCTTCAAAGTATGCATCCTTCATAAGAACAAAATCATCGACAATGTTCCCTTGATAAGGTATGGGGTGATACTGCGGAATCAATGAAAAAATAAAAAAATAATACATAGAACTATACCTTTATTGCAGAGGAAATTAGTTTTCCATCATGAAGATCATTTTGAAAACCTCAAATCGTCCAACAAACTTGGGAACCACCATTCCATGTCTCTGAATCTGATAGTGACTCGAACTAGGTGACACCTGAAGGAACACACGATCACCCTTTGTAAACACTTCATGTTTTCCATGTCTATCGGCATATGAATTCTATCTACTATGTGAAGTATCTATATTTTTATAAATTATCTGAACCTAATCTTATGAGTATTTCATGAGACTCAGTCACAACATCTCATACTCACCTACCTCCATCTAACATAAAGGTGATTATTATGTCCTACCGTAATGTTACTCATATTGTACAATCTGAATTGTTTCTTTACGACTACAATTATATGAAATCACCACATGTTCTAGGTGATTCTCCCAAGATCCACCAAATTCTTGAACACATGATTGTATAATGTCTACAATAACATGTACAATACATTCTGACTACCCATCTTTCTTTGGGTGGAAGTGAATACTTAATAAAACCATTGTACCAAGTGCCTTCTATAATCCCTTATAGAAACATGAAGTATAATATGATTTACAATATGAAACAATAGTAGGTGCCACCCCTTTTAGATAGACTATCTCCATAAAATACATGTCTCTTGATTGATAAATTCTCCCATATAGTAAGGAAATGTTCTACATTCATCAGACAGTCCATAAAGGACAAATTAACAACATTCTTATGAGGAATCTGTGGGAGACACCAAAAATTCCATAGTAATGTCTTCCCACCTCCATTATATAATGGGATGTGATTGTATTAAACAACTAGGATATTGATTCATGGAATTCTTCTATTGGAAGGTGTATCATCATGTGAAAAACCTTATTATCTCATTCTTTAGGTTGGAATAAACAAATTATCATTGTAGGACATGGTAATTTTTTGTCAAATCTAGATGAACTTCTCACTTCAAGGCATGAAATTTAGGCATCAGTTTCTCTCGTATACTCATAGGCACAAAAACTAGATTCTATACATGAATTATTTTTCTCCATCTATGATCCAATATGAATGTGACTCACCACCTTCATGGCTTTCTCACATGGCCAAAAATTCGTAATTAACATATTTTCATTCGCTTATCCAACAAAAATGTGTAGACTCCACTGAAATTGATAAGAGTATAATCTAATTATATAACTCCTAAACTAGAACATTAATATCATCTAGTAAATTCATCATATTCTACTCAGATCTATACTCCTAAACATCATAAGTCTATGTTTTCCTACATAAATAATTAATAACATTATTTCCCTTCCCAGGTGTATATTATGCCTCAAAATGGAATGACTACATATACTCAACCAATCTCCGCTATTAGAGATTCTAATATAACATATAAATAATATAATTTAATCTATTATGGTTTGCATAAATTGTAAACATTTCAACCAATGGATAATTCCCGAAACACAACAAAGCATAAACCACTTTAGCTAACTCAATTTCATGCATAACGCATTTCTATTCATGTGGTCTCAACTATTATGACCCATATTCCACAACTCAATCTCCCTATATCAAAAATACATCAAGAACTATCTCAAAAGTATCAAAAAACATTGTATACACCCCACATGGATCTGGTAAGATCTATATTTGTGTAGTTTTGAAACCCTTCTTCAGCTCTGGGAAAGAGTTCTCACATTCTCAAGATCATTCAAACTTTATTCCATTCTTGGTCATTTCTGAAAGGGGTACTTCAAAATGGGAAAATTCATGGAATAAATCTGATAATAAACTACTAACCCCATAAATATACAGATAAAAAAACCATTCTTGAGTTTCCCATGGAAAACCTGCTCACATATCTTATAGGTCCACACAAATAGCTTCTTTTAAGATGATGAGATCCAATATGTGTACTTGGTCAATCCAAAACTCCCACATAGATAGCTTGAATTATATCCAAAGCATTCTCAGTGTACTTAATATTATGTAAAGATGTTGTTCATGATCATCATTAGTCTTATAATACACCAATATGTATTCCAAAAACACAACCACAAACTCATCTAGGCACAAATGGAATATTTTTTACATTAAGGAAAAAACTATTGGAGAATTGGTTAGACCAAACAACATCACAATGAACTCATATAAGTTACACCTTCTTCTGAAAGAAGTCATTGTTATAACAGATGGTTGAACACCCAATTGATGATACCCCAATCTCAAGTTGATTGGAGAAAACAAAATTTCATCTCAACTAGTCAAATAGATCATCATTAAATAGAAGAGGATATCAGTTCCTCACAGTCATCCAGTTTAACTATCGGAAATCAACTCATAAGCATAGAGTTTCATCGTCTTTATTATAAAAAGTCTAGGAATACCCAAGGAAATATACACAGATGGATAAACCATTATCTATCAAATCATTGAACTATGTTTTGATCTATTGAATCAATGTTGGTTCCATTATATTTGGTGGAATAAAAACTACATTAGCAAGAAGCATGAGATCAACCATAAACTCTACGTCACTCTTTGGTGTAAGTATAAAGATTTTTTCAAGAAACACATCTAGGAAAGTATCCAATATGGGTGGAAATACATCCTGTTTCACACCCCCATCAGCTAGAAACAAACTATAAACCAAGGAAATAATCTCCCACTGTTAAGGATTAACTAGCACTACATGGAACACTTGATATCCCACTATATACATTGAATATAATTATCACCCCCATGAGAAGTTAGAGTCACTCACTTTTGGTAACAATCAATGTAGAATTAGTATGCTACCAACAAATCCATATCCTTAATTTGGCTAATGCCTAACATGTTAAGGATGTAAATATACAAACTAGAATGATACACCCCAACCTCTAGTGAACACCCCTTCCACAAATATATGATTCTTGACCGTAGTACCAACAGTGTGTCTACAATCATTATCCCACTTAACAAATCCACATTAGAACTCATACAATTCATAATTTGTGTATATTAAATTAATGAGAGGCACTTATGTCGAATAAGGCACTATAAATCATAGAATCTATGAGAATAGAACCTCTAACATTCAGTAGTCCTTCCTTGCTATCCATGAGTGTATGCTAAAATGCATGAAACCATCCTTCCCATTATCAATGTGGTGTAGTTTGAGTCCCCTAAACTATACCACTCTGCTGCTATAGGTGCTCATTAATAGAAGCACCATATCCACTACCTCTACTCCCACATCTAGTAAAACTCCAACTACTAAACTAATACGGTGTTGATGATACCTTTACCACACTTTGTTTCTTCTATGATACTCTATCACTACCCATATATCATTGGTTCAAGTAAAGCCTTTATAAATTCTACATCCCGTCACAAGATCTTCACTCTATTGGTGGTTGGGGACAATGTTTAAAAAAGTGTCTTGGCCTACCACACTGGTGGAAAAGAACTCAGGTATGCTCCTAAATAACTGATCATTACTCCTAGCCACTCCAATTTCCACTAATTTGGAAAATAATCTCATTATGATGATTCCTACCTTCAGAATATATACCACATGATCATCTTTTAGAATTAACCCATCCTCCATTAGAAGACTGTTTTAGGATCGCCATAGATATGGAAGCCTGGTCTACAACTTTAGAAAACATTTTTATCTGAAATAAATTAATATGATACTTAATCTTACATTTAATCCCATCCTATAAATTTCATTCCATATATATATCTTCCCCTTCATGTGCTAGATAAATTTTCTCCAAGTCATTAAAGTGGCCAGTATTGTTCGTCACATACAAATTCCCCTGAGTCAACCACCTGAACTCATCTTCCATCTCCTATCTCAACGTCTCAGGGAAAAGGTTCTCTAGTAACTTCTCAAAAAAAAAATCGTTTCACACCATAAAATCATCCTACCCAATATATGCCTATGTATACAACTAGAAATTCACTAATTCTCATAACATATAGTAGCCTACATGACTCCCTTCATAGAAGGATTCTTTAAATGGTCTAGTGTTGTCTACATGGACTCAATCTAGAATTATTCTGCCTCAGTTCAACCTTCTATGGTGAAATTTAGAGGGTATTTTAACTGATACTCCCATGTTAATTCATACATACTCTTCAAAACCCACTCTTGGTATCTCTCCATAACCTACATAAAGAGATACAATCTCTAATAGAATTACTCTATGGCTGATTCACCCCACACTATTGGTGGCTGAGGTTCCACTATTGGAGGATAATTTCTATATATATCCTTATTTTGACTTGTTAAAAAGAGTCATCATGGAGGAATACATATAAAATTCCAAACACACATATTAGGACTCATAACACACCATTATCATAGCACTAAAAAAATAACAATATAGATTTACATAATTTCATAACAATTTGTCCCCCCTTCCTCTATCAAAATAGTCATAACTGAGACATTATCGATACCCTTAAACATCCCACATCTAAGAAATAATTAAAAACGTTGAAATAATAATAATTTTTAGTTTTCCATTTGAGAAAAAAATATTTACATCTTGCACAGTTTTTAATTTTTATTTCCACCATGGGAAAAAATTTCGTTTCAATTTCACATCAATGAAATACATTTAAATTTCAAAAACATAACCAAAACTCATTTTCCCATTAATGCCTAACAATAATACATTCCAAAATAATTCTTGAGTTCCTATGATAATTCATGCATACACTAATTTCATTATATAACGTTCCATGATTAAAAACTCATAAAAACATAGATTCATTAAGAACATCACGCATAAAGTGTATAACTCGAGGTAAAATAGCATCCAATTGTAATAATAGACATTAATAATAACAAGTTGTCCCAAGGTACTTGGATTTTACCATCATACTTGGTTTAACTACTCCCATGTACAAGATATTAACCCGAGCCTTACTCATCCTATTCTCTCATCTAACATCCCCAAATAGTAAGGTGAAAGAAAAAAAGATAAGAAAAGTCCTCTAATAACACTTTGTAACATCCCAAAACATGTTCCACACACTAGTTCTAAGATATTGTTGGTCACATGATCTTAGACCTAACTCCTTGTATTCCATAGTCTTATGACTACAAACAAGGGTCTAATATCAATCATGAGGAGACTATACCCTCTTTATCAAAGTAGAACCACATTAGATGTAAATAAACCATCACCAGATGTATAACCATAAATAGAAAAACACCTGTATCACATGATAACTAAAACTAGAAAATAGTTCCCAAACCAAATGGTCGATATCCATTTAAAGTATGCATCCAGAATCTAAATTTTAACAAAAAATAAAGACACTGATAACTTGAGAAAGCGATACCTAACACCAAGTCTTTTCCCCTCATCCATTATCCATCCTAACTCTTCTATCTAACATTGGTACTATTCCCACATCTTGTCCTACAATCCTGAATTCTATTTGGGTACCAATCATGTATCAGGAGTAGGGTGTGATTACAACTCAGTATGTCATCACCTATGACATTGAAGAAAATATCCAGACAATAATAGTGTGTGATGTTGTATAAATAATAAATTACAACGCCCAAAGAAAAAAATTATCACATTTCCTTATTCTTTAACTAACCACATCAATTCCCAGAGATCATAATGATAACCAACCCTTCAATACCTACATTATCCCATGCCATAGTCCAAACTATCCCTATAGGATTACACATATCATAACACCATGGTTATAATTTATCATTTCATTTCACTTCATTAAATTTCTAGTTAGAATCACAAATAAATTCCAATATCATGGCCATAGAATATCATGTAAAATGCCCTATGGTAATGTAGATATTTTGTCCATATACCACACAAAAGTTTTACATGGGTGTTTGGATCCTGAGCCCCTCTCCCAAACTTGATATCAAATATGGCTATTTTGAGCCTCAGTCCCTATCAAACACTCATTTATCACTTATGGGTGGGTATTTCTATCCTTAGTCTTTATCCCATAAAAATTTACCACTTATGGGTATTTAGATCCCCACTCTCTATCCCAGACTCATTTATCACATATCGGTATTTATAGCACAATTCCCTGTCCAACGAACATTTATCACATATATAAAATATATCAAAATATCTCCTACATCAATGTTAATCCACATTAACCACCTTTTTCAAACAACTCACATCGTGATATACCATTACCATTACCAAAACAAACATGGTTATCTAATTTAAGCACATTGAATAATATGAAAAATTCATCATTAATCCATTTTCTGATATTTAAATCCTATAACCCATTAAACTGCTAATGTCAATTCAACCATATCAAAATTCCCAATTTCAATTAATTCATTAACAAATTAATTGACCAATCAGGTGTCCAAATTTCCTATCAAATCCATAATAACATCATTCCATTAATTAATTGACCAATTAATTAATCCAATGCACCAATTTCATAATCTCAGTTACCAAAATTTAATTTTACTATTTTAACTCATTCCATAATAACATGTAAAATCAATATATCAATTCCTCAATTAAATAAATAAATTAATCTATCTATCTATTCAATTAAAGATTTAATTATCAATCATGCCAATTGAAATTTCACAATACATAAACACAATTGTAATTCAGTACTACAGGATTGGAATTTAGAGAACCTACCTAATTATTTATGATGAACTATCACCCACTGATATCCCCAATTAAAGTGGAGTAACAAAGATCACAATAAATAATGAGATCTAGACCTAAAACCTATATCAAAAATCAAGAGAATTAGGATCCATTAATCCTAGATATAAAACTGGCATAAATTGAGGGAAACCATCCCCTTTTTATCCAAAAAAGAGGTGGGAGAGATAGAAACCTAATCATAAAGAAATCACATACCCTGAGAGGTGATTTTCTAAAAATGTGTACTTGGATTCCTCATGAATGATGTTTGAGATCCCATAAAATTCATCCAGTGCCTAAAAATGATAGGAATGGGTTAGGGTTGAGATTGGTTGGATTTGGGTGATGTTTGGGGGGGTTTTGGGAATTTAAAAACCAAACTTTGGAATAATTAATAACCCAAGCACAATTTCATGGGAAAGGGTGCATGGTTTTTCAAATCTTGGGGCTAAACTATTAGCCTCTTCTAGGGGGTGGACAATTACTCCTAAAATGGAACATGGCTTGAAAACAATTGAGGTATCGACAAAATTTCTATCTATCATCGGTTTCATGGTTTACTAGTCCAGGGTGCATGGTTTGGGAAAACTATGTACAAAATATTAACTACCAAAAACCCTCCATAAACATAAATATTTCACCAAAACAAACCCAGTACAAAACCCAAACTAAATCTACTCATAACATGGAAAATTGAACTTTTAAAAGAGATTAATACATCTCCAAAAAAGTCCATGGTCATATACTATGAATTAGTGGAGGTCATTACTATGATGAATGAAAATATAATCCTAATATGTTTCAACCATTTCTGAAGAAAACAGAGAATTAACCAAAAATATAAAATCAAGTAATTAAATAAAGTGTTTCTACTTTAGAATTTAGATCTCTATTTTTTTATCCAAATACTTCCAATAATACAATAAATAATAATTTTTATAAAGAGTGAAACACCACTATAAAATGTTTCATCTATTATTGTAAAAGAGTCCATATCATGGACCATTTCATGATGACCACAAATTTACAATTAAATTTGATCAATATGAAAGAAAAATTAGAATCCATCCAAGTTATATATTCTTATGATTTTTTTGGTAGTTGAAAATCCTTTTGAGGAATTTGGGGAGCTACCCAAGAAGGGAGATTTAATGGTTGATAAAGATGTGTGTGGAAGGTATGATAATGAAGGACATGAATTTTTCATATTTTTAAATTTTTTTACTAGTTTATTCTTATAATAAATATTTTATGATTATAAAATAGACTGCACTCAAGGATAATGATTACTATTTGAATAATGATCGCATGATCATATGGATTAGTTGGTTAAATGAGGAAATGAAATTGGGAAAATCGGAAAAGGATCAAACTATTATAATTTCTAAATAAAAAAAATCCAATTCTGTAGAATAAAAGGTAAAAAATATAAGGAAATTGAATTTTTTCCAAAGGTAATCAAACATGGAAAATTATAAGAGAATTAATCATGAAGAGTTATCAAAACTATTATAGAGAGTACTAAGAGGTTACATGGTTTGAGGAAAAATTATTGGATCAACTACTCCAACTAAAAATATATGGAGGGTCCACATTATATGAATATCAGTTTTTTATGCTTATGTTCTAGGAATTGATAGTGAATAATTCCAAAGGGAATCTAGTGAGAGGGAACATTAAAAATAGACAAATCTATCATAATTTTAACATTCGATTTATCAATCTAGAAAATGAGGTAGCCCCTTTAAAATACAAATGATGAGTTATGATTTCATTCCCCCATTACATTTCAACACATATATATTATGTTTACAAAGTTTTACAGATTATCAAACTACTTGGTAAGGATAATTCATATGAAATGTTTTGAGGTGTGTTTTTTAAGTGAGAGAAGTTGTAACTTCCCGACCCGACTTACCATCCAACCTAGTAGTTGGACCGGTCGCCACATGGACTCAAGGGAATCTCCCCAAAGGCCAGAGGCTACCGACTAGCAGCGAGGACCTAGGTGAGTCCGTGGGGAGACTATGCCCTCACTACCAAAGTATCACAGCGGAATTAAAAACATACAATAGCGGAAGAAGGTAACTAGTAAACAAAACTTAGACAGTTGAAATAGATAACAAATAGAAGGATCTGACATATATCTAATGATTAAAATGGTACAAGAGTCTAGAAAACATACAAAGATGGTACAAGTCAATACAGTACAATACAAGTGTATGAAACACCAAAAAGAAACCAAAATGTATCCCCTATCACATCACAAGGCTCAGCTTGGTCCCATGCGCTCCTACTCTGAGCAGCAAGTCAAGTACCTGTACAAGGTTCTTTTCCCTTCTCATTACCTGCAATCATATAATCTTCTTGGGTCCAAAAACATGACCCAAACAGGGTGTGAGATTGAATCCCAGTAGGCAACCACCAAATATCTGTGCTAATCTGTCAGTGAATATATAAAATGACAGTGTAATATGGAAAGTAGTAAACAAGCAAGACTAACCCAAGCTTGTGCTTTGGCTTGGCGTAGCTTGAGGTATCCATTCCATTCATTAATCATTTAATTCAAGTGTTCATCCATTCCTTGAACCCGTTCCTGGAATACTCAATTCGGAAACCAGGAATCATTCAGGGAGAAAATCCACCAACACCCTACAAGCCCATTCCGGCGAACCTCCTAGGTACGCAGCCTCACTCTAGGTGCGGTATAGTCCTTCATCTGAGCCCATCCCCGATATCCTATAAATAAGATCCAGGTATCGTCCATGGCATATCATGACCTGTTGAGTCTATCCATCGAATCTCATACTGTATCCATGATTCACTCGGCATTTCAATAACATGTCTCGTATGAGTCCATCAATGGGAACTCACATTGGTTCCATGGTTCACCCATGACTTTGTTTCATATTTAAAACATCTAAAAAGAATTTAACTCAGGTGGGCTAGCAATTCAAGAATTTGCATTCAATGGTCAAGGGAAACACTCCATCCCATACCCAAACCATTTCAATTACAATTTCATTCTATTGTAATTCCATTCATATTCAATTTCCATTTTTAACAACCAAGAAGGGAAAGGAAAAACATGCCTCAAAGGCATCCTAGGTCAAAACCCCTAATAGAGTCATTCAAGGAAACACACCCAAGGGGTGGTTCCTATCCATGGTATACAACCTAACTCATGCACATACCATCCTAATTAGATTACCTACAACATGTCAGGTAATAACAGGGTTAAGTTCCAGGTTCAAGAGACACCCCAAAATTGGGCGCGTGGAACTATGGCATATATAAACAGCTTGAAAATCAGTGAAAAGTATGAGACCACCTACCTTAGTCTCGTACTAGATATCTCGTCCAGTATTAGGATATGATTCTTCCTAGTTTGGAAGAAGTCTAATGAACAGACGAAAAACGGGAAATTAGGGCATATGAGTCTTAATCAAATCTATGTTCGTTGTAACCAGAAGAATCGAGAAGGATTAAAAAGGAATCGATGGCTTACCATTGCAGATCTAACAAGATGAACGATGCTCTAATCAGAGTTCGGATAGAGGAGAAGGCTCAAATTCTCAAACTCTTCCTTGGAGAGCTTCCCCCTGCTGTGCGGTTGAAGAATGAGAGAATTAGGTTAGGTTTAGGTTTTATAAGATTTAAATTAATTTAATTAAAAATTAATTAAATTAACAAAACACAGCAGGTCGCACAGTTTACCCGCATGGTTTGACAAACCATGTAGAGACCGTGTGGACCTTACTGGAAGGCAAGTGGAAACCGCACATCCACCCCCCACGGTTTCCTCAAACCGTGCACAGTCCATGCACAGCCTCTTCCAAGCCTGCACCAAGGCACACGATTTACCCAGGCCATGCGTAGGATGTGTGAAAACCGTGTTCCATGCCATTTTCAGCCTCCAATCTTAGTTCTGGGCTCCGAACAAGCCCCAGACATCTCGACAACTCCCTCGGTCAAGTTACGCATCCACATTAGGCCTCAACAGAATAGTTAAATCAAAAAGAAAAGGATCTGTACCTTGTATGAAAACTCGGGTTCTTACAATCTTCCCCCCTTATAGCAATTAGTCCTCGAATTACTCCCTGAAGGGTGGTCAAGATTCGTCTGCGAACAGCTTTGGCCCTTGAGCACGTACATCAGCCTCCCACTCCCAAGTCTCTTCCTATAAACGGCCATGCTGCCATAGCACCCATACAAGAGGAACTGACCGAACTTGGTGAACCTTTATGATTCTATCAACGATACGAATCAGATTCTCCTCAAAGGATGCATCTACCTGAAGCTCAACCTCCTCAGGCTGGAAGGTATGAGACGAGTCTGAATAGTATTGTCGTAACTGAGAAACAAGGAACACGTCATGCATGGCTCGGTACCTCTGAGGTAACTGCAACCGATAGGATAATAGCCCAACCCTCTCCAGAATCTCAAAAGGCCCAACATATCTTGGTGATAGATTACCCTGTCTTCTGATCCGCCTGTGTCCCAGACTCGGTGAGTCACACAAGAAAACCTGATCCCCGACCTCAAACTCTAGGGGTTGTCTGCGGAGATCAGCATATGACTTCTGACGAGACTGTGTGGTATCCATCCGCTTCTTTATCAACTGCACCTGCTCAGAAGTCTCCTGAACAAGATGCAGTCTCAGTAAAGCTGTCTCACCTACCTCTAACCAGCACAGGGGTGATCGGCATGGCCTACCATATAGAGCCTCGTATGGTTCCATATGTATAGTCTCTTAATAACTGTTTTTATAGGAAAACTCAACTAGGGGAATATGCCTCTCCCAAGAGCCCCCAAAATCCAGGATTCATGCTTGAAGCATGTCCTTTAGCACTTGTATCGTACGATCTGACTGTCCATCAGTCTGAAGGTGGTATGTTGTGCCCAGGAGCACCTGTGTACCCAGCACCCTATGAAGACTCTTCTAGAAACGTGACGTAAAACGAGCATCCTTGTCTGAAACAATGGTGCGTGGGACCCTGTGGAGTCGTACTATGTCACAGATATGCAGCCTTCCCAGCTCATCCACACTGAAGGTCTCCATGATCGGTAAGAAATGATAAACCTTCATGAGCCTATTGACCACAACCCACACAACATCGTTACCTCAAGGTGACCTCGACAAACTAGTCACGAAGTACATCGCAACATCATCCCATTTCCACTCCGGGATAGTTAACTACTGTAAAAGCCCAGCTGGCCGCTGGTGTTCCGCCTTCACCTACTTACAGGTGGAACATCTTGTGATGAAACTAGCCACATCCCTCTTCATACCCGACCACCAGTACTGTCGGTGCAAGTCAAGATACATCTTAGTGACTCGGAGATGAACTGCCCAAACCGAAGCATGAAACTCCCGCATCAGCTCCTCTGTAATATCCATATGAACCCATACACTTCCATGGATACAAAGAACTTAATCCTCTCCTATCGTCCAACCAGGAGGAGGGTCCTCACCTAACACACCGTCCCGTAGAAATAGGCCTTCTGAATCTGATAGCTGTCTCATCCTTACTCTGTCCAGGAGGGTATAAGTCACAGCTAAGGACGATAGAAATGACTGCCCTTAGTTATTTTGCACATCAAGATGCATCTCAGAGAACAGATACATAAGCTTCCATTCGTTTCTATCATGTTTCACAGCCTGTATTTGAGTCCTCCAACTCAATGCATCGTCTATAACATTTCCCTTACCAGGCATATAAGCAAGCTCAAAATCAAAGGACTGTCGGTACTCCATCCACCGTCGCTGCCTAAGATTCACATAACGCTAAGTAAAGATATATTTGAGGCTCTTTTGGTCTCTTTACACCACAAAACGCTATCCCAATAAATAGTGTCTCCAACAGTGCATCGCATGAACAACTTCTGCTAGCTCAAGATCGTGCGTCAGATAATTCCTCTCGTGTGGCCTCAGCTGCCGAGATCCGTACACCACGACTCTGTCTCCCTACATCAATACTGCACCTAGCTCAATACCTGATGCGTCACAATAGACCGTGTAACTCTTGCCCTGTTCTGGCAGTATCAGGACTAGTGCGGATGTCAACATTTCTTTCATCTCCTGAAAGGCTACTTCATAAGAATCTATCCATACAAATTTCTCACCCTTCTTAGTCAGGCCTGTCAACGACGCTACTAAGCATGAGAAATCCTGTATGAAATGATGATAATAACCAGAAATCCCAAACAAACTCTGTATGTCAAAGACATTCTTGAGTTGTTCCCAAGAAACCATAGCTCTAACCTTTTCTGTATCTACAGACACTCCTATCTCAGAGATAATATGGCCCAAGAAGTGAATCTGATCCATCCAAAAGTGTCACTTAGTAAGCTTTGCATATAGATGATGCTTTCTTAGTATATTCAGGATGATATCAAGATGGTTGTCATGGTCGTTACGATTTCCGGAATACACCAAAATATGGTCCATGAAAACCACGACGAACGAGTACATGTAAGGATGGAACACACGATTCATCAAAGCCATGAAAACCGCTGGCGCGTTCATGAGACCGAACGACATAACCAGATACTCATATAAACCATACCTGCTACGAAAATCTTTATGAGGTATATCTGCAGGTTGAACATGCACCTGGTGATACCCTGATCTCAAATCAATTTTTGAGAAAACCCTAGCTCCTTGAAGCTGGTCAAACAGGTCATCTATCCATGGAAAGGGATATCATTTTTTAACCGTCAGTTGGTTTATCTTTCGATAGTACACACATAGCCTAAGAGTTCCATCCGGCTTTTTTGCAAAAAGGACCGGTGAACCCCACAGAGAAGTACTGGTTCGAAAAAACCCCTTTGCTTCCAAATCATCGAGCTGTTTCTTGAGCTCTTGAAACTCATTCGTAGCCATCCTGTAAGGAGGAATGGATACTGGTGCAACTCCTGGCACTAACTCAATGGAGAATTCCACCTCTCTCCCATGAGGTAAACCTGAAAATTCGTTAGGAAAAAAATCCCTGAAGTGATCAACTACCAGAGGAAGGTCCGTCTGACTCGCTCCCTGATCATCCAGAAACAAACTACTGATCTGTCCTGTCATCCCTTCCAGCCCACACTGCTCTGGTCCATCTCGGCTTTCCTGGAGATTCCACTCTCCCTTAATTGTAAACACTGCACCCTCTGGTGATGTGAAAATCACCCTCCGACGGTAACAATCAACGTAGGATCGGTAAGCTACTATCCATTCTATACTGAGGATGACATCAAAACCTGTCATCTCGAGAACATAAAGATCCCAGATGAAGTGACACCCTCCAACCTCAAGGGGGAACCCTCTGCACTTACGTACAACCTCTTCCCTAACTCCTAGTGGTGTGTCTTGCGTCAAGACGCCATTAGAAGACAACAAAACTAGCCCAAGGATTTTTACTATAGGCGCAAATATAAAACTGTGTGATGAATCTATATCAAAGAGGGAAGATGAAATAATAGATGCTACTAAGATAGTACCTCTCACCGTAGACAGTCCCACTCCCTGATCATCAGAAGTAGGCTGCACTGCATACATTTGGCATGAACCATGACCCTGTGATACAACCTCACTACCCGGAGCTATCCCACTCAGATGTCTCGGTGTACCATGTCCCAGGCTACCTCTGCCACGAACACTACCTCGACCTGATCATCCAGTCGCACCCCAAACCCCTCTCTGATGAGAAGCCGCCGACCCTGCTCTTGTATATGGAGTCAGTGCGGACCCTCTATCGCTGGATGCTGGTAGAAACATTCTGCAGAAATGTTGAAGATGCCCCATCTTTCCACATGATCGGAACTTGAGTGGGTCCCTCAGACACTGCATCTTCATGTGTCCCAGCCTACCGCACTGGTATCACCTTATATTACTAGCCGAAGATAGGTTCTGACCGCTAGAATCACCATGTGGAATCTCCAGACGATGCTTCATACTAACGGTCACTACAGTACCTGATCTCGATGTCGAACCACTATGGCTCACTCCTCTAGCCTCTATCAAGTTACATTCTGTGATTAGTGACTAGTTCACAATTCCAGAAATGGTAGTCAACTTGAAGATATTTAACTGAGATCAGATGTCATATCTTAGACCATCCTCAAAACGCCTGGCCCTTGAAAGCTTATTGCCCATCAGGATAGGTGCGAAGCGCTGAAGCTCAGTAAAACGGGCTGAGTATTCCATCACTATTAACACGCCCTATTCCAGACGCAAGAACTCCCGGGCTCGATCGACCCTCAAAGTATCAGGATAAAAGAAATCATATAAGGCTGTATGAAACTCTAACCAAGCCGTCTGTCAATGACGATCCGACTGGGTGATCACGTACCACCACCTCTTGGAGGAATCACACAGCATGTACGTAGCAAGCTTGACCGTCCTCTCCGGAGGCATCTCCAAATGATCAAAGATATCTAGTATCACCTCTAACCAAGACTCTACAGCCTGTGGTCTGCCATCCCCTGAAAATGTAGGCAGATGCTACTGCTAGAACTCACGCGTCAACTCTGCCATAGTCGGGGCAGGTCGCGATGCTCCCTGAATGGTCTGCATAAAACTCAACAAGATCTCACGGAACTATGCCTTAGCACCTGTGTCTAGTGGAACTACTGGTGCCACAGCTGGCACAACTGGTGTTTCCTCTAGTAGCCCATGGCCTACCATCTCTGGAACGTGGTCGTCACCGCTCTCTTGACGTATGACTGGAGGTCGTGGTGGTGGCATGACTCTGAAATGCCAAACACACACCCCAGTTCAGGATTTTTAACGAGATTTGAAACTCACGAGCACAAGAACCAAGACAGGACATCTCATAAGCTTCCTAAAAACCACGTCAACCCACAACCTGCTTCTAAAGCCATGACCGCATAAGGTATAACCACCAAAAACCACTAGAGTCACGACCTCTTGCCCACTCAAAAGCTAGGTCTAGGTCATGCTCTATTTTCAACATTCATTATTTTAACATACCTATGTTCAAAAGCTTTAACCAATGGTCCACCAAGTTCCGATCCCTGAGGGCCCATAACACCTCATGAATCAAAATTTGTATAGCATCCCGCCATTTTATAACATAAACTTTCATTACATTGCACATAACTGAGGATCTTTAAGGTCTAGTGTCTTGGAAACCAGGAACAAAATACATAAAAAAAACATAAAACATTCTTCTTAAACACTTGAAAGGCTTCTCCTTTAGTTCATCCTATGTTCATTATGCATCTCATAACCTGGGGACATACATCAAAAGAAAGGGTGAGCAGAATTCCTAGTAAGGGAAACAAGAGGAACATTTTACATGTGAACTGGATATACTTCAATAAGGACATGAAAAGGACTTTAAGGCATGAGAAATAAATCATGAGGCATTTCATAATAAAAACAACATTTTTCATAACTTGAAGATGTGGCTGCAACATTTAATATTGACAATCGTTTCGTTTCACCAAGGTCCATCCCCAAGGTGTCGTTAAAAACTACCAAGGTTATTCACCAAGGCGTCGTTAAAATGGTCATCTCTAGATATTAAGTCTTTACCCAATGCATTGGAGCGCTATCAGGGCGCACCCTTAAATTTGCCTTTATTATCATGTGATCCACATATATCATCATCAAACATTTCATAAATAACCCATATAGCATAAAATAAATGGGTTTCATTTCATAATCATAACATTTTAAAAACTGCTTTAATGACATGATCTTTACGGCACTTTAAACCCACGGAAGGGAAAGTGGGTCTCATGTATGTAAATCCCAGAATTTGAAATAGAACATTTTGATATATATGTGAATACCCTTGTAGAAATAAGAGCTTTGAGTTTTCACTTTATAACATAAAATAATTTTGAGAAAAGAGGGAGAGGCATTTTGAGACGAAAATTCTGCAGCATAACGGCTATGTTTCGGGGTTTTAGAAAACATTGAAAAGAGAGGGGACATGGGTCACCCACTCATAAATGATCCATAAAACAGTAAGGGGACAGAATAAGAAGGATATATGGACATCGTAATGAAATTTGAAGGACATACCATTTGAAATGAAAAACATGGAAGGAAGACAAAATTTAGATTTCTCTTATGAAAATTCGGCAGCCTAACGGCGTCACTTAAACTTCAATAAAAAGAATTGACAAGATCAAATAGGGTCCCTCATCATATGATCATAAGAGATCAGTATGATAGATATAGAGATCATACCCCAACATAATAAAAAGGAACTTGAAAGACTTGACATGAAAATCGAACATGAAAAATGAGAAGGGTGAAAGAATCCCTTAAACATTTGGCAGCCTAACGGCGTCACTTAAACATTCTTAAAACGAATTGATGAGAGCAAGGGGGTCTCTCATAATATGAACATGAAATAGGCAGTAGGATGAATATAAAAGAACATCCTCCAACATAAGAACATGGAGTATAAAAGAAATGACATAAAAGAGATTACTTGAAAAGAAAGAGAGGGGTCGGATCCCTTACCTTAAAATGTGACTCTTGAAACTAAAAGGATTGGACCTTGAGGGC